>JANAVB010024400.1:23095411-23545019 GCA_029216955.1 Iris pallida | reverse complement strand
GACCAGTCCTCAGCAGCCGCCTCCCGAGCCATGCCTTCTAGAGAACCAGTGCCCCCAGTCCAGTCAGTTCACCAGCAGGGTCAGAGGATGGAGTCTTGATAGGGCTTATTCGTGAGTTGCTTGCGTCTCAGGGCCGTCGAGGTGATGCCTTGCAGCAAGCAGTACAGGATGCTATGAGCGGAATTGGTCCTCGAGGGAACAGTGCGGTCAACAATTTCAAACGCCTGAACCCTCCCTTCTTCGATGGCAGCGAGGATGCTATTGCTGCAGATGCCTGGCTACAGGACATTGAAGTTATCTTGGAAGCAGCTCGGACCCCTGAAGCAGAGAAGGTGGCGGTAGTACGCCTGCAGTTACTAGATCTAGCCCGCAGCTGGTGGGCTATGCAAGCAGACCATTTGGGTATGCCTGTTATGTGGGCAGTATTCAGTGATATGTTTCAGACCAAGTACTTCGACGCAGTGGCTAGAGTTGACCTGCAGACCAGGTTTAGTAATCTCAGGCAGATGAATAGGACGGTCGACGAATATGCGGCCGAGTTTTCAAGGTTGAGTCGGTTTGCTCCCACCTTGGTGGCAACCGAGCTAGACAGAGCACAGCGATTCCAGCAGGGGCTCCATTTGGAGATCATATTGGCAGTAGAGCAGTTTGAGCACAGAACTTTTGATGCCGTCTTGCGCAGCGAGGAGGCATGAGTACACTTCCCAGAGGATAGTGGACAGGACCAGAGATCGGAAGCGGTCCCATAGTCAAATGAACCAGTCTTCCGCACCACCTCCAGCAGCCAGGACTTTAACTATTGGGACTCCGAGGCGAGTAGCTTCAGTTACGTCGGACCAGCACCCAACCCAGACGTACTCCCAGCAGAAACAGAAGCAACGCAGTCTTCCGTTATGGGCTGTTCTTATTGTGGCAAGCCTGGACACGTGATAGCAGAGTGTCACAGGGCATTGGGATTTGTATTGTGTGGAGCACCGGACCATAGGGTGGGTCCTGCCCATTCAGAGTTGATTCAGCACCAGCCGTATCTAGTCCCTCGGTTATGGGACCACAGCACAAGCACCAGAACCAAACCAGCTCCAGTTCACCAACCACAGCAGCTTCCGTTCCCAGGTCCATTGCCGTCTCAGGCCCAAGCTTTCCGGCAGCAGAGGCCTCAGCAGTTCGCCCTGGCCCAGGCCCAGATCCAGAGTCGGCGGAGAGGTATCTGTATCCTATTGTCTTGCTTTCCGCGTTGTTATGCGGGACACGTGTCGTGTTTCATGTGCCCTAATTACAACGGTATATCCCGGGTCCGAGCCATGTCCTAGATCATTCGAAAAGGTTACGGTTATTGGTACCAACAACCTTTTCGTATGAGGAGAGGCCCGTGCCCATGTTTGACCAAAGAGAGAGACCTCAAGCGCAAGGCTATCATTTTAGTCGTGTTGCTTGAGTTCATCGCTCCTTGGGGGTCAAACCTGGGAGTGTGAGGATGATATCCGATCACGTCATCCCAATCGGTTTGGCTCGTGAGGTGTAATTTCTTCTTCTTATACCTTGTACTTCGATTCCTTGCTTGCATGTATGATTGTATGATTGATTGGTAGCATAGATTGCTTGCGATAGTATAGCTTGTCCTTGCATCTCTAGCTCTTGATTAAATTTCGAGGACGGAATTCTTTTAAGGTGGGTAGGATGTAGAGCCCGAAATTCGTAATACGTATTTTATACGTGTTTATTTCTGACCTGTATTTTTCATTTTTTTGATTAGTTAATTATGGTTTATTTCATATTTAGCATTGTGGTTTAATTGTCATTTATTATTCATAATTAATTCTGATTAATGGAGCTTGGTTTATTGAGTATTTTCTGGTCCATCCTGGCATTGCATTAGCTCGGTTTGGCCTAGCTTGGTTCGGGTTGGGCTTGGATTGGTTTGGCTTGGTTTGGGTTAGCATGAACCACTCCTACCTACCACCCTCTTCTCCTTTAATAGCAGCCACCAACCTTCTCTCTCCTCCCTAACTCTCATTTATTTCTTCTTCTTCTTCCTTCCTCTCCTTCTTCTACCGACACCGACACCACCATAGGCAAGTGCATCTTGCTCTCACTTGAGAACTCATTTTGATGGTTCTGATGGCTTCCTAGCAGGATTCTAAACCACTTTAGAACTTGAAGATTTTATTTTGGTGCATGAGTTTTTGTAGATCTAGGAAATGCTTTCTTGGAATTTTGAAGTTTTGATCTAGATAACTTCTTCATTTGCAAGTTCTGATGGTTCCATGTGGTTGGGAATTTCCTTCTACCCAATTTCGACCTTTGGAAACTTGGATTCGACTTGTTTTGACCAAGTTATGAGCATTTGAAGTTTGGGTTCATCCTTGCTGTTCTTGCTGTTCTTGCTCTTTGGAGAAGACAGTGAGCAGTGGCAGGCTTCTTAGCTTATGCCACGCAGCCTTGGGTACGCTTCCTGTTGGAAGCGTGTCTTCCTTGAGCGTGCGTGACTTTTCACGCAGCTGCTCCCTTGAGTGTGCGTGACTTTTCACCCACGCTGCTCTCTCTCAGCGTGCGTGACTTTTCACCTATGCTGCTCCTGTAGCGTGCGTGACTTTTCACCCACGCTGCTCTCTCAGCGTGCGTGACTTTTCACCTATGCTGCTCCTGTAGCGTGCGTGACTTTTCACCCACGCTGCTCTCTCAGCGTGCGTGACTTTTCACCTATGCTGCTCCTGTAGCGTGCGTGACTTTTCACCCACGCTGCTCTCTCAGCGTGCGTGACTTTTCACCTATGCTGCTCTGTAGCGTCGTGACTTTTCACTACGCTGCTCTCTCAGCGTGCGTGACTTTTCATGCTGCTCCTGAGCGTGCGTGACTTTTCATATGCTGCTCTGAGCGTGCGTGACTTTTATGTACGCTGCTTCCTTGAGCGTGCGTGACTTTTACGTACGCTGCCCCCCTGACCCCTTGCTTGACCCATTGGTTCTTGGAGTTTTGGTCTTAATTCTTTTAGCTTGGTTTTTCTATGGCTCTGTATATTGATATTTTATTAGATATTTTACGCCCATTTTATATCCTTACGCCTTTTGTCATGAACTTGATTTTACTTAATATGTTTGGAATGACTATTGTACATGGCATGGTAGGACAAGGAACTAGCATAACACGACAGTGACCCGTAGTGGTGCACTCCTGACATGACCACCTGACATGATAGTGGCCCGTCGTGGCGCACTCCTGACAAGTACCCTGACATGATTTTCTTGATAATTAACTTGACTGCCTTGACACCGTGGGTGGTTCTTCTTGCTTGCTTGTTAATCCACTTGTCCTGTCTGCATCATGTCTAGGATGGGACTCCTGAGTACCACGGTCAGGAGTACCTACTAAAATGGATTAAGGTTAATAACTAGAATAACAGTAGTCATGAAGAGATAACACAGCTACAGGCAATCCCGTTACCTGGGCGCTCTTGGGATCTGTAGCCTGCCGTCGAGTAGGGCACATTTCCAGCACACCGTCGAGTGTTGCACCCTCTAAGTCACCTAAGGGTACATTTGTCTCCTGGGCGATATACCCACCTGAATTCAACCCTAATCTTTCGTCCTGGGTAGCCTGGATGGTCTGCAGGGCTTGTGGCTGTGGATCAATCTCATTGCATCTTGCTAGTAACTAGGATTGTGATAACCCTAGTTAGTTAATGTAGAAAGCCGTAGGCAATGATTGGCCGTGATTGCTTGGATGGAGTCTGGTCCAGTATAGTATTGTCTAGAATTGATTGATTATAGGATTGTACCAAAATGATGGAATGATTGTCACTCCAGATTGTCACTATAATGATTGTCACTCCAGATTGTTACTTGACCTGATTTCTTATATTTATCTTGCCGATAAATGGTGAGAGAAACCAAGTTCCGTTCAGACGAAGGGTTACAACCCCGGTCCTTGTTGGTTTACGGGTTGTAACCTAGCTATCTGAATAGTCCCATGGTTATCTCATCGTATATCATCCTGGCATGCTTCTCCATATGTCCTATCTTTTAGTGATTCTATACAAGATTGTCTTTTATAATTACCCATCATGCTTTTTCTTAAATTACTGTCTCTTATTATGTAATTATACTTTTGTGCTAATTGCTGGTTTTAGTTCTTAAGTGAAGTCTCCTTTGTGGCACTTGCTTTTCCTGGGGTCTGACCCAGCTGGTTTTGTATGGCCAGATTCTGGAGCAGCAGCAAAGGATCCACCTGCTTTCCAGCCCGATGGTGACCGTCAGGCGTAACCTGGGCAACGAGTGGGTTTCTTTTGTCCTCCCACTGTAATTGTAAATTATTCTTTTGAGGCGTTTAGCCGCCGAGCAAGTGTTAGCTCGTTTGCAACTTTATTTACTGTCTGCCTACGGGCTGTAATCATGATTGGCAACTCGAGGTTGATCATGTATGACTTAACTCTTGCTAGTCCTTACATTTTGTTCGACTAGCTTCATGATCATCTGGATATGTAATGTTTGGGACGCCTTACAATTGTATATTTGGTGATCTGATATCTTGTGATTATTATTAGTTGGTTAAGATTGAGACAATAGGCTATTTTATGACCTTAAGAGACTGATGGATTGTAGTGAAACCCTCACATATCTAGACAGCCGTGACCGTATAGCGGTGTGGATTCCATTCCGTTATATGTAGCTGGCTATGTCTGCCCCCGCTCTCCAGTATTCTGGTTCTGGGGCGTGACATGGTTTAAGTGGTGGCCCATGCAGGTCTTGTCAATCAAGAAATATGAGGGTTTACCAGATAGATGTCTCAATCTGTACTCTCCTTTGATCTCCACTAGTATCTTCTTATCTCCTTGGATCCCTGACTTGATAACATGCTTGTATCGTTGTTCTATCCTGGTCCTTCCTTAATATTCTTGACATCCTTGCTTCAGTAGCACCGTTCCTGTTGATCAGCCAGAAGGAGTTCATCCGGCAGCCCAGCAACAACAAGAAGATCAAGACCAGTCCTCAGCAGCCGCCTCCCGAGCCATGCCTTCTAGAGAACCAGTGCCCCCAGTCCAGTCAGTTCAGCCAGCAGGGTCAGAGGATGGAGTCTTGATAGGGCTTATTCGTGAGTTGCTTGCGTCTCAGGGCCGTCGAGGTGATGCCTTACAGCAAGCAGTACAGGATGCTATGAGCGGAATTGGTCCTCGAGGGAACAGTGCGGTCAATAATTTCAAACGCCTGAACCCTCCCTTCTTCGATGGCAGCGAGGATGCTATTGCTGCAGATGCCTGGCTACAGGACATTGAAGTTATCTTGGAAGCAGCTAGGACCCCTGAAGCAGAGAAGGTGGCGGTAGTACGCCTGCAGTTACTAGATCTAGCCCGCAGCTGGTGGGCTATGCAAGCAGACCATTTGGGTATGCCTGTTATGTGGGCAGATTCAGTGATATGTTTCAGACCAAGTACTTCGACGCAGTGGCTAGAGTTGACCTGCAGACCAGGTTTAGTAATCTCAGGCAGATGAATAGGACGGTCGACGAATATGCGGCCGAGTTTTCAAGGTTGAGTCGGTTTGCTCCCACCTTGGTGGCAACCGAGCTAGACAGAGCACAGCGATTCCAGCAGGGGCTCCATTTGGAGATCATATTGGCAGTAGAGCAGTTTGAGCACAGAACTTTTGATGCCGTCTTGCGAGCAGCGAGGAGGCATGAGTACACTTCCCAGAGGATAGTGGACAGGACCAGAGATCGGAAGCGGTCCCATAGTCAAATGAACCAGTCTTCCGCACCACCTCCAGCAGCCAGGACTTTAACTATTAGGATTCCGAGGCGAGTAGCTTCAGTTACGTCGGACCAGCACCCAACCCAGACGTACTCCCAGCAGAAACAGAAGCAACCGCAGTCTTCCGTTATGGGCTGTTCTTATTGTGGCAAGCTTGGACACGTGATAGCAGAGTGTCACAGGGCATTGGGATTGTGTTTATTGTGTGGAGCACCGGACCATAGGCTAGGGTCCTGCCCATTCAGAGTTGATTCAGCACCAGCCGTATCTAGTCCCTCGGTTATGGGACCAGCACCAGCACAAGCACCAAAACCAGCTCCAGTTCACCAACCACAGCAGCTTCCGTTCCCAGGTCCATTGCCGTCTCAGGCCCAAGCTTTCCGGCAGCAGAGGCCTCAGCAGTTCGCCCTGGCCCAGGCCCAGATCCAGAGTCGGCGGAGAGGTATCTGTATCCTATTGTCTTGCTTTCCGCCGTTGTTATGCGGGACACGTGTCGTGTTTCATGTGCCCTAATTACAACGGTATATCCCGGGTCTGAGCCACGTCCTAGATCATTCGAAAAGGTTACGGTTATTGGTACCAACAACCTTTTCGTATGAGGAGAGGCCCGTGCCCATGTTTGACCAAAGAGAGAGACCTCAAGCGCAAGGCTATCACTTTAGTCCGTGTTGCTTGAGTTCATCGCTCCTTGGGGGAGTCAAACCTGGGAGTGTGAGGATGATATCCGATCACGTCATCCCAATCGGTTTGGCTCGTGAGGTGTAATTTCTTCCTTATACCTTGTATTTCGATTCCTTGCTTGCATGTATGATTGTATGATTGATTGGTAGCATAGATTGCTTGCGATAGTATAGCTTGTCCTTGCATCTCTAGTCTCTTGATTAAATTCCGAGGACGGAATTCTTTTAAGGTGGGTAGGATGTAGAGCACCGAAATTCGTAATACGTATTTTATACGTGTTCATATTTCTGACCTGTATTTTTCATTTTTCTTGATTAGTTAATTATGGTTTATTTCATATTTAGCATTGTGGTTTAATTGTCATTTATTATTCATAATTAATTCTGATTAATGGAGCTTGGTTTATTGAGTATTTTCTGGTCCATCCTGGCATTGTATTAGCTCGGTTTGGCCTAGCTTGGTTCGGGTTGGGCTTGGATTGGTTTGGCTTGGTTTGGGTTAGCATGAACCACTCCTACCTACCACCCTCTTCTCCTTTAATAGCAGCCACCAACCTTCTCTCTCCTCCCTAACTCTCATTTATTTCTTCTTCTTCTTCCTTCCTCTCCTTCTTCTACCGACACCACCATAGGCAAGTGCATCTTGCTCTCACTTGAGAACTCATTTTGATGGTTCTGATGGCTTCCTAGCAGGATTCTAAACCACTTTAGAACTTGAAGATTTTATTTTGGTGCATGAGTTTTTGTAGATCTAGGAAATGCTTTCTTGGAATTTTGAAGTTTTGATCTAGATAACTTCTTCATTTGCAAGTTCTGATGGTTCCATGTGGTTGGGAATTTCCTTCTACCCAATTTCGACCTTTGGAAACTTGGATTCGGACTTGTTTTGACCAAGTTATGAGCATTTGAAGTTTGGGTTCATCCTTGCTGTTCTTGCTGTTCTTGCTCTTTGGAGAAGACAGTGAGCAGTGGCAGGCTTCTTAGCTTATGCCACGCAGCCTTGGGTACGCTTCCTGTTGGAAGCGTGTCTTCCTTGAGCGTGCGTGACTTTTCACGCAGCTGCTCCCTTGAGTGTGCGTGACTTTTCACCCACGCTGCTCTCTCAGCGTGCGTGACTTTTCACCTATGCTGCTCCTGTAGCGTGCGTGACTTTTCACCCACGCTGCTCTCTCAGCGTGCGTGACTTTTCACCTATGCTGCTCCTGTAGCGTGCGTGACTTTTCACCCACGCTGCTCTCTCAGCGTGCGTGACTTTTTACCTATTGCTCCTGTAGCGTGCGTGACTTTTCACCCACGCTGCTCTCTCAGCGTGCGTGACTTTTCACCTATGCTGCTTCTGTAGCGTACGTGACTTTTCACCTACGCTGCTCTCTCAGCGTGCGTGACTTTTCACCTATGCTGCTCCTGTAGCGTGCGTGACTTTTCACCTATGCTGCTCTCTCAGCGTGCGTGACTTTTATGTACGCTGCTTCCTTGAGCGTGCATGACTTTTACGTACGCTGCCCCCCTGACCCCTTGCTTGACCCATTGGTTCTTGGAGTTTTGGTCTTAATTCTTTTAGCTTGGTTTTTCTATGGCTCTGTATATTGATATTTTATTAGATATTTTACGCCTTTTGTCATGAACTTGATTTTACTTAATATGTTTGGAATGACTATTGTACATGGCATGGTAGGACAAGGAACTAGCATAACACGACAGTGACCCGTAGTGGTGCACTCCTGACATGACCAACCTGACATGATAGTGGCCCGTCGTGGCGCACTCCTGACAAGTACCCTAACATGATTATTCTTGATAATTTAACTTGACCTGCCTTGACACCGTGGGTGGTTCTTCTTGCTTGCTTGTTAAATCTACTTGTCCTGTCTTGCATCATGTCTAGGAGGGGACTCCTGAGTACCACGGTCAGGAGTACCTACTAAAATGGATTAAGGTTAATAACTAGAATAACTTAGTAGTCATGAAGAGATAACACAGCTACAGGCAATCCCGTTACCGGGCGCTCTTGGGATCTGTAGCCTGCCGTCGAGTAGGGCACATTTCCAGCACACCGTCGAGTGTTGCACCCTCTAAGTCACCTAAGGGTACATTTGTCTCCTGGGCGATATACCCACCTGAATTCAACCCTAATCTTTCGTCCTGGGTAGCCTGGATGGTCTGCAGGGCTTGTGGCTGTGGATCAATCTCATTGCATCTTGCTAGTAACTAGGATTGTGATAACCCTAGTTAGTTAATGTAGAAAGCCGTAGGCAATGATTGGCCGTGATTGCTTGGATGGAGTCTGGTCCAGTATAGTATTGTCTAGAATTGATTGATTATAGGATTGTACCAGAATGATGGAATGATTGTCACTCCAGATTGTCACTATAATGATTGCCACTCCAGATTGTTACTTGACCTGATTTCTAATATTTATCTTGCCGATAAATGGTGAGAGAAACCAAGTTCCGTTCAGACGAAGGGTTACAACCCCGGTCCTTGTTTGGTTTACGGGTTGTAACCTAGTTATCTGAATAGTCCCATGGTTATCTCATCGTATATCATCCTGGCATGCTTCTCCATATGTCCTGTCTTTTAGTGATTCTATGCAAGATTGTCTTTTATAATTACCCGTCATGCTTTTTCTTAAATTACTGTCTCTTATTATGTAATTATACTTTTGTGCTAATTGCTGGTTTTAGTTCTTAAGTGAAGCCTCCTTTGTGGCACTTGCTTTTTCCTGGGGTCTGACCCAGCTGGTTTTGTATGGCCAGATTCTGGAGCAGCAGCAAAGGATCCACCTGCTTTCCAGCCCGATGGTGACCGCCGGCGTAACCTGGGCAACGAGTGGGTTTCTTTTGTCCTCCCACTGTAATTGTAAATTATTCTTTTGAGGCGTTTAGCCGCCGAGCAAGTGTTAGCTCGTTTGCAACTTTATTTACTGTCTGCCTACGGGCTGTAATCATGATTGGCAACTCGAGGTTGATCATGTATGACTTAACTCTTGCTAGTCCTTACATTTTGTACGACTAGCTTCATGATCATCTGGATATGTAATGTTTGGGACCTTACAATTGTATATTTGGTGATCTGATATCTTGTGATTATTATTAGTTGGTTAAGATTGAGACAATAGGCTATTTATGACCTTAAGAGACTGATGGATTGTAGTGAAACCCTCACATATCTAGACAGCCATGACCGTATAGCGGTGTGGATTCCATTCCGTTATACGTAGCTGGCTATGTCTGCCCCCGCTCTCCAGTATTCTGGTTCTGGGGCATGACACTAGGTAATCTATTACTTTAAGCTATATATGTCTACACATATATACACATGCATATATTGGTATTAACATTAGGTCTATAATCATGGCATTTCAAATGGTTTATAAACTTATATATTACAACACAATATGCTAACATATATATAATATACATACATAGCTAACTTAACTATATTCAT
This sequence comes from Iris pallida, assembly GCA_029216955.1. Taxonomy (NCBI): domain Eukaryota; kingdom Viridiplantae; phylum Streptophyta; class Magnoliopsida; order Asparagales; family Iridaceae; genus Iris; species Iris pallida. The sequence continues at coordinate 23,535,149 of JANAVB010024400.1, read as the reverse complement.
AAATACTTATTTAAGAGGCTATATGTGTATGTGAACATGACAAAGGGGCAAGTGAGGGTTAAATGGGCATACATAGTGTATACATATGAAAGAGTGTCAAAGTGTAAGTGAACAATGTGTCAAGTGTGATAGTGTCAACATAGTGTAAGGGGGTACATGAGGTAATATAGGATTTGTGTTAACATAGAACATTACATCTCATTAACTTGTATATTGCATACATTACATCTATTATTACATTACATTCATGCTTGCATTCATTCATCATTAATTTATTCTCTTCCACTATATGCACCATACATTACATACTATGGAACCTATATATTCATTACAAGCCATACTTATACATGCTTACATTAGATAGGATACTTACACCTCATACATCATTTATTTAAACATTTACTCATGCTTGCATTCTCTATTTAATTACATAATGTATATACATTAACATGGGTTAAAATCAAATAGAACATTATATTACACACAAGGGTGCACAAAATGCATATGCCGAATAGTAACTCCTACTAATAATCAATATATACCATCTCAGCATGAATTAAAATCTAGGATTAAAGTATGTTATAGATCTATGTGTTAGCTTTCCGAAACTTCAAACGGATCGCGTTTTCGTTTCCGGAAACTCCCGGAATCGCGAAAACACCGAGAACGCGTTTGTCTTTCGTACAGCTGACACTCAAATAATTCTCCAGAAAGTTACAGAAAGAATTAGGCCTATTAATACATGTTTTGGAAAGCTAACTTCAATACACTTCTTGTAAAAAAAACGGAAGATTAAACCGAGCTTTGAGCTAGAAGTTATGACATTTCTAAGTTATGGCTGAAATTAAAAACGTGGATAAAAATCATGACGGATTTGGGTAGTTTGAGACAAAAGAACACAAGTATATAACATAATATATCAAGAACTCACTCTCTACACTAACACATATATATATATGAGACACTATAGAACACATCTCCAATACAAAAATATGAGATTAAACATGTAATAATTCATTCATACATAACAACAACACATAGTGTGTCCAAATTTGGGGTTTTTCCACATGGACACAAACACAACACAAAGGACACTCCTATGACCTCCAAATGGACACAAAATGGACACAAATGGAGATACAACCATGGGAGTCATTCCTATGGGTTCAAAATAGACCTATATGCATGAGAAAATGAAAAGGAGAAGGGATTTATACCTCCCGGTAGATCGAATCGAAGAAAAACCTTCCCGGAGCGACACCGACACGTAGAGATTCCAAAAGGACACGAACGAGCTCCGAATCCTCCCAAACTTGGGTAGCTTCCTTCTTGGCTAGAATGGAGAAGGAAAGAAGAAGATATGGTGGCAAATGGAAGGATTTGGTAGAGAAATGGAAGGATTTGGGGAGAAATTGATAGGGATTGCTCTCTAGAAATTTGGGGAAGAACAAGAGAGAGAGAGTGTGGATGAGAATAATGAAATGAACTTGAGCCTATCCTCTCCCAAAGTGGCTGGCCATATGGGGCTATTTGTTCTATTATGGTAAGGTCCAAAATGCCCCCACTAACCTATTCTATGAGTATTAGGAAAGGGCTAATTGGTTGGGGCTAAATTAGTCATTCTAAAGTCTCTAATCACACTAACCTTATCCATAATAATTAGTCTAACCTCTAACTAAAATATTTCTATCATGTGGACTAAAATTAATATCATGTGGGCCATGCCTAACTAGTGTGTGGGTCCCACTAGAGTCAAACTACCCCCGGGTCCCCGTTTCAAGTCGGATTGAGCTGAAATTCGAACCCGACTCAAATAATCCTAAAACAATATCATAAATAATAAAAAAAATTCAAAATATTTCAAAAATACAAATGACAAAAATATCCCTGTTCCTGAAAACTGGCATGACAAATTCCTCGAAATTAAAACCAAACAATAGTAAAATATCAAAATCACAAGTCATAATTTTAAATAGTTTAAAAATGATTAAAAATCACCAAAAATCATAATATGAAATAATAATCAATAATTATAATTACAAAATTTCAAAATTATCCTCATCTGGAAAACTGGGTGTTACAATCCTACCCACCTTATAAAAATTTCGTCCTCGGAATTAAGATGATCGCACCCCTTCTATGTCAAACATAGTCAAGGGTCAATCACTAGTCAATTTCTCAACATTCAAGTACTTGGTCATCAACTGGTCAACTTCTTAGGGTTTTACCTATGCTAGCTATCTAGGTGTTGGCAACTAGAATTTAGCAAAAGAGAAACTCTATAATAGACTAGCTCTTAACTTCCCAATCCTATCAAGTCACCTATAACTAAATACTTACAAGCCAAGCACATGAATACCAAATACCACATATATATATATATATATGCTCAAGAACAACAACCCATAACATATATCCTAAGTATATCATCTATATATATACATGACTGATCAACCAAGGGTTAAGGCAGACTAAACTTATAAGGGTCTGAAACAATGCTTAGAACTAGGCTAAGGATGAATGGTCTGAATCAAGGGGACATGGTATCTAGTGAAGGGTCTGCACACTGCCTATAAAGGTGATCAACACAAAGGAACTCAACACGAAGGGAACTTAACTAAAATGGAAAACTGAACCAAGTATAGGCTAAACAACATGTTTATAACCCTATACAACAATGGCCTATAGATACCAACTAACCTATATCCCATATGCCAATATCATCTGCAATCTATCTATGCAAATAGACCTCTCGGTCTTAGGTGAAACTACAACTATACTAAAAAGGCAGGCTCTGGTCATGGGTGCCTCACTGGAAAAGGTAAGGAAAAGTAGTAATAATCATCAAGGATGTAAGGCATACTAACATCCTATGTGTAACTGGTTGGTATTATAGATAACAGGAGAATTATCTGCAATGGGTTACTATTCTAACACCAATGCTAACTATCACCTCTAGGGTATAGACACTCTACAAGTCATCATACCATTATACTATGAAGGAACTACCTATGAATAAGCTCTACAAAACTAAATATCCCTACTCCTAAGTCATTTATAACAATCAAAAGGGTATGATGTTTAAACCTTCTCAAGATATAATCTGTTAATCATATGCGTCTGTCCAAAGTCATGTTGTCCAGAGTCTTCATCATGCTAGTGAGCAAGGCTACGATAATCACAGAGTCCTTGACTAAGGTACGTACCTCTAGGTTCATGGTATCTAAAATTTTCGTACTGCCGCATGCGACGGCGAAAACCTTAAATTCCTATACCCGAGAATACATCCAAAATCTGACTACATGTCCTCACTATGCCAACTAACACGACTATCGAGGATTCTAGATTCCATGATTTAGGCGACCTAGCCCATATGATTTTCTCAGAAGAAAAAAAACAAACACAACAAAAGAGTAACATGACAAAATTAATCAATCAACAAGGAACAGATGGAATCGGATTTCAAGGTAATTATAAAAGACAATTGCAGGAATGGAATTAAAAACGGAACTTGCAGCAAGATCTCCAATGGTCTGCGCATCCTTGACTGTCCTGACGATAGCTCGCCCTGCTAGTTTTCTCTGGTCTGCTGCTGATGCTGCATGAATCACCGCTGCTGAGAGAAATCAGAAATGACAGGAGAAAATCTCTGTACAGATAGAGGTGCACCTCCAATGTAGCAGAAACGCCAACCTGAGTCGGCACAACAAGAGCTGCGGTCTCGAGACCCTGATGAACAGGACGAGAGGTGGCCAGCCTCTCGATAGTATTCCCCGAACCAGAGCGATGAAATCGTCTTCATAACCATCATAAAGACGGGTCAAACCAAAAAGCAATTACTGAGAATGAAACAAAAAAATCAAGGGAGGACAGTTTATATTCAAGGGAAATCAATAAGTAGCAATTGGATAAAAGGAATCTGATTAAGAGTTTTTCCTAATGTGATTGAGTACCCCAAAAATAATCCTAATCCTACTGCAGGCTGTAGTGATACTCTAGTTCGAATACCACTACATAAACTCGACCTGCATGGGCCACCACTAAAAATGTGTCACGACCCGCACCCTAGAGTTAGGGCACGAGAACGTAACAACGCCCAGCCTACGCCGCAGTGTCGGCGGTAGAACGCTGTCCTAGGTCTCAATACATCTAACAGTATAAGACTAAACAGTTTATACTCCCCGAATGGAGGTGGCATAGCAGATACAGACTCAATCACATCTAAGGTAGAGCATGATGAGGATAGATAAAACATGAAATCCAAAAGAGATACAGGAGATAGAAGTCTAAGTGTCTAAGATACATAAACCCAGAAATACATCTCAAAGCTCAATACAGTAATCTATAGAATAAATACAACTCAATACAACTGAAATAACTAACTATACAACCTCTACTGTGTCTCCTCTAGGCTAGCAGGCAACCTCCAGGCTATCTGTAAAATTTATCAACAGGTCCAGTCAGGACAGGAACGAGTACAACTCATCAAAAATTCCAATTAAATGACAGAGAACTATAAAACAGTTATAGACATTTTTATTAATGAATATGGCAGTTTATATACAGGTGATGTTATGGAGAACAGATAAGATACAAGAAAAGTAAGTAACTAAAACAAGAGAAGAATGATGGCAATAAAGACTGTAAAATAAATCTAGCTGAACTAAAGTAACATAATAAGTCCAGAATGTAAATGTAAACAAGTGCAAAATCCAAGTAAATCCAGACAACATGAATCTGATACCAGGTGGTTCCAGTACAAGATGAGTCTGGTATAAGGTGAGTCCAGTTGGTGATCAAAGGTTCCAGGGTGAGTCCAGCCTATACTCTAACAGTGTGTTTTAAAATATCGGGATCGACATGTGAACGGCTGTAGGTAATACGGCACACCGCACACTCGGCCAAGTGTGGGATGGCTATCGTCCAGTATAATTCCAAGAGAGTGGTTCCAGTATTTGGGTATGTTCACATGCCTATTCCAATATTTCCCCGCCCCAAGTACAAGTGAATCCAGAAAATGACATGAAAATCGAGATGAGTCCAGCCAAACATAATGATACCAGCAAAAGATTCCAGAGTGATTCCAGTAGGTGGTTCCAGTAGTGATTCCAGTAGGTGATGCCAGTAGTGGTTCCAGAAGGTGATGCCAGTAGTAGTTCCAGAAATAGAGGCCAGACAAATAGTATGTGTGTCGTATACATGAATCCATAAATATCCATACATGTTGTAAGAATCACATAAAACTATCTAGAACTGAAGTACAGTAATTGACAAGTAAATGAAAGAACTATCAGAGAATGTACTCGCCTGATGTCTGAATGTCCAAAGTAAATATACTGTCCGATGAGAGGTGTCTGGCTCCTAATTAGAACAGCACAAGTCACAACATGTCCAGAAGGGTAATATAAAGCACTACAATACATTCTACATAAATCTAGGTCAAACTAGGCCAAAGTCAACCCTTGGTCAACTCTGGTCAACTGCACTAGTCAAACTAGGTCATGTCCTAACCCAGCAAGTCTTACTAGGCCTAACCAAGACTATCCTAGCAAGCACACATCAATACAAGGCTATACAAGCCAAATACACCCAACTCTATATAGCATGCAATTATTCAATACTCAACTAGGCAAGAATTCACATTGGATATACACTAGGTAATCTATTACTTTAAGCTATATATGTCTACACATATATACACATGCATATATGGTATTAACATTAGGTCTATAATCATGGCATTTCAAATGGTTAATAAACTTATATATTACAACACAATATGCTAACATATATATAATATACATACATAGCTAAGTTAACTATATTCATAAATACTTATTTAAGAGGCTATGTGTGTGTATGTGAACATGACAAAGGGGCAAGTGAGGGTTAAATGGGCATACATAGTGTATACATATGAAAGAGTGTCAAAGTGTAAGTGAACAATGTGTCAAGTGTGATAGTGTCAACATAGTGTAAGGGGGTACATGAGGTAATATAGGATTTGTGTTAACATAGAACATTACATCTCATTAACTTGTATATTGCATACATTACATCTATTATTACATTACATTCATGCTTGCATTCATTCATCATTCATTTATTCTCTTGCACTACTATATGTACCATACATTACATACTATGGAACCTACATATTCATTACAAGCCATACTTATACATGCTTACATTAGATAGGATACTTACACCTCATACATTATTTATTTAAATATTTACTCATGCTTGTATTCTCTATTTAATTACATAATGTATATACATTAACATGGGTTAAAATCAAATAGAACATTATATTACACACAAGGGTGCACAAAATGCATATGTCGAATAGTAACTCCTACTAATAACCAATACTGTACCATCTCAGCATGAATTAAAATCTAGGATTAAAGTATGTTATAGATCTATGTGTTAGCATTCTGAAACTTCAAACGGATCGCATTTTCGTTTCCGGAAACTTCCGGAATCGCGAAAACACCGAGAACGCGTTTGTCTTTCGTACAGCTGACACTCAAATATTTCTCCAGAAAGTTATACAAAGAATTAGGCCTATTAATATATGTTTTTCGAAAGCTAACTTCAATACGCTTCTTTTAAAAAAAACGGGAGATTAAACCAGCTTTGAGCTAGAAGTTATGACATTTCTAAGTTATGGCTGAAATTAAAAATGTGGATAAAAATCATGACGGATTTGGGTAGTTTGAGACAAAAGAACACATATATAACATAATATCAAGAACTCACTCTCTACACTAATATATATATGAGACACTATAGAACACATCTCCAATACAAAATATAGATTAAATATGTAATAATTCATTCATACATAACAACAACACATAGTGTGTCCAAATTTGGGGTTTTCCCACATGGACACAAACACAACACAAAGGACACTCCTATGACCTCCAAATGGACACAAAATGGACACAAATGGAGATACAACCATGGGGGTCATTCCTATGGGTTCAAAATAGACCCATATGTATGAGGAAATGAAAAGGAGAAGGGATTTATACCTCCCGGTAGATCGAATCGAAAAAAACCTTCCCGGAGCGACACCGACACGTAGAGATTCCAAAAGGACACGAACGAGCTCCGAATCCTCCCAAACTTGGGTAGCTTCCTCCTTGGCTAGAATGGAGAAGGAAAGAAGAAGATTTGGTGGCGAAATGGAAGGATTTGGTGGAGAAATGAAAGGATTTGGGGAGAAATTGCTAGGGATTGCTCTCTAAAATTTGGGGAAGAACAAGAGAGAGAGTGTGGATGAGAATAATGAAATGAACTTGAGCCTATCCTCTCCCAAAGTGGCTGGCCATATGGGGCTATTTGTCCTATTATGGTAAGGTCCAAAATGCCCCACTAACCTATTCTATGAGTATTAGGAAAAGGCTAATTGGTTGGGGCTAAATTAGTCATTCTAAAGTCTCTAATCACACTAACCTTATCCATAATAATTAGTCTAACCTCTAACTAAAATATTTCTATCATGTGGACTAAAATTAATATCATGTGGGCCATGCCTAACTAGTGTGTGGGTCCCACTAGAGTCAAACTACCCCGGGTCCCCGTTTCAAGTCGGATTGAGCTGAAATTCGAACCTGACTCAAATAATCCCAAAAAATCATAAATAATAAAATAAATTTCAAAAATAATTTCAAAAATATCAAAAAAATGACAAAAATATCCCTGTTCTTGAAAACTGGGGATGACAAATTCCTCGAAATTAAAATCAAACAATAGTAAAATATCAAATCACAAGTCATAATTTTAAATAGTTTAAAAGATTAAAATCACCAAAATCATAATATGAAATAATCAATCAATAAATAATATAATTACAAAATTTCAAAATTATCCTCATCTGAAAAACTGGGTGTTACAGGTTTGAAGATTTATTGTCCTGTCTACAGGTTACTATGTTGAAATTATTCTATGATAGGTGTTTGCGCTCTAACAGATTTCCATTCAAAAGGAGCAGATGGTTTATTAGCTAGGGTTTGTTGCAGCAGTTGCTAAATTCTACCTGAGATTCTTAGGTGTAGTTATGTTGAACTCTTATAAGCTTATGAACCTATGTAGGAGTCGAGCTCTAGTTGTGAAGACATTGGGTGTTTTGAGTTAAGTCCTTGTGAATCTTGAGTGGTGGCCAGCATTGTTGGGTTGTGTATTTGCTGAGTTTGAGCTTGCATATGTTTAACTGAGCTTAGCATTAAATTTGGGCGGGAATTAGAACGTCAAGTTATTTACTATAATGAATGGGTTGGAGGCCTTAGGGTTATTACAAAGCATGTTGTTTATTTCCAATGCAAGGATTTGTGGATTGGTAACCACTACAATAAACCCATTGATAATTTACCAGTAATTATTCTTAGTAATTTTCGTAATAAGTATTCTGAAAATGCGAGTATTATTAATTATTGTGCAATCTATTATTCATTTAAATTAAACATTAATTTTTCTATATAAAATATAGTATGTAATCTTCTTGATGATTACTATATGTAAATATAGTTAGGATTATATTAAGAAAAAATTTGAGTGGCACCCCACTTGGATGGCCTATTTGTGCGTGCATCCTACATTGTTGCTATATGTATAAGTAGTCCCACTTTGGACGTTTTCTGTCAGTTTGACGGTCAGCCGTGTTTGACCCTTAAAAATGACGAAAAAAGACGAAAATGTCCCTCTTCCTTCCCCCCTCACCCCCGCTGTCTGTCGCCGCTGCTGCTGCTGGTGTGCTGCTGCTGGACGGGGGAGGGACGCACAGCGGGGGGCGAGTGGGGGGCGGGGCGGGATCGGGGAGGGCGGAGGGGGGCGAGGTTGGGGAGGGCGGAGGGGGGCGAGGTCGGGGGGGCGAGGTCGGGGGGGGCGGGCTGAGGTCGGGGGGGCGAGGTCGGGGAGGGGGCAGAGCGGGGTGAGGTCAGGGAGGGGGCGGACCGAGGTCGGGGAGTGGGGCGAGGTCGGGGAGGGGGGCGGGCCGAGGTCGGGGAAGGGGGATGGGGGCTGTAATGTCAGGAAGAAGACAATGGAAGGAGGGTTATTTTGGTCCAAATTTTTTTAATGAAGAGTCCATCCGTCAGAACTGACGGAAAACGTCCAAAGTGGGATGTCTTATACATATAGCAAATCCAAAGTAGGATAACTTATACATATTACAAACAATGTGGGGTGCACCGCATAAATAGACCATCCAAGTGGGGTGCCACTCAAATTTTTCTTATATTAATTAGGATTAATGGTTAGCAAGTTATGGTTGGAAAATAAATAGTTAGTTAGATAGTAGTAGTCAAATGATTTGTTTTGAGCTTACCCAACCTATACTTATTCAGTGGACCAAGAGATCATTACTTTCCTATTCCTGATCACCCTGAGCAAGGCAAGTACATTCTACGTTTTGATCATTTACATTCATACATGTGCTTCTCTTGTGACACGTTGTGACACGATATATCATGTACTCTTGTACTTTCATTTCCTGTATTTACTTGTTCTTGGGGAGGGGAAATACACTAAATATGTGACCAAACCCAAATCAGAACTCAGGTTGATAGCTTAGGTCTCACTCGTGCACGTGGAACTCTAAGTCGTACTGATATTCATGTACTTATTACTGTACTCACCCGCCGGTCACATATGCTAGTTTTTCAAAACATTGTTCACATGTCAGGTTCTTGTACTTCATGTTCAAGATTATTTTTTATGTACTTATTTCCTGTACATCCTGTATTTACATTCATGTACATCACCTGCCCTTTATTTCCAGTACTTTACATCTTCATATTTTCTGTACTCATTTTCATATCATGATGTTCTTGTTCATTACCTAGAATTGTACTTTGCTTTCCTCCTGACTGGATATGTTATAGGTGTACTTAAGGATACCGTTCCACCTTATGGGCCAGAGCCCGGGATCTTAGCTGAGCAAGATGGAGCCATGACTTAGCTAGAGGTTACAGGTTTAGATTTTGTTAGCTTTACTTCTAGATGTTGTATATTGAGAGTTCATAGTTTATTTCATTCTTGTTACAGATTTGTCTCTGGTACTTTTATGTATAATTGTATTATGACTTATGGATTATGGTGATCATTCTGGGACGGTTAGATGCTGTGATATTTACTTTATGTTATTTTTGGAGTTTTTCCTTAGATGTTTACAGCTTACTACGTTGAGTCTTCCAACTTAGGCTGGGCGTGTCTGACTCGTATCCGAATATTCGAGAGCGAGTCGTGACAATCCTGACTGGGTAACCACATTTTTAGGCGATGACTTAGAGGACTAGATTCCCACTTACTATGGTACACTTGAGACTGATCATGACATATCTGAGGATGTAGGAGATACTATAGCAAACTTAACACTGGAGGATGCTTAGTTTTATATTAGTATTTATTTTCTACTGATTAGATTTATGTTGTCTGAACTTTATGAGTTATAGTCCTATTCTGAGATTCTTGTATCGTACTTTCTATACTGGACTCTGTGGATTTGTCTTTCTATTTCATATCTACCTGTTAATATCTGTGATTGAGTTAGAATCTTGATTATCATGATTTATGTTATGTTGATTTGATTTAGATATACTTGAGGATTAGACACGCGTACTACCGCCGACTCTGCGACGTAGGCTGGACGTGGTTCCATGTACCGTGCCCGAACTTTCGGGTGCGATTGTGACACGTAGTTGATGCTGCTGAAAAGATAAAACAGATCAGAGATAGACTTCGCATGATACAAGGACAGGCAGAAGCATTGGAGCGATAGCCACCGGATACCGCTAGAGTTGAGGTATAGATTTCTATAATTTAGATTGTTAATGCTTGTAGTTTGTGGATTAAGGTATTGTTTTGGTCTTAGGTTGGCGATTTGGTGTTCCTGAGGATTTTTTTGACATGTGGTACAATCTGATTCAGAAGAGGTCGGAAGCTTAGTCCAAGGTTTATTGCACCCTTCCGCATTCTCGAGAAGGTCGGAGCTGTAGCTACCAGCTAGACTTACTGCCTACTCTGGATGGGATACACAACATATTTCATGTGTCATAGTTGAGATGATACATGCATACCCTCGCCATGTGTTGGATCACTCTGAGATTGAGGTTTGACCTAGTCTACAGTATCAGGAGCAGCCAATAGGGATATTGGATCGTAGGGAAGGTGTTGGAGAATCAGACTATTTCTCTGGTTTGTGTCGCTTTGCGGCATCACTCTTCTGGTGAATCCACTTGGGAGAGAGATGAGATGCGTGAGCGATATCCCTCTCTTTTCGAACACGTGAGGTATTTTCTTCTTTTCATATTTCTCACCTTTAAATTTCGAGGATGAAATTTTCAAAGGGAGGTCGAATTTGTAACCACCTAATTTGGGGAGATGAGCATTTTTGATATTTACTATTATTAATATTGATATTCATATAGTCCTAACTATATTGCTATTAATTAATATGCTAGCTAACATAATCAAATTAAGTATCAGTTAGTATAGATTAGTACATTTGAAGATTTTCTAATTCCTTTATTTATAATTTTTTATTTCAAATTAGTGAACAAAATTTAGCAAAAATAATTTCTTGAGGATATTATATATATATATATATATATATATATATATATTATATATATATATATATATATATATTTTTATATATATATATAATATATATATATAATATATATATATATATATATATAATATAAAATATTAAAATATATAAAATATATATATATATATATAAAATATATATTATATATATATAATATATATATATATATATATAGTTAGTTAGTTAGTTAGTTAGTAGATTAATTACTGGTAATTATACACTCATGAAATAATGTGTCACACGTATGTTAGTATGATTTAGCTGTACTAGAAGGCACATACATTTTAGCCAACAATTAAAGGACTAGTAACTAGTTTGGACTAGTTTAAATCCATCAAATTAAATCCAATCGAAACCAAACTTGACCAACTCTTCATGACTCATATTAGGGTCAAACCAAGTCCTATTAGATCCAAACCATGCACACATGAGTGTGTGCACAGCCATCAAACTCAACCTGGCCGCCACTTATTCAGCCCCCCACTCCTTGTTGTTTGAATAACTACCACCCCATCACTCCATTCCCCTTAAATCTAAGGCCACAACACCCTTACTCACTCCCCTACAACCCTATGATTCATTTCCACTTCTTTTACATTAGCTTTGACCCCTATGGCCACAAGGACAACATACTTTCAGCTTTGGCAACAGCAGGTTGCTGAATTTGTACCGACTTTAATAGCTTTTTGTTCCACCAAAACAGTAGGTAAGAGTCTCAAGTCCTTACCAAAGTTCTTCCTCTACTTCTTACCTTTTTTTCCATATTTTCGTAGAATTTATCATGGTGGTTTTGACTCTCAAATCGCTCTCACATGGAAACGTATCCAGAATAGGTGTTGTCCGGGAGAACAAAGCAAAGAACGAGGAGTACCTCCCAAACCGCTAAGTAAAATGCTCCAAAAAATTCTTTGCATACCACAGCTCATTCCCGTCGTTTTGGTATACAATTGTCTATATGTTATGTTCGAACTCCCCTCGGTACATGCATTTTTCGAAAGAATTCGCAAGCTGAATCTTGCGACATAAAATCTGTCCACATCCGTACATAGGTAAGTACCTTAATTTTTCATCGCATATTTTATATGACATAGGAAATAACTATGTATATCATCCTCCTAGGTAGAAACCTTAATAAAAATTGACATAGAACTAGGACAAATCCCTCTAAAACACACACAAAATATTTGTTCCTGAATTGCAACACATTTTTTAGCTATTATTTTATGTGCATTTTCTTTGAATTTTCGAACGAAATTTTCACAAACATTCCCTAACTTGACCCCCTCTCACGCCATATAATAATTTTATGATATATGTGAAATTTTGGTTAAAGTAGGGTTTTTGGGGCATGATTATTTAATTTCAGAATTACGTTACATGAGTTATGTTGTGTAAACACTAATATTGTATGTAGAAATATTTTTTGAAATTAAACCGAACTCGAAACACGACATATTGACCCTATTAGGTGATGGAAAAATAAATTTTTTTGTAACAATTGTTATGCACTTTTGTGTTACATTAATTTAAATTTTAGAACACAAATTATTATTTAGAATTTCAATATTTGGTTCTTCGAGAATTAGAACCTAACTAGTTTCACTTTGTAATATTTATAACTTTTCTTATGGTTATGTTGATAAATTTTATAGATTATAAGCCATTAATTTATGATTTTAAACAAATTATATTCTAATTTTTGAAATGTTTAATTAGGGCCAACTTGGTGACATAAAACATGTCGATTCAAGCCTAGAAATGACTACTTTCACTAGTTTCTTAAAACCGAAACTCGCCATGTCTTTGCCAATAATTTCCCATGATAAATATCTAAAAAAAATCATGTTTATAACATTTTTTATTCTGATTAAATAAGAATTTTAGGAATATTTATGTGGTGGAATTCAACCCTTTATTTAGTGTAGGTTCATACCTTAGAACCAAATTCTAGGGTTTACAAGTTACCCTAAAATTATGATTTCTTGACTTCTAGACGAAAATATTTTTATATTTTATATATTATTTTCATACATTAGGGTATTTAGTTTTTTTTTTACTTTTGATCATAACCTACCTTATGTGATTATAGAAATGTTATTTATAAGTGTAAAAACTCAGGGTAGCTTCGCATCTTAATATTATATGTAGGTCCTGGACACCGATTCGAATTTTGATTATAATTCTCTGCTTAAGAGCAAGGCAAGTACATTCATTGATTGTTTTCAGTATATGCCAGTTTCTATAGTACATGTTTAAGTAAAGTTTACTTGATTCTTGGCGCGTATGTTACACGGATTGATACTACATGGATTCCTAACCCGAAGTTGTGTCTTTCATATTGTGTATTATGATCAACATGTTCATGTTTTTCTATGCATTGTGATTTACGTGTTGTGACATGTGGTGATTCGGATCTATTAGTATTAGTCGGGGCGGGAGAAGTATTAGTTGGATATGTGATCTACCCGGTAGACCGTGTTCTAGTATAGTCAGTGGCTATTAGCTGATCATATATTTCACGTATGGTTGAGTTAGCTCCCTTTTTATTATGCTCCGTATTAGGCCTATGCCGATCACATATCGAACTAATATTTCAAATCACTTAGAGTTACTAGTTATATATCATGTTTATCTAGATTTACTAATTTTCCTATTTACTGCCATGATTTTAGTTAGGGGTAGGCATACGGTTCCAAGACCCGCAGTTCCGACCCGGCCCGAACCGTAAAATGCCCAAACAAGTCGGTTCCTAAATTTTGGAATTTAAACGGGGCGGGTCATGTGACACTAACGGGACGGGGCGGGTCCTATTTTTCAAAATAAATGTGGCCTCGGACCGACCCGTTTCTAGGGATATGTATTTTTTATTAATTTTGGATTTTTTTGTTATTATATTTTATAATATAACAAGTTATTGTTTAGTAAACAAATTCAAGAAATTTAGGAAGACATAAGACTTGTTTTGTTCTTATAGATAATAGAACATATGTAAATGTTTACTATTCTAGAAATTTTTTTAAACTTTTTTGGACCCATTTGGACCCGCGGGTCGGCCCGGTTCGGACCCATTTCGAATGGATCGAGCCCGTTTCGGTTCTAATATTTTTTGGACCCGTTTCGCCCTGCCCCGCCAATTAACGGGTCCGATATGGGTCCATAAAATTTGGGCCCGGTCCGACCCGACCCGTGCCTACCCCTAATTCTAGTTGTACTTATTTTCTTTTACATTTTATTTGTGATTTCCAGTTTGACTTCTTTTATCATGTATTACATTTACTAAATTCGTGTTTTATAGTTTCTATCATTTACTTGGAACTGCTTTCAATGATTATACTTTGCTCCAATCCTGACTGGATGTAACACCCCAGAATTTTTAAAATATTTTTTATTAGTTATTTGACTTAATTAGTGACTTTATAAATATTTCTAACATATATATATCATATATATGTGGCCTTATTCGTGTTAAGTTTTGAAGTGCAAGACAACTAGCAATTTTGGCACGAATAGTGTAGTCGCGTGCCTTGGCTAGTGTATTAGCCATGCTAGGGAAGGCCTAGCCATAGTTGTGTCCCAACTAGAAAAGCAATTCAAAGTTGTGAATTAACCCCTATAAAGATCTAATTAAATAGTTATTAAGGATTTCTGACATTTTAGGAGACCAGTTGTGTTAAACTAGTCAAACTGGACCCGAACCAAACCCAAGTCATGTAGTCATGCGGTGTGTCCAAAGACGTCCAAGTAGATTTATATTTTATGTATATACATATATTTTATATTTATTTTTAAGGGATTAACAAATATTTTCTAAATATTTGTTATATGTATAATATACGTGTTACTGGTGTGGTGTGTGCGTGTTACTGGTGTGTGTATATATATATATATATATATATATAGCCAATGACCCTCTAGCCTAGTGGTAGTGGTGAGGCATGCGGCCCGAGTATTCCTGGTGGAAACATTCGCCACAATTACCATCTTTCAATATATATATATTATATATATATATTATATATATATATATATATTATATATATATATATATCTATATATATTCTTTCAATATATTATTTATATATATACCCCCCTCGTGATCCCGGCTCGTCCAGGCCCCAGGCAGGCCTCTCCCCAGCCTATCCTGCCCGCCTGCGGATCCCCTTCCATCAGCGGAGCCTCGACGTCGCTCCCCGTCTGTGGCCGGCACCCTCCTACGCCGCCGTGCTGCGTTCGGACCGCGTAGCCAAGAGGGGTAGCCTTTTCCTCGACATTCCGCTCCCGGAAGTTGAGTACCCATCGGAATCTCCGGTTCCCCAGGTTCCCTTTTCCGCTACGGAACTAACCTCTTTATCCTCGTCCTTTCCCCATACTTTCATCCTCAAATTCTCCTCGGGCTGCCCGAAGCTTGACCGGGTTAAGGAAGTTATCCTCAGTTGGCGGCTGTCCGAGGATTACAGGGTCGCCCCTCTGAACCCTAAGCATATCCTGCTACACCTTTCCTCAGCAATTGATCACAAGACCGTCTGGTCCAAGGGCACATGTAGGGTGGACTCCCACCTTATGAAGATCATCAGATGGTCCCCAGATTTTAACACCAAAGAAGATTCCGCAAAGGTTGCGGCATGGGTGACCCTATCCAACCTTCCTCTCATCTGCTTTGTCCCTGGGCCCTCAGGCACATTGCCAACTCGTTCGGGACCTACATTGCATAAGCAGAAGAGACCAGCAACGTCACTAAAGCTCATTACGCTAAGATTTACGTGGAACTAGATTTGAACAATGAGCCCCCCGATCACTTCGTCCTTGAGCTGGGTCACCAGATACACACCCAGCGAATAGTCTACGACAACCACGTCATTTACTGCAAACACTGCCGTCAGCGGGGCCACCTTCAGGCACACTGTTTTTGCCTACACCCCGAGCTTAAGAGGAATCCAGCCAGGAAAGACGTCCATAACAAGGGAGGCAATATTGAACAGAAATCTCCCCCCTCCCCGCTGCTTCTGCTCCCTAACACCCATATTAGGTTCGAAGATCCCGTCGGAACGCCGGACAGGAGTTCCTCCACTGCCAAAGATGCGGCCCATAGCTCCTCCGTATCCCTAAACCTTTCCAACAAGTTCGACGTCCTGGATTCAAAGCCACCGAGCCGCTGCAAACTATTGTCACCTTCCAGGACCCGATAGCCACCAAGCCAGCACAGGCCATCCATGAAAACCAGACCAACACATCCAACAAGGGGACGTCCTGGATTCGAACGGCACCGAGACTTCGCAGGCCATAGTACCCTTTGAGGACCTACCCAGTCGCAAGGAAGTGACTGCCGAGTCCGCCACACCCGGAGACACGGAAACCTTCCAAGACCTCGAGTCCCTCCCCACCGAAAATATTGTCACTGTTGAAGAGGTCTGGCGATCCTAGGACCAGAGCAGGTCCTGAGAGGTATGCAGGTCATAGCAGCAGGAGTCCCCCTACAGTCAGTAGGAGCTGAATCGGGATGCATAGTAGATACTCTAATTCTCCCGACGGAGAGACCATTCTCGACTCCGCTGGAGAAAGGATCCCCCCTGTAAAGGCCCTCCTCACCGACATCCAGAACCCAACAAGGACAAGTTCGCAGAAGTCAACGAGATGACTACAATTAGCACAAGATCCGCAGTCCAGCGGATAAAAATGCCCTCAACCATAACATTAATGCTTAACATCTTCGCCTGGAATGTTCGCGGTCTGGCCAACAAACCCACCAAGAGGCGGATTACTACCCTAAAAAACTTCACAAGGTTGACATTTTGATCATTATAGAACCGAAGATCTCCTCCAAGAAAATCAAAGCTATCCAGCTTCAATTAGAATTCCATAATGCGGTAGCCGACAACCATGACATTTGGATCCTCATCTCCCAGGATGCCCATCGGAGTTATTCAGGATACCGAGCAGGCTCTCTCGTGCTGGATTAAGAATCCATCCCTCCCCAAGCACGCCATTCTCTCCGCTGTTCACGACAGCTGTGACATCATTGTTCGAAAACAACTCTGGGACCTCCTCGATATCCACTCCAACCACATCAACAACCCTTGGCTCTGTATTGGGGACTTTAATGCTATCACTTATAGAGAGGAGAAGTCGGGGGGCAGGCCTCCTCCTCACATGGCCATGTACGACTTCAACAACTTCATCTTTAATGCCAACCTCTCCTCAATCCAGTTCTCGGGAAATGTGTTCACTTGGTGCAATATGCAAGAAGGCGATCGTCGGCAATATTCTCGCCTTGATAGAGCCCTCAACACTCTCTGGCACGACATGGGATTCAGCTCCAGACTCTCCCATCTCAACGTTATCGAGTCCGACCATGCCCCGCTGCTTGTGGAAATAAAAAACTCCTCCAGCCAGATCAAAAAGATTTCCGGTTTCAACCTCTGGAGCGAGCACCCTCAATTCAAGAATGTAGCCACGGAAGCATGGAACCTTGTGGACGAAGTTGACCCGCTGATCAGAGTGGCCTCCAAGCTTAAGGCTACGTGGAAAGCTCTGGCCGCATGGAGCAAACAGGTGTATGGGGATATCTTCCAAGAGGTTCGGGCGGCGGAAGATGATGTCACCCGCACAGAAATGCTCTTTCTTACGGATCGTTCGTCGGCTGCCAGGACTGCCCTTAACCTCACCAAAGCCATTCTCAAATTCTGTCTGAAAATGGAAACAGAATATTGGAAGCAGAAAGTGAGACTCAAATAGGACAGTGAGGGAGACAAAAACTCGGCATATTTCCACGCCTGCGCCAATGGCCGTAAACAGAGACTGACTCTTCACCAGATCAAAAATGAATCGGGCAACATCATCAGCAACCAGCGGGATATCCAAGCGACGGCTGCGGACTTCTACTTCCAGCTTTTCACCAAACAAAGGGTCCACAGAGACAACAACCTTCTGGCCGAGATTCCTCTCCTCATCGACGACAACGACAACATTCAGCTGAAGATCCCTCCGACCGAAATCGAGGTTAAAGACGCTGTTGGGGCGCTTGACGCCCACAGTACGCCTGGACCCGACGGTTTCTCAGGAACTTTCTTTCGTCAATGTTGGGACATTATCAAGGAGGACATCCACAAAGCCGTCATTGCCTTCTTCCAGGGAGCAACCTACCCCAGGGCCATATCCGCCACCAATCTCATCCTCATTCCTAAAAAAGACAACCCGAAAACCTTTTGGGACTTTCGTCCCATCAGCCTGTGTAACTTCACAAATAAGATCATCTCCAAGATCATCGCCTCCCGTATGTCCGGTCTTCTCCCTAAGATCATCTCGGAGGAGAAAAGCGGCTTCATCAGAGGTAGAAACATCCAAGATAACATTATGCTCGCTCAAGAGCTTATTACCTGCATGAAATTCCCTACTAGAGGTGGCAACATAGCGACCAAATTGGACATGGAGAAAGCTTATGACAGGCTTGACTGGCAATTCATGATTTGGGTTTTCAGGGCATTTGGCTTCTCGGAGACTTGGACTAATATTGTGTGGAGATCGATCAGTAACTCGTGGTTCTCCACCGTCATCAACAGCCAAGCTGACGGCTTCTTCAAATCTAGCCGGGACATCAGGTAGGGTGATCCCTTATCCTCCACCATCTTCATCATCACAGCGGACACATTGAGCAGAAATCTGAACAAGATGGTTGGAACTACGAACTTCTAACACTTCCATACCGCCAGCGGCTGTCCGATCATTACCCACCTAGCTTATGCCGACGACATAGTCATCTTCTCCTTAGGGGATGTCGGGTCGGTGGAGGTGGTGCACAACACCCTTAAGAGATATGAAGCCAGCTCGGGCCAGAAGGTCAACTCCACCAAGAGTGTCATTTACACGCATCATAACATGGGAAGAGATAGTGCGACTAACATCTCCAATATCACCTCTTTCACCATCGAGCACCCCCTTTCCTCTACCTCGGATGCCCACTGGTGTACGAGAGATCTAACGCCAACATCTTTGACGGGCTGATTAACAAAATCAGAAGAAAGCTCGAGGGATGGCTCAATGCCACCCTATCTCCGGGCGGGGAAGATAATCCTCATCAATCACGTGCTTACTTCCATTCCTATATATACCCTTGCAGCGTGCCCCCCCCAAGAAGGTGATCCGCTTGATTGAAAACATCTTGTGCGACTTCTTTTGGGGACATAGCGGCGGGAGCATTAAACATCACTGGGCTAGCTGGGACTCCATAGCCAGGCCTACCGAGGAGGTAGGCATAGGATTTGCCAGAATCTCTCACATTGTTAATGCGTTCTCTATGAAACTGTGGTAGAAGCTGCGTACGAGTCAGAATCTTTGGGCTTGATTCATGAAGGCCAAATACTTCAAGCATTCTCACCCTTCCCAGGTAGCCTCCAACAGTAGGTCATCCGCAGCATGGTGGCACATCCTTTCCGGACGCACCATGGCCGAACCGGTGATTCGGCTTCATCTGGGCGACGATGATTCCTCACTCTTCTTCGAACGTTGGGCCGGAGATACCTTGTTCCTTAACCGCACTACGGACCGCGGGACAACCAGGCTCAGGGATGTGTGCGATCCAGCTGGGAACGACTGGGATTGGGCCAGGATACGCAATTGGGCCGGTGATGAGGCAGAGGACTTCATCCGTCAACGCAGCCTGAAGATTGGTAACGAAGCGGACGAGCTGCGTTGGTCGGCCGAACCGTCGGGCGTATTCTCGGTGAGCTCGGCCAGACATCTGGCCTGTGGGCGTGAAGCGCCATCACAGATCAATGCTGCTTTCTGGCAGACTTGCATTCCTAAGAAGTGGTCCATCCTTATTTGGAGAGCTACTCTGAAGAGGTTACCCACCGACGATATTTTGTACAACATTGGATTCAGCTTGGCATCTGCCTGCTACTGCTGCACAGATCGTCAGACGAAAACCGTCGACCACATATTTTGTCAAGGGGATCTTCCCGCCAGGGTCTGGAGAGTACTATCTCAAAGGTGTAGAAGGGCGACGGGTGTTGGGCACATTCACGACCTACTGGTTGACTGGGCTACTGCGTCCCACGGCCACCAAATTGCAGCGGCTGTAGCCATATGGGTAATTTGAAGAATCGCAACAAAACGAGATATGAGGGCTATCAGTACAATTCGACCAGATTATCAGGGAGGTCACCAGGCAGTGCCAGAAGATCAGGTCCTGCTGCTCTCACGAGCAGAATAGTTTCCTTCTGCTCTCACGAGCAGAATAGTCTTTTTCTCCTAATCTTCGGTTCTCTGGTTTTGCTGGTATACTTGTATAGGCGTCAGCATTTTGTGCCTAGGGGTATACTTGTACAGGCTTCGGCATTTTGAGCCTTACTGGAATAAAATGGAGTTTTCTGCCAAATTATATATATTTTTTTTCTGCCAATATATTATATATATATATATATATAGATATAATTATATATATATATAATATAATAATAAAGAATATATGATATATATATATATATATTTTTTTCTTATATATATATATATATATATATCTATATATTATATATATATATTATATATTATATATCTTATATATTATATATATCTATATATATATATATTATATATATAAAGAATATATATAATAAGATATTATATATATATATAGATATATATTATATATATATATATATATAATAGATATATATATATATAAATAAATAATATTATATAAATATATATATATATATATCTATATATATATTATATATATATTATATTATATATAAGATATTTTTTTTTTTTTTAGAATACTGTGAGATTTTCTGTGGACTAATTAAGTGGGAGTAAATGTATTCACCCAAAACTATTATACACCTATTATTGGTTTATTTTAATTTTTTCGTTATCATTATTATTATTATATTATTATTATGTATATTATTATTATTATATTATATTATTAGTTATTATTATTATATTTTTATAATTATAAAATATCATTATTATTGGTATTTTGTGTGTTCTTTAGGAAATTAATATTAATGTATGTACATACTTTTATGTATAACCCTACACTAGGAAAGGTATTTTAAGATTTTAGGTTTATTGAGTGTGTGGTGTGTGTTGTGTGTGTGTGTTGGTGTGGATATATATATATATATATATAGATATATATATATATTATATTAGATATATATATATATCTTGTATATATATATATATATATATATATATATATATTGTATATATAAAAAAAAAATATATATGTATATTATATCTATAATATATATATATATATATATTCTATGTATAGATATATATATGTATATATATATATAATATATATATATATAATATATATATATATATATATATATATACCCACACACACACACCCCACACACACCACACTTAATAAAACCTAAAAATCTTAATAATACCTTTTCCTAGTGTAGGTTATACATAAAAGTATGTACATACATATTAATATTAATATATATATATATAATATATATATATATATATATATATATATATATTATATATATATATATATATATATATTATAGGAAAGGAAAAAAAATTGCTTTCATTGTTCCCTTATGGAATAGTAACAATAGCAACACGAGCCCAATCAGACCCTACTCCCCCTCCCCCCCTTTTACTATATAAATCTCGACAATAAGGAACAAATCCTAGAAAACCCTAACCCTAAGCTAGCCGACACCCCCAGGCGAACCCCGACCATGTCCGCTACCGCGTGACACCTGCGCACTGCCGGAGCCACGGAAATGCAGAGCAATCCGCAAAAGTGCAGCAGTACTATAGTTGCAGAACCCGACTTCGCAACGATTTGCGACGCTCGATCGACCGATTTCGATCCGTTCTTTCTAGCATGTAGACAACCTATACAACTCTGCTTTCCTTGAAATAGATTCTTTAATTGTGCTTCATCTGCGACGAAAATTGAGTTTCAAGAACGAAAAAAAACTCGTTTTTTTTGTTTAGAAACTATCCCTAAACCCCAAGTTTGAAGTCGATTTTCGACCAGGATATTTGCAGAAGTTCATTTTTCGTAGGCCTATAATCTAACAGGTTGTTTATTTGGATGTGAACGATTCTACCCCAGGCAAGTACATCTTGTTGAACTTTACAGTATTTACATATATTTCTATGTTGTTATTCTTTCCTGTCTTACTTGGTTACATATTTTTCCTGATTTATGTCATTATTAGTTTCTAGTTTTACGTGCACGTAGATTGTTCCCATTTTCCCTATTACTTGTCATATTCTCTTATCTTGTTCATGTATGTGTCTAGTGATAGAATTGCTTAGTCTATGTCATGTTCCCTGGACATAATTAACCGGGACTTGACTTGGACTTGACATGTTTGACTTGACTTGATTGATGCATAGTTTTAGGCGAGGACCTTGTTATAGACGTTTACTATACTTGACCACTCTCAACGTTAGCAACCACCGCGCTGTGATAGGGACTTACTATAGGTTGTTAGCTACCATCGAGCTGCAATCTATAGGGCCGTAACAACCACCGGGCTGCGGTTTACCTCGATTTACTTTTAGTCGTGTTTATTAGCACAATTCTCAACGACATGCATGCCATTTTTTTATGTTTTCGTTCTTGTACTGTACTTCCTTCAGTCTACTTTCTTGTACTATTTCATATCTTTCCTTGCTTGTAATTACTATCAAAGTAGGCTTGTATATATTATGTGTCTTGCTAGTTCCTTGGGGACCTGGTGATCTCTCCAAGCTTAGTTAGAGAGGAGGGCAACCCGGAAGTTTATGGTTCTGGAGTTGAGACTAGAGGCGTACCTTCGCAGGACGATGAGATAGTTCCAAAGGATTTCTCATGATAATGTCATTACTTCATTTAGACTTGTTACTTTATTCCAGTTTAGCAGACTTGTAGTTGATTATTTACTTTATTTCCTTTTACTATGGTTTCGAGATTTCTTGCCCGCACATTTATATTTTTTTTACTACTAGACAGTTGTTATTTTATTATCTTGTTTGACTTGGTTATCTCATGGATTATTGTTCTATGTGGATGAGATTAGCTGTATACCTGTGACTTATATTGTTATTCTGGGTTGTTCTCATGATTTACAGCTTAAGCATTAACTAATGGGCTTGATAGGTAGTTTTGGCCTATTAGTGAAATGTTGTTGGCATTTATCGTATGCCTGGTCCTACGTATTTTTGGGACTTGGAATTACATGTTTTGTGGTGGCCCATGCAGGTCAACGTTAAATAATTTCGGTTATGTTACTGTATGCGAATAGGATAGAAAAGACCCATAGGATCTTATCCCAATATGTATATTGTTATACGTCCTTCATTTTTACATCGACTTTGAAATTTTATTTCCTTGACATGCATCCTACTTGATATCCTCTGTCCTTAGCTTATACGTTTCATTTATGCGGTGTAATGGACAAGCAAGCCGGTGACGAGAATCCCGCGGTTATCCCATAGAATCTTTAGTGACTCACGTCGACACGACCCCACAATCGGTTGGAGGTTCTTCTACTCAACCAGACAATCCAGCAGCTTCATACCCACCGAGGTTCAGGATAGGATATCCTACCGATGTCATCGCTGCCACCGATGCCACCAATGATGTTCCTCCAGCTTAAACAAACTATAGATCCTCAGTAGTTGTTCCAGACCTTCTACGTGATGATGTAAGCACAGTAGCAGCTCCAGATGGAGGCCCAGCAGAGACAGACAGAGCACATCGAAAATTATATCGTATCAGCACTAAAGCGGGTGACTCCACCAGTTCACCAAACGACGACAGGAACTATCACGAACTTTCGCCAACTGAAGCCAGCCATTTTCTCAGGCAAAGAGGAGCCCACCGAAGTTCATGAGTTGCTCACCAAAATTTAGCAACAGTTGGAGGCAGTCGAGTTACCGAAGGATCGTTGGATGATTGCCATCAGGATGCAACTAACCTGCAATACGCACTACTGGTGGCTTACGGAGGAGAAAAGACTTAGGCAGAATAATGTTACTTGGGATGATTTCTAAGCTCTTCCAAGAGATATATCTCCAGGCCACTTTCAAAGCGATTCTGTGAGACAAATTTCTTCATCTTACCTAGGACAGCATGACGGTAAAAGAGTACAATGCCGAATTTCTGTGACTCAGCCGATTTGCACCTACATTGATCTAGATTGAAGAAGAGAAGGCCGAGATTCTATGACGAACTGAGCTTTGAGCTTTAGAAGCTCATCGGAGCTACAACGCCTACCACCTAATCCGGAGTTCTTACCGTAGCACGTTGTTTAGAACAAGTCCATCGGAAGGAGGCCAGCCAAAGGCACTCACATGCAACATCACCATCAGCTAAGGTATCACTAGGAGGACCTGAAAGACGCCTCGTCGCACACCACCGACCAAGAAATGCTTCATACCTAATTCCAGAACTTTCTATTTGTCAATATTGTAATAAAAGAGGACATGTCCAAAAGGATTGTCGTCGAAGATTAGGGCTTTGTTTGCGTTGTGGTTCCGATCAACACCAGATTTACTTTGCTCCGAGAATCGCACTGAAGGACACGTACCACCAGTGCCAACTCAACCTGTAACGCAATGAGGATATCCACGTGGTTTGCTTCCTGACCAGGCAACATAGTTTGTGCAGGCTAGACAGTAGGCAGGAGCACAACGACCAGGACAGACCTTTTCCATGACACTTGAAGCCTGAGCAGCAACCGAAAAAGTAACTGAAGGTAATAACTTGAATTTTATGATAAGGGATAGTAAATAGAATTTTACGCTTGCTTGTTACATGTTTGATTAGGAACAATCATAAAAACGTAGCACACCTTTAGAGACATCTTAGAACCATTGACATTTTTTTCCTTTACTATTGTGAGTTATTTTAATTTCGAGGACGAAATTCTTTTAAGGAGGGTAGAATGTAACACCCCAGAATTTTTAAAATATTTTTTATTAGTTATTTGACTTAAATAGTAATTTTTAGAATTTTATAAATATTTTTAACAAATAGTTATTAATATATATATATATATATATATATATATATATATATATATATATATATATATATATATATATATATAGAGTCTTAGTCATGGTTAAGTTTTAAAGTGCAAGACGGCTAGAAATTTTGGCACGGATAGTGAAGTCGTGTGCCTTGGCTAGTGTATTAGCCATGAGCAGGAAGGCCCATAGCTGTGTCCCAACTAGGATAACAAGTCAAAGTTGTGACTTAACCCCTATAAAGATTTAATTAAACCGTTATTAAGGCTTTCTGACTTTTTAGGAGACCCGGTTGTGCTAAACTAGTCGAACTGGACCCGAACCAAACCCAAGTCCATGTGGTCATGCGTTGTGTCCAAAGACGTCCAGGTAGATAATATTTTATGTATAAATATATTTCGTATTTTATTTTTAAGGGATTAACAATATTTTCTTAATATTTGTCATATGTATAATATATGTGTTATTGATATTTACATATGGCATTTTTAGAATACTGTTAGATTTTTGTGGACCAATTAAAGTGGAAGTATAATGTGTTCACCCAAAACTATTATACACCTATCATTGGTTTATTTTATTTTTTTGTTATCATCATTATTATTATTATTATTATTATTATTATTATTATTATTATTATTATTATTAAAGTATTATTATTATTGGTTATCTTGTTTTCTTTAGTAAATAAATGTTAATATGTATGTACATATTTTTATGTATAACCCTACACTAAGAAAAGGTATTATTAAGATTTTTTAGGTTTCATTGAGTATTTATACACGCGCGCGCGAGCGCACACACACACACACACACATACACATACATATATATATATATATATATATATATATATATATATATATATATATATTTTAAAAAAATAAAAATATATATATATATATATATATATATATATATAAAGGAAAAAACTGCTTATACTGTTCCCTTATGAAAATAGTAACAGTAGCAATTCGAGCCCAATCAGACCCGCCTTCCCCCCTTCCTATATAGATATCGTCAACAGTAAAAAGAAATCCTAAAAAACCCTAACCCTAAGCTAGCCCGACACCGCCAGCGACCCCTGACCCTGTCCAGCCACCGCGCGACACCTGCACCGTCGGTAACGCACAGCAGTCTGTAGCAGCGCAACAATAACAGTAGTTGCAGAACTCAACTTTGCAGCACGATTTTACGTTGCTCGATCGATTGATTTTTGATCTGTCTTTTCTGGTATGTAGACAACCTATATGACTCCGCTTTCCTTTAAATACATTCTTTTAATTCGTATTATGTGCGACGAAAATTGAGTTCCAAAATTGAAAAAAAAATCGATATCTTTGGTTTAGAAACTGTCCCGAAATGCCAAGTTTGAAGTCGATTTGCGACCAGAATATCGTGAATCTTGGAAAACCACTTGAACAATATTTTAGACAACCGAACGTGATCAAAATCTATTATTTAGTTTATTTTATTATTTATGATATTATGCTTAAAATTAGTTTGAAATTGGCAAAAAAGTTTTAAAACTTAGAATTTTTCTCGATACGGGATCTGTCTCGACAAACCGGGCGACTTCGTCACAACCCGAGTGCATAGAAGGTGTGTACGGATGTTGTGGACGTATGGGCTTTGACGAAACTCGAATTGGTCGCGTGTGCGCGACGAATTCGAGACGTATCGATCGAGGTACACCATATCTGTCACTTTGCAAAAATCCTAATTACTTCATGTACGTTCGTCACATCGTGAAGAAACTTGTTCCACTGGACTCATATCATTTTTCTGGTCCTATGAGCGAAGTTTGGTCTAATTCTGAGACAGTTGACCGGATCGCCGTTTTGGAGGGCCCACGATTCGACTCAACGGGCGAGTTTATGCACGGCTCATCAGAATGCAAAATTGGATATATACTGAGTACATATCGAAAAACTGGAGCCACAAATATATAATTTGTTAACTTTAGAGACTATAGGTTCTTGCACGCTTTTCGGTACAAAGCGGGTCCAATGGCGAATACTATTTTGACCCAAAATTATCGTTTTATACCTATGTCTAGAATTGGGCTTATAGGTAAGCAAACTTAGACATTTTTTTATGTCAAAATATTGGTGATGTCTGTTTCAGCATTCGGGGACATTTGCAAGAGTTTAATTTTCATGGGCCTTTGATTTGACAGGTTGTTTATTTGGACGTGACCAATTCTAAACCAGACAAGTACACCTTGCCGAACTTTACAGTATTTACATAAATTTCTATATTGCTATTCTTTCTGTCTTACTTGGTTATATATTTTCCTAATTTATGTTATTTTCTAGTTTTACGTGCACGTAGATTGTTTCTATTTTGTCTATTACTTGTTATATTCTCTTATCTTGTTCATGTGTGTGTCTAGTGATAGAATTGCTTAGTCTATGCCATGTTCCCTTGACATGATTAACCTGGACTTGACTTAGACTTGACATGTTTGACTTGACTTGATTGACTCATAGTTTTAGGCGAGGACCTTGTTATAGACGTTGACTATACTTGACCACTCTCAATTGTTAGCAGCCACCGGGCTGCAATAAAGACTTACTATAGGTTGTTAGCAACCACGAGCTGCAATCTATAGGGCCGTTAGCAACCACCGGGTTGCAGTTTACCTCGATTTATTTTTAGTCGCATTTATTAGCATGATTCTCGACGACATGTCATTTCTTTTATGTTTTCGTTCTTGTACATTCAGTCTTCACTTTCTTATACTACTTCATATCTTTTCTTGCATATTATTACTATCAAAGTAGGCTTGTATATTATGTGTCTTACTAGTTCCTTGAGAACCTGGTGATCTCTCCAGGCTTAGTTAGAGAGGAGGGCTACCCGAAAGTTTATGGTTCTAGAGTCGAGACTGGGGGTGCACCTTCGCATGACAACGAGATAGTTCCAAAGGTTTCTCGTGATCATGTCATTACTTCATTTAGACTTGTTACTTTATTCTAGTTCAACAGACTTGATGTTGATTATTTACTTTATTTTCTTTTATTGTGGTTTCGGGATGTCTTACCCGCACATTTATATCTTTTTTTACTGCTGGACAGTTGTTATTTTATTACCTCATTGGAATTGGTTATCTCATGGATTATTATTCTATATGGATGAGATTAGTTGTGTACCTATGACTTGTGTTGTTATTCTGGGTTGTTCTCAGATTTACAGCTTAGGCATTAGCTAATGGACTTGATAGGTAGTTTTGGCCCATTAGTGAAATGTTGTTGGCATGTATCATATTCCTAGTCCTACGTATTTTTGGAACCGAGGCGTTACACTATATATAACATTTTTAGGCGATTACCTTGAGGACTGGTGTCCCACTTATTACGGAGCATATGAGGGTTTAACTGGAGGTTGCAACCGTTGTTGCAAATGACACCACTTAGTACTGTTAGACTAGTTTGTTATTATCGGATTTGTCTCCGATATTTCACTCTTGGCATGTATATATTTATTTGGTTTAGAATTGTGTCTTTCAGACTAATTGTATGACTTTCTGGATAACATATGTTTGTTTTTATGATCATATCGTGTCTTTAGATATTGTGATTGAGTATTGTAATGATAAATTATATTATGTACTCCTTATGGAGTTGGATAATATTGGGTGGAGTTTGTTAGTTATATATAAACGATCGATACAACATTATACCACCGATGCTACAGTGTTGGCTGGACGTACTCATGTACTCGTATCCGAATATTCGGGTACGGGTCGTGACTGGTCATGCCCATATTATTGAAAGCTCATGCAAAGCATACTTAATTTTACCCAATAGAATCCACCTACTTATACAAAATGTCTTATATCCACCTCTTACATAAAATGTCTTGAGGACATAAGGGCACACGGGTATCATATTGAAATCATGAGTGAGGATAATAAAGAGTACATTTATATAACCTTTAGCATTGGGAAGAACCAGAAGTTCGTTATGGAGATATTCTCGAGCTTATTTTTTGGGATCTACTTTATTTACATTAGGATAGTCGAGTCACATACTACCATAAGCCGAATAATCCTATAACTTTTAAACTGTGACATGATCGACAAGACACCCCAAAATAACGATGATAAGAATTATCAAAACTAAGTCATGTGATCATCTCTTACCAAATTACAGCATACAACATTGATCTCAAGTATAAATTTGTTTCTAAACCATCAATCCTGAAGATTGCATCTGAATAACTAGTAGCATAGTCTCGAATACATTTACATAGCTTATGTTGGTATTATTTGAAACTGTAATATTGGCATCTATGTTTTGTGAATTATAATGTTAATTTTTTTTATGTTTCTCTCATTAGATTATTAAATCTTTTAGATATGAATTTATTTTTGTGACCTGTCACATTAATAAGACAGAATTTTTGCTGTTTGGGAGAGATAGAAAGAATATAAATATTTTGTTCCAGAAAAATGTCGTGAATTATTGTTCTAGAATAACTTCATCTTCATTCTAGAAGAATGCCATAAAGCATCGTTTCAGAAGAACGCATCATGGCATACTTCTACTTTATGTAATCTTGATTAAATTAGGAAAAATTATCTTTTGTTTAATTATAAATGAATTATTAGATGTTTAGTTGATGACTTTAATAATAATGATATACCAACTTTGAATATATCTTCTAATAAAAGTAAGTACCAAAGAACCAAATAAAGGCAACAAATGAATAAGTTCTATAGAAAATTTTATATGTAGTTACAAAATTTGGTGTATTTATGCAAAAGAGTATGAGTTTGAGATATTTACAGGAAAAAGGATGTGGCGCCATCTAAGATGGCGCCCAAGATAATTCCTGGACTTGACGCCATCTTAGATGGCGCCCAAGTTTTTTTTTCATTTTTCTTAATTTGTGACGTGAGAAGGTTGATTTTCTCATCCATAAATAAATTTAACTCTTCATATACAATTTTATCTTCTTCTTTTTTACAAATCTTAGATTCATTTAAATCTAATATTAGAAAAATATCTTAGAGATAAGTTTAAAAAATAATTTAAAATCTTAAATATTTTTTCTCAAATCAGGTTGATTGTACCTGTATAAAAATCAGATAAAATTTAAAATATCTTTAAAGATAAGTTCTTAAATATTTTTTCAAATCTAATATTAGAAAGAAAAATATATCTTATGTATTTGAAATCGTAGATAAAATTTCCAAATGAAATTTTTTTCCTACTAAATTAATTCCATAATTTTTTTCTGGTACAATACGCACATGTAAATTTTTTTTATAAAATTAATTTAGATGTTTGATTGTCGTTATTTTCCTTAAAAAATTATTTTCCATGGAAATTGATATTTTTCTATGGGCTGGACCATTTTCTTAAATTTAGGTTAAATTGACATGATTTTCAAAGATTAAAAAAATAAAATTAAAAGATTATATTTGATACTAAATTATAAGATATTTTAATATTATCATCTGATAAATTATTAAATATTTTTATATTCTCATCTGATACATTATAAGACATTTTTATATTCTAATCTGATAAATTAATTTAGTAGAAAAAAATTTCATTTGAAAAATTTATCTATGATTTCAAATACCTAAGATTTTTTTTTTCTAATATAAGATTTGAAAAAATGAAAAAAAAAGCTTAGGCGCCATCTAAGATGGCGCCAAGTCCAAGAATTATCTGGGGCGCCATCTTAGATTTCGCCACCTCCCTTTCCCTCTAAATATCTCAAACTTATACTCTTTTGCACAAATACACCAAATTTTGTAACTCTATATAAAATTTTCTATAAGTTCTTGAAGGAAAGTGTCCAAAAAGGTCACGGGCCTATTTTGGCTTCTAGTAGTGGAAATGGTGACCCTTTTTGATTTCAACAGAGAATTGGACCTTCTATGGTATATAAAGGGGTCTAAAGGTTCTCCACAAAATATCTCCAAGAGTGACACGACCTGCACCCAGTGTAGGGAAACAAGAAGTGGTTACGTCCAGCCTACACCGCAGTGTCGGTGGTAGAACGCTGTCGTAGGTCACATACATCTAACACATTATAAATGTAACTGCACAAGATATACTCTCCAATCGGAGGATAATACATAAGGTACATCTCAATCATAATTCTAAGGTAGAAGTAGCACGATATGATGGATATAAAATCTCAAATAGAGAACATACAAACAGAAGGAAATAAGTCTAAGTGTCTAAACGACATAACATCTCAACATCCAGAAATATAATACAACTCAGAATGTTAATACAAAGACAATGAAATAAGATAAACAGTCTAGCTATCTAGCCTAGACTATAGGGATGGTGTCCTCAGCTGCTACTGCTGGATCCTCCTGTGGAACCAACTCACAGGTGTCATCTAAGTGGGCTCCGTAGTAGGTGGTACAGAAGTCCTCATCATCCTCTATAATATTTTCAACCGGTCCAGTCAGGACAGGATCGAGCACAAAATCTCTCACGCAGTTTATATCATGACAGAAAATATAAAGCAAGCAATAGAGTAAGATACATGAACTGTAAAATGTACATGAAAGATAAGAGAGATATGGTAAAATGGAAATATCTGTATGATAAGTAAGAACTGTAAGTGACTAGTGATTCAGAGCACAAGATGGTTATGTAATCGGCACGATGTTATACACGAGTAATCTACAAAGGTTGTACACGAGTAAACTAATCACATAACCACTCCTACTCCCCCGTCTCCGATCAATACACAAGGATCCAGTCAAGTTATGTTATTGTACACAAAGTTTAGTTTGTACACGAAGATCATGTGAGCACATGAGAGTACACAATTTTACACGATTTGTACACGAATAACACGAATACAAGGAGTACACAATGCCCATGATAAGTACACGAACACGAATACCTGATGTATCCGTTAAGGGGATAACATCGCATAAAAAGATCCATATAGTACCAATCCGTGATAACAAGTGTCAGCATCAAGTAAAGTAGTCTAGAGCAAGAATATAGATCCTAACAAGTATGAAACGATCAGAGAATGTACTCGCCTGAGATCCTGAATGTCTGTGAGTATAAAATGTTCGGATCTACTTATCTGAGTCCTATTTAGAGCAACATAAGTTATGATATATCCAGAGGTTATAATTTAAGTGTACTATGCATTCTACATAATTCTAGGTCAAGGTCAACTCTTGGTCAACTAGGTCAATATGGTCAACATGGTCAACTAGTCCACTAGTCTAAGTCTAGTCTAACCAATGCCAATGTGTATATGTATAAATATATACCATATATACATATATATATATATATATATATATATATATATATATATATATATATATATATATATCTAACTATATCTATCTATCAATACATGGCATATAGCCACTATTACATATAGTTAACATACCATTCCAATTCATGTATTATACTATACATTACACATATTTACATGTATATACTACACTATCATATATACATTACATGTATAAGTATATATAGGAGTGTGTGTGTGAGTGTAATAAGGTAATTGCACTCAGTTAACAGTGTGTAGGCTGTTCAATGTGTAGACAGTTCAATGTACAGGTTAGGACATGTGTTCAGTTGGTATGGTGTTGTGTATACACTAGTGTGCAGAGGTAATGTAATGTTCAGTTTAATGTAGACAGGTAAGTGAAATCTCAGTTTTATATATTTAACATACATCTCAAAACAATGCTCCTATATGGATATATATCAAACTTAGTTAACCATTTAATTGGAACTCACACATTATAAAATACCTGCAGATATGATCAATCCCAAACCCCCACATATCCCCAAACCCAGTTGCCTACTTGTTCATTACATCAAAACTCAGATTTCAGGTTAACAGTTTAGTATGAAATAACACATTATAACAAGCATGCTTATATGATAAATCCCTAAGCCAAAACTACATGTCCAGATTAACATAACTGCAAACTAATATGTATGCAAAACTGAAAATTACTAAAACCCAAATATCTACTCATACTGTTCAGTATTGTGAACCAAACACCAAAACCCAAATTACCATGATAACACTCAATTTTAATTAGGGAATTAAGTGCACATAGGTGTCACACATATGTGCACGTGTTAGGGAGTGTCTACGTGTCTAGGAACTGGACACAAGTGTCCAAAACACAGAAATACTAAGTATCAGAAAATGTACTATTGTGTGCAGTGAACTGTCTCGTGGGGGTGTGTCGAGCCACACAAAACACAATACAGTGCACTAGTGTCCACGTGTTCGTGTCCACGTGTCCAGGGAGGGTAGGTTTAGGTAGTCAACACCTCACTTGGTGTCCACGACGTGTCCACGAAGGACACGAGATGCGTGTCAGTCGAATGATTCGACAACGCACAGGTCAGTGCAAAACTCGTGCGTGAGCTATAACATGTCTGACACGAATCTAATGGACACGAGTCTTGCAGGACACGATGTCAGACGTATGCCTAAGCTCTGTGCCAAGTGGCACATGTCCATGTGTCGGACACAGGGAGATCTCGTGCTCGGGTAGCAGGGCACCCGAGCACTGCCTCGTGCAGTGTCCTGTGTGCAATTTTGGACACGGACACGGGTGCAATCGTGCTCAGTGCCACAGTTTCATGATCCTCATTCATAGGGCTACAGTAATATGTAATTAGTTTTATAAAACATTGAAATTAAATCCTAAGAGGCACACATCGAACACCTTCCTATTAAACTCTGAAACGTCTCCGATACGCATATCAAATGGATACCAAATCCTACTAAACTTGTCCTACAGGGGTATGGCACCTAGATGTATGCATCTATGAAGAGAAATTATGGTTTTAGAGTGTTTAGAGAGGTTTACCTATTGAGAGTTGAATCTCAATGTAAAAGCCTAGGGATGAGCTCCTTCACTAATTTGCTATGGTCCAATAGGTTCCAATCCTTTCTAGCTAGCCCCCAATGGTCTTCTCTACTATAGGGGAGGGTGATGCAAAATACTAGGCTCAATTTGGAGTTGATTTGAGCAAAGGGGAATGATTTGGGGAAGAATACAAGTTAGGGTTTTAATGTAGAATTAAAAAGAGGCAAGATTGATTCATGTGTGGTTTATATAGGGGATCAATAGTGGCCAGCCATGCTAGGTTGCTAGGGTTAGGTCATGGTGAAATGTGGGATATGGGCTTCTACCTATGTAATCAAGGCTTAATTCAAAGGTCCAAACCAATTCTAGTGTTTCCTTCTAAATATCCTACTAAAATATCTTACTAGCAAATATCTAGATATGACTAATCTTGGCACTTAGTAGGAAGGTTCTAATAAAATATCTAGCCTCATGAGCATATCTAGATTAGATTAACTTCTAGGTTAAGGCTTAACCAAATAATTAGCACATAATTAATTTATAAAAATTCAATTTCACAAAAAATCAAAAATGACCAAAATACGCTTAGGTTAAAAATGTGGTAGTGACAAAGAGTGCTCAATGTAAGTTGTTGAATAAGTTCAACATAAACTATCTCATTGTGCTCAAGTTGTTGAATAAGTTCAACACAAGAGAGCTAAAGTTGTTGAATAAGTTCAACACAAAAGTTTGAGAGATTTTTTTATCTTTGTGATAGAGAGTTCTTGAGTACAAGGAGAGAAGTGTTGAGAGCTACTGTAATTCCTTTTCTTCTTCATAGTGGAACAAAATTACCCTAGTCTATGGAAGTAGGCATCTTGGCCAAACCATATAAATCATTATCTTTGTGATTATGAATTTTTTTTCTGAGATATTCTCTAATTTTTGGGTTTATCTTTGTTGTGCCCCAACAAATTAGTATCAGAGCTTTGGGAGTCTAGCAAGGTGTCTGACAAAGTTTTCAGAAAAAGTTAATTGGGTGGATTCTTGATATCGCTCCGTCAAGCAGGATCGAAAAGTATGAAATTGAGAAGTTCAATGGGAAGAATGATTTTGGCTTTTGGAAAAGTCAGATGAATGACGTTCTCATATCTCAAAAGCTTACAAGGATTTACGGGAAAAATCCAAGAAGCTTACTGACATGACCGTTGATGATTGGGATGACATGGATCTCGAAGCATATGCTGCTATTCGTCTATGTTTGGAAAGGGATGTCGTGTACTTTGTAAAGGACGAAACCACCGCCGTTGGGCTCTGGTTGAAGTTGGAATCACTTTACATGACGAAAACTCTCACCAACTGACTTTATATGTTAAAGTCACTCTACAGACTAGTAATGGAGGAAGGTACATCAATTCGGGATCATATTTCAAAATTTAATCGAATTATTTTTGACTTGAAGGATGTTGACATACATGAAAAAGATGATCGTTTGGTGCTTATCCTATTAGTTTCTTTACCCGATTCTTATGAGAATCTTACTCAATTTTTGTAGAAGAGGCTATGAGTTTCTTATTGTCTAATGAGGTACGGAGGTTGGCTTCTAGTGGTGGAAACGGTAGAGACCAAACCGAAGATTTGACGGCAAGAGGAAGGACAAACTATAGAGCATCTTATAGCAGAAGCTCAAGATCCAAGTCTAAGACACCTATTGAGAAAGTGAAGTACTTCAACTGTAATGAGAAAGGACATTATGAAAATAAGTGCCCTCATCCAAAGAAGAAGAACAAGAAAAGGGAGAATAAGATATAGAGAGAAGGTGATGAAGCAAACTGCGCTTCAGAAGCTGACAATAACGAGGTCTATTTTTTGGTGGCACATGACAACATGAGTGAATGTTGGATTCTTGATTCTGGATGTTCTTACCAAATATGTCCAAAGAGGGAGTGCTTTTCTTCCTATACGGCGACATATGGTAGTTCTGTGTTGATGGACAACAACAACGCATGTCGAGCTGTTGAAATTGGGTCTATTAAGGTAAAAATGTATGATAGAATTGTGCGAACTTTGGCCGATGTCAGACATGTTCCCGACCTCAAAAAAAATCTTATTTTTCTTGGTACGCTTGACTCGAATGGTAACAAGTTCATTGCCGAGGGTGGACTCTTGCGGGTTGTTCGTGGTTCTTTGGTGGTGATGAAAGGTCACCGACATGGTAACCTTTATATCTTATTGGAAAGCACTGTGACTGGGACTTTAGCAGTCAATACATCTAATTTGTCTGATAGCACGCGTCTTTGAAATATACGATTTGGGTATGTGAGTGAGAAAGGCCTGTCCTTACTGAGCAAGCAAGGGTTACTAAAGAACTTGAAGAAGCCAAGTATGGATTTCTATGAGGATTGTGTTTATGGCAAGAAACACAGGGTGACCTTCAGTACAAGCAAGCAGAAGACAATAGGTATTCTCGACTATGTGTATACAGATGTATGGGGACCTAGCAGGATTCCTTCCAAGAATGGAGCAAGGTACTATGTTACTTTTATTGATGATTATATACGTTATGTTTAGTTGTATTTCATCAAAACCAAGGATCAAGTGTTCGAAAAGTTCAAGTAGTGGAAAGCGATGGTGGAGAACAGAATGGGCAGAATGGTTAAGATATTGAGGTCTAATAATGGTACTGAATATACCTATGGACCTTTCAAAGATTTTTGTGCTCAATAAGGTATCATTCGACTGTCAGGAACACGCCACAGCAGAATTGGTTAGCAGAGAGGATGAACCGAATCTTGCTTGAAAAAGTAAGATATATGCTCTCTAATGCCAATTTAGGCAAGGAATGGTGGGCGAATGAAATACACATGGCGCGGTACTTGGTTAATAGATCACCAACTCCGGTTATAGATTTTAAGACTCCATATGAGATGATGACCGGCAAACCATCATATTAAAGCACTTTGCACATGTTTGGATGAAAAGCTTACTATCATGTCAATGACAGTAAGTTAGATCCAAGAGCCAAGAAAGCCATCTTCTTGGGATATGCACAAGGAGTGAAGGGATAACGTCTGTAATACTTGGAGGATAAGAAGTTCTTAATCAGCAGGGATGTCACGTTTGACGAGTCTTCAGTATTGGCTTCTAGCAAGAAGAGTGAGTCCGATCAGGATGGTGGTGTATCTAAAAAATCTCAAACTGTTGAGATTGAGTCGTCTGAGGATGCATCAGATAAGGTGGAGGTTTCTGAAGATGTTCATTAAGCCCCAAAAGAGCAACAACTAGAGGAAGAGCAACACCAGTAGCAAGATTCCTTGGCCACCACTAGGCTAAGGATATCGATCAAGCCAGTACAGATGTATGGATTTGAGGAACCGATAAAGCACTGTGGACAGTTAAATATGGCGGCATATGTACTACCAGTGGAGGATGACGAGCCTATTACATTCAGACAGACTGTCAGTGATACTAGTAGCGAGAACTGGATGGTGGCTATGCAGAAAGAGATTTAGTCTCTCCACAAGGACTGTATATGGGATTTGGCTCCATTGCCCATAGACAAGCAAGCTATAGGCTGCAAGAAAGTGTACAAGAAGAAGAAAGTTCCTCCAGAGCCATGTGGAGAAGCTTTGCTTGAATGCCCTTAGGAACGGGATTGGCGAGTGGTTGATTTGGTGAAGCTATGCGGTGGAGAAGTGTGTCGGCTCGATTTTGTGGCAAAATCTTGCCGAGGTGGAGATATAAAGGAAAGTGTCCAAAAATAGGCCCGTGACCTTTTTTTGATCATATATATGGTAATCCTATATAAGATTGGATTTGACCATATATATTATTATCCTACATAGAATTGGATTTCTAATATATGTAAGTCTACATAGGATTGGATTTCCAATATATAATCCTACATAAGATTGGATTTTAAGCCTACATAGGATGAGATTTATATGGTATATAAAGGGGTCTAAAGGTTCTCCACAAAACATTTCCAAGAGTGCTCAATATAAGTTGTTGAATAAGTTCAACACAAACATATCTCATTGTGCTCAAGTTGTTGAATAGGTTTAACACAAGAGTGTAACCACTAATTTTGAACTTTTGCAAAATTTATCATTAAATAATAGAATTTAAATCATGTTAATGATTAATGGTGATTTTTAATTAATTTAATACTATTTAATTTAGTGTATTGTGACTTTGGCCTTTTTACTAGTGTAACCTTAGTGCTACTTAGCCTAGAGACTAGCCATGACCACGGAGACCTAACCATGTGATTAGAATAGCTAATTATCACTTTTTAGGTTAGGGATATTTTGGTCATTTGTGACTTTTTAATTAATTTGAATTATAGTTAATTAATAATGTACTAATTAAGATATTAGGCCTTAACCTAGAATTGACCTAATCTAAATATTGATCATGAGCCTAGATGTTTCATTTGTAGCTTCCAACTAAATGACAAGGTTAAAGATATCTAGATATTATGTTAAGATAGATATTTTAGCTTGAAATCCTAGTTTACTTGGACCTTTCCTAAGAGGGCTTGAATTATGCATGAAGAAGCCTACCCATTACCTAAATATCTACCCAAACCTAAGATAACTCCTTATGATAGCCAAGGGCAGCCCCCTCCCCTATATAAATATCATGATAGCCCCTTTTGCCTCTTTTCGTTACACCCTTGAAACCCTAATTTGTGTTCTTCCCCAAATTCACACCATTTCTCCAAATCAACTTCAAATTGAGCCTAATCAATTGCAATACACTTCCCTAGTATAAAAGAGGTCATTAGTGACTAGCTAGCAAGGATTTAGAGCTAATTGATCATTGGAAGTGGAAGGATTTGGCTCTCAAGTGCATTTACATTGAGATTCCAACTCTTAATAGGTAATGGACTCTAAACCTATTAATTTTCTAATTTCTTTCCATAGATGCATTCATTTAGGGTCCTCCTAGCCCTATGCTGAGTTTGGGTTCGATTCATGTCCATTTAGGGTGCGTATCGGAGGAGTATCGGAGTGTTGTATAAAGTGTTTGGTGAAATGCCACATAGAAATGAATTTTATTAAATTTTCAAACTAATTACATGATTTTATATCTAATATTGTGTAGATTGCAGATCTGGTCGACTGAGTCAATTTTAGGGTTGTTTCGTGTCGGTTTTTGGACACAGGGACACCGTACGAAGTTGTGGTGCAGTGTCCTGCTACCCGAGCACCATATCTCATCGGACACGACACAAGACGACACCAAATTTTGTCAGTAGGGACGGGCACTGACTGTCAGCTTACCCACAAAATTCGAGGTGATTTGGTTTAGTATTCGTAGAGAAATTGACTCCACAGATGTCGTGTACTGCTCACAAAATCGTGTCTAATACTCACCTATATTCACGACACGACACATTGTGGACACGATCCTATTGACTCTATAGACACCAAAACACCTAGTAGACCTGGTGACACACTTGCACGACCAACTTGATGAACACGTCGTATCCTAGGAGACTCGACACATATAAACCGTACTATTCTGTACACATTCTGTGACACCACTTCGTAGACACCTCTGTGACACCCTTGGACACGTTTCAGGGACACGTTCACATGGTAGACACACACACCCACATGCTAGACACATTGACACTTTGAATTTCACAAATTGCCATGCACACATCACATTAACATGCTCGACACAAACTGAACACTTCACATACCCAGTTCTGATACCATGTTTTAATACTGTTGTTGACACATGTTAGATACTTCGTGGACACACACACCCCCCTATCATGTGACACATGACACCTTGCCAGACCACTTGTCACTCGAGCACAATCTTTCACAGATCCAGATACGCTGAGCACGTCACATCCTCTTTGACACGGGTACAGCATACCCCCTTGCTGCCAGATTCAGATTTTAGAAGTTCATGGAGTTTTTTGGGTTTTGGTGTATCTCAGTTTTCTGTGATTGGTTATGTTATGATATATGTATATAGTATTGCATGATATTAACTCGAGGGTTTTGATATGCATTTGAGTTTTGGCTCAGTTTCCTGAGACAGTGTAGTATATATATATATATATATATATATATATATATATATATATATATATATATATATATATATATATATATATATATATATATATATAGATATACCTGAGTTTGAGATATAGGTACATATGTATGTTTGTATTAAGAACTGTATGGGAGTTTGGGTTTAGATCATAGAGTCTAGGATTCCCAGTTTCCTGAGATTGTGTAGGTAGTTATATGTATATACATGTATATGTTACATATAAGATATGGTTACATATAGTTTAGATTTATGGGTATTGAGTTATATAAGGGGTTGCTCATGTGGGTTATATATTATGAGTTTATAAGTGATGTTAATTACCAGATGTGTTAAGGGATTAGAGTTTGTTCAGTTAAGTGATAGCTTAGTTAGTGACCTAATGTGAGGGTTAGTATCATGAAGGATTAGTAGGTGGGAGTGTGGGAGTTAGAAGGGATATGAGGGCAGTAGGTTCAGTTGAGTTGAGGGCTTGCCTATATTTATTGTCCTCTTGGTAAAGTTGTAACCTATGAATATAGTGTATATAGGTGTTGTGTAGCATATATATCATATAGGATACATTGTATATATATGTACTAGGTTTGAAGTTAAGGGTAAGATGCTACCCATTGTATGTATATGAGATATACCTCCTATATATATGTTATAGTTATAATTAGGAAACTGGAGTTAGCTTCATATAGTAGTTAGAGTATAGGATTAGTTTAAATGTAGATTTATGGTTAAACTATGAGAGAAGGTTGAGTTATACTTTATAGGTATATATGTTAGGCCCATACATATATGTTATGTATTGGGAGGATGTATGTATATGTATAGACATATGTTATAGGTTAGCTTGCCTTTACATATATACCATGTGTATATATATTAAAATGATTTGGTAACTTAGTATTCTTTAACCTATGGTTGTGATACCTATAGATTGACCTAGAAACTGACCAATATAGGCCTAATTGAACTTGTTGACTAGAGTTGACCAAACCCTAGACAGTTGACCAAGTTAGCTTAGATGTTGACCTAGTTTGACTAGAAGGTTGACCAGAGTTGACCAAGAGTAGACTTTGACCTAGAATGGCCTAGAATCATGTAGATTGTATTGTATATTTCAATTATTATAATTTGAACTCTTTATAATATGTATTGCTCTAAATAGGACTCTGTGGCTCCAGTTTGGACATCTATACATATCAGTTGTTCAGGTTATTAGGCGAGTACATGCTCTGATCATTTTTATACTTGTTAAAACTTATATTCCTGCTTTAGATAAATTATTTGATGCTGTCACGTTGTTATCACGGACCAGTACCCTATGGATCTTGTCGTGCGATGTTATCCCCCTCAGGTTCATCAAATACATCTTGTCATGTGCTTTTTATGAATATCTTGTATTTTTTTTACACCCCTATTCATGTATACTCTTGTACAATCTTATACTCGCATGATCACATGAGCCTCATGGATAAAAACCTCTTGTATAGGTAACGTAACTTGACTGGATCATTGTGTATTGATTGGGGAGGGTGAGTAGGAAATGGTTATGTGATCAAATCCTATTTTGTATAATCTTGTGAATGTCCACTATGCCCTCACGTATAATGGAGACCCATTTTCTTGTATAACCCAGACTGTTTACATAACCATCTTGTGCTCTAATCACTTATATTTACTTACAGTTCTTATTTCATATACAAACTCTTCTTGTACTCAGAATTGTCTATTTACACTGTTCTTGTGCATATCTTATAGTTTTCATTATAGTTTACTCTACTGCTTGTTTTATATATTCTGCCATGATATGATCATGTTTCAGTGTTGTGTATTCGCGAATGTCCTGACTGGACCTGTTAAAAATATTAAAGATAATACTGAAAGTTTCTACACAACCTACTATGGAGCCCATCTAGACGACACATGTGAGTTGGACCCACAGGAGGATCCAGCTCTAGCTGAGGACATTATCCCTATTGCTTAGGCTAGATAGCTAGGCTGTTTATCATGTTTGTTGTCCTTGATTGTATTTTGTGGATGTTGAGATGATGGTGTTGTTTAGATACTTTGTAAACCCCTCAAAACAATCTTTGTTAGCAAATTCTTTAATTCCCTAAAGTACTAACTAGGGATGTAATTGTGTGAAAACTTTCTTCCAAACAAATGAAGTAAATAGAGTTCTTTACAAAGAACTAAATTTTCGGGGGCCTTATTGCTAATAGACCAAATTCAAATCCTTTAAATAGTCGAATACTCGGACCCAAAGGGCCTGTACTCCATACCTTTGAGGTTGGGTTGCTCTCCAAACATCATGAGATAAGTCAAAATCTGGATTTGAAACTCGATTCCCCCTATCTATTCTTTCCTTCGATTCAATGCAACACTACATATATAGAGGATGGATGATAGCGTTTCTCCTCTCTATAAACCCTAGATATTTATTTTTCTCTGCTGAACAAGGGGGCCATTTAGTAGACGCCAGGAATAAGTCAAGTTCGGTTCGATCACAAGGTAAGTTCACACCCTTCGATTTATCCATTACTGTCTCCTTTCATCAAAAACATTAGAGAGGGTAGATTAGTAGATGCATGATGAAATTCCTAGGTAGATGGAAACATGAGGATTTTCCATAGTACCCAACAGATGTTGATAGAAATATCTTTGCTTGTCAAAAATTAATAAAAATAGGACATGGGTATAGGAACCTTTCTTGTAACTATCGATATTAGCATGAAGTTTCACTTTGTCATCCATTAGACAGTTGTTCTTTAAGGTTACACCTATAATACTCTAAACTGGCAAAATAAAAAGGGGGGGGGGGGGGTTTTCTAGACCGGCCTCGGGATAAAGCAGCAACAGCAATATGAGGGTTGCACCTCCTAAACCGAAATTAGTAGCTGGTGCCTTAAGAGTCCCCAAGATGGGCTAACAGGTGCCGAGATATGCAGGGGTGGTACTATGTTGGAACAAATGAATATTATATGCCTAGTGTAACGGAGGGTACCTGCGAGTATGTGTGCCTAGTATAGAAGCTAAGCCATCTCATACCTACTGCTAGTTCCTCTTATATGTTTGGGATACTAGTAGGTATCGGCCAGGGCCAGTTTTAGTGAGTCCTTTGGTTAAAGAAAAGCAAACTTTAAGAGTGGCCTGTAGTAGAGTTATCCAATCAAGCATATAGATTTGTTCCCTATACCAGAGTACACAATAACCTCATTGGATCCAATGGATACTGCCATGTGTTTCTTCCTTACATTCAAATTCCTTACTGA
Organism: Iris pallida; assembly: GCA_029216955.1. Lineage (NCBI taxonomy): Eukaryota > Viridiplantae > Streptophyta > Magnoliopsida > Asparagales > Iridaceae > Iris > Iris pallida. Next base: position 23,491,357 of record JANAVB010024400.1, on the reverse strand, counting down.
TAATTAATGCTTGCCTCTGTAACCGATAGGCGCTAGTATTAGGGACCCCTTTTGTATTCAGTAAGACTGAGGCTAGGAGTATCTTGTCTCTGTCCAAATCAATACTACATGTGCTGGGGCTTACTCCTCCCTAAATTTTGAATGTAACTACTGACACATGAGAATTGGTTAGTTGCTATGGCTCAGGAAAACAAGCAAGGTCCCAAATAGGCTAATGAACTTTCCCCTTTGTAGGTGAACTTTGTAGGTGAACTTTCCCCTTTATCCAAGATGGCTAGAGGCTAATATACCAATTTCAAATCTGCTATCAAATCAATAATAAGAAAACTAAGGGGCTTATGCAAATTAGCTGAAATACAAGTATGAAGGGTAATGGGATATAGACACTAACCAAGAGGGTTAATTAGCAAGTAGAGTAGTCTTGTTATTGGATTGCTCATTTATTTTTTTATAATTTTATAAAATAGGTCAACTGGATTCGAGCTTGACACCAGACCCATATCATCAGCTCAGGACGACAGGCGAGTACAGTTTGTTAGTTGTTTTCGATATTGATTTTTACTATATTTTACTGTTAGTCATTCTTTATGTGGTTTTTGTCTCCATTTTATATTCTATCATATTTTGATTGAGTTGAGAATGAGAAGTACCAAGGATGTGTGATCGGACTTTAGCCATTGTAGATCTCGTAGACAGTGTTTATTTTCTGCAAGTAGACCTCGTAGGTATTGTTTATTTCCTGCAAGTAGACCTCGTAGACATTGTTTATTTTCTGCAAGTAGACATCGTAGACATTGTTTATTTTCATGCAAGTAGACCTCGTAGACCTCGCGGTGTAGTGTCCTAGACCGATCACATATCAAAGGTACTTCAAATATTTGGAAGATATTTTTGGGTTTATTTCCCTTACTGTTGATTTTCTGTTGTTTCCTCATGCCTTTTTCTTGTTTATTTTCAAAACATATAATTAATGGCTAACCTCTGCTTTATAGTCATTTTCATATATTGAAACTGCATTCAGTGAATTGTACTCGTTCCATCCTGACTGGGTAACCCAAAATTTTAGGTATTTGTGATGAGGATTTAGGCCCTGAGCATTATGGCCCTTATTTGGGAGATATCGTCGAGACGGATTTTGCCTTTCAGGAGGAGTTTGCATCAGTTGACCCCACTTCTATTGTTTAGATGTGTTTAGATGTTTTTGAGACATTGTAGTAGATATTGGTAGTTGATTTCTGAGGCTTGTAGTTGGGAGCTTATTTTATCTGTGGACTTTATACATTCTGTCACGATTCGCACCCGCTTTTCGGATACGAGACGTGTCCAAGCCAGCCTACGCCGCAGAGTCGGCGGTAGAACGCTGTCACGGCCAAGATGCTCAAAATAACAAAATAACATTTATTGCTTATTCACATTTCTAAATCAAGTTTACAAATTACAAGGTTTCACAACTTCACATTTGCTAGAAAATACAATATCTCAAAAATAGAAAAGACAGCTACTTCAACTATCTAGGTTGACCTCAGCATACCCATCCCTTCCCAGTGCTAAGAGTGATCGCGACTAAACCTAAAAAATGTTGGTTTCCAGTCAGGAATGGAACAAGCACACAAACCAACGATAAATCGAATACACAATAGAATTCACAAGACATGAAAATAACACATGTGAAATGAAACTAGGAAGTAACTGATATCATGGCATGTCCATAAAGAAAGTAGATAACACTACCACATGATGTATCCACTAAACGACCATGTAAATGGGGTGACATGGCAATCAAGGAAAACAAATAAAAGACCACTACCTATGTGTTTTGAAATATCAGTTTCGACATGTGAACGGCTAGGGGGTAAATTCGGCACCCTGCACGTGTCGTGTGCAGCTGCTATCAGTCAAGAATAGACATTTTGGGGATATTTCTAGGTAGTCCACATGTCTACTAAGATATTTCCCCGCCCAGCTAGTACTCATGGAATCAAGTCGCAAACATGGTAATCATGTAAATGACAGTCAGGAATGTATAATAAATCTATGATACTAATCTCCGTGTGACGAGCGTGTCAACAAGCAGCAAGACATATGTATAAACATGAAACGTAAAAACTACTATGAATCGAAAAGCAATCAGAAAGTGCACTTGTCTGAGGTCCTTAGCTGGTGAAATCAATAATTCTGTTGAGTCCAGGATAGTCCAATTTGCTAATGTTGATATGCAAAAATTCATATTCGCAAAGAAAATAGGGATACAATTAGTCATGATCAAGAATAGTCTAATCAGAGAGAAAAATTTGGTTCAGAAAAGGATGATTTCTTATTTATAAAAATACTTATAAATTATTCATTTAGAAACATATATATAAACTTATTTTCAGAATGCATTATAACTATTTTGAGGCCCGTTCAAGAAAATATCTATAATATTAGAAACTATATTTTTACTAGCAAAATACTTTTAGAAAGCATTAATGCTTAATCCTTGGAGCCTTATTCTTACCTCCTAGTAAAATCACCCACATGGTTCCCTCCTTAGGGTCACCATCCCAGGTGCATCTCTCAACAACACAAGCAAGTATATATGTTGAGATAACTCATGGTGCATTTCCGATGTGGGACTATAATTTTATAAGGCATGTTGAGAGCAAGCTCTCTCCATGTAAAGAAAGCAACAATAATCCTCCACATATCACAACATATATATATGTCCAGGGTTGAGCGTTCCCCACAGTAATAGTCCATTTTGCATTAGGATAGATGTCGGTGACGACTTGAATCTTCCCGTATGGGTTAAATAACAATGTGATACAAGAATGGACTACGCCTTGAATTCTGCACCACAATTATAATTCTTTCCACTCACAAAGTGTAGTTACGTGTGCTTCTGGCTGCACATTAAAGGCCCCGTGCCAGCCTGGTTTCAGTGTATAATTTTGGGCGTCTACAAGTTTACCCTCAAGAGACGGCCTGATATCTCTTTCCATACACTATAGGTGAGATCTTTATTAAAGAGATATGGCATGAAGCCTTGCGCTTCCTTGTGGTGCTACGCCGCTATGACATGGCCTGAAGCCGAGGCATTACCCCTACCTGGGAACCTCATCGTAGTGTCATACTACTGTAGCATGAGGTCACAAGCCTCTTTGTAGTGCCAAACTACCCAGCATGAAGCCTAAGACTTCCTTGCGGTGTTACGCCGCAACGACATGGCTTGCAATGCCGAGGCTTTACCCCTACCTGTGTACCTCATCGTGGTGTCGTGCCACTGTAAAATGGGTCCATCCTCTCCTTTGTAGTGTTGTCTACAACTCTTTAATTATGTCATACAGCATTAGGCTACCTGCCTATTTGCGGTGCTACGCCGCTGTGACTTGGCTTGCAAAGCGGAGGTATTACCCCTACCTGGGAACCTCATGGTGGAGTCACCCCACTGTAGCATGGAGTTTCACTTCTTGTAGTGCTGCTCTACCGTGCTACCTGTAAAGCACACCAGGCATTCACTCTGCCTGAGAACTCATTAAGGCGTTTAAGCCAACCTTCCATAGGATCAGTTTTTTCCGCAGAAAAAATACATAGTAGACAACAGTGGTTATGGGTCCGTATCCCTTCCATGTTCCAGAGAACAAGTACCCACTGCTACCTGATAGTTTCCCAGTCAGTGATCCTCCTTTGAACCAAAAGTTAGATACCTAGTAGATTTCTCTTTGAACTAATAGCATAAAACTTTATGGTAGGATTACAAAGACACACTATCAGAATGCCTTCAAGCCCATTTTACAAGCTGTGTCATCGACCAACTGGCGCTTGAGGCCTTTCGTGAACGGATCTGCCAAGTTCTCCTGACTCCGAACATCAATCACTGCAATTACACCTCTTTTGATAAGATCGTGTACTGCCCTGTCTTCAACCGCACAGTCCTCTTCTTCCCGTTGAAGAGGTCATTTGATGCCACTGCCGCAGTCGCCTGGTTGTTACAGTATATCGGTATCTAAGCCCCAACCACTGGAAGATCATACATGAGCTCCCGAAGCCATTCTGCTTCATCTGCTGCAGTTTCAAGTGCATAGAATTCAGATTCCATGGAGGAACGAGAGAGTATAGTCTGCTTCTTTGACTTCCACGATATAGCAGCTCCACCCAAGAAAAAGACATATCCACCTGTGGATCTCTCGCTTTCCACCTCTGAACACCAGCTAGCATCACTGAAGCCTTCCACTACTGTCGGATACCCGTTGTAGTACAGTGCATATGTTTGAGTTTTCTTGAGATATCTCATCACCCGCTTCACAGCTTTCCAGTGCTCAACCCCTGGGTTGCTTGTGAACCGACTCAACATTCCCACGACGAAAGCTATGTCAGGCCTTGTGGCAGTGGTTGCGTACATCAAACTTTCGATAATGCTAGAATACTCCAGCTGCCTGACACTTTTCCTTGAATTTGGCTTCAGCTTCTGATCACACCTGTATGTCGTATCGATCCCTGGAAGATCCTTATACCCATAGCGTGTGAGCATCTTCTCAATGTAGTGAGATTGTGACAGCGCTACTCCAGTGTCTATCCGGATGATCTTTATGCCCAAGATGACATCTGTATCCTCCAAGTCCTTCATACTGAACTTGGTTGAGAGGAACTTCTTTGTCTCTGTGACACAGCCTATATTCGTACCTAGGATTAGCATGTCGTCCACGTACAGACAAACGATGACTCCTCTTCCATCAGCGAACTTTGTGTAAACATATTTGTCCGTCTCGCTGACTTTGTAGCCGTTTGACCTAATAACTTTGTCAAACTTCTCATGCCACATCTTAGGAGCTTCCTTCAAACCATACAATAATTTCAACAACTTACAGACTTTGTCTTTAAGACCTTTGACGACAAATCCATCTGGCTGTTGCATGTAAATCTCTTCGGTCAGCTCCCCATTCAGGAATGTGGTCTTTACATCCATCTGATGTATCACCAACTTATGTATAGCTGCTAGAGCGATTAACATCCTGATGGTGGTCATCCGAGCTACTGGAGCGTACGTGTCAAAGTAGTCTATCCCCTGTTTTTGAGAAAATCTCTTGGCTACCAGCCTGGCCTTGAACTTGTCAATAGTTCCATCTGCCTTCATCTTCTTCTTGAAGATCCATTTACATCCGATGGGCTTCTCTCCTTCAGGTAGATCTACCAACACCCATGTGTTATTGGAGGTGATAGAGTCAAACTCGTCATGCATTGCCTCCTTCCAGAAGATAGCATCTCTGGTCTTCATCGCGTCATCATAGGTAAGCGGATCTGCTTCCACATGATAGGTGACAAAGTCATCTTCGAAATCTTTCGGTCTCCTAGCTCGCTTAGCTAACGGCTCTACGAGTTTTGGTACAAGAGTTGTTTCATCAACAACAGCTTCTTCTTGGACTACTGGCCCATATGAGATTTCAGTCTCATTTGTACCTACATCATTTTATGGAATGTTCGAAAGAACAATGTTTTTGTCTTTTGCGAACTTGTCTTCAAAGTATTCAGCATCGCGAGATTCGATGATATGATTTGATTCAATATCAAGAAATCTCCGAGCATCACTCTTTTCGGCATATCCCAAGAAGATCACCTTCGTAGTCCTTGTCCCTAGCTTCTGAATCTTCAGATCTGGGAGCTTCACATACGTCAGACACCCCCACACTCGAATGACATTCAAGTTTGGTCTGACTTTGAACCAGAGTTCATGAGGAGTTACGTCCGAAGTTGCATGTGGTACTCTATTTAGAATAAAAGTGGCCGTCAATGCAGCTTCTCCCCAGTAGCATTTAGGAAGACCCGCGGTTAGCAGCATAGAGTTCATCATTTCTGTCAACGTTCTGTTCTTCCTCTCCGCTACTTCCGTTGGATTGAGGAGAATATGGAGCAGTAGTCTCGCATATGATTCCATGTTCTTTGCAGAACGATGCGAATTCATGAGACCTGTACTCCCCACCTCGATCACTTCTGAACCTCTTAAGTTGTTGTCCAGTCTGCCGTTCAGCTTTGGCCCTGAACTCTCTGAACTTCTCGAAGGCTTCGTCTTTAGACTTGAGCAAGTAGACGAACGCGTATTTTGAGAAGTCGTCGATGAAGGTTATAAAATACTTCATCCCGGCCTTCGTGGAGAAATGTTTGAAGTCACAGATATCGGAGTGCACCAACTCCAGAAGATCTGTGCTTCGATTGACCCGCTGAAAGGGTTTCCTTGTGATCTTCGTCTGAGCACACACTTCACACTTCTCCACCTTACCCCCACATTTGGAGATAAGTCCTAGACTAGACATTTTGTTAATTCTTTTACAATGAACATGCCCTAGTCTATTATGCCACAACTCAAGAGAATAATCAAAAAAATGCAACTGCATTAATGTCTTCAAACTGGTTGACAAGCTAAATTTTAAACATTCCTTCGGTTTGATAAGCCTTCCCGAAGTATGTTCCTTTCTTGGACATCACGATCTGACCAGCATTGATGTCCATCCTCAAGCCTGCGTTGCAGAGCAGGCTCCCAGAGATCAGGTTCTTGGCAATCGCCGGAACATGCTTCACACCTTGAAGCGTCAAAGTGTTCCCAGAAGTGAGTTTCAGTTCCACGGTCCCGATCCCCAGAACTTCAGCTTGGGCCTGGTTCGCCATAACAACCTTCTCAGATATCGGCTGGTACGTAACTAACCATTCCTTGCCAGAACAGACATGGCAAGTCGCACCAGTGTCTATCCACCAGTCAGAGTCAACCCCCACAGTTGTGACCTGTCTGATCATAGCAACAATGTTAGAAACCAATGAAACCTTATTAGGCTCACCTTTCTCTGATTGTTTAGGCTTAGATCTGCATTCACTCTTGTAGTGGCCTTTCTTGCCACAATTGTAATAAGTCACGTGGGACTTAGTCTTCTTTTGCTTGAATGAAGGACCCTTCACTTTTAGATTAGTGAAGTCCTTCTTCTTGGGATGAGAAGCCGCCTGCTTCCCCTTGGGATCTCTCGTCTGCACAAGATTGGCTATAGCCAACTTTTTTGACAGAGTGTCCATCTTCTGTTGGGAACGCATCTCGTCCTCAACATGGATCTCTTGAAGTAGATCTCCCAGGCTAACGTCTAGCTTCTTTCTGTGCATCCTTGCATAGAAGGTACTCCATCCAGCAGAAAGTTTTGAGATGATCCCTCCGACGACAAACTTGTCGGGAAGGGGCATCTCTTCGTCTTCCAGTTTCTGACGCAGCTTCAGAAATTCCTTCACCTGTGGCAACATGGGATTTTCGTCCTCAAAGAGCAATTTGTGATATTTTTCAACCACAAACATTTTGCTCCTGTTCTTGTCTTCTTCATATAGTTTTTTCACAGACTCCCATATGTCTCTGGCAAGTTCCTTCTTCGAGTAGGATTCTGCCAGGGAGTCCTCCATAGCATTCAGGATGAGAAGCCTGCAGATGCTATTTTTTCTTCTCCACTTGGCCTGGAGTTTGGTAGCCGCGTTGATAGCGGCAGTAGATCCAGTGTCTAGAACAGAGGGTTCTTCCTCCAACAGAACATGATCAACGTCTTTCAGTTGAAGAGTTAGGTGCACCTTTCTCTTCCAGACTTGATAATGCTCTCCATCGAACTTTTCCAACTTACAGAAGTCCGATTGGAGGAGCAAAGCATTAATGTTTTTCATCTACACGGATCTTGCTTTGAGATTGTTAGTCCCGGGGCTTGATCAAAGATGGAAAAACTGATGCAATCGAGATCTGAGATGTCACACAAAAACTTTACAGTGATCAAACTCAAGATCTACGATGGTACAATAAAACAAATAGCCAAATTACAATCTGAAGGAGGGAAATAGAGAAGAGAAGATCTCTCGTTCTTCCTTGCAAACGTGTTATAATTGGGACAGAACGAGTTACATTAATCTGGAGAAAGATTAGATGAAGAACAATTGCTGGGGTGTCAAAACACCGTTGCTCAAAGCAAGATTCGCCCCACACGATCTGCTTCCAGGAACCAGCAAGTTGAAGAACTTGTGGAACGCTCGAAGTCACCTCTGTTCTGACTCCTCGGATGGACTTACAATGGCGGCAGTAGCTCTCTCTTTCTTTCTCCTTTTCTGACTTGTATTTTCATTGTAGCCACAAAGGTGGCCAGAAGAGAGTATATATAGAGAGAAGATGGAAACCCTAGCCGCCTCTTCAGTTATGGAAAGATTGAATCAAATCACAAAAAGATAGCAACGAATTAATTCTAATCCCATAAAGATAGGAGCAAAATTAATTCAAATTCCACAAAGATAGGATCTGAATTAATCTCATTGATTCACCCTTTCCATAACTGATTTGTAATCTGCACAGTCAGCGTAGCCCTCCATGCGGCAGCAGCAGCAGCAGCCTGGCCGCATGGACCACTTGGGCTGCATGGACCACAAGAGCCGCATGAGCCGCATGGCCGCATGAGCCGCATGGCCGCATGGACCGCATGGACCGCATGGACCGCATGGCCGCATATGAGCCGCATGAGGTCGCATATGAGCCGCATGACTGCTGACGTGCTAAGTGCAAAGTGAGCCAACAAAATGCCACATTACGCCTCATGAGCCCATGAGCCCGAGTCCGAGTCCGAGTCCGAGTCCGAGTCCGAGTCGCTAAGCCCCGTTGGGGCTTAGCTCCAAATAGAATTAATCCAAGAGAATGACAAAAGCATCAATGCTTAATCCTTGGAGCCTTATTCTTACCTCCTAGTAAAATCACCCACATGGTTCCCTCCTTAGGGTCACCACCCCATGTGCATCTCTCAACAACACAACCAAGTATATATGTTGAGATAACTCATGGTGCATTTCCGATGTGGGACTATAATTTTACAAGGCATGTTGAGAGCAAGCTCTCTCCATGTAAAGAAAGCACCAACAGATATTGTATCGAATATTCTATTAGCTCTACCAATATTAACATACAACTAAAAAGTCATAATAGGGCAACTAGGACATGGTTTTAATAACATTCGATAACTTACGCTTACTCAAAATTACTTCAACTTGGGGCTCATGCCACGCCAGTGCGCTCCTGGCTGCAGTGAGCCCGAAGTCTCGATAATTCAAATAAGTGACGACAGTGCGCTGCTGTCTTGCCATTGTAAGGCACGAATATTCTTCCAACTATATCCATAAGAAGTTCGAAAAAGGTTTTAGAATTTCAAACAAGTTCCAAGAAGGTATAAGTATATGTCCTTCAAGTATAAATATCAGTTCTTGAAAAGAAAATAATTGGTTAGGAAGGATAGTGTTCGAAGCCAAAATGAGTAAAATCCTCTAATCTCTACTTCATGGATATTCAATATTCAATGATTGAGAGGAAAATATTGAGTCGAACTGACACGAGACTAATACATAGATAATTGAGTGAGAAGTTATTTTAAAATAATTCCTTAGGTCCAACGTAAATATAAGCGACACGAGTTTATGATACAACGGTGTTTAGAAAAACCACACGATAAAATTTGTACAAGGAATTAAGAATATGAAGAGAATGATAAAAAATGATGGAAATATAATTTAATTTTATCTCTCTAACATTCAAAGATTGTGGGGAAAACACACATATATATATACATATTTTGAAAATAAACTCGTAATGAGTGAATGTATGGATAATCGAGTTAGGTCCAAACTCAATAGATGGGAACAAAATATACCCTGTTTAATGAAATAATTACCTATGGTCAGTGTAATAAATAACTAATAAGGTTTGTAGGTTATTGGTGGGAATATGAAATCACACCACAATAGATATTAGGAGTTCGATCCTCGAAATTTCTAATTCACCAGGCGAATATTCAACCCGTCTTAATCCTACCAACGTATGAACCAGTACATCAATTCATTCTATGAGTATTCCTCATGTTATCTAATAGGGTATAGGATTCAGTAAATCCTTGGCTAATCGCATGGCCGATGTATCAACCTTAACTACCAAAAAGTCAGATTAATAAGGGACTCCTAGTCCTAATCATTCTCCTAAATTGTTTCAATCCTAATTGTGAATGAGCATTTCCTAGTCGCAGGCTTGCCGTAGTACGACTAACATAGGTACTTCCACAAGTTCGCAATCTTTTACGAAATCAGACCTGCATGGGCCACCACAAAAACTTGTCACGACCCGTACCCGCTTTTCGGATACGAGACATGTCCAAGCCAGCCTACGCCGCGAAGTCGACGATAGAACATTCTCACGGCCAAGATGCTCAAAATCACAAAATAACATTTATTGCTCATTCACATTTCTAAATCAAGTTTACAAATTAGAAGGTTTTACAACTTCACATTTGCTAGAAAATACAATATCTCAAAAATAGAAAAGATAGCTACTTCAACTATCTAGGTTGACCTCAGCATACCCATGCCTTCCCAGTGCTAAGAGTGATCGCGACTAAACCTAAAAATGTTGGTTTTCAGTCAGGAATGGAACAAGCACACAAACCGACGACAAATCGAATACACAATAGAATTCACAAGACATGAAAATAATACATGTGAAATGAAACTAGGAAGTAACTGATATCATGGCATGTCCATAAAGAAAGTAGATAACACTACCACATGATGTATCCGCTAAACGAGCATATAAATGGGGTGACATGGCAATCAAGGAAAACAAATAAAAGACCACTACCTATGTGTTTTGAAATATCAGTTTCGACATGTGAACGGCTAGGGGATAAATCCGGCACCCTGCACGTGTCGTGTGCAGCTGCTATCAGTCAAGAATAGATGTTTTGGAGATATTTCTGGGTAGTCCACATGTCTGCTAAGATATTTCCCCGCCCAGCTAGTACTCATGGAATCAAGTCGCAAGCATGGTAATCATGTAAATGACAGTCAGGAATGTATAATAAATCCATGAAACTAATCTCCATGTGACGAGCGTGTCAACAAGCAGTAAGACATATGTATAAACATGAAACGTAAAAACTACTATGAATCGAAAAGCAATCAGAAAGTACACTTGCCTAAGGTCCTTAGCTAGTGAAATCAATAATTCTGTTGAGTCCGGGATAGTCCGATTTGCTAATGTTGATATGCAAAAATTCATATTCGCAAAGAAAATAGGGATACAATTAGTCATGATCAAGAATAGTCTAATCGGAGAGGAAAATTTTGTTCAGAAAAGGATGATTTCTTATTTAGAAAAATACTTATAAATTATTCATTTAGAAACATATATATAAACTTATTTTCAGAATTCATTATAACTATTTTGAGGCTCGTTCAAGAAAATACCTATAATGTTAGAAACTATATTTTACTAGCAAAATACTTTTAGAAAAATATATAAAATCTAGAAAACATTTGGGGCAAAAATAAACTTTTTAGTCAAACATAATATATGAAAATAGGTACAGTTTTATTCGCAATTTATAAATAGTTTATTACTATAAGTTCAAAGGAAAAAAAAACAACAACAGCTTGTTTAACAACATATAGTAAATATAGGTTTAGACATATTTAATCTAACTCATTTTAAAAATATAAAAATATTATTAATTCTATCAATTATGCCTATAAATAAATATACTAAAATTTTAAATAAAGGAGAAAAAGTTAGATAAAATACCATATAGGGATATAACAATGTATACAATACTATATAGAAATGTAATATTATATATAATACTTTATACTATTTTAGGGCTAGAGAAGTAATTATTAAATAACTAAAAGTATTTATATTGAAATATCTAAATAGGGAGGGGGTTATGTAAAAGTATGCTAAATAATTATCACAACAACTCCAAGCATCAATGTACCCAACGTAATAATAATATTAATATAAATAAATATTTATCAAAACTTATTTAATAACTATACATTATTTTTGATCCAAAATAAAATACATAATTAAAGAAGTATTAAGGGCCTTAAAAAAATATTTGGTTATGCTTACTTTCTTTCCTACGTGCTTGGACTTTCCTAGGTGCATGGACTTTCCATGTGCGTGGTGCACACAACTTCATGGTGCACACAAATATTAAACTAGATTATAATTAAAAAGAGTTTTTGTGAAGGTTGGCTTTCCTTTATCACGAAGTTCCCACATCAGGGGTCAACCCACTTATTAATAGAGTAAATTCGACAAAAGGGAAAAATAAAGAGGCTGGGGAGTGCTCACCGAAGCGAAGGGGGAGGCAGTTCGAGGCTGGCCGAAAACCAACGAGGGCGCCGGATATCCTCGGATAGCGGCGGAGGAGCTGGCGAGGGCCTCCTGGGTTCACACGAGCGACGACGCTGCTCGAAACTAGGCCAAGGTGGGCTCGTCGACTCCGGCTGACTCGGCGACGGCTCTCCGCTTCAGCGGCAGGCGCGGATCCGGGGTCGCCGACGCAAGGCGGAGGTGCGGATCTGGTCGGCTACAATGGCTGTCAGATCCTGCGAGGAGCGCTGAGGGTGGAGGAGACGGGGAAGAAACCGATCGTGCTCCGCTCACGCGTGGACTCCGGATCTGGAGCGGCTGTGCACGTGGAGCAGGCTACAGTGGTGACGCCACCCAGAGATCGGCGGCTGTGGCCGTGTTGGGTGAAGGCCGGAGTGGTCCCGGTGAAGAACTGGGATGGTGGTAAAGGTGTATATATAGGGAAGAGGGATGTTGACATGTCTATAAATAAAGGAATTCCATTTTTTTATAAGTAGAGAATGGCCTTGCTCGGCTACTGCATATATGTGGGTATTGGTGTTTAGGATTAATTATGGAGAGCTTTGAGAGATTAAAGATATGTATACATATAGTACATGCGGAGATAAGAATTAACTGGGAAGACTTCTGTCACAATTAGGATTTAAAAGAATTCTAGATTAAAACTAAATATTAGGATACTTATCTTAAAATATTTAGTCTATTAATTAGATAATTTTAAATTACATGAACCAAATTATAGTCAAATATTTGATCATCTTAATAATATTTCGATATTATCAAAATGAATTTAAAAGATATTAGTTTATATTATTAAATCAAGTTATGTAAATTCATATTCAAATCAAATAAACTATCATCATAATAACTAAAAACATCTAGTTCCATCAAAATAAAATAAAGTCTATTATAAATTAATTTAGAAAATTCCTTACAACAATTATTAGTCATAGATTGATCAATCTAATCTACTACTGATCAAAATAACTTATTCAAAATACTATTTAATCTCATTATAATAAATCAAGGATAAAATAAAATAAATGATAATATTATATCAAATATTTCTAGAAGTACATTTTATAAAAATAAGTCAGCAAATATTTTGTCCTTCAATTATATATAATTATCTTCTCAAATACAATTAGCGTTTATCATAACATTTATTAAAACCAGTTTTTGTAAAAGGTTTAATTCATAAAATATTATTCATAAAGTGTCGACGAAATTACTTTTAAACATAATAATAAAGATAAAAATTTTGAAAATTCGGGAAGGGAAGTTACAAATCTACCCACCTTAGAAATAAATTCGTCCTCAAATTTAAGGACTATCAGGATAGGTGGACTTGGTTGATCAAATCTTTCCAAGATTCTAAAATGAATATTAACTCCAATAAATCAAGAATAATCCATAATAATTTTTTAAAAAATAATTCTAGCTTTTTTTTGATAATATGTAAAAATTTACTTTTAATCAAATCTAAATATAATATTTAATAAATAACCTTAAACGGGCACTAGGTGTTATCATTTAACTTCTAAAATATATTCGTATAGATCTAAGCAAAACTTCATCAAATAATATGCCGTTATACGAATATAAAGTAATATTTAATATCAACCAAATATATTTATAGATTAAAATCGTAGAAATATTTGGTAATGATCCATAATCCTTACAAGTCGATCTTTGTCATTATAAAAGAAGATTTTGGTAAAACTCCTTTTATTTTAAAAACATCTATAATAGGATTTAGGAAATTTTATTTTCCAAGACAACATTTCCAAACTTCGGGGAGTGGGCTTACTATCTATCCACCTTAGAATGTTCAATCCGAAAAATTTTGAAGGGTACGATTAGTCATGATTGAGAATATAATCAAGGAATGATATGATCAATGATCAAAATGAGTAGGTCGTGAATAGAATCAAACATTAAGAAGAGATACCACATGACACGATTAAAGTATAGTCAAAAAGGGTCTGGTCATAATGGTCAAGAATGTAATCGAAGTGGAATTTAGCTTAACCACGAAAAGTCGTTAGGCAGGATTAACTGTGGTTGGAATGGACATGGTCAATGGTCAAAATTTAGGTTATGACCAGATATATAAAAATCACTTACAGCTAAGATGCGGTCACGATCAAGGTTAATCATACAAGTCATCCAAGCATGATCCAAATTTCAAAAAATTGGCGCGAGTATGAACATGATCAAAGTAGTCATGATCATAGTGTAGTAAAATTTAGATGCTAGCAATAATAGAGTTGAAGTGTAGGCACGATTACGATTATGGTCAAAATAGTTTGGTCACAATCCAAGTCGTTGTAGGGACGATCAAAATTCGAGTTTGTATGGCACGATTAACTCGATTAATTATTTAAACAACATTTACTTAGGCACGGGTCTAGAAAGATATGTGAATTGACACTATTGAAATATAATCGAATATTCTAGTCGTGATCGAAAGTCGTTGAGGATGATCCAAACTGAAATTGCTTTAGCACGATCGATTATGGTCATAGAATCATAATCTAGGGGCAATCATGACTCTAATAAAATATGGAATTAAAATCTAGTAATAGGTTTTAAATAAGGAGGAGTCAATGACGACTCGAGATTTGAAGATAAGAAGGAAAGGTGAGAAGGAAAGGACTACAAGTTTTATTTATAATACCATAATAAGAGATATGATACCAAATTAGTTTGGGGCGAAAGGGCAAGATTTTTGTGGATCATAAAAATTTAATAGTCATATGCCAATAAGGGATATAGCCTCTATGATATTCTAAAACCATATGCATATCTAAAGTCGTTTCACTGAGAATCCATGCCTCGCCAGTGTACATCTGACTGCAGTAAATTCTTGGTTTCATGACTCAAATATGATATTGTTAGTCCCGGGGCTTGATCAAAGATGGAAAAACTGATGCAATCGAGATCTGAGATGTCACACAAAAACTTTGCAGTGATCAAACTCAAGATCTACGATGGTACAATAAAACAAATAGCCAAATTACAATCTGAAGGAGGGAAATAGAGAAGATCTCTCGTTCTTTCTTACAAACGTGTTGCAATTGGGACAGAACGAGTTACAATAATCTGGAGAAAGATTAGATGAAGAACAGTGGCTGGGGTGTCAAAACACCGTTGCTCAAAGCAAGATTCGCCCCACACGATCTGCTTCCAGGAACCAGCAAGTTGAAGAACTTGTTGAACGCTCGAAGTCACCTCTGTTCTGACTCCTCGGATGGACTTGCAATGGCGGCAGCAGCTCTCTCTCTCTCTCTTTTTCCTTTTCTGACTTGTATTTTCGTTGTAGCCACAAAGGAGGCCAGAAGAGAGTATATATAGAGAGAGGGTGGAAACCCTAGCCGCCTTTTCAGTTATGGAAAGATTGAATCAAATCACAAAAAGATAGCAACGAATTAATTCTAATCCCACAAAGATAGGAACGAAATTAATTCAAATCCCACAAAGATAGGATCTGAATTAATCTCATTGATTCACCCTTTCCATAACTGATTTGTAATCTGCACAGTCAGCGTAGCCCTCCATGCGACAGCAGCAGCAGCAGCCTGGCCGCATGGACCGCTTGGGCCGCATGGACCACATGAGCCGTATGGCCGTATGAGCCGCATGGTCGCATGGACCGCATGGGCCGCATGAGCCGCATGGCCGCATGGACCGCATGGGCCGCATGGGCCGCATGGTCGTACGACCGCATGGACCGCATGAGCCGCATGGCCGCATGGCCGCATATGAGCCGCATGAGGCCGCATATGAGCCGCATGGCCGCATATGAGCCGCATGAGGCCGCATATGAGCCGCATGGCCGCATATGAGCCGCATGACTGCTGACATGCTAAGTGCAAAGTGCGCCAACAAAATGCCACATTACGCCTCATGAGCCCATGAGCCCGAGTCCGAGTCCGAGTCGCTAAGCCCCGTTGAGGCTTAGCTCCAAATGGAATTAATCCAAGAGAATGACAAAAGCATTAATGCTTAATCCTTGGAGCCTTATTCTTACCTCCTAGTAAAATCACCCACATGGTTCCCTCCTTAGGATCACCACCCCATGTGCATCTCTCAACAACACAACCAAGTATATATGTTGAGATAACTCATGGTGTATTTCCGATGTGGGACTATAATTTTACAAGGCATGTTGAGAGCAAGCTCTCTCCATGTAAAGAAAGCAACAACAATCCTCCACATATCACAACATATATATATGTCCATGGTTGAGCGTTCCCCACAGTAACTGTCCATTTTGTATTAGGATAGATGTCGGTGACGACTTGAATCTTCCCGTATGGGTTAAATAACAATGTGATACAAGAATGAACTACGCCTTGAATTCTGTACCACAATTGTAATTCTTTCCACTCACAAAGTGTAGTTACGTGTGCTTCTGGATGCACATTAAAGGCCCTGTGCCAGCCTGGTTTCAGTGTATAATTTTGGGCGTCTACAAGTTTACCCTCAAGAGACGGCCTGATATCTCTTTCTATACACTATAGGTGAGTTTTTTATTAAAGAGATATGGCATGAAGCCTTGCGCTTCCTTGCGGTGCTACGCCGCTATGACATGGCCTGAAGCCGAGGCATTACCCCTACCTGGGAACCTCATCGTAGTGTCATACTACTGTAGCATGAGGTCACAAGCCTCTTTGTAGTGCCAAACTACCCAGCATGAAGCCTAAGACTTCCTTGCGGTGTTATGCCGCAACGTCATGGCTTGCAATGCCGAGGCTTTATCCCTACCTGTGTACCTTATCGTGGTGTCGTGCCACTGTAAAATAGGGCCATCCTCCCCTTTGTAGTGTTGTCTACAACTCTTTAATTACGTCATACAGCATTAGGCTACCTGCCTATTTGCGGTGCTACGCCGCTGTGACTTGGCTTGCAAAGCCGAGGTATTACCCCTACCTGGGAACCTCATGGTGGAGTCACCCCACTGTAGCATGGAGTTTCACTTCTTGTAGTGCTGCTCTACCGTGCTTTCTGTAAATCACACCAGGCATTCACTCTGCCTGAGAACTCATTAAGACGTTTAAGCCAACCTTCCATAGGATCAGTTTTTTCCGCAGAAAAAATACATAGTAGACAACAGTGGTTATGGGTCCGTATCCCTTCCATGTTCCAGAGAACAAGTACCCACTGCTACCTGATAGTTTCCCAGTCAGTGATCCTCCTTTGAACCAAAAGTTAGATGCCTAGTAGATTTCTCTTTGAACTAATAGCATAAAACTTTATGGTAGGATTACAAAGACACACTATCAGAATGCCTTCAAGCCCATTTTACAAGCTGTGTCATCGACCAACTGGCGCTTGAGGCCTTTCGTGAACGGATCTGCCAAGTTCTCCTGACTCCGAACATCAATCACTGCAATTACACCTCTTTTGATAAGATCGTGTACTGCCCTGTGCTTCAACCGCACAGTCCTCTTCTTCCCGTTGAAGAGGTTATTTGATGCCACCGCCGCAGTCGCCTGGTTGTTACAGTATATCGGTATCTGAGCCCCAACCACTGGAAGAGCATACATGAGCTCCCGAAGCCATTCTGCTTCATCTGCTGCAGTTTCAAGTACATAGAATTCAGATTCCATGGAGGAACGAGAGAGTATAGTCTGCTTCTTTGACTTCCACGATATAGCAGCTCCACCCAAGAAAAAGACATATCCACCTGTGGATCTCTCACTTTCCACCTCTGAACACCAGCTAGCATCACTGAAGCCTTCCACTACTATCGGATACCCGTTGTAGTGCAGTGCATATGTCTGAGTTTTCTTGAGATATCTCATCACCTGCTTTACAGCTTTCCAGTGCTCAACCCCTGGGTTGCTTGTGAACCGACTCAGCATTCCCACGACGAAAGCTATGTCAGGCCTTGTGGCAGTGGTTGCGTACATCAAACTTCCGATAACGCTAGAATACTCCAGCTGCCTGACGCTTTCCCTTGAATTTGGCTTCAGCTTCTGATCACACCTGTATGGCGTATCGATCCCTGGAAGATCCTTATACCCATAGCGTGTGAGCATCTTCTCAATGTAGTGAGATTGTAACAGCGCTACTCCAGTGTCTGTCCGGATGATCTTTATACCCAAGATGACATCTGTATCCCCCAAGTCCTTCATACTGAACTTGGTTGAGAGGAACTTCTTTGTCTCTGTGACACAGCCTATATCCGTACCTAGGATTAGCATGTCGTCCATGTACAGGCAAACGATGATTCCTCTTCCACCAGTAAACTTTGTGTAAACACATTTGTCCGTCTCGCTGACTCTGTAGCCGTTTGACCTAATAACTTTGTCAAACTTCTCATGCCATATCTTGGGAGCTTCCTTCAAACCATACAATGATTTCACCAACTTGCAGACTTTGTCTTTAAGACCTTTGATGACAAATCCATCTGGCTGTTGCATATAAATCTCTTCGGTCAGCTCCCCATTCAGGAATGCGGTATTTACATCTATCTGATGTATCACCAACTTATGTATAGCTGCTAGAGCGATTAACATCCTGATGGTGGTCATCCGAGCTACTGGAGCGTACGTGTCAAAGTAGTCTATCCCCTGTTTCTGAGAAAATCCCTTGGCTACCAGCCTGGCCTTGAACTTGTCAATAGTTCCATCTGCCTTCATCTTCTTCTTGAAGATCCATTTACATCCGATGGGCTTCTCTCCTTCAGGTAGATCTACCAACACCCATGTGTTATTGGAGGTGATAGAGTCAAACTCGTCATTCATTGCCTCCTTCCAGAAGATAGCATCTCTGGTCTTCATCGCCTCATCATAGGTAAGCGGATCTGCTTCCACATGATAGGTGACAAAGTCATCTTCGAAATCTTTCGGTCTCCTAGCTCGCTTAGCTAACGGCTCTACGAGTTTTGGTACAAGAGTTGTTTCATCAACAACAGCTTCTTCTTGGACTACTGGCCCATATGAGATTTCAGTCTCATTTGTACCTACATCATTTTCCGGAATGTCCGAAAGAACAATATTTTTGTCTTTTGCGAACTTGTCTTCAAAGTATTCAGCATCGCGAGATTCGATGATATGATTTGATTTAATATCAAGAAATCTCCGAGCATCACTCTTTTCGGCATATCCCAAGAAGATCACCTTCGTAGTCCTTGTCCCTAGCTTCTGAATCTTCAGATCTGGGAGCTTCACATACGCCAGACACCCCCACACTCGAATGACATTCAAGTTTGGTCTGACTTTGAACCAGAGTTCATGAGGAGTTACGTCCGAAGTTGCATGTGGCACTCTATTTAGAATAAAAGTGGCCGTCAATGCAGCTTCTCCCTAGTAGCATTTAGGAAGACCCGCGGTTAGCAGCATAGAGTTCATCATTTCTGTCAACGTTCTGTTCTTCCTCTTCGCTACTCCGTTGGATTAAGGAGAATATGGAGCAGTAGTCTCGTATTTGATTCCATGTTCTTTGCAGAACGATGCGAATTCATGAGACTTGTACTCCCCACCTCGATCACTTCTTAACCTCTTAAGTTGTTGTCCAGTCTGCCGTTCAGCTTTGGCCCTGAACTCTCTGAACTTCTCGAAGGCTTCATCTTTAGACTTGAGCAAGTAGACGAACGCGTATTTTGAGAAGTCGTCGATGAAGGTTATGAAATACTTTATCCCGGCCTTCGTGGAGAAATGTTTGAAGTCACAGATATCGGAGTGCACCAACTCCAGAAGATCTGTACTTCGATTGACCCGCTGAAAGGGTTTCCTTGTGATCTTCGTCTGAGCACACACTTCACACTTCTCCACCTTACCCCCACATTTGGAGATAAGTCGTAGACTAGACATTTTGTTAATTCTTTTACAATGAACATGTCCTAGTCTATTATGCCACAACTCAAGAGAATAATCAGAAAATGCAACTGCATTAATGTCTTCAAACTGGTTGACAAGCTGAATTTTAAACATTTCTTCGGTTTGATAAGCCTTCCCGAAGTATGTTCCTTTCTTGGACATCACAATCTGACCAGCATTGATGTCCATCCTCAAGCCTACATTACAGAGCAGGCTCCCAGAGATCAGGTTCTTGGCAATCGCCGGAACATGCTTCACACCTTGAAGCGTCAGAGTGTTCCCAGAAGTGAGTTTCAGTTCCACGGTCCCGATCCCCAGAACTTCAGCTTGGGCCTGGTTCGCCATAACAACCTTCTCAGATATCGGCTGGTACGTGACTAACCATTCCTTGCCAGAACAGACATGGCAAGTCGCACCAGTGTCTATCCACCAGTCAGAGTCAACCCCCACAGTTGTGACCTGTCCGATCATAGCAACAATGTTAGAAACTAATGAAACCTTATTAGGCTCACCTTTCTCTGATTATTTAGGCTTAGATCTGTATTCACTCTTGTAGTGGCCTTTCTTGCCACAATTGTAATAAGTCACGTGGGACTTAGTCTTCTTTTGCTTGAATGAAGGACCCTTCACTTTCAGATTAGTGAAGTCCTTCTTCTTGGGATGAGAAGCCGCCTGGTTCCCCTTGGGATCTCTCGTCTGCACAAGATTGGCTATAGCCAACTGTTTGGACAGAGTGTCCACCTTCTGTTGGGAACGCATCTCGTCCTCAACATGGATCTCTTGAAGTAGATCTCCCAGGCTAACGTCTAGCTTCTTTCTGTGCATCCTTGCATAGAAGGTACTCCATCCAGCAGGAAGTTTTGAGATGATCCCTCCGACGACAAACTTGTCGGAAAGGGGCATCTCTTCGTCTTCCAGTTTCTGACGCAGCTTCAGAAATTCCTTCACCTGTGGCAATATGGGCTTTTCGTCCTCAAAGAGCAATTTATGATATTTTTCAACCATAAACATTTTGCTCATATTCTTGGCTTCTTCATATAGTTTTTCCACAGACTCCCATATGTCTCCGGCAAGTTCCTTCTTCGAGTAGGATTCTGCCAGGGAGTCCTCCATAGCATTCAGGATGAGAAGCCTGCAGATGCTATTTTTTCTTCTCCACTTGGCCTGGAGTTTGGTAGCCGCGTTGATAGCGGCAGTAGATCCAGTGTCTAGAACAGAGGGTTCTTCCTCCAACAGAACATGATCGACGTCTTTCAGTTGAAGAGTTAGGTACACCTTTCTCTTCCAGACTTGATAATGCTCTCCATCAAACTTTTCCAACTTACAGAAGTTCGATTGGAGGAGCGAAGCATTAATGTTTTCCATCTACACGGATCTTGCTTTGAGATTGTTAGTCCCGGGGCTTGATCAAAGATGGAAAAACTGATACAATCGAGATCTGAGATGTCACATAAAAACTTTACAGTGATCAAACTCAAGATCTACGATGGTACAATAAAACAAATAGCCAAATTACAATCTGAAGGAGGAAAATAGAGAAGAGAAGATCTCTCGTTCTTCCTTGCAAACGTGTTGTAATTGGGACAGAACGAGTTACATTAATCTGGAGAAATATTAGATGAAGAACAGTTGTTGGGGTGTCAAAACACCGTTGCTCAAAGCGAGATTCGCCCACACGATCTGCTTCCAGGAACCAGCAAGTTGAAGAACTTGTGGAACGCTCGAAGTCACCTCTGTTCTGACTCCTCGGATGGACTTACAATGGCGGCAGCAGCTCTCTCTCTTTCTCCTTTTCTGACTTGTATTTTTATTGTAGCCACAAAGGTGGCCAGAAGAGAGTATATATAGAGAGAGGATGGAAACCCTAGCCGCCTCTTCTGTTATGGAAAGATTGAATCAAATCACAAAAAGATAGCAACGAATTAATTCTAATCCCACAAAGATAGGAACGAAATTAATTCAAATCCCACAAAGATAGGATCTGAATTAATCTTATTGATTCACCCTTTCCATAACTGATTTATAATCTGCACAGTCAGCGTAGCCCTCCATGCGGCAGCAGCAGCAGCAGCCTGGCCGCATGGACCGCTTGGGCCGGATGGACCACAAGAGCCGCATGAGCCGCATGGCCGCATGAGCCGCATGGCCGCATGGACCGCATGGACCGCATGGACCGCATGGCCGCATATGAGCCGCATGAGGCCGCATATGAGCCGCATGACTGCTGACGTGCTAAGTGAAAAGTGAGCCAACAAAATGCCACATTACGCCTCATGAGCCCATGAGCCCGAGTCCGAGTCCGAGTCCGAGTCCGAGTCGCTAAGCCCCGTTGGGGCTTAGCTCCAAATAGAATTAATCCAAGAGAATGACAAAAGCTTTAATGCTTAATCCTTGGAGCCTTATTCTTACCTCCTAGTAAAATCACCCACATTGTTCCCTCCTTAGGGTCACCACCCCATGTGCATCTCTCAACAACACAACCAAGTATATATGTTGAGATAACTCATGGTGCATTTCCGATGTGGGACTATAATTTTACAAGGCATGTTGAGAGCAAGCTCTCTCCATGTAAAGAAAGCACCAACAGATATTGTATCGAATATTCTATTAGCTCTACCAATATTAACATACAACTAAAAAGTCATAATAGGGCAACTAGGACATGGTTTTAATAACATTCGATAACTTACGCTTACTCAAAATTACTTCAACTTGGGCTCATGCCACGCCAGTGCGCTCCTGGCTGCAGTGAGCCCGAAGTCTCGATAATCCAAATAAGTGACGACAGTACGCTGCTGTCTTGCCATTGTAAGGCACGGATATTCTTCCAACTATATCCATAAGAAGTTCGAAAGAGGTTTTAGAATTTCAAACAAGTTCCAAGAAGGTATAAGTATATGTCCTTCAAGTATAAATATCAGTTCTTGAAAAGAAAATAATTGGTTAGGAAGGATAGCGTTCGAAGCCAAAATGAGTAAAATCCTCTAATCTCTACTTCATGGATATTCAATATTCAATGATTGAGAGGAAAATATTGAGTCGAACTGACACGAGATTAATACATAGATAATTGAGTGAGAAGTTATTTTAAAATAATTCCTTAGGTCCAACGTAAATATAAGCGATACGAGTTTATAATACAACGGTGTTTAGAAAAACCACACGATAAAATTTGTACAAGGAATTAAGAATATGAAGAGAATGATAAAAAATGATGGAAATATAAATTTAATTTTATCTCTCTAACATTCAAAGATTGTGGGGAAAACACACATATATATATACATATTTTGAAAATAAACTCGTAATGAGTGAATGTATGGATAATCGAGTTAGGTCCAAACTCAATAGATGGGAACAAAATATACCCTGTTTAATGAAATAATTACCTATGGTCAGTGTAATAAATAACTAATAAGGTATGTAGGTTATTGGTGGGAATATGAAATCACACCACAATAGATATTAGGAGTTCGATCCTCGAAATTTCTAATTCACCAGGCGAATATTCTACCCGTCTTAATCCTACCAACGTATGAACCAGTACATCAATTCATTCTATGAGTATTCCTCATGTTATCTAATAGGGTATAGGATTCAGTAAATCCTTGGCTAATCGCATGGCCGATGTATCAACCGTAACTACCCAAAAGTCAGATTAATAAGGGACTCCTAGTCCTAATCATTCTCCTAAATTGTTTCAATCCTAATTGTGAATGAGCATTTCATAGTCGCAGGCTTGTCGTAGTACGACTAACATAGGTACTTTCACAAGTTCGCAATCTTTTACGAAATCAGACCTGCATGGGCCACCACAAAACCTTGTCACGACCCGCACCCGCTTTTCGGATACGAGACATGTCCAAGCCAGCCTACGCCGCGGAGTCGACGATAGAACGTTCTCACGGCCAAGATGCTCAAAATCACAAAATAACATTTATTGCTCATTCACATTTCTAAATCAAGTTTACAAATTAGAAGGTTTTACAACTTCACATTTGCTAGAAAATACAATATCTCAAAAATAGAAAAGATAGCTACTTCAACTATCTAGGTTGACCTCAGCATACCCATGCCTTTCCAGTGCTAAGAGTGATCGCGACTAAACCTAAAAATGTTGGTTTTCAGTCAGGAATGGAACAAGCACACAAACCGACGACAAATCGAATACACAATAGAATTCACAAGACATGAAAATAATACATGTGAAATGAAACTAGGAAGTAACTGATATCATGGCATGTCCATAAAGAAAGTAGATAACACTACCACATGATGTATCCACTAAACGAGCATATAAATGGGGTGACATGGCAATCAAGGAAAACAAATAAAAGACCACTACCTATGTGTTTTGAAATATCAGTTTCGACATGTGAACGGCTAGGGGATAAATCCGGCACCCTGCACGTGTCGTGTGCAGCTGCTATCAGTCAAGAATAGACGTTTTGGGGATATTTTTGGGTAGTCCACATGTCTGCTAAGATATTTCTCCGTCCAGCTAGTACTCATGGAATCAAGTCGCAAGCATGGTAATCATGTAAATGACAGTCAGGAATGTATAATAAATCCATGAAACTAATCTCCGTGTGACGAGCGTGTCAACAAGCAGTAAGACATATGTATAAACATGAAACGTAAAAACTACTATGAATCGAAAAGCAATCAGAAAGTACACTTGCCTGAGGTCCTTAGCTAGTGAAATCAATAATTCTGTTGAGTCCGGGATAGTCCGATTTGCTAATGTTGATATGCAAAAATTCATATTCGCAAAGAAAATAGGGATACAATTGGTCATGATCAAGAATAGTCTAATCGGAGAGGAAAATTTGGTTCAGAAAAGGATGATTTCTTATTTATAAAAATACTTATAAATTATTCATTTAGAAACATATATATAAACTTATTTTCAGAATTCATTATAACTATTTTGAGGCCCGTTCAAGAAAATATCTATAATGTTAGAAACTATATTTTTACTAGTAAAATACTTTTAGAAAAATATATAAAATCTAGAGGCAAAAATAAACTTTTTAGTCAAACATAATATATGAAAATAGGTACAGTTTTATTCGGAATTTATAAATAGTTTATTACTATAAGTTCAAAGGAAAAAAAAAACAACAACAGCTTGTTTAACAACATATAGTAAATATAGGTTTAGACATATTTAATCTAATTCATTTTAAAAATATAAAAATATTATTAATTCTATCAATTATGCCTATAAATAAATATACTAAAATTTTAAATAAAGGAGAAAAAGTTAGATAAAATACCATATAGGGATATAACAATGTATACAATACTATATAGAAATGTAATATTATATATAATACTTTATACTATTTTAGGGCTAGAGAAGTAATTATTAAATAACTAAAAGTATTTATATTGAAATATCTAAATAGGGAGGGGGTTATGTAAAAGTATGTTAAATAATTATCACAACAACTCCAAGCATCAATGTACCCAACGTAATAATAATATTAATATAAATAAATATTTATCAAAACTTATTTAATAACTAAACATTATTTTTGATCCAAAATAAAATACATAATTAAAGAAGTATTAAGGGCCTTAAAAAAATATTTGGTTATGCTTACTTTCTTTCCTACGTGCTTGGACTTTCCTAGGTGCATGAACTTTCCATGTCCATGGTGTACACAACTTCATGGTGCACACAAATATTAAACTAGATTATAATTAAAAAGAGTTTTTGTGAAGTACTTAAGGTTTAGTGGTATATGCTTTAATAGTTGACGTGGCTTAACCTTATTAATTATGAAAGTTTTTAGGAGGATAGAAGGATGGATTTCCTTTCTCACGAAGTTCCAACATCAGGGGTCAACCCACTTATTAATAGAGTAAGTTCGACAAAAGGGAAAAATAAAGAGGCTGGGGAGTGCTCATCGAAGCGAAGGGGGAGGCAGTTCGAGGCTGGTCAGAAGCCGACGAGGATGTGGGATATCCTCGGCCAGCGGCGGAGGAGCTGGCGAGGGCCTCCTGGGTTCATACGAGCGACGACGCCACTCGAAACTAGGCCAACGTGGGCTCGTCGACTCCGGCTGACTCGGCGACAGCTCTCCGTTTCAGCGGCAGGCGCGGATCCGGGGTCGCCGGCGCAAGACGGAGGTACGGATCTGGTCAGCTACAATTGCTGTCAGATCCCGTGAGGAGCGCCGAGGGTGGAGGAGGCGGGGAAGAAACCGATCGGGCTCCGCGTATGCGTGGACTCCGGATCTGGAGCGGCTGTGCCCGTGGAGCAGGCTACAGTGGTGACGCCACCCAGAGATCGACGGCTGTGGCCGTGTGGGGTGAAGGCCGGAGTGGTCGCGGTGAAGAACTGGGATGGTGGTGAAGGTGTATATACAGGGAAGAGGGATGTTGACATGTCTATAAATAAAGGAATTCCATTTTTTTATAAGTAGAGAATGGCCTTGCTCGGCTACTGCATATATGTGGGTATTGGTGTTTAGGATTAATTATGGAGAGATTTGAGATATTAAAGATATGTATACATATAGTACATGCGGAGATGAGAATTAACTGGGAAGACTTCTATCACAATTAGGATTTAAAAGAATTCTAGATTTAAACTAAATATTAGGATACTTATCTTAAAATATTTAGCCTATTAATTAGATAATTTTAAATTACATGAACCAAATTATAGTCAAATATTTGATCATCTTAATAATATTTCGATATTATCAAAATAAATTTAAAAGATATTAGTTTATATTATTAAATCAAGTTATGTAAATGCATATTCAAATCAAATAAACTATCATCATAATAACTAAAAACATCTAGTTCCATCAAAATAAAATAAAATCTATTATAAATTAATTTAGAAAATTCCTTACCACAATTACTAGCCATAGATTGATCAATCTAATCTACTACCGATCAAAATAACTTATTCAAAATACTATTTAATCTCATTATAATAAATCAAGGATAAAATAAAATAAATGATAATATTATATCAAATATTTCTAGAAGTACATTTTATAAAAATAAGTCAGTAAATATTTTTGTCCTTCAATTATATATAATTATCTTCTCAAATACAATTAGCACTTCTCATAATATTTATTAAAACTAGTTTTTATAGAAGGTTTAATTCATAAAATATTATTCATAAAGTGTCGACGAAATTACTTTTAAACGCAGTACTCGAGGTTCCGCAGGGACGACATTCCACCACCTCCACAGTTTTCTTCGCAGACTCCAATACCAGCACCCATTCCTCCCCCAGCACCTGTTCCACCTGCCATGCACCCAGCACCAGCAGTATATCCGCCACCTACCATGCACCCGGCACCAGCAGTATATCCGCCACCTACGATGCATCCGGCACCAGCCATGTATCTAGCACATATGATGCATCAAGCGCCAGTTATGTATCCAACACCTACCATGCATCCAGCGCCAGTGATGTACCCGTTCTGTCCCCACCACCGGCACTGGACAATGTTACACTCCTGGGAATCTTCCAGCAGCAAGCCAATATGTTCTGTGACACTTTGAGAGAGGCTTTTCAGATTAGAGATGCTCCTCAGCAGCGCACCAGAACCTCCAAGAACTTTATGGACCTCAGGCCCAGGAAATTCCATGGGACAGAGGGAATTCTCTACGCTGACGAGTGGATGGAGAACGTGGAGTGATACCTGAAGATGGTCCGAGTCCCAGAAGATCTGAAGATTGAGTCAGCTAGTGGGCAGCTTTTTGACATCGTGCGGACGTGGTACCAGGGCGACCCCGATTTTCTGCTCCAGACGTGACTTGGGAAGAATTCAAGCGGCTATTCAAGAAGAAATTCTATCCCGATGTTGCTTGAGAAGTATTGGTGAGTCCGTTCGAGCACTTGGAGCAAGGAAATTTTACCGTCGACGAGCACACCGCGAAGTTTTCTCGCCTCAGCCGTTTCGCAGAGAGTTTGGTCGACACCCCAGAAAGCAAGGCGAGAAGATTCACGAAGGGACTATCTCACGAGATTCGCTTAGCCATCGCCACCAGTCGAGCTACTACTTACGAGGAGATTCTGGAGGTCGCCCAAGCAGTAGAAGAAGAGCTGAATTACAGACCAAAGAGAAGTCGAGATACTTTCGAAGGAAGCAACAACCAATCAACCCCGGCGAAGCGTCCCCAATTCCAGCCAAAGGTCTTTCAGCACCAACATCAGCAGCAGTTCCAGCCTGCTGGTAAAACCCCAGCTTATCAGCATAATCTAGTTCCAGCCCGAGCCCAGACGTAGCAGGCCCCGCAATGCACTCACTGCGGGAGGAGTGGACACATTTGGGACGACTGCAGGAAGAGACTTGGAGCTTATTTATACTGTGGATCGCCATCGCACCAGCAGAAAGAATGCGTACTGGTTCCTAATCTGCCAGTACGCAAGACGGCACTAGCACAGAGAGGGCCAGCAATTCCACCGCCACGAGGCCCACCACTATCCACTCAGCAGCAGCGGTTCGCTCAGCACCAGCAGAGAGGAGCACCCCAGCAGGGCAGAGCTTTCGCCATGGACGTCGAGGAGCCAGAGCCTACCCCAGATGTGATAGCAGGTTATATACTACTAGATTCCTTTTCAGCTATAGCTTTGTTTGATTCTGGTGCATCCCATAATTTTTTTTTCTGTAGCTTTTGTATTCAAGCATAGCATAGTATCTGAACCCTTAGGTGGTATTTGCAAAATTAAGACGGGCGGTGGTGCTATCCTAGTCAAGGATATATGCATGAGGCATCGTATCACCTTAGGAGGTAGAGAATTGTGCGCCAACTTACTCGTAATGCCACTATCGAGTTTCGACATTGTTCTTGGAATGGACTGGTTGAGTAAGAATTATGCCAATATAAACTGCCACCGAGGATGTGTTGTATTCAGTCCTCCAGGGGTGTTTGTATTCGAATTTGCTAGAGAAGCAGTGGAACAGCAGCACGGGGCTATTTGCGGAGTTATGATTGAGGAGAAAGAAGCACCGCACCCCATCATCGCGAAATTCCTAGAAATCTTTTTTGAGGATTTATCGGGATTGCCGCCAAATAGGGACATCGAGTTTGCTATTGATTTGGTTCCAGGCATAGAACCAACGGCAAAAACGGTGTACCGTATGAATAATAAGCAAGCTGAGGAATTGAAAAAGCAGATCGACGAATTGCTAGAGAAGGGATTCATTAGAGACAGTTCGTCACCATGGGGATCTCCTGTTCTATTTATGCCAAAGAAGGATGGTATGGTGCGGTTGTGCATTGACTACCGAGTCCTGAATAATCACACCATCAAGAACAAGTACCCATTATCAAAAATTGACGACCTTTTCGATCAAGTGAGCGACGTGCGAATATTCTTGAAGATTGATTTGAGGTCGAGCTACCATCAATTGAAGGTGAAGAAAGAGGACATACCGAAGACAGCTTTCCTAACCAAGTACGAACAAAACGAGTTTATGGTGATGCCGTTCGGATTGACTAATACCCCGGCAGTCTTCATGAACTTGATGAACAAGGTATTCCATCCATACCTTGACAAGTTCGTAGTGGTGTTTATCGATGACATACTCATTTATTCGAAAACACCGGAGGAACACAAGAAGCATCTGAGGATCCTGCTAGAGACCGTCAGGAAGGAGCAGCTCTATGGAAAACTCTTAAAATACGAGTTTTTCCTGGACAAGATGGAGTTCCTTGGACATGTGGTGACAGGCAACGGTATATCCGTCGACCCAAAGAAGATTGCAGCTGTGGAAGCTTGGACTACTCCAACTACTGTGGCAGAGATACGAAGATTCTTGGGATTGGCAGGATATTACCGAAAGTTCATACAAGACTTCGCTCAAATTATGGAGCCGATGACTAGGCTCACACGGAAGGATATAGAGTTTGTGTGGACAGAGGACTGCCAGGCTGCGTTCGATGAGTTGAAGAACAGGCTGACGACAGCTCCTACTTTGACATCACTATCGGGATCGGGTGGTTTTACCATTTACAGTTATGCCTCGAGCAAAGGACTGGGCTGTGTTCTAGAGCAGAACAAGAAGGTAATAGCCTATGCATCCCGAAAGTTGAGGCCGCATGAGAAGAACTACCCCACACACGACCTGGAGTTGGCGGCCGTGATCTTCGCCTTGAAGTTGTGGAGACATTACTTGTACGGAGAGCAAGTGGAAATCTTTACTGACCACAAAAGCTTGAAGTACGTCTTTACACAAAAGGAGTTTAACATGAGATAGTGCAGATGGCTGGAGCTGATGAGTGACTATAATATTTCTCTACAGTACCACCCGGAAAAAGCCAACGTTGTTGCGGATGCTTTGAGCAGGTATCCCGTAGCAATGTGCTTGACTCGAGAACGTCACTTATTAGCGAATTTGGAGAGCTTAGAGAGGAGGTTATGCAAGAAGCACACCATTCCCACTATTCTTTACATCCAGTAGCCAACAAGATGTATAAGGATCTCAGAAACCACGTGTGGTGGAATGGTATGAAATGAGAGGTGGCCCGCTTCGTTTCTAGATGCCTCGTATGTCAGCAGGTCAAAGCCGAGAGACAGAGACCAGGAGGGTTGTTGCAACCACTACCAATTCCCGAGTGGAAGTCGGAATATATCACCATGGATTTTGTTTCTGGTCTTCCACGGTCATCGGGGTGGGGAATATGCGATTTGGGTCATCGTTGACAGATTGACCAAATCGGCCCACTTTATACCATTTAAAGTGGGATTATCCACGGAGAAGTTGGCGGAGTTATATGTGAAGCAGATAGCCAGGTTGCACAGAGTTCCATTAAGTATCATTTTCGACCGAGACCATGATTCGTGTCCCACTTCTGGAGGAGCCTGCAGACTAGCTTGGGCAAAATGCTCAAGTACAGCCCTGCCTATCATCCACAGACGGATAGACAGTCGGAGCGGACCATTTAGACGCTCGAGGATATGCTGTGAACATGCGCGCTAGATTTTGGCAGCTCGTAGGAGGACCACCTTCACCTCGTGGAGTTCTCCTACAACAACAGCTACCAAGCTAGCATCGAGATGTCCCCTTTCGAAGCGATGTATGGACGGAGATGTCGAATCCCATTATCTTGGGACGACGTGGGAGAGCGATCACTGTTGGGACCGGAGATGGTAGTAGATACGGCAGGAAAGGTCAAGCTGATTAGAGAGCGGCTTCGCGTGGCTCAGGGCAGACAGAAGCACTGGACGACAGTCACCGTAGACCATTAGAGTTTGAGGTATAGAATTCCTTAACATAAACTACGTGTATGGTTATAGGATTCGTGGTAACATTTTGTTTGTTTTAGTTTGGCGACTTGGTGTTTTTGAAGATTTCTCTGACGCATGGTACGATTCGTCTCGGTAAAGGTGGTAAACTCATCCCACATTTCATTGGGCCGTATAGTATCCTTGAGAAGATCGGTGCAGTAGCGTACCGATTGGCCTTACTGCCTGCACTGGAAGGAGTGCATAACGTGTTCCACGTGTTACAACTGAGACGATATGTCGCGGATCCCAGCCATGGGTTGGATCATTCGGAGATCGAGGTGGGACCGAGCCTCAGCTACCAGGAGCAGCCCGTGGAGAATTTGGATCGCAGAGAGAAGGTGCTTCATAATCAGACGATTCTCTTGGTTCGTGTCACATGAAAACATCACTCCCTGGGCGAATCCACATGGGAGAGGGAAGACGAGATGCGCGAGCGTTACCCCTACCTCTTCGAGCCATGAGGTAAATTTTTCCTAGTGACTACCTCAAATTTCGAGGACGAAATTTTTCAAGGGGGTAAACTTTTAAACCCCTCGAAACAATCTTTGTTAGCAAATTCTTTAATTCCCTAAAGTACTAACTAGGGATGTAATTGTGTGAAAACTTTCTTCAAAACAAATGAAGTAAATAGAGTTCTTTACAAAGAACTAAATTTTCGGGGGCCTTATTGCTAATAGGCCAAATTCAAATCCTCTAAACAGCCGAATACTCGGACCCAAAGGGCCTGTACTCCATACCTTAGTTGGGGTTGGGTTGCTCTCCAAACATCATGAGATAAGTCAAAATCTGGATTTGAAACTCGATTCCCCCTATCTATTCTTTCCTTCGATTCAATCCAACACTACATATATAGAGGATGGATGACATCGTTTCTCCTCTCTACAAACCCTAGCTATTTATTTTTCTCTGCTGAAAAAGGGGGCCATTGAGTAGACGCCAGGAAGAAGTCAAGTTTGGTTCGATCACAAGGTAAGTTCACACCCTTCGATTTATCCATTGATGTCTCCTTTCATCAAAAATATTAGAGAGGGTAGAGTAGTAGATGCATGATAAAATTCCTAGGTAGATGGAAACATGGGGATTTTCCATAGTACCCAAAAGATGTTGATAGACGGATCTTTGCTTATCAAAAATTAATAAAAAATAGGACATGGATATAGGAACCTTTCTTGTACCTATCGATATTAGCATGAAGTTTCACTTTGTCATCCATTAGATAGTTGTTCTTTAAGGTTACACCTATAATACTCTAAACTGGAAAAATAAAAAGGGGAGGGGGGTTTCCTGGACCGGCCTCAGGATAAAGCAGCAACAGCAACATGAGGGTTGCACCTCCCAAACCGCAAATTAGTAGCTGCTACCTTAAGAGTCCCCTAGATGGGCTAACAGGTGACGAGATGTGCAGGGATGGTACTATGTTGGAACAAATAAATATTATATGCCTTGTGTAAGGGAGGGCACCTGCGAGTATGTGTGCCTAGTATAGAAGCTAAGCCATCTCATACCTTCTGCTAGTACCTCTTGTATGTTTGGGATACTAGTAGGTATCGGCCAGGGCCAGTTTTAGGGAGTCCTTTGGTTAAAGAAAAGTAAACTTTAAGAGTGGCCTGTAGCAGAGTTATCCAATCAAGCATATAGATTTGTTCCCTATACCAGAGTACACAATAACCTTCTTGCATCCAATGGATACTGCCATGTGTTTCTTCCTTACATTCAAATTCTTTACTGACAATTAATGCTTGCCTCTATAACCGATAGGTGCTAGTATTAGGAAGCCCTTTTGTATTTAGTAAGACTGAGGCTAGGAGTATCTTGTCTCTGTCCAAATCAATACTACATGTGATGGGGCTTACTCCTCCCTAAATTTCGAATGTAACTACTGACACATGAGAATTGGTTAGTTGCTATGGCTCAGGAAAACAAGCAAGGTCCCAAATAGGCTAATGAACTTTCCCTTTTGTAGGTGAACTTTGTAGGTGAACCTTCCCCTTTATCCAAGATGGCTAGAGGCTAATATACCAATTTCGAATCTGCTATCAAATTAATAATAAGAAAACTAAGGGGCTTATGAAAATTAGCTGAAATACAAGTATGAAGAGCAATGGGATATAGACACTAACCAAGAGGGTTAATTAGCAAGTAAAGTAGTCTTGTTATTGGATTGCTCATTTATTTTTTTATAATTTTATAAAATAGGTCAACTGGATTCGAGCTTGACACCAGACCCGTATCATCAGCTCAGGACGACAGGCGAGTACAGTTTGTTGGTTGTTTTCGATATTAATTTTTACTATATTTCACTGTTGGTCATTCTTTATGTGGTTTTTGTCTCCATTTTATATTCTATCATATTTTGATTGAGTTGAGAATGAAAAGTACCAAGGATGTGTGATCTGACCTTAGACATTGTAGATCGCGTAGACAGTATTTATTTTCTGCAAGTAGACCTCGTAGGCATTGTTTATTTTCTGCAAGTAGACCTCGTAGACATTGTTTATTTTCTGCAAGTAGACATCGTAGACATTGTTTATTTTCATGCAAGTAGACCTCGTAGACCTCGCGGTGTAGTGTCCCAGACCGATCACATATCAAAGGTACTTCAAATATTTGGAAGGTATTTTTGGGTTTATTTCCCTTACTGTTGATTTTCTGTTGTTTTCTCATGCCTTTTTCTTGTTTATTTTCAAAACATATAATTAATGGCTAACCTCTACTTTATAGTCATTTTCATATATTGAAACTGCATTCAGTGAATTGTACTCGTTCCATCCTGACTGGTAACCCAAAATTTTAGGTATTTGTGATGAGGATTTATGCCCTGAGCAGTATGGCCCTTATTTGGAAGATGTCGCTGAGACGGATTTTGTCTTTCAGGAGGAGTTCGTATCAGTTGACCCCACTTCTCTTGTTTAGATGTGTTTAGATGTTTTTGAGACATTGTAGTAGATATTGATAGTTGATTTCTGAGGCTTGTAGTTGGGAGTTTATTTTATCTGTAGACTTCATACATTCATTTTAGAGACTAGTTATATTTTTTCTCTATATCCATCCAGTGCTGAGTTGTGATTTTTGGGTTGTTGACTCCCAAACAGAGCACATATTATTATTGCGTGGTTGTTCATCATATTGTTGCAACATTCTACTGCCGAATCTGCGGCGTAAGCTGGGCGTACGCACGATTCATGCCCAGATATTGGGTGCAGGTCGTGACACACTTGGACTTACTATTGGGAAAGAAGTGCGGAAACCTTTTCCCAAACCGGAGAGTACCTGCGAGAGGACCGAGCAATACAATGCACGAACCCAAAAACAAACACACAAAACAATCCACGCAGACACAGAGAATTTTTGACGTGGAAAACCCTTGCGGGAAAAAACCACGGGACGATCGGAGTCCAACCCTGAGAAGCCTCCACTAATGGAATAGAAGAATTACACCCTCTACAAACTCCTCCCGATCCAAATCGGATCCCCACAACACTCAGAGATAAGAACAATGATTACAAGGCTACGAAGAGCGAGAACGACGAGTAGAAATTACCCGAACACGATCTCCTTCGAATAGCGACCTTCAATCCTCCGTCTTCTTCTCCGAAGTTGTAATGGCACTCTTGCCTCCTTCCTCTCTCAAAGTTGTGTTGCCTTTGCGATAATGATGCACTTTGAATTAGGGTTGGGAAATCCCAATATAACTCCCTAATCCCGCAGCAAACCTGAACCATTGGATTAGATCCAGTGGTGAAAACTCACCCGAAATCCCGCTTCAGCCCCGACGACACAGAGTTCGGCCAGAACTCTGTGTCGAGCATCCAGAACCTCACGCCACAATGCTGGAGTGGCCAGACCGAGTTCGGCCCGAACTCGCCACGGGACCGAGTTCGGCCCGAACTCGGATCCCCTGTTCCAGAACCTCCCATGGAGCAGCAGCAGCAGCAACTCCGACTTCCCGAGCTTCTCCGACATCGGATGGCGCTCGTCGCACTCCGGGGTCTTCTCCACATAGGTTGGGAACCCTACCCACTCCAACAAATCTTCCCCTTCACAACTATGGGGAGGATGTCGTCATCCCGACGACCTGCCTGCAGTACTCAAACTTCCCCCTCGGTAGAATCTTCGTGAACATATCAGCTCCATTGTCATCTGTATGAACCTTCTCAAGCTCCGCGTCCTTCTTCTCAACCACATCCCGTATCCAATGATACCGGGTCTCGATGTGCTTGGACCGGCTATGAAACGTCTGATTCTTCACAAGGTGGATAGCACTCTGACTGTCGCAAAGCAAAGTATACTACTCTTGCTTCAGTCCCATTTCCTGCAACAGCTTCTTCATCCACAACAGCTCCTTGCAAGCCTCCGTCGCCGTAATGTACTCTGCCTCTGTCGTCGACAAGGTAACACACTTCTGCAATCGCGACTGCCACGATACCGCTCCTCCCGTAAACATCATCACGTAGCCCGAAGTCGATCGCCTCGTGTCTACATCTCCAGCCATATCAGCGTCGGTATACCCAACCAGCTTCGGCTCGTCACCACCAAAGG
Organism: Iris pallida; assembly: GCA_029216955.1. Classification (NCBI taxonomy): domain Eukaryota; kingdom Viridiplantae; phylum Streptophyta; class Magnoliopsida; order Asparagales; family Iridaceae; genus Iris; species Iris pallida. The sequence goes on along the minus strand of JANAVB010024400.1, from coordinate 23,455,551 downwards.
AAAGTCTCCAACCGGCAGTGCCCTGAAGGTATCGTAGAATCCACTTGACCGCACTCCAATGTACCCTTCCAGGATTTGAAAGATACCTGCTAACCGTACCAACTGCATGAGCGATATCTGGCCTCGTACACACCATGGCATACATAAGGCTCCCCACAGCTGAGGCATATGGAACCCGCTCCATATCTTCCTTTTCATTCTCGGTAGATGGACACTGTTCCTCAGTGAGCTTAAAGTGAGCCGCGAGGGGGGAACTCACTTTCTTCGACCCGTCCATCCCGAAACGCTGAAGTACCCGGTGAATGTACTTCGTTTGGGACAAGTGTAGCAGCTTGGACTCTCTCTCTCTCGGCTGATCTCTATCCCAAGAATAGTCTTCGCTGCGCCCAAATCCTTCATAGAGAAGGCTGCGCCAAGTTGGCGCTTCAGCTCCGCTATCCTAGTGGCATTCCGACCCACTAATAGCATATCATCAACATAGAGCAATAGAATGATAAAATCATCCTCGTCAAAATACCTCACAAATGCACAATGGTTCGACGTCGTCCGTGCATAACCATGCTCCCCCATAAACGACTCGAACTTTCTGTACCACTGCCTCGGAGCCTGCTTCAGACCATACAAGCTCTTCCTCAACCGGCAGACCAAATATGACTTGCCCTTCTCACAGAATCCCTCCGGCTGCTCCATGTACAACTCCTCCTCAAGATCACCGTGGAGGAACGTCGTCTTCACGTCCATCTGCTCGACCTCCAAGTCGAGACTGGCTGCTAATGCTAGTACCACCCGAATAGACGAATGCTTGACGACAGGCGAAAAGATCTCATCATAATCCATGCATTTCCGCTGACCGTAGCCTTTGACTACCAGCCTCGCTTTGTGTCGAGGGCGAGTAGCATCATCCGTCTGCTTTACTCTGAACACCTATCGATTCTTCAAAGCCTTCTTGCCCTTTGGCAACCGCACCAGATCATAAGTGGAATTGGTGTACAAGGAACTCATCTCCTCCTGCATAGCCTCCATCCACTCCTGCCTGTGTTCGTCTTCCATAGCCTCTGCAAAACTTTCGGGCTCTCCCCCGTCAGTCAATAGCACATACTCATCTGGTGAGTATCTCGTAGATGGTCGACGATCCCTGTCACTCCTTCTCAGTGGAGCCACTGGTGCTGGCTGTATACCGACAGCCTCCGCCCCTTCAGGAACTACCTCTCCGGCATGCTCATCCTCCTGAGGGACACCCTGACCACCATCAGCAGGCTGATGATCAAGGTTGGGAGCAACTCCATGTACCGGCTCCCCCATAACTGGATCATCTGCGATGTCCTCTGGAAACTGCTCGAAGCGAAATGACTCTAACTCAGGCAATTCCTCAGCCTCAGAAGGCATCTCGGAATCCTGAGTGTTGGTCATGGTTTGATCCTCGACGAACACCATGTCCCTGCTTCTGTAGAGCTTTCCTTCCACTGGGTCGTAGAGTCTATAGCCAAACTCATCCCGACCGTAGCCGACAAAGACGCATCGCCTCGTCTTCGGCTCAAGTTTGGTCCTCTCGTCCTTCGGTACATGCACGAAGGCCTTACAACCAAACGCCCGCAGGTGATTGTATGACGGCTCTTTGCCGTACCATACTTTATCAGGCACATCACCCTGCAAAGGAGCACTAGGAGACAAATTAATAATATAAGTAGCTGTGACAAGAGCCTCACCCCAATAACTGCCCGGCAAGTTTGCTTCTGACAGCAAACACCGCACCCTCTCCATCAGTGTCTTGTTCATGCGCTCCGCTACACCATTGAGCTGAGGTGTCTTTGGCGGAGTCTTCTGGTGTCGTATCCCTTGCTCTCTGCAATACGCATCAAAGGGACCGATGTATTCGCCGCCATTGTCGGACCGAACACACAACAACTTCTTGCCCGTCTCCCTTTCAACAGAGGCCTGAAACTCCTTGAAAGTAGGCAGCACCTGATCCTTGGTCTTTAAGGCATAGACCCAAACCTTTCTGGAACAGTCATCAATGAAAGTTACAAAGTAAGAAGCACCACCAAGAGATTTTACCTTCATAGGACCGCAGACATCCGAGTGAATCAACTCGAGCAACGCCGGCTTCCTCGAACTTGGGTGACTTTGGAAAGACACCCTATTTTGCTTCCCAGCTAAACAGTGCGTGCACTTCTCCAACTTTGTAGACCTGAGCCCCGGAATCACCTTCCTGTTCACCAAGTAGCTCATCCCCTTCTCGCTGATATGGCCGAGCCGCCTGTACCACAACTCGGTAGACGCATCACTGACTGCGTTCACCTCCTGTGCCCCCTCTGCGCTCCCTTCCATATAGTAGAGACCGGACTTCTTGCTTCCTCTGGCAATCACCATCGAACCTCTGGAAAGCTTCCACTGACTATTCCCGAAGAGACTGAAGAATCCCTCGTCATCCAACCTTCCAACCGACACCAGGTTGAAACGGATATCAGGGACATGACGAACATCCTTGAGAACAAGAACCGCACCCGTCTTCGTTCTCAAATGCACATCTCCAATGGCAACTGCCTTCGACACATCTCCGTTGCCCATCTTCAACACGCCACAGTCGCCTGTCGTGTAAGTGGCAAACAGTGCCCTGTTGTGAGATACATGTGCTGAAGCCCCTGAGTCCACCAGCCAAGAATTATCATCGCAGGCGAGGTTAGTAATGACCTCATCACCTACGACGATCACATTGCCTCCATGCACCGAGGCCGTCGCTGTAGTGTTCTCTTCTTGCTTCCCCTTGTCGCCCTTCTTCTCTCTCTTCCAAGCGAAACAATTTTGCTTGATATGGCCCTTCTTATCGCAATGGTAACACTCTGAGTCCTCGTAACGACCCTTGGACTTCCCCCTGCTCTTGTCTCTGCCACCACCTGGACCCCTGCTTTTGTCCCTTCCGCGGCTCTCTGAAACAAGTGCCTCTGAGTGGTGGGATGTGGATGAAGTGCCCTGAGAACGTCTCCGTATCTCTTTATTCAACACCCCGCTCTTGGCAAACTCCAGACTGACCATGCCCTCTGGAGCAGAAGCGATCATAGATACTCGTACGGTCTCCCACGAGTCTGGCAATGTACACAGCAGCCACAGTCCCTGAACTTCGTCGTCGAACTTGACTCCCATAGAAGATAGCTGGTCAACCACGCCCTGGAACTCACTCAAGTGATCCAAAATAGACGCCCCGTCTTTGTACCGCAGACCCATCATCGTCCGGATCAGGAACAGCTTGTTTACCCCGGTCTTCTTTGCGTACAAAGACTCCAGCTTATCCCACAACGTCTTCGCGTGCTCAATATTGGCAACGTGGTTGTACACGTTCTCATCAATAAACTGCCGTATGTACCCACACACCTGTATATGCTCGAATGTCCAGTCCTCCTCGGATTTATCACTAGGCTTCTCGGATGCAAACACGGGTAGATGCAGCTTCTTGACAAATAGCAAATCTTTCATCTTGCTCCGCCAATAGTGATAATTGGTGCCGTTCAGGTTTACCATGTGCACCGGCTTCGCGTCCATCTCTCCTCTCTGGTTTCTCTGTCAACTACTGACACCCTTCTGAATTTTAGAACCCGGCTCTGATACCACTCTGTTGGAAAAGAAGCACGGAAACCTTTCCCCAAACCGGAGAGTACCTGCGAGAGGACCGAGCAATACAACGCATGAACCCAAAAACAAACACACAAAACAATCCACGCAGACACAGAGAATTTTTGACGTGGAAAACCCTTGCGGGAAAAAACCACGGGACGATCAGAGTCCAACCCTGAGAAGCCTCCACTAATGGAATAGAAGAATTACACCCTCTACAAACTCCTTCCGATCCAAATCGGATCCCCACAACACTCAGAGATAAGAACAATGATTACAAGGCTACGAAGAGCGAGAACGACGAGTAGAATTACCCGAACACGATCTCCTTCGAATAGCGACCTTCAATCCTCCGTCTTCTTCTCCGAAGTTGTAATGACACTCTTGCCTCCTTCCTCTCTCAAAGTTGTGTTGCCTTTGCAATAATGATGCACTTTGAATTAGGGTTGGGAAATCCCAATATAACTCCCTAATCCCGCAGCAAACCTGAACCGTTAGATTAGATCCAGTGGTGAAAACTCACCCGAAATCCCGCTTCAGCCCCGACGACACAGAGTTCGGCCAAAACTCTGTGTCGAGCATCCAGAACCTCACGCTACAATGCTGGAGTGGCCAGACCGAGTTCGGCCCGAACTCGCCACGGGACCGAGTTCGGCCCGAACTCGGATCCCCTGTTCCAGAACCTCCCATGGAGCAGCAGCAGCAGCAACTCCGATTTTCTGAGCTTCTCCGACATCGGATGGTGCTCGTCGCACTCCGGGGTCTTCTCCACATAGGTTGGGAACCCCACCCACTCCAACACTTACTTTCCTTCTATTTGTATCTCTTGTGGATTTCATATCTATCTTATCGTGTTGATTATCTACCTCTAGTTTTGTGATTGAGTTGTATCCTTCTGTGATTGTCCTCTGTTTGGAGCGTATATCATATTGTGTTTAGTTGTGATTGTGACTTAGAACAGCGTTCTACTGCCGACACTGAGGCGTAGGCTGGATGCACCCACTTCTCGTGCCCCTACACTGGATGCGGGTCATGACAAAGATAGCTAAAGTTGTTGAATAAGTTCAACACAAAAGTTTAAGAAATTTTTTTATCTTTATGATAGAGAGTTCTTGAGTGCAAGGAGAGAAGTGTTGAGAGCTATTGTAATTCCTTTTCTTCTTCATAATGGAACAAAATTACTCTCGCCTGTGGAAGTAGGCATCTTGGCCAAACCACGTAAATTATTATCTTTGTGGTCATAAATTTTCTCTGAGATATTCTTTGATTTTTGGGTTTATTTTTGCTGTGCCCCAACAGTTCTATACTAAGAATGCGTAAGACCTAAAGGTTCTAAATATTCAGCTCTTCAAAAGAAGAGACTGAGTAATATAACACACCATAAATGCTCCTGAAGAAGCAACTCCTGAAAAAACATCTACTGTAGAGAAAGTACATGACGATTCGGAAGACGTCATGAACCAAAGATCTAATTTCTCAAAAGCGTCAAGGATATACCTTAGATTCCAAAAGAGACTGTGAAAGAGGTACCGGTATCCAAGAAATATATGTTTTATACATATTCAAGAAAAAAATTGGAATAAATTTTTTGTCATAGATGGCATTATCAAACAAGAATAAAAAAGGGTAATAAAAATAAAGGATAAACACTAAACCATGAATAATCCTTAAAAGTTGAAAAAGATAAATGTGATATCTCTCGCATAGCATGGAATATTTGATCTTATAGTACAAAATTCAAAAGGAATAAACCAGGTAGGTTCTAAATGAATGTTTGTATAAAAAAGGAGATCTAAATGTATTGAGCAATGTTAGCTCAAGGATTCTCGAAATGACCATGAATAGAATTGAAGAAATATATTCTCCAATCATGATAACCTAGACGATAAGATATAAGCGAAATACTCAGAGGATTTAAATTTTTAGGTATATCGATCCTTGTAGAATTTAAAATTAGCATGATATCCCCGAAGGATTTGCAAATGAGCAGACTAAAACCATCCGGAAGAATGTGATAGGCTCATTGAGTATATGTCTAGAAAAGATATAATATGATGTACAGTCATATTTATGAAGAAATCTCTGAACGGATTCATCAAAACGATCGTCTTTGTACATGATAGTATCTCCTCAAGAGATTGAAAGTACCTCCCGAAGAGAAGATCTACTGAAGAGATAATATCATGAAGAGATTTGAAATATCTCCTGAAGAGATTAGAAATATCTTCTGAAAAGATAATCCCCGTAGAGATAAATCTCCAGAAGAGATCCCATATAATTTGAGAATAAATCTCCAAAAGAGAACTCATATAATCTCCTAAAGAAATAATCTTCAGAATAGATGAATCTCCAGAAAAAATGTAATATAATCTCCGGAAAAGATAATATTAATCTCTTGAGGAAAATCTCCCATAGAGTAAATCTCCTGAACAGATCTCCCGAAGAGATTTAATATGAGTAGTATACCTATATTGGTCAAGTCAATATAATTCGTTAAAATCGAAAAATAAAAGAACATGTTTTGGGTCTGAATTACCATATTAATTTAAATAATATAAATACAAAATTTTTTATTGTAATTCACTCAGCACAATATATTTATGTAAACTTGCTGATATGCACATACGTAGACACTGGAATGACATAAAACACAAAGATTATTCTTGATTTAATTTACATGAATATTTTGATCTTATGAGATATGTAGATGAATGGTACTTATCTAATCCCTTAAGGGGATATTACAAACAATGTATGATTTCTAAACAGTGTTGCGGATATTTCAGAGATCAATAAAGCAAATTACATCCGCAACCTCGATCATCATCATTGCACTTAATGAAGCAAGCACTTAATAGACAAATAGAAAATGTGCATGACTATGATTCCAATCGTTCAACATATCAGAAAAAGTTGTGAGCTTCCAGGATCACAAATAAGCTTACAATATTTTATGAGAATAATGTAGATAAATGTATATACAGATAAAGTATTGGGATGAGATGTAATATTCAAATGTATTGGAGATTGGTTTTCATTTATATTGATGTAAGAACTAACTATAATTTTTATAATTTTGGGGGAGTGCATCTTGAAGATGCACGCATCCTAAAGATGCTAATGAAGACATCTGAGAGTATGTCTTTGTGCATTGCATTCTTTTCCTTCGATGAAGTTTTCCCACTTGATTTTTCCTTCAAAAGGTTTTTAACGCGACATTGTATGTCACACCCAGTTGGATTCCTGAAGAAAATTATTGTAATATTTTCTTTTCTATGGATTTTTACTAAAGACGGATTTTTCCTTAGAAAAGTTTTCAATAAGATTATAATTAAAGTGGGCATCCATGAAGGAGCGTTATGATTTTGATAAACCCAAATATGGATGCCCTTATCCATATACATAACAAACACTATCATATTTTTTTCTATATATATAAAATGAGAAAGTCTCCTATGTATTTGATTTGGCTACCGAAATTTCTCTTCCTTTCTCATTTTTACAACACTATTTAAATTGTGCTATAGCCTGTAAGTTGATGAGAACCTAACATGAAGGCATCGAGTTTATACGTATTTGTTTTGTAGTTATTTTTAAAAAAATTATAAATTTTACGAAGTGCTCCTCTTTTAAATTATAAGTTAAAAAAAAATGTGTCCCCCTAAAATTTGGGACGACCTCTTTCTATAATGTATGGGTTTTTCTAAGGGCACCACATTTTTTACTTGGGGGCAGCCCAAAAATGTTTGCAAATATTACAAGTTTGCCATCATTTTTTTACTTGGAGGCAGCCCAACAATAGGTATAAAAGATAACTTTTCTATTTTTTTCTCTCTCCCTCCCTCTACTTTTTCCTCTCTCCCTCAACTCTTTTCTTCTCTCCCTCTACTTTTTTCTTCTCTTCCAACATTTCTAGGTCATAGAATTAAACCCTAGTCCAATTTTTTCTCCAATTTTTTCTTCCTTTCTTTTCGAGAATTATCTCAAAAAAAATTTCTCCTATCTCAATCATGTTTGGCACAAATTTTTTTCCAAATTTGTCTAAGATCGGCTACCAAAAAATATTTCCACTCATACTCAAAATCAGAAAACATAAACATAAATATTAGGTTTAAAATCACTTTAGGGTTCATGAATGAATTTTTCGAACATGATAATTCTCACATATTTGTTGAAACCCTAACCCTAGAGCACGACAAATCGTTTTGGCCGTTCGGCTGCTACAATTTCAAATAGGACTGCCAGGACCCTGGCAGTCCTACATTAGTGTAGGACTGCCAGGGTGCTGGCAGTCCTAATTGAAACTCTCTGTTATGAGAGTTTTAAATATAAACTCTCCTCACAGAGAGTTTCAATTAGGAATGCCACACCCCTGGCAGTCCTACACTAATTGAAATAGATACCAAGTCAACATATCATATCTCATAAATTCAGTCAAAAACATTGGACTGCCAACATGGTGGCAGTCCTTGCTTCATGTGGGACTGTCCATTTGCTGGCAGTCCTGAATGGATGTGTATCAAAATTCTCATACAAAAAATTATGAGTTGGACTGCCAACATTGTGGCAGTCTTTGCTTCATGTTGAACTGCCCAATTACTGGCAGTCCATCTTTGTTCAGGTCTAGGAATTAATTAGAATTTATTCTCTCTCTTTTTCTTAATTACGCAATTATATACATACAACTTAGAGCCTTAGACAACTCATTTTGAGCCATTTTGAAGACTATTTATAATAGTAGAGAAGTAGAGTTTCATTTTTTTGTTAGTGTTACAGAGGATATGGCCCTTAAGAGAGATGAACGGAAGGAAAGGTTTCAAACAGCCAACACCCAAAATTTCAGTCTACGCGCTCAGGGTCTACTCGATCCAGGGATAATCTAATTTCCTATTATTATTATTATTATATATGCTATGGTGGAATATTAATATTATGTTCTCTAATTTCCTATTATTATTATTATTATTATTATTATCTAATTTTATGATTGTATTTTCTAGGAATTATTTAGAAATACTGGTAGTTAGGGAGAAGGAATGTCATTTTCTTAATTTGCGAGGAGGGAGTGACAGTTTATTAAATAGTTTGTCATGGCTTAAGGTGGGAATCTACTGAAATTGGTTAATTAAGTATACTTTAGTTAAGCATGTACTTAATTAATCATAAGGAATATTCCTAGAAAATCTAGCATATTCTTAGAGTATTCCCTCGTAATCTCAATTAGTATGACTAATTGAACCTCTAGATTATTCTTCCATGATCCAATAAATACTCCTACTTTTCCATTAATGATCATTCTAATCCATTTCATTGGGTCCATTTTTTATTTAACACACTACACATTAAGCAAGGAGAGCATGTCTCTTTCAGAGAACCAAAAGTTTGGTTCCCATTTGCAAATAAATCCCCTTTTCCAGTAGGGAAGAATGTACCCATGAACCCATGTAGTAAAGGACAATAGCCAAGTTCTTTACACTTGCTATTTAAACGAATTTAGGTGGGATAGACGACCACTAGTAAAATAAAATAATTAATATTATTAAATATATTTAGTGAATATTTCTAGGGAATGGGAGGAAGTGAATATTAAAACTGGGTTGGACTACCAATATTTCTAGTGAATATTATTAAATATATTTAGTAAAATGGGAGGAAATGTAAATTATGGAGGAATAATCTAGAAGTTTAATTAGTCATGCTAATTGAGATTATGAGAGAATATTCTAGGATTATTCCAAGAATATGCTAGATTTTCTAGAAATATTCCCTATGATTAATTAAGTACATGCTTACTAAAGTATATTTAATTAACCAATTCTAGAAGGTTTCCATTTTAAGCTATGACTAACTATTTACTAAACTTGCCATTCCCTTTTTGCAAATTACGAAAATGTGATTCCATCTCTACTAATTAGGAAAATGCCATTCGTTCTCCCTAACTACCAGTATTTTTAAATAATTTCTAAAAAATAAAATCAGAAAATTAGAAATTCAGAATAATAACAACTAATAATAATAATGATAATAATAAATTCGGGAACACAGTGTGGAAAACTTGGTGGGTTTGCTAAATAGTTGGTTCAATGGGTTTTGAGTTTAAAAACTTGGTGGGTTTGGGTCATATGGGCTAATGGTTGATATACTAATGGCCTTTGATATCTGGGTTTAATTACTTTAAGGAGTTTTATCGATTCTTAATAAGAATTAGTCCCTAGCCAACAGTTAGTTTTATTTATATACTAAAAGAATTAATTATAACTAAAATAAGTTTTGGCTATATATGAAATAAATATAAACTCAAAAATTGGGAGTTTACATATTGTGCTTTAGTTGTCTATGAAATTTGTGGTGGTTGAGCTATTGCGATCGGAGACCAATAATTTGAGCTTGGGATTTTTTTTAGATTGTTGTAATGTTGGTACTTGGATGGCTAGTCTTAATTGCCACTACAACAGAAATACCTTTTAATGACGGCTAAAAACCGTCATTAATGACCAATCATGACGTTTTTTTTTCCAAAGAAAACGTGATGAAAACGGGTGTTATAAATGTTTTTTAAAAGCGTCATAAAATAAACGTCATGAATATGATGAGTTTCTGCTACACTTATTTTCAGCGTAATTTGAAAGCGTTATGAATAGATAATCTCTATAGACTCAATTCAGCACATTTATAACACTCAATTCTGCACATTTATATATTACTTTCCAAAAAATTATAGATCAATGCTCAATGTTGCTCAATTCAATTTCAAAACATTCATTTTGAACCATATTCACAAGAAAATATCTAAATGTCATAGTGTACCATTTAATCCATTTACAAATATATACATAATATATATCACCATCTTCATTACATTTTTTCAAAATAGGACATCCAAATACATATATTTACAACTATTACTAGTAAGTAGACCCTCAAAACTATTAGTACATTGGCTTCAACTTTGAGCACATCAAAATTGTCGGCATCACGTAGCAAAATTCTGAAAAAGATAAAAAAAAATATTACCAAAAGACCACCTCATGTTTTAAGAGTTTGTACCAAGTTTCCAACAAGAAACTAGCAATTGAGGATCATGTAATAAAATACTTTCATATACATTGAATCTAAAATTAAATCGAAATGAAAGAAACAAGGGGTAAAAAGCTTGGGAACAAACTGAACAGAGTATCTGAAAACCAATAGTCACTAGTCAGCCATTTGTTTCTCATCCTGCCAAAGTGTTATTATTATTATTATTATTATTATTATATATATATATATATATATATATATATATATATATATATATATATATATATATATATATATATATATATATATATATGCCAATATTTGTCTCTCTTTTTCCAAGTCCGTAGGTATCCTAGAAATTGTAGCTTTTAATAAAACAAAGTTCATTGCTGAACAAAGAACCAAGATGCCTATTACTAGATGCTATCATATATGGTACTGAAATGGATATACTTGTTAGTGCCGAGGCACAATTTTCGATGGAAAATTCTGAAACTGAAATAATTGTATACACAACGTTTCAAATGCAGCACCTTAAAGAAGATGTGCAACAGAGATCCTGGAGGATTCTGAATTACGAGGATCTAAAAAGATTCTACGTAATACACAAAAAATCTAAAGAGACTTTGTGCAAGCAACTATCGGCAGTAGAGCTTCTAAAAAGAAGTTACTGTAAAAGGCATCGGCAGTAGAGCTTCTAAAAAGAAGTTACTGTAAAAGGCAACAGCAGCGATGACATGCGAGAATGAGATGCTGGGGTGAATGAACCACCGTTGCTCAAAGCTTTATTCGTCCCACACGAGCACGAACAGCTTCCAGGAACCAGCAAGTTCACGAAGAACTTCTGGAACGCTCGTAAGTCAATATTTGAGACTTGAACGGGCTTCCTGGACTTGCAGACTCCCTCAACTCTCTTCTTGGTACATCTTTCAAAGGAGGTCAAGGGGCTCTATTTATAGAGTGGAGTTGAGACTTCACCTCTTCTCCTATCCGATGTGGGACTAAAATACCAATACTCAAAAATAGAGTTTGATATTTTAGATCATCCCACAATCAGCATAGAAGTGTGCCAGTCCACGCCTACCCCCCGAACACTCCCGTGCATGTACGAGACAATCCTGGAGTCCACGTCCGAGTCCGAGTCCGTACAACAAAAATCAACTTGCATCCTTGTTGGAGTTAATCCTTTTTCCTTCTAGGAAAATACTCCCACATGGCACAAACTTGTGCCCCACTACACCTCATGTGCACACCTCAACACAAGCAATACATTATATTGAGATACTCACCATTTGGTGTAGCCGATGTGGGACTATCTTTTCTAGTCCAAAGGCAAAAACACCAACAATCCCCCACATATCTCAATATATGGGTTGAGCGTTCCCCACAGTGACTGCCCATCATGCATTAGGAGAGATGTCGCTACGACTTGAATCTTCCCGCATAGGTTAAATAACAGCATGATACAAGAATGGACTAAGCCTTGAATTCTGCACCATAACTGCAATTCTTTCTACTCACATAATGACATCAATTGTGCTTCTGGCTGCACATTGAAGGCCTTGTGCCAGCCTGGTTTCAGTGTATAATTTTTGGGCATCTACAAGTTTACCCTCAAGAGACGGCCTGATATCTCTGTCCATACACTATAGGTTAGTTCTTTATAAAGAGTCATGGCATGAAGCATTGCGCTTCTTTGCGGTGCTACGCCGCTATGACATGGCTTAAAGCCTAGGCTTTACCCTACCTGGGTACCTCATCGTAGTGTCATACTACTGTAGCATGAGGTCACAGGCCTCTTTGTAGTGCCAAACTACCCATCATGAAGCCTTGCGCTTCCGTGCGGTGTTACGCCGCTATGACATGGCTCGCAAAGCCGAGGCTTTACCCTACCTGGTACCTCTTCGTGGTGTCATGCCACTGTAACATGAGGACATCATCCTTTTTGTAGTGTTGTCTACTTCTCTTTATTAAGATTATCATACAGCATTAGGCTACCTGTCTATTTGCGGTGCTACTCCGCTGTGACTTGGCTTACAAAGCCGAGGCATTACCCCTACCTGGGAACCTCATGGTGGAGTCACCCCACTGTAGCATGGAGTTACACTCCTTGTAGTGCTGCTCTACCGTGCTTCCTGTAAAGCACTCCAGGCATTCACTCTGCCTAAGAACTCATTAAGGCATTTAAGCCAACCTTCCCACAGGATCTGTTTTTCGCAGAAAACAACAGTAGACAACAGTGGTTGTAGGTCCGTAACCTCTCCATGTCACATAGGACAAGTACCCACCGTTCCTGATATTCTTCTGGTTAATAGTCCTCCCTTGAACCAAAAGCTAGATGCCTAGTAGATTTCTCTTTGAACTAATAGCATAAAACTTTATGGTAGGAATGTAATAACACAATATCAGAATGCCTTCAAGCCCATTTTACAAGCTGTGTCATCGACCAGCTGGCGCTTGAGGCCCTTGGTGAACGGATCCGTCAGGTTCTCCTGACTCCGAACATCAATCACTGCAATGACACCTCTCTTGATGAGATCGTTCATTGCCCTGTGCTTCAACCGCACAGTTCTTTTCTTCCCGTTGAACAGTTCATTTGATGCCACTGCTGCTGCCGCCTGGTTGTCACAGTATATCGGTATTGCCGGTATCTGAGCCCCAACCACCGGAAGATCATACATGAGCTCCCGAAGCCACTCTGCTTCATCTGCAGTAGAATCCAATACAAAGAATTTAGATTCCATGGAGGAGCGAGATAACATAGTCTGCTTCTTCGACTTCCACGATATAGCAGCTCCGTCCATGGCGAATACGAATCTACATGTGGAATACTCGCTCTCCATATCTGAACACCAGCTAGCATCACTGAAGCCTTCCACTACTGACGGTTCTCCGCTGTAGAAAAGTGCATATGTCTGAGTTTTCTTGAGATATCTCATAACACGCTTCACAGCTTTCCAGTGCTCGACGCCAGGATTGCTAGTGAACCAACTCAGCATTCCCACTGCAAAAGCTATGTCAGGCCTTGTGGCAGTAGTAGCGTACATCAAGCTTCCGATGACGCTAGCGTACTCCAACTGCCTGACGCTTTCCCTCGAATTTGGCTCCAGCTTCTGATCACTCCGGTACGGTGTATCAATAAAAGGAAGATCTTGATACCCGTAGCGAGTGAGCATCTTCTCAATATAATGAGATTGTGACAGCGCTATTCCAGTGCCTGTCCGGATGATCTTGAGCCCCAAGATTACGTCGGCATCCCCCAAGTCCTTCATACTAAACTTGGTCGAGAGGAATTTCTTTGTCTCTGTGACGCAGCTTAAATCCGTACCTAGGATTACCATGTCGTCCACGTAAAGACATACGATTACTCCTCTTCCGTCAGCAAACTTCATATAGACACACTTGTCTGTTTCACTGACCCTGTAGCCATTTGACCTTATCACCTTGTCAAACTTCTCATGCCATATTTTGGGAGCTTGTTTCAAACCATACAGAGACTTCATCAACTTGCAGACTTTGTCTTCCAGACCTCTGACGACAAAACCTTCTGGTTGTTGTATTTAGATCTCTTCGGTCAGCTCACCATTAAGGAATGCGGTTTTCACATCCATCTGATGTATCACCAGCTTGTGTATTGCTGCTAGAGCAATTAACAATCTGATGGTTGTCATCCGAGCTACTGGAGTATAAGTGTCAAAGTAGTCTATCCCCTGCTTCTGAGCAAACCCCTTGGCCACTAGCCTGGCCTTGAACTTGTCAATGGTTCCATCTGCTTTCATCTTCTTCTTGAAGATCCATTGCATCTGATGGGTCTTGCTCCTTCTGGCAGGTCAACCAATACCCATGTGTTATTGGAGGTGATTGAGTCAATCTCGTTGTCTATCACCTCTTTCCAGAATACAGCATCTTTGGTCTTCATCGCCTCATCATAGGTAAGCGGATCTGCTTCCACATGATAGGTGACGAAGTCATCTCTGAAGTCTTTCGGCCTTCTCGTTCGCTTAGTTGACGGCTCAGCGAGTTCTGGTTCAGCTGGTGTCTCCTTGACGACAGCTTCATCTTGGACTACTGGTTCATTGAAGACTTCTGTCTGCTTTGTACCCTCATCATTCTCCGAAAGATCCGCGAGAATAATATTCTTGTGTTTTGCAAACTTGTCTTCAAAGTATTCAGCATCGTGAGATTCGATGATATGGTTTGACTCGATATCAAGGAATCTCCGAGCATCACTCTTCTCGGCATACCCCAAGAAGATCGCCTTCGTAGTCCTTGTCCCCAGCTTCTGAATCTTCAGATCCGGGAGCTTCACATAAGCCAGATACCCCCACACTCGAATGACATTCAAGTTAGGTCTGACTTTGAACCAGAGTTCATGAGGAGTTATGTCGGAAGTTGCATATGGCACTCTGTTCAGAATGAACGTTGCCGTTAGTGCAGCTTCTCCCCAGTAACACTTTGGAAGACCCACAGTCAACAGCATGGAGTTCATCATCTCTGTCAACGTTCTGTTCTTCCTTTCTGCTACTCCGTTGGATTGAGGAGAGTACGGAGCCGTTGTCTCATTGATGATTCCATGTTCTTTGCAGAATGATAAGAATTCATGAGACCGATACTCCCCGCCTCGATCACTTCTTAACCTCTTGAGTTGTTGTCCAGTTTGCCGCTCAGCCTCGGCCCTGAACTCCTTGAACTTCTTGAATGCTTCGTCTTTAGACTTGAGCAAGTCGACGAAAGCATACTTTGAGAAGTCATCGATAAAAGTAATGAAATACTTCATCCCGGCCTTTGTAGAGAATTGTTTGAAGTCACAGATATCTGAGTGAACCAACTCCAGAAGATCTGTGCTTCGATGGACCCTGTGAAAGGGTTTCCTTGTGATCTTCGTCTGAGCACATACTTCGCATTTCTCTATCTTACCCCCACACTTGGAGATAAGTCCTAGACTAGACATTCTGTTAATCCTTTTACAATGAACATGTCCTAGCCTATTATGCCACAACTCAAGAGAATAATCAGAAAAAGTGATTGCATTTATATTATCATGCTGGGTTACAACAAGCTAAATCTTATACATTCCTTCAGTTTGGAAAGCTTTCCCGAAGAATGTACCCTTCTTGGATATCACCAACTGGCCAGCATTGATGTCCATCCTCAAGCCTACGTTGCAGAGCAGACTTCCAGAGATCAGGTTCTTAGCAATTACTGGAACATGCTTCACACCTTGAAGCGTCAGAGTGTTCTCCGATGTGAGTTTCAGCTCCACCGTCCCGATCTCCAGTACTTCAGCTTGTGCCTGGTTTGACATTATGACCTTCTCTGAAGTTGGCTCATAAGAGACGAACCAGTCTTTGTCTGAACAGACATGGCAGGTCGCACCAGTGTCTATCCACCAGTCCAAGTCAGCCCCCACAGTTGCAACCTGTGCTATCATGGCAACTAGATTAGTAATCATAGAAACCTTACTAGGCGCACCTTGTTCTTTGGGCTTGGACTTGCATTCGGATTTGTAGTGGCCCTTCTTGCCACAATTGAAGCAAGTCACATGGGACTTGGACTTCTGCTGCTTGAAAGCAGGACCCTTCGCTTTCAGATTCGTGAAGTCCTTCTTTTTGCGATGAGAAGCAGCCTGCTTCCCCTGGTACTCTCTGGTTTGGACCAGATTTTCCTTTGCCAGTTGTTTGGACAGAGTATCCATCTTCTGTTGAGAGCGCATCTCGTCCTCAACATGGATCTCTTGCAAGAAATCTTCCAAGCTAATTTCCATCTTCTTTCGATGCATCCTTGCATAGAAGTTGCTCCATTCTGTAGGAAGTTTTGTGACGATCCCTCCAACGACAAACTTGTCGACGAGGGACATGTTCTCGTCTTCTAGTTTCTGACGCAACTTCAGAAACTCCTTCACTTTGGGCAGCATCGCCTTCTCGTCTTCGAAGTTCCACTTGTGATATTTTTCTACCATGAAGATCTTGGACCGGTTCTCGTCATCTTCATAGAGCTTTCCCAAGGAGTCCCATATCTCTTTGGCAGATGTCTTCTTGGAGTAGGACTCTGCCAGAGTGTCTTCCATGAAATTGAGTATCAGTAGTTTGCATATACTGTTTTCTCTCTTCCACTTCGCTTGCTTGGTCGTAGCAGCGGCCACAGCCGCAGTAGATCCAGTGGTTGGAACGATCGGTTCTTCTTTTGACAGCACGTGATCAACATTCACGAGTTGAAGATTTAAAGTGACCTTTCGTCTCCATATCTGGAAGTGTTCGCCATCGAATTTTTCCAACTTGTTAAAGCCGGTATCGATGAGCGAAGTACGAGAATTATCCATCTTCTCAATAAAGCTTTGAGATTGTTAGTGCCGAGGCACAATTTTCGATGGAAAATTCTGAAACTAAAACAATTATATACACAACGTTTCAAATGCAGCACCTTAAAGAAGATGTGCAACAGAGATCCTGGAGGATTCTGAATTACGAGGATCTAAAAAGATTCTACGTAATACACAAAAAATCTAAAGAGACTTTGTGTAAGCAACTATCGGCAGTAGAGCTTCTAAAAAGAAGTTACTGTAAAAGGCATCGGCAGTAGAGCTTCTAAAAAGAAGTTACTGTAAAAGGCAACAGCAGCGATGACAGGCGAGAATGAGATGCTGGGGTGAATGAACCACCATTGCTCAAAGCTTTATTCGTCCCACACGAGCACGAACAGCTTCCAGGAACCAGCAAGTTCACGAAGAACTTCTGGAACGCTCGTAAGTCAATATTTGAGACTTGAACGGGCTTCCTGGACTTGCAGACTCCCTCAACTCTCTTCTTGGTACATCTTTCAAAGGAGGTCAAGGGGCTTTATTTATAGAGTGGAGTTGAGACTTCACCTCTTCTCCTATCCGATGTGGGACTAAAATACCAATACTCAAAAATAGAGTTTAATATTTTAGATCATCCCACAATCAGCATAGAAGTATGCCAGTCCACGCCTAGCCCCCGAACACTCCCGTGCATGCACGAGACAATCCTGGAGTCCGCGTCCGAGTCCGAGTCCGCACAACAAAAATCAACTTGCATCCTTGTTGGAGTTAATCCTTTTTCCTTCTAGGAAAATACTCCCACATGGCACAAACTTGTGCCCCACTACACCTCATGTGCACACCTAAACACAAGCAATACATTATATTTAGATACTCACCATTTGGTGTAGCCGATGTGGGACTATCTTTTCTAGTCCAAAGGCAAAAACACCAACAATACTTACAGGCCAATGATTTCTAGATCTAGGAGAGATTGACACGCTGCTATTGCAGTGCATAGTGCAGTACTGTCCATTTTATAAATATTGTACAAGTGCAACCTCTTGAGGAGAGCCCTAAAATTTTATAAAAGCATTATTAAGAAACAAAAGAATAGTTGACAAAAGGTAAAAAAATCAAACAATTTGTTTCCATACCCTGCAACACCACTGTCCAGATTTAGAGCCAAAAGGCAGGACCTAGTAAGAAAAGATGACTCCCTTCCTTGCCTTGGTCTTTTCTCATTCCACAAAAGACCAGCTCCACCCATAGAACTTCTAGAAGAATAGGACATTGACCGACTATGTTAAGATGTTGATGCCAAATTAGGCAAAATCCCAAGCTTAAGTGACCTGATCTTAGAGAAAGGAACAATTAAAAGATATCATTTAAAGGCTATTTATGCAATAAATGAGAATAAATATCATTCCGTGTGTTTTACTTGTACAGATATATGATCATAGACGAATATAGATGACCATTAGAAAGAATAACTCTTATCACTATTTAGTTTCTTTCAACATACAATCACACAAAGCAGAAGCTAATTTACTGACTCCAACAGTAGGTTTCTAGATGAAGAGAGATTCCATAAAACAGTAGGTTCTAGTTCAGCAGTTTTGTTTTGAGGATCGTGAGCAACAACTATATTCTAGTTGGTTTAGAAATTTGAAAACTCTAACATCCACCTGACACATGAAGATCTCTCCTTCTGGTGTCTGTATAAGAAAAATTGACTTAGAGAAACTACACTATTAGAAGATTAGATTAGATGTCCTAGTAGAATTGAAGTATGGGACCTATACCATTCTTGCACTTTCATCTTCTAGATCTGATGCAGCAATCCATTCAACTGATGGCCTCAGAGAGCATGCAACACAGGCATGTAGGAGAGCCTAACATAGAGTAGCTTGTTAATTACACCAATTGAAAATAATTTCAAGAGATGGATGGCTGCAACTTTTCCGTCTCACTATAGGATTATCCATTAGCCTATGTATTTTGAAAACAAAAGACGCCATTGGGAAGTGGAATTATTCGGATGCCTTATACTTTAGAGGACTTGCTTGAAATAAGGTGCTAAAGGAAAAGAAAAGAAAATAAATTTATAATGCTTATTATTTATAACTGCGAGCAATTACACAAAACAGTAAGTGAAACAAATGAGGCAAGGATCTCAGGATCTAGGATGAGTGAATATATACTTAAATCAACACTATAGCTTAATGTCCACGATCCTGACCCCATTAAAACAAATAGTATAAGGATCAGTGGCTCTAATCTTTATATTAACTAGTGCTTTCATTCACAAAAAAAACTTTATTATAAGTTTCGTTTCAAGACAAAGAAATGCTACAGATAACAATTACAAGACTCTTAAATCTTCGCATAAATTACAATCGCACCTTTACTACAGATAAATAAGCATCTGACAAACCCGTAAACTTTTCAACCATCGCAATTTTAACCTGCCATTTTTGACTCCCACTTTGAGCCCCGCCAATATTTGACTTCCTCTCAAGCTTCTCCTGCTGCACACGAATATACTAACACCTAACGTTTGATTATATACAATTGTGTGCATCAACAGATTGAGAATAATAGAAGATGTGTGCATCAACAGATTGAGAATAATAGAAGATGTGTGCATCACCGAAATTCGAAAAATCAAACGAAGGCTATTTGTTTGTAGTTGGAAATCATTTTGAAATCTCTCCTATATCTTTTGTCAGAGCTTGTTCCGTGTGGTGTCTTTCCTTTGTAACTCGTCGTATATCACTTTATGATTCTTACTTCATGTACAAATGTGTATTATCAACAAATTTAGGGTTTTCTGGTCACCATTCGCAATTGCAACTATCATTTGTCAAGTGATCAACATGAGTTGGTAAACAGAGATGTTTCACACAATTGTGCAATTGAAAATTCCTACATGAACTTTATTTGATCTTCAATACTCACTTTGCAAAGTATTTTCATTGTCCACATGAGATTTTGATGCAGGCGTTGCGAAGTTGATGCAGGCATTGCGCATGATGATCCAGTCGCGGGAGAAGTCGAAGCCCACCTCCTCCCGGACCTCCTCTGCTAGCCCGCCCTCGGCGGAGGAGAAGGAGGTCCGGCGGTCGAAGTAGTTCTGGTGGCCGAGGAGCTCGATCCACTCTGGCCACGGGTGGATCACCTCCACCTCCTTCTTGAGGAAGTCGGTGATTTCGAAATTAGGATACTAGATCATGGGGACGTTCGCCAGCGGGAGGAGCACCTGGGAATTTCAAAATTAGGGTTCAAAGATTTTAGGGGTTTTCTAGGGTTAGGGTTTGGTGAGACTTACTTTTGGGCGCTCGAGAGTGATGGGACGGAACTTCTGGGCGAAGCTGTCCGCGAGGAGGACGGCCTGGAGAGTGGTTCGGGCGAGTTCATCGGGGTCATCGGAGTTGGCACGGCCGTCGCCGTCTTTCTTCTGCGCCATTGGAGCCGCCGATGGAGCCGGTAGAGAGAGGGAGTGGACTAGGGGTTTACGTACGAAGCGGTCTGAGCTGAGATATTTGTGGTTCGGGTTAGGGTTTTGGAGTTGGGGGAAAGGAAGGAGAATAAGAGGAGGAGAAGGAGAAGACCAGAATGGGGGAGAGGAAAAATTTTGTTGAAGCGCGGGCTATTCTCAGCATTTTGGCCAAAAAATTGAACTTAAAAATATTACAAGTTTGCCACCGCTCTAAAATATTAATAACGTTTTATTTTATAAACGTTATAAAAAGTCCAAAATTAGCCCAAACCGTCATAGAAAAAAGGTATTTCGAACTTTCATAACGCTTTTTTATCAGCCGTCATGAAATCCACTTATCAAGCATCATTAATAGGTCTTTTTGTTGTAGTGTCCCTACTATATGTTTTTGTAGTTTAAGTTAATGAAGGATCACCCTCCAAGTTCCTTTATACTTGAAAAGTTCTTAAATTATTATGAAAAAGTTGGTCCTATGTATGCATTAAAACTGCCTACCTAGAACTTTTGCAGTACTATACACTTTCTGAAACTCTTTAAGTGATTTTGTACAATTTCTTATAGGGTAAGTTTGAACCTATAGTTTTATAAGTAAATTTCTCCACTACGTTATCCTTCAGCCACAGTCATTTAAGAACATGTTACAACATTCTGAGTGTAGAGCATACCTGGACTTAGCTGTCTTGTAAAATTCTACTTCATTCGTATTGTATGCAAAATTGTACTCCAACACCTTATAACTATTTTTCTTCACTTAACCATCCTCAATAATGCCTTCATAATGAATGACTGATTTAAAGTAATAGAATAGACTCTTTTTTCCATTAGTTTAAGTATACTCTCATTCTTCTTGTAGTCATGCAAAGTTATGCTTCATGCGTTTTGTTTTGCAACGTAACTTTTGGATCTTTACTCGTTCTGTAGTCTTGCACTCTTAGCATTTTTGGGTATTACCATATCTCATACACCAAAGAACCTCAACTTGAGTGTCCCAGTAAGAATCAGTTAATACAGAGATGTGAGGACTTAATACTGACTTTTGATATAACATACAAGCCTTGTCATAGGTTTGCTTGTCTTCCATTTGTTATCGTGCCAGTTACTATTATATTAATCTCCTTAATCACATTGGTACAACTACTAGACATTTGTTACTTTTTTTTCTTGAATTTTTCCTTCTGGAACATCTAATGAGAGTCTTCAATGGAACCACACTAGTCTTTTCTTCTATCTAAAGTGCCATTATTCACCCTAGAGGACCTTTCCTCATGAATGAGTTGGTGATGGTTGTTGAACTACTGCTAATGGAGAAATACTGTGCTATATAGTTTGGAGTAAGTACTACTACAAATGGATAAATACTATAGGGCTTCGTTGGTTTTATTGAACTTCTGTGGTTTGTGTAATTTAACAAATTAGCATTCTTGTACCTACTATATATTTTGAAGTTCCATTGAACGCAATTAGCTGTGTTATAGATGATTTGATAGAGAGGTAAATAACGGACACATCGAGAGTAGAAGTCGCATATCATTATACTACTAGCAGTATCGTAGTGTGGAAAACTTTGAGAGAGATAAAGTAACAAAAATAAAACTAAGAAAGTAGTTAATGAAGCTAAATGTAAGTCATATAATTATTTATACAATAGGTTAGAAACTAAGGAGGGAGAAAATATATTTATAGGCTTGCTAAGAGTAGAAAAATGAACCAAGAGTTACGTAATATTAAGTGTATCAAAAGTGAGGACTAACAGGTATTTGTAAGAGACAATGATATTAAAGAGAGGTGCACTCACAAGCTATTTAACGAGAGCAACCTAGAAAATTCTAGTTTATATTTAGAGTTAGCTCATGATAAGTTATATTGCTATTGTCATAAAATTATAATTTATGAAGTTAAGGATGAATTAAAGAAAATAAAAATGAAAAAGTGGTAGTTCATGATGATATTCCTATCGAGGTTTGTAAATGTATAGGGAAGAAAAGATTAATATGGTTTACTGATTTGTTCAACCAAATTTTAAAGATTAAGAAGATGCCGGATGAATGGAGAAATTATATTATAGTACACACATATAAAACAAGGGATATACAGAAGAATGAATTAATCTTATGAGTCATACCATAAAATAATCGGAGAGTGATTGAGCAAATATTAAGAAAGACTAGAATTTCCGATAATCAGTTTGATGTTATGCTGGTGAGATCTACTATAAAAGCTATTTACTTATTAAAAAAATTAATACAAAGATACAAAAAGAAAAGGAGATATTTATATGTGTTTTTATTGACTTGGATAAAGTTTATGATCAAGTTTCCATAAAGATAATATAGTGGAATTTAAAAAAGAAACACGTTCCTATTAGTTATATTCAAATTATTAAGGATATGCATGATTGAGTTACGACCAAAGTCGTAAAAGTCACTAGACTAGTGTCGGGTGGGCACCAAACGTGTTAGATTATATTTGTAATGTAAATATGGCCCATACCCATAAGCCCAAATGTAGATACTATATATATTGTAACAAACCCTAGCAATGAGAACAAGGGCATTATTATTTCCTACATGGTATCAGAGTCTTCCGAAAAACTCTAGCCTCCATCTCCCGAAGAAGCCATCACCTACTCCCGCACCGACCGCGCCTAACGTGGGGGCTTCAACGTTGTTCAACAAAAGAAGCTTGCTCCCGAAGAAGGCTTCTTCAACGTGGTGTAGTTTTGGATCCTTCATGTGGGGGCTTCTTTAACGTGAAGTATTTTTTTGCTTCTTCAACGTTGTTTCTTCAACGTGGATCTTCAACTCAGAGCCTTCACGTTGATTGGTGGTACTTTGTTCTTGGCTTCACGTTGATCCTTCAACTCAGAGCATTAAAAGTCATCCAAACATTTTTTTCTTTGTTCTTGGCTTTCGTTGGTTGGTGGTACTTTGGTGGTTGCATTGATCGTCTCTTTTTTATGTTGTTGACAAAAAAAAAATCTCTTTCTTCTTTTTTTTTGCTGTGGGTTTCGTAGAAGAAATCGACCGCTCCTGTAAGCTGACCCCTACGCGCCAGATTCGGCATCCCTGATCGCGGCCGATTCGTCGCCGACCCCGTCCACCAGCGGCAGATTCGTCAGAGTCGTACAAATTTTTGTACACCCGACATCCGCTCGCCCCTATGCGCCAGATATGGCGCCCCTGATCGCGGCCGATTCGCCGCCGACCCCGTCCATCAGCGGCCGATTCATCGGAGTTGTACAAAAATTTTGTACACCCGACATCCGCAATGGCAGATGATGATGCGTCCAGCTACTCCGTCGCGACTGGCGGTGGCGGTGCACACAACCAAAATTATCATAATCCGAAGGATCCATATTTTCTGAGTTCTACTGATCAACCAGAAAATATCATTACTCCTATTATTTTCCGTAGATCGAACTATGCTGAGTGGTCTCGGTCGATACATCTCTTCCTGATCTCTAGGCGATAGATCACTTTTCTGGAAGGTACTGAAGTCAAACCTGTTAATGATGCTAGTAAATTGCTTGATTGGAGATACGTGCAAGCACTATTGGTTCAATGGGTTCTTAATACTATTGATCCGTCTCTGAAGAAATCTTTGCCGTACTTTGAGGAGGTTTATCCATTGTGGAACTTGTTGGAGAAAAGATTTGTTGTTAGCAATGGCACTCGAAAGCAACAAATTAAGGTGGCTTTGGCCGAGTGCAAACAAACGGCGTCGATGTCTGTGGAAACCTACTTTGGAAATTTGCAGTCTTTGTGGGATGAACAAGCTGCTTAATTCCCATTGCCTACTTGTACCTGTGGTGAACTTACTGCAAAGCTACAGGCTATGAGGGATGAAGACCACTTTCAGGACTTTATGTATGGGTTGAATGCTGAGTTGTATGGTCATACCCGATCTAATCTCCTGGCTCAGGATCCTCAGCCAAGTTTAGATCGGGTATACCAGGCAGTCCGTGAGGAGGAGGATATGCGTAAATCTCAATCCGCTACTGAGGAGGTGATGGCGCTGGCTTTTAAGACTTTACCTCGTTATTCTACTACTTCTAATAGTAGAACCTCAGATTCCAGGGACAAATCAGGTATGATCTGTACTCATTGCAAGAAAACAGGTCATGATGTTACAACTTGCTTTGCCAAGATTGGCTATCCCGAGTGGTGGGAGACTCGTCCTCGGCGTGAGGGCGGCCGTGGTGCTGGTGGTGGCAGAGGTCCGGTACCACCGCAGAGACGTGATGGGGGACATGGTGTTGGTGGCGCAGGGGTTGTTCATCATGTCGCCGCTGTTGGTCATGGTGTCCATGCTGGTCTTGCTGGGAGTTCGGCGGATATAATGCATGGAGGGTATCCTTCACCACTCTCAGGTGAACAATGGCAGAAACTGATGAGCTTGCTGGGTAACGACAATTCTTCCAATCTTGGTTCTTCAAACTCTGATCGTCTGATGGGTAAGAATTCTTCTGTCCCTTGGATATTCGATACTGGGGCTACTCTTCATGCGACAGGCTCTCGTGACTGTTTAGTTGATTGCTTTGAGGGCCCTGTCTGTCTTGTGATTTTGCCTGATGGGAGTACTATTGAGGCTGTTCTGAGAGGCAAAGTATTTTTGACTGCTTCGTTGGTGTTGACGGATGTTCTTTATGTTCCGACATTGACTTGCAATTTGATCTCTGTCTCCCAATTGATTGGTGCCAGAAATTGTGATATATTATTTACTCCTGATTTGTGTTTTGTTCAGGACCGAAGTATGAGGATGGTGATTGGAGCAGGTAAAAAAGGGGTGGAGTTTACTTCTTGGGGGAGGTTCCAGCTTCTTTGTCTTCGGTGATCCTGGCATGCAAAGAAAATAATTTTGAGGTTTGGCATAGTAGACTGGGGCATCCTTCAGATAAAGTAATGCAGACTTTACCTTTTCTCTCTGGTAGTAGTGTGTTTTCTCATAAGGCTTGTGATATTGTCATCAAGCTAAACAGACTCGTGATGCCTTTTCTGATAGTAGTAGTCGTGCTTTGAGATGCTTTGACCTTATACACTGTGATCTGTGGGGACCATATAGTGTTCCGTCATCTAATGGGGTACGATATTTTTTGACTTTGGTGGATGATTTTTCTTGAGCTGTTTAGGTTATTTTATTAACGGATAAGTGTGCTGTTTATTTTGCGTTTCTTAAATTCATTGTTATGGTGAAGCGTCAGTTTGGGGCTGATATCCGTCGGGTGCGGAGTGACAATGGCACTGAATTTAATTGTTTACGAGATTATTTTTTATCTCAAGGTATATTGTTCCAAACATCCTGTGTAATGCCTGTGGTTCGTATTACGTATTTCTGGAATACGTATACGTATTTATTCTTATATTGCATGATTTCCTTGCTTAATTTCCTCCCTGGGCTTGGTTTATTTCCTTGGGCTGGTTCGGCTTGGTTTGGTTTTACTTGGTTCATTATGAACCAAGGTGAACCCCCTACCTACCACCACCACTCATATTTATTACCTATTCTTCTTCTCTCTCTTCATTAATCTCTTCTTCTTCTTCCATTTACTCCCTTCACCTGCCAGAGAGAGAAGAGAGAGGTCTAGGCAAGTGCAACTTGTTTCATGGAGGAACTCAAATTTTATTGCTTCATTCTCTTCCTTACAGCATTTTAACTAACTTTAGAACTTGGCATTTTTACTTTCCATGGCTAGATTCTTCTAGATCTAAGTTTACTTTATTTTCGGATTTCTTGGGTTTTGATCTACTTAATCCTGTTATTTCTGAGTTTTGAGGGTTCTATGTTGTAGAGAATCTCGTTCTACCTTATTTTGACCTATGGAAGTTCGGATTTGGGCTCTGGATGATGGAGTTATGGAGCTTGGAAACTTGGCTCTCATGGCGTTCTTCTTCTCAGAATTTGGAGAAGAAGAACAGTACTTGACTTGACCGCATGAACATTTCATGCGGCAAGTGTTCTTCCAGCCGCATGGACTTTTCTCCACTAAGTCGCATATGCGCCCTTGCCTTCCTGGCCGCATGAACTTGTACTCCTAACTAGCCGCATGCATATTTGAGCCGCATGAGACCCTTTGCACTTCTAGTTGCATGAACTTAGTCCCAGCCGCAAGAGGCTGAGACCAATGCAGCCGCATGTTCCCGCTCTCCACGAGCCGCATAATTCCTCTATGTTCGGCCGCATATGTGCCCACTGTTTCGGGCCGTATGAGGCCCATCTACCATGAGCCGCAGGGACCCTCAACCGATCACCCGTATATGTAGGGACCATTTGAGCCGCATAGACTGCTCCCCATTACTCTTAGTCGCAGGCTCCCTGTGCTCCCCAGTCGCATGAGATTTTCCCTTCCTGACCGTATAAGCTCCTGCAGCCGCATGTGCCGCGCGCCCGTGCTGCCTTGAGACCGATTTATCCGAGCCGCATGAACTCGGATTTTGGGCCGCATGAACCCATATCAATTCAGCCGCAGGGACTGTTCTCTTTCCGGCCGCATGAGATCATTCATGGCCGCATATGCTTTAGCCGCATGGTTCTCCTATAGCCCTGTGTATTGATATTCTATTAGATATTTTACGCCCATTTTATATCCTTACGCCTTTTGTCATGAACTTGAAAATCATGAATTCATTTGATATGTTTGGAATTGATAATTGAGCATGACGTGATAGTGACCCGTAGTGGTTTACTCCTGATATAATAACCTGACATGACCTGATAGTGGCCCGTCATGGCGCACTCATGACTAGTACACTTGATATGATAAACCTGACATGATTATCTCGAATAGCTGTTGCGACGGCTACCTGACATGACATGACCTGTATAATTAACCTGGACACCATGGGCGATTGTGCTTGTACAAATAATACAGTCCTGTCTTGCATCATGTCTAGGAGGGGACTCCTGAGTACCACGGTCAGGAGTACCTATTGAAATGGACTAAGGCTAATAACTAGATTAATACATTAGTCATGACGAGATTTCCCAGCTACAGGCAATCCCGTTACCTGGGCACGGCTTGGGATCTGTAGCCTGCCGTCGAGTAGGGCACATTTCCAGCACACTGTCATGTGTTGCACCCTTCAAGCTACCTAAGGGTACATTCGTTTCCTGGACGATGTACCCACCTGAATTCAACTCTAATTCCTTTAACCCGGGTAACCTGGATGGTCTGCAGGGCTTGTGGCTGTGGAATAATCTCACTGCATCTTGTTAGTAATTAGGCTTGTGACAACCCTAGTTAGTTAAAGTATCAAGCCGTAATTCTTGCTTGGCCGTGAAGTGATTGGATGGAGTCTAACCAGTCTAGTCTTGCCCTGATCCTGTTCCAGATTATTGAATGACCAGAATGCTTGTATTTATTTTACCGATAAATGGTGGGAATCCCAAGTTCTGTTCAGACGAAGGGTTACAACCCCAGTCCTTGTTTGGTTTACGGGTTGTAACCTGGTTATCTGAATAGTCCCATGGTTATCTCGTCGTATATCATCCTGATGTATTTTCTTTATTTCCAGTTCTTACATTTATTTATACCCTTGTGCTGATTGCTGGTTTTAGTTCCTAAGTGAAGCTTCCTTTGTGGCACTTGCTCTTTCTGGGATCTGACCCAGCTGGTTTTGTGTGGCCAGAATTCGGAGCAGCTCCGGAGGATCTACCGACCTTCCAGCCAGATGGTGGCCACTAGACAGAACCCTGGCAACGAGTGGGTTTATTTTTGATCTTCCACTTTATTGTAAAAATATTCTTTTGAGGCGTTTAGCCAACGAGCACCTGTTTAGCTCGATTGCACTTTACTTACTGTCTGCCTACGGGCTATAACATGATTGACAGATCCTAGGGTTGATCATGTATGACTAAACTCTTGCTAGTCCTAACATTTTGTAACGACTAGCTTCATGATCAGCTGAATATGTAATGTTTGGGACGCCTTACTATTGTATATTTAATGATCATACTTCTTGTAACCTTTTACTTACTTGCTTGTGATTGAGACACTAGGCTTGTTCATGACCTTAAGAGACTATTGGCTTGTAGATAAACCCTCATATATCTAGACAGCCGTGACCGTATAGCGAGATGGATTCCATTTCATATACGTAGCTGGCTATGTCTGCCCCCGCTCTCCAGTATTCTAGTTCTGGGGCGTGACATCCTGTGTTGGGACACCACAACAGAATTGATGGGTGGAAAGAAAATATCGACATATTTTAAATGTAGCCAGGGCATTGAGATTTCAGGATTCTCTTTCCGTAGATTTTTGGGGGGAATGTGTTCTGGGTGCATGTTATTTGATAAATAGAACCCCTTCTAGTATCTCGCATTTTAAGTCTCCTTATGAAGTTTTATATGGTTCGGCTCCTTCGTATGATCATCTACGTATCTTTGGTTGTCTGTGCTATGCGTATGATTTGAAGTCCCGACATGATAAATTTGCTAGCAGGAGCAGAAAATGTATCTTTGTTGGGTATCCACTTGATAAAAAGGGATGGAAACTGTCACGACCCGCACCCTAGAGTAAGGGAACGAGAAGTGGGTACGTCCAGCCTACGCCGCAGTGTCGGCGGTAGAACGCTGTCCTAGGTCAATCATCTAACAATATAAAGTACCTGTACAGTTTATACTCTCTGAATGGAGGTGTCAAACAGAAAACAATCTCAATCACATCTAGGTAGAAGAATGAAAGATAGATAGATAGACAGTAACTCAAAGAGAACAGTACAATAGATAAAATAAGTCCAAGTGTCTAGGATAACATAACATCAGAATGTCAACCCATAATACAACAAGTCTAAGAGTCTATATACCTCAACATCTCAAAATACAACTCAGATGTGAGACAAAATGATAATACAGAAAAGACTGTCTAGCTAAACTAGTCTAGACTACTGGGGCAACATCCTCAGCTGCAGGTGGATCCTGCTGAGGGTCCACAACATAAGTATCATCTAGTCCTGCTCCATAATAGGTAGACACCAGGGCCTCATCCTCATCCTCTGTAATATTTTCAACAGGTCCAGTCAGGACAGGAACGTGCACAATACATCTCACGCAGTGCATAGTATGATAGGAAATATAAAGCATGCAATAGAGTAAAATATAGGAAACGCTGAAGGAAGATACATGTAGTAAAAGAGATAACTGTAATGAAATATCTACTATAATAGAGAACTAGCAGTGTCTAGTGAGTCAGAGTAAAATATAGACATGTGAAATGGCATAGGAGATTCATGGCTACAGCTAAGAGTGATTCATGACTATAGCTACTGGGGTAATATCCACATGACTATTTCCACTCCCCCATCCCCAATCAATACACAAGGATCCATTCAAGTTATGTTAAGATTCGTGATAAGCCCATAAATGGAAGATTCATGAGAGGCTCTATGAGCATGAGAGTACATGAGTCACAAGCGATTCGTGAATCTATGAAAGCATAAAGATACATGATGATTCGTGAAAAGCATAAACATGTTGTATCTGATGCTCCCGAGGGGGATAACATCTCATGAAAAGATCCATATAGTACCAATCCGTGATAACAATCGTGTCAGCATCAAGTAAAGTAATCTAGAGCAAGAATATAAATCCTGGCAAATATGAAACGGTCAGAGAATGTACTCGCCTGATAACTGAATGTCTGAAGAGGATATACTGCCTGAGGAGAGATGTATGGCTCCTAATCAGAGCAATACAAGTCACAATGTATCCACAATGGTAAAAATAAAGTATACAATGCATACTACATGATTCTAGGTCAATCTGGTCAAAAGTCAACTCTTGGTCAACTCTAATAGTCAAACTAGGTCAAACAAGTCAAGATTAGTCAAATCTAGGTTAAAGTCAACTCTTGGTCAACATTCTAATCAAACTAGTCAAATACTAGTCAACATGATCAATCTGGTTCAAGTCTAGGTCAAACTTAGACCAACTAAGGTATTGGTCAAACAAAGACTAGTCAGTAAGGTAATTAGGTTAAACAAAGACTAGTCAATGAGGTAATTGGGTCAAACATGGTCAGACTAGTTAAACTAGTCATTTTAGGTCAATTAGGTCATAGTTTGACCAATAGTTGACTTTAGTCAACCATGGTCAACAAAGGTCAACTAGTAGGTGTTTTTGGTCATTAGGTCAAATTGAGTTAGCCTCTAATGCCATAGGTTTGTAACCTAGGCCATAGGCTTGATAACCTATAGGTTTCCTTATAAACCTATATCTTAGAAGTCATATATATATATATATATATATATATATATATATATATATATATATATATATCTATATATCTATATATATAGATATACACATCTATTTATTACCTATATACCAATATGGGATACATTATATATATACAAACCCATACTCACATATATATATAATGACACAGTGATCTAATGCAAATATATATATATATATATATATATATATATATATATATATATATATATATATATATATATATAGACAAACCTATATATATAAACATATATATAGAGAGAGAGGAAAGTGAGAGAGAGACATAGAGTGAGAGAAAACAATGAGAGAGAGGGAAAGACACACACACAGGAAATGCGGGGGGCTGTTCTCAGTTTCTGGAAACTGAAGACAGTCCCCAAACACACACACACAGTCACATATATACATATATATGTATATATATACACAACTACCAATATACACAACTAAACATCCCCAAAACTCACCTACACACTCACATACATATATACTACATATATATACACTGAAATACACATATACATGCATATATCATAATCAAAATAGATTTGAAATTCATTTTTACAAAACTGGAAATTAATCCCAAATCAGGAAATAATGGGCTGTGCCTAGGAAAACAGGGTAACCCGATTTCTCACACCAACACGAGCTAAGACTCGAAACTAGTGGTTGGTAACTAATGCCCCATATGTACTCTAGTATCCTAGGTACCTGACACGACACCACGACACGGTTTAACGTGTCCAAACTCACAAAAACTCCACTCGGGTAAACTAGGATACACAAACACGTACACAGCATCGTGCACGTGTTCACGTATCTCGTGCTCACGACACAGGACACGTGAAGTGTCGTGCTCGTGTCCTTTGGTTCGCCTAGGGTCAGGCTACACACCTAGGACCCTGACACGCACCCACGTGTCGCCGTGTCCAAATGGGAAGCCCGTATCAGTCACCAAAAACACGACTGATACGCGTGTTTGGCACCGCGTCGTGCACGTGTTCACGCTCCTCGTGGACACGACACGAGCCACGTGGGGCCTCGTGGTCATGCCCACGTGTAGCCCACGTGTAGGGATACACACTCGTGCAAACACGAGGTATCCTCGACTCGTGTCCATGCGACACGAGTCGCGTGTCTAAGTCGAATTTTCGACTGGACTGTGCGCGTGCACTGCAGTGCGTGTCCAGTGCGAGTGAGATTTCTCACTCGATACGACACGAGAAGTTGTGAGATTTTGGGTGCATGTTCGCAGACATTGCCCCCTCGTGTCCACCAATTTTTACGTGTCCTAGGTGCCTGTGCAGTGAGCACGAAGGGTAGGGTAGCAGGGCATGCACGCAGTCTCGTATAGTAAGTTCGTGTCCGTTTTGGACACGGACACGACTCGAAAACATGTTCAATAAGTTAGGGTTGTGACCTAGAAGTCTAGGGCTACCAGAAAATATAATTTGTTTTACATTCTAATAAAAACAGATCCTTTGTGGCATTTCATCAAACAAGGTTTCCTAGTCTAGGATACGTGTCCGATACGGACACCAAACCAATCCTATTTTTCACCAAACTTGACCCACAGTTCCCTAGTACCTAGATGCATGCAAATATGAAGAGAAAACACAATATTAACATGGTTTGAGGGTATTTACCTATTTGTGTGAAAACTCAAGAAAATACCAAGTAGGGGGGGTGTCCTCTTCTCTTGGTGATGCCCAAAGCCCCTCAAATCCTCAATAGCAGGCCCTAACTAGTACCCTCTAGTATAGGGGAGTCCAATGCAAGAAACTAGAGGTGATTTGGATCAAAATTGATCAAGTTATGGGTGTTTGAAGAAAATGGGATTTTGTAGGATTAAATTCATGTAAAATGAACATGAATGAATACAATGGGTTAATATAGGATGGTGTAGGGCTAGGGGGTACCCCATGGCCGGCCATAGCAAGGGGAGGTGTCCTTGGGTTTCCTTCTAGGTTAAGGCAAAGACTTTAGGTAAAGGGTTGAGATATTTTGAGTAATTCATGCAAAATATCCATAAAGTAAATATCAAGATATTTTTCCTACTTTAACCCATGGAAATATCTATCCTCAAGCTTCTGGGTTAGTGGCTAACCTATGGATTAGGGTAGACTAGATTAGGGACTAATCATGGTACTTAACCATAATTAAATAATAATAAAAACACATAATTCCAAATAATTTCTAATAAATCCTAGAAAATTTCCAAAATACCCTTTAGGCTAAATAGCCCTAATTTGATGTTCTAAGCCTATGGCTAAGCTCACATGGTCATGGCAACTTCTAGTTTAAGGAATAACTAGGGTTTACACTAAGTTATACTAACAAAATCACAAAGTCATAAGTCATGACTTTGAAAATAGTTTAACTTAACTAAAATCACCCAAAAATCATATTATGACTAAAGTACCACTAATAAATAATAAAAATAATAAATTTTCAAAAATACCCCAATTTCAGAAAACTGGGTGTTACAAGTCTACCCACCTTAAAATAATTTCGTCCTCGAAATTTAGATGGTCGTACTCCTCCTAGGTCAAACCTCTAATAATCAGGGACGAAGCCACTACCTAGCAACATGCAAGGTCAACAAGCAAAATATGGATAGTAGACCTATACTGGGTCATGTCAAAAATTTGGCTGGCAGTTTTAGGTCATAAGGTGTCCTTAATCCAAATCGAAATCAAAAGTAACTCCATGGGATAAATCAGGATGGAGTCTCGGGTCAGGAAAATCGTACTAAGCAAATGAAGCATACGATGGTATGCCTGAGTGGGACACTAAGGTCATGGGTGTAGTATGTCATATCTAGGTCACGTACGTGAAATTAGTTTTGAGAAAACAACTAGTCTTGTGCTCCTAACTTAAAAGTCACGGTAACGTGTCTACGATGATCATAATTTAGAGTGGGAAAGGTCTATGGCCTAAATAGAACCAAAAATCGTGATGAAATAGTAGTGTAAAGGGGCAGGTTAAATGGGACAGTCCTGGTCATAGGTATAGACTAGGAAGATAAGGAAACAATAAATCACAAGGCTAAAAGGGTTACCATTCTATGGTCAAAGCTACTCTATCAAAAGGCATAGCATATATACATTAATCTATTTAAGAGGAAAATTCTTGACAAAAGAGTTTAGTCAAGAATTATATTAATAGCTAAAGCTACTCCTACTCCTACTCCTAAGTAAGAGATGAAGAAACAAACAACAATCGACAAAATCAAAAGGAACTACCAGGTCAAAACTGATCACTAATAAAGAACAGGTAGGAGCAGATGGAATTGGATTTTAAGATAGATATAATGAAGCAAGGTGGGAATGGAATTTAAAAGAACAGAACCTACAAGCACATCGCCAACTGCCTGAGCATCCTCAACTGTCATGGCGTAGGCTCGCCCCTGCTGACCTCTTCCCGCCTGCTGCTGAAACTGCAAAAATCTCTGTTGCTGTGGCTGTAACGGTCCTCTCTGCTGCTGTCCTACCGGAGCCTTGGCTCCTGCTCCTGGTGCTGCTCTCTGTGCTACTCTGCCTGTGAACTGGGAACACTCCCTGAGCTGGTGGTCTGCTGCCCCACATAGTAGGCACCAGCCCAACCTCTTCGTGCACTCTCCCCATCCATGTCCCGATTTCTTACAGTAGGGACAACTGGTAGTCTGCTGTCTCGGGGCCTGCTGCTGCTGCCTCGACTGCTGATACTGCTGTGGCTGCCTCTGCTGATGCTGATAGTGAGGCCTCTTGGCCTGACCTCCACTGCTGCCGGCTCCCTGTGTATCACGGCCCCTCTTGAGCTTCAGCTCAAGATCATCCTCAGCTGCCATCGCTCCTGCCAGAATCTCCTCAAAGGTGGCATTCCTGTCACTCTTGGTCAAGGACTTGACTTCCTTGACCAAGCCCTTCCTGAACCTCCTCGCCTTTGCTGTCTCGCTAAGGCCCTCCACAAATCTGCTCAACCGACAAAACTCACTGGAATACTCCTCTACAGTCTGGTTCCCCTGAACCAGGTTCTCGAACTGGGTCTCCAAAGCACCGACTGCCTGATCCGGGAAAAACTTCCCCTTGAAGAGCTCCTTGAAAACTCCCCATGTCTGCCCTGGAGTGCCTACTCTCGGGTCCGTCTGATACCAGGTACGGGCAAGATCCCGCATCTGGCTGGCTGCTGCCTCTATCTGTAGTCCGGCTGGTATCTCCGCCAGTCGGAAAATCTCCTCAATGTGCTCAATCCAGTCATCAGCATAAAGAATCCCCTCTATCCCCAAGAAGTCCCTGGGGTTTATCTTCTTGAAGTCCTGAATGCCTGGAATCCTCTGCTGTCGCGGCTGTCCCAATCCTCCCTGTGGCTGGACAGCCAACCTCTCCACCGTCGCTCTAGCCAGCTGATGGACCTCATCTATGCCCCTGGTAAACTCCGTCGTATGACGCTGCTGCTGGGCCTGCTGCGTCTCTAGAAAATGCTGGAAGTATGAAAACATCTGTGCAGCATCCACTAATCTAGATGGCATCGGTGGCTGGAACTGCTGCTGGTGTTGCTGAAACTGTGGCTGACGAAACTGCGGGGGAGGCATGTCTGGGGTAGCTGGGATGGTCCCCCGAATAAGTAGAGGTGCACCCCCAAATGTGGCAGAAGCTCCCACATGAGCTGGAGTAAGGGGAGCTGTGGTCCCCGGGTCCTGGTGAGCTGGACGAGAGGTGGCAGACCTCTCAGTGGTGTCACTTGGACCTAGACGCTGTGATCGTATCTCCACCATCCTGAAGACAGATCAATAAGGAAGTCAATAACGGTACAAGGATGATAGTATCAAAGGATAATATGAAATAGATTATACAGATTTGAACAAAAGTCAGTAGATTCAAATCCATAGAAATTTCCTAATTGTGATTGAGTATCCACTCTCTCTAAGCCTATTCCTTAAATCCTATCACAGGATGTAGTGATACTCTAGTTTGAATACCACTACATAAACTCGACCTGCATGGGCCACCACTAAAAACGTGTCACGACCCGCACCCTAGAGTAAGGGCACGAGAAGTGGGTACGTCCAGTCTATGCCGCAGTATCGGCGGTAGAACGCTGTCCTAGGTCAATCATCTAATAATATAAAGTACCTGTACAGTTTATACTCTCCGAATGGAGGTGTCAAATAGAAAACAATCTCAATCACATCTAGGTAGAAGAATGAAAGATAGATAGATAGACAGTAACTCAAAAAGAACAGTATAATAGATAAAATAAGTCCAAGTGTCTAGGATAACATAACATCAGAATGTCAACCCATAATACAACAAGTCTAAGAGTCTATATACCTCAATATCTCAAAATACAACTCAGATGTGAGACAAAATGATAATACAGAAAAGACTGTCTAGCTAAACTAGTCTAGACTACTGGGGCAACATCCTCAGCTGCAGGTGGATCCTGCTGAGGGTCCACAACATAAGTATCATCTAGTCCTGCTCCATAATAGGTAGACACCAGGGCCTCATCCTTATCCTCTGTAATATTTTTAACAGGTCCAGTCAGGACAGGAACGAGCACAATACATCTCACGCAGTACATAGTATGATAGGAAATATAAAGCATGCAATAGAGTAAAATACAGGAAACGCTGAAGGAAGATACATGTAGTAAAAGAGATAACTGTAATGAAATATCTACTATAATAGAGAACTAGCAGTGTCTAGTGAGTCAGAGTAAAATATAGACATGTGAAATGGCATAGGAGATTCATGGCTACAGCTAAGAGTGATTCATGACTATAGCTACTGGGGTAATATCCACATGACTATTTCCACTCCCCCATCCCCAATCAATACACAAGGATCCATTCAAGTTATGTTAAGATTCGTGATAAGCCCATAAATAGGAGATTCATGAGAGGCTCTGTGAGCATGAGAGTACATGAGTCACAAGCGATTCGTGAATCTATGAAAGCATAGAGATACATGATGATTCGTGAAAAGCACAAACATGCTGTATCTGATGCTCCCGAGGGGATAACATCTCATAAAAAGATCCATATAGTACCAATCCGTGATAACAATCGTGTCAGCATCAAGTAAAGTAATCTAGAGCAAGATATAAATCCTGACAAATATGAAACGGTCAGAGAATGTACTCGCCTGATAACTGAATGTCTGAAGAGGATATACTGCCTGAGGAGAGATGTATGGCTCCTAATCAGAGCAATACAAGTCACAATGTATCCATAATGGTAAAAATAAAGTATACAATGCATACTACATGATTCTAGGTCAATCTGGTCAAAAGTCAACTCTTGGTCAACTCTAATAGTCAAACTAGGTCAAACAAGTCAAGATTAGTCAAATCTAGGTTAAAGTCAACTCTTGGTCAACATTCTAATCAAACTAGTCAAATACTAGTCAATATGATCAATCTGGGTCAAGTCTAGGTCAAACTTAGACCAACTAAGGTATTGGTCAAACAAAGACTAGTCAGTAAGGTAATTAGGTTAAACAAAGACTAGTCAATGAGGTAATTGGGTCAAACATGGTCAGACTAGTTAAACTAGTCATTTTAGGTCAATTAGGTCATAGTTTGACCAATAGTTGACTTTAGTCAACCATGGTCAACAAAGGTCAACTAGTAGGTGTTTTTGGTCATTAGGTCAAATTGAGTTAGCCTCTAATGCCATAGGCTTGTAACCTAGGCCATAGGCTTGATAACCTATAGGTTTCCTTATAAACCTATATCTTAGAAGTCATATATATATATATATATATATATATCTATATATCTATATATATAGATAGACACATCTATCTATTACCTATATACCAATATGGGATACATTATATATATACAAACCAATACTCACATATATATATAATGACACAGTGATCTAATGCAAAATATATATATATATATATATATATATATATATATATATATATATATATATATATATATATATATATATATATATATATAAATATATATATATATATATATATATATATATATATATATATATATATATATATATATATATATATATATATATATCATATATATATATAGACAAACCTATATATATAAACATATATAGAGAGAGAGGAAAGTGAGAGAGAGACATAGAGTGAGAGAAAACAGTGAGAGAGAGGGAAAGACACACACACAGGAAATGGGGAGGCTGTTCTCATTTTCTGGAAACTGAAGACAGTCCCCAAACACACACACACAGTCACATATATACATATATATGTATATATATATACACAACTACCAATATACACAACTAAACATCCCCAAAACTCACCTACACACTCACATACATATATACTACATATATATACACTGAAATACACATATACATGCATATATCATAATCAAAATAGATTTGAAATTCATTTTTACAAAACTGGAAATTAATCCCAAATTAGGAAATAATGGGCTGTGCCTAGGAAAACAGGGTAACCCGATTTCTCACACCAACACGAGCTAAGACTCGAAACTAGTGGTTGGTAACTAATGCCCCATATGTACTCTAGTGTCCTAGGTACCTGACACGACACCACGACACGGTTTAACGTGTCCAAACTCACAAAAACTCCACTCGGGTAAACTAGGATACACAAACACGTACACAGCATCGTGCACGTGTTCACGTGTCTCGTGCTCACGACACAGGACACGTGAAGTGTCGTGCTCGTGTCCCTTAGTTCGCCTAGGGTCAGGCTACACACCTTGGACCCTGACATGCACCCACGTGTCGCCGTGTCCAAATGGGAAGCCCGTATCAGTCACCAAAAACACGACTGATACGCGTGTTTGGCACCGCGTCGTGCACGTGTTCATGCGCCTCGTGGACACGACACGAGCCACGTGGGGCCTCGTGGTCATGCCCACGTGTAGGGCTATACACTCGTGCAAACACGAGGTGTCCTCGACTCGTGTCCATGCGACACGAGTCGCGTGTCTAAGTCGAATTTTCGACTGGACTGTGCGCGTGCACTGCAGTGCGTGTCCAGTGCGAGTGAGATTTCTCACTCGACACGACACGAAAAGTTGTGAGATTTTGGGGGCATGTTCGCAGACATTGCCCCCTCATGTCCACCAATTTTCACGTGTCCTAGGTGCCTGTGCAGTGAGCACGAAGGGTGGGGTAGCAGGGCATGCACGCGAGTCTCGTGCAGTGAGTTCGTGTCCGTTTTGGACACGAACATGACTCAAAAACGTGTTCAGTAAGTTAGGGTTGTGACCTAGAAGTCTAGGGTTACCAGAAAATATAATTTGTTTTACATTCTAATAAAAATAGATCCTTTGTGGCATTTCATCAAACAAGGTTTCCTAGTCTAGGATACGTGTCCGATACGGACACCAAACCAATCCTATTTTTCACCAAACTTGACCCACAGTTCCCTAGTACCTAGATGCATGCAAATATGAAGAGAAAACACAATATTAACATGGTTTGAGGATATTTACCTATTTGTGTGAAAACTCAAGAAAATACCAAGTAGGGGGGTGTCCTCTTCTCTTGGTGATGTCCAAAGCCCCTCAAATCCTTAATGGCAGGCCCTAACTAGTACCCTCTAGTATAGGGGAGTCTAATGCAAGAAACTAGAGGTGATTTGGATCAAAATTGATCAAGTTATGGGTGTTTAAAGAAAATAGGATTTTGTAGGATTAAATTCATGTAAAATGAACATGAATGAATACAATGGGTTAATATAGGATGGTGTAGGGCTAGGGGGTACCCCATGGCCGGCCATAATAAGGGGGGTGTCCTTGGGTTTCCTTCTAGGTTAAGGCAAAGACTTTAGGTAAAGGGTTGAGATATTTTGAGTAATTCATGCAAAATATCCATAAAGTAAATATCAAGATATTTTTCCTACTTTAACCCATGGAAATATCTATCCTCAAGCTTCTAGGTTAGTGGCTAACCTATGGATTAGGGTAGACTAGATTAGGGACTAATCATGGTACTTAACCATAATTAAATAATAATAAAAACACATAAATCCAAATAATTCCTAATAAATCCTAGAAAATTACCAAAATACCCTTTAGGCTAAAAAGCCCTAATTTGATGTTCTAAGCCTATGGCTAAGCTCACATGGTCATGGCAACTTCTAGTTTAAGGAATAACTAGGGTTTACACTAAGTTATACTAACAAAATCACAAAGTCATAAGTCATGACTTTGAAAATAGTTTAACTTAACTAAAATCACCCAAAAATCATATTATGACTAAAGTACCACTAATAAATAATAAAAATAATAAATTTTCAAAAATAACCCAATTTCAGAAAACTGGGTGTTACAGAAACTGTATGATTTGGAGACTGGTAAATGTTTTGTGTCCCGTGATGTTACTTTTTATGAAAAAGAATTTCCTGGGTGTGGCTCTGCTAGCGAGATGTCTTCTGCGACACGTCATACATCTGTTGAGGTGCCGGAAGACGATATAGAGGCTTTTAGGATGGTGCCGGCTACGGTTGCTGAGGCCGGAGTGGTTGCTGGTGGCTCGGCACCGAGTGGCAAGGATGCACAGGTAGATGCAGAAGTATTGACAGGAGAGTCCGCTGGGGGTGATGCGGATACTACTAATGATACAGGGGATACAGTGTTGCCAGAAGTGCCCGATGAGGTAGTATTGGGAAGAGGAATGAGAAAGAAGTCAC
The DNA here is from genome assembly GCA_029216955.1 of Iris pallida. Lineage (NCBI taxonomy): Eukaryota > Viridiplantae > Streptophyta > Magnoliopsida > Asparagales > Iridaceae > Iris > Iris pallida. The sequence goes on along the minus strand of JANAVB010024400.1, from coordinate 23,415,260 downwards.
AGCCAGTGCGATTACAGGATTTTGTGACGAATGTTGTTCGAAGTAAAAGTCCCCCCTTCACCACAGTTCATCTGTTCCCGTCACTTCCTCAGGTACTTCGTATCCTCTAACACAATTTCTAAGTTATGACATATTTACTGCTGGACACAGAGATTTTCTTGCAGCTATCACTGCCGGTGTTGAGCCTACTTCATATCGCCAGGCCTCGCAAGATTCAGGCTGGCGCGCAGCTATGCAAACTGAAATACAGGCTCTGGAAGATAATGGGACATGGAGTCTCGTCGATTTGCCTCCTGGGAAGAAAGCATTGGAAAGTAGATGGGTGTACAAAATAAAGTACAAATCTGACGGCAGTATTGAGCGCTTAAAGGTACGGCTGGTTGTGTTCGATAATCATCAGGTTGAAGGGATCGACTATTCAGAAACATTTGCCCCGGTAGCTAAGATGCCTACAGTTCGGACGTTCTTGGCTGTTGCAGCTGTAAAAGGCTGGACTTTGCACCAGATGGATGTGCATAATGCTTTTCTTCATGGAGATCTGACAGAAGAAGTATATATGAAGTTGCCGCCAGGTTTTTCGCATAGTGAACCCAATATAGTGTGTCGCCTGCGTAAGTCTCTATATGGATTGAAACAGGCACCACGTTGTTGGTTCGCTAAGCTTACTGCTTCTCTGATATCCTATGGATTTATTCAATCACATTCCGATTATTCCCTTTTCTCTTTTTTAAGGAAAAGGTCGAGTTGCATGTTTTGATCGATGTGGATGATATGATTGTGTCTGGTAATGACACAGGTGCTTTAGATGCTTTCAAAAAGTACCTTAGTTCTTGTTTTCATATGAAGGACCTTGGTGTGTTGAAGTACTTTCTTGGCATAGAGGTGGCTTGGAGTGCGGAAGGAATTTCCTTGTGTCAAAAGAAGTATGCTTTGGACATCATTTCAGAATACGATTTGATGGGGTCTCGCCCTGCTGGTTTTCCCATGGAGCCCAATCACAAGCTGGCAGAATCGACTAGTCCAAGGATGGCGGATACAGAGACTTATCGGAGGCTGGTTGGGAGGTTGATTTATCTATCATTTACTCGTCCTGACTTGGCCTATGCTGTGCATATCTTATCTCAATTCTTACAGGAGCCTCGACAAGATCATTGGCATGCTGCTTTGAGAGTTGTCAGATATCTCAAAAATGTACCAGGACAGGGTATTCTTTTGAAAGCTGATTGTGATCTTCGTCTTTCTGGTTGGTGTGACTCCGACTGGGCAAGTTGTCCCTTGACTCGCCGCTCTGTTACAGGCTGGTTGGTGTTTCTAGAGGGTCTCATATTTCTTGGAAGACCAAGAAGCAATCAACTGTTTCCCGATCTTTCGCTGAAGCTGAATACCGTTCTCTTGCGGCGCTTGTTTGTGAGTTGAAATGGTTGAAGGAGTTATTGGTGTGTTTGGGCGTTCGCCAGGAGTCTGCTATGTCGGTGTATTGTGACAGTCAGTCAGCCCTGCACCTGGCTCAGAACCTAGTATTTCATGAGCGCAGTAAGCATATTGAGGTGGATTTGTATTTTGTTCGCCATGCTATTAGAGATGGCACCGTAATAGCCTCGCATGTTCCTACTTCTTCTCAACTGGCTGACATCTTTACCAAGCCCCTTGGAAAGCAAGTATTTGATTCTTTCCTTCCCAAGTTGGACATTTGTGACTTGCATGCTCCAACTTGAGGGGGGGTGCTAGATTATATTTGTAATGTAAATATGGCCCATACCCATAAGCCCAAATGTAGACACTATATATATTGTAACAAACCCTAGCAATGAGAACAAGGGCATTATTATTTCCTACAAAATGCTTGGTCCCGCCTAATTTTAGGTGGTAAAAAATGGTCCAAAAAAATTGTTAAAAATTGTATATAAACTCCAAATAACCTAGTTGTCGGACGCTGGATGAGCACTAGGCTCACATTGGACGGACGCCTAGCGTCTAGGCGTCGACTAATTCTGATTTTAAGAACAATAGTTACGACGACTGTATAAACTATCGGAGGAGATAATGAACCGTTCCCTATTACTGTTGGCTTAAATCAAGTATCAACATCAAGTACTTATATTTTTGCGATAGTTATGGATGAAATTGCTAGACATATCTATGAGGAGGTTTCATGGTGTATGAAGTTTTGTTGATGATATTGTGTTGGTCGATAAGAGTAGGAAATAGTTAAATACTAAAATAGAAGTATGGAGAGAAACTTTAGAATCTGAGGAATTTGGAATTTGGAATTAGTAGAATGAAAACAGATATATGAAATGTAATTTCAACCCAAAGTCAAAGATAAATAATGGGAGAGTCCAAATAGATGGACAAGAGATACCTAAGAGTGATAATTTTAGGTATTTAGGATCAATCGTCATCATGATGGATAGATTGAGAAAGTTATCATGCATGGGATTAGAACAAAATTATTGAAATGGATGAATGATTCTGGAATACTTTGTGATTGCAAAATAACTCTGAAGTTGAAAGAAAAATTCTATAAGGCTCTTGTAAGATCAACTATGCTTTATGGATCAGAGTGTTGGACAAATAAGAAACAACATGTTCAGAAAGTTAGTGTCGTAAATAAGAATGCTAAGATGGAGTGAGACCATGCATTAAAGAATAAGGTAGAAAATAAGTGTATCCGTAGGAAGTTAGATGGCGTCAATGAAGGACGAGATGAGAGAAAATCGACTTAGGTTGTTTGGACATATGCAGCGCAGATCAATAGATGCTCCCGTAAGGAGGACCAATGATATAGTAGTTAATTGAGCATGTAGGAGTAAAGGTAGGCCTAAACGAACATAGTTTGAAGTGTTTAACAGAGATATAAATTTTGTTAGCGTTACATAAACATGACCCTTGATAGAGTTGGATGAAAGAAGATGATTCAAACAACTAACCAAAAAAATAGGGATAAAGGCTTTGTTGCCGTTGTTAGGACTGCCATAGTACGGGAAATTCAGTCTTTATTGACAGCCGTAAACAAAGCCTTTATCCCCTTTTTGAGGTGCGGCAAGATGCAAAAGTTTCACATGGTTCATGGTGGTTTAGAATTCAACATGATGGATCTTGTTTCCAACAACTATTCATTGTAACATAAGAATATTGAGATATGCTTGGAGCTATCCTACCTTGGCTTATATAACATGTGAAGTTTGAGAATGATATTTTTGATGTTTTTATACTTAGTAGATCACCTGCGGAATACGATTGAAAATTTCATATTTACATAAACAAGGAGTGAGATTTCTTCGAGAGAAATAATGTGATTATTTACAAGTATACATGTCCAATTCAATTTCTAGTTCAGCAGAGGGAAACAGGTGAAGCTGCATAACGATATTGCCTCTTTCTCAATAATTTGATACAGTGATGCAAATATATTCTTAGAGGAGATTGAAATGATAGCTTATTGTGGGGTTGCAGATATCTTTGAATCTCTTTGATTAGCATGCACACAAAAATAAAAATCACAGACACAAATTGAGTGATCTTGCAAACCCAATGACTTGTTTATGTTCAATGATCCTACAGAGCTACACTGGAAAGAAGGCTTCTGGAAGCAGCACTTTGGCCAAGGACCGATATGCACTCGGCTTGGGAAAGAGGAATTCATCTCAAGGTGTAGGAAATAATAATGCCTTTCTCTCATTGCTAGGATTTGTTACAATATATATAGTGTCTACATGTGGGCTTATGGGTTATGGGCCATATTTATATTACAAATATAATCTAACAATCTAACACCCCCCTCAAATTGGAGCATGCAAGTCACAAATGCCCAACTTGGGAAGGAAAGAATCAAACACATGCTTTCCAAGGGGCTTAGTAAAGATGTCAGCCAGTTGAGTAGAAGTAGGAACATGCGAGGCTATTACGGTGCCATCTCTAATTGCATCGTGAACAAAATGCAAATCCACCTCAATATGCTTACTGCGCTTATGAAATACCGGGTTCTGAGCCAGGTGCAGAGCTGACTGACTGTCATAATACACCGACATAGCAGACTCCTGTCGAACGTGCAAACACACCAATAACTCCTTCAACCATTTCAACTCACAAACAAGCACAGCAATATATCGGTATTCAGCTTCAGCGGAAGATTGGAAAACAGTTGGTTGCTTATTGGTCTTCCAAGAAATAGGAGATCCCTCCTAGAAACACCAACCAGCCCGTAACAGAGCGGCGAGTCAAGGGACAACTTGCCCAGTCGGAATCACACCAACCAGAAAGACGGAGATCACAATCAGCTTTCAAAAGAATACCCTGTCCCGGTGCATGTTTGAGATATCTGATAACTCTCAAAGCAGCATGCCAATGATCTTGCCGAGGCTCCTGTAAGAATTGAGACAAGATATGCACAGCATGGGCTAAGTTAGGGCGAGTAAATGATAGATAAATCAACCTCCCAACCAGACTAGTCTATTCTGCCAGCTTGTGATTGGGCTCTATGGAAAAACCAGCAGGTCGAGACCCCATCAAGCCGTATTCTAAAATTATGTCTAAAGCATACTTCCTTTGACACAAGGAAATTCCTTCTACACTCCAAGCCACCTCTATACCAAGAAAGTACTTCAACACACCAAGGTCCTTCATGTGAAAGCATGAACTAAGGTACTTTTTGAAAGCATCTAAAGCACCTGAGTCATTACTAGACACAATCATATCATCCACATAGATCAGAACATGCAACTCTACCGTCCCTTTAAAAAGAGAGAAAAGGGAATAATCGAAATGAGATTGAACAAATCCACAGGATATTAGAGAAGCAACAAGCTTGCAAACCAACAACGTGGTGCCTGTTTCAATCCATATAGAGACTTACGCAGGCGACACACTTTATTTGGTTCACTATGCAAAAAATCTGGCGGCAACTTCATATATACTTCTTCTGTCAGATCTCCATGAAGAAAAGCATTGTGCACATCCATCTGGTGCAAAGTCCAGCCTCTCACAGTTGCAACAGCCAAGAACGTTCGAACTGTAGGCATCTTAGCTACCGGAGCAAATGTCTCTGAATAGTCAATCCCCTCAACCTGATGATTACCGAACACAACCAGCCGTGCTTTTAAGCGCTCAATACTTCCGTCGGATTTGTACTTGATTTTGTACACCCATCGACTTTCCAATGCTTTCTTTCCAGGAGGCAAATCGACAAGACTCCATGTCCCATTATCTTTCAGAGCATGTATTTCAGTTTGCATAGCCGCACGCCAGCCTGAATCTCGCGAGGCCTGGCGATATGAAGTAGGCTCAACACCTGCAGTGATGGCTGCAAGAAAATGTCTGTGGCCAGCAGTAAATATAGCATAACTTAGAAATTGTGTTAGAGGATACGAAGTACCTGAAGAAGTGACGGGAACAGATGAACTGTGGTGAAGGGGGGACTTTTACTTCGAACATCATTCGTCACAAAATCCTGTAATCGCACTGGCTGTGATTTCTTTCTTATTCCTCTTCCCAATACTACCTCGTCGGGCACCTCTGGCAACACTGTATCCCCTGTATCATCAGTAGTATCCGTATTACCCCCAGCGGATTCTCCTGTCAATACTTCTGCAGCTACCTGTGCATCATCGCTACTCGGTGCCGAGCCACCAGCAACCACTCCGGCATCAGCCACCATAGCCGGCACCATCCCAAAAGTCTCTATATCGTCTCCTAGCACCTCAACAGATGTATGGCGTGTCGTAGAAGACATATCGCTAGCAGAGCCACACCCAGGAAATTCTTTTTCATAAAAAGTTACATCACGGGACACAAAAAATTCACCAGTCTCCAAATCATACAGTTTACATCCCTTTTTATCAAGTGGATACCCAACAAAGATATATTTTCTACTCCTGCTAGCAAATTTATCATGTTGGAATTTTAAATCATATGCATAGCATAGACAACCAAAAATACGTAGATGATCATACGAAGGAGCCGAACCATATAAAACTTCATAAGAAGACTTAAAATGCAAGATACTAGAAGGTGTTCTATTTATCAGATAACATGCACCCAGAACACATTCCTCCTAAAAATCTACAGAAAGAGAACCCTGAAATCGCAATGCCCTGGCGACATTTAAAATATGTCGATGTTTTCTTTCCACCCTTCCATTCTGTTGAGGTGTCCCAACACAGGATGTTTGGAACAATATACCTTGAGATGAAAAATAATCTCGTAAACAATTAAATTCAGTGTCGTTGTCACTCCGCACACGACGTACATCGGCCCCAAACTGACGCTTCACCATAGCAATGAATTTAAGAAATATAGAATAGACAGCACACTTATCCTTCAACAAAATAACCCAAACAGCTTTAGAAAAATCATCCACCAAAGTCAAAAAATATCGTGCCCCTTTAGATGACGGAACACTATATGGTTCCCACAGATCACAGTGGATAAGGTCAAAGCATCTCAAAGCACGACGTACTATCAGGAAAAACATCACGAGTCTGTTTAGCTTGATGACAAATATCACAAGCCTTATGAGAAAACACACACCACCAAAATATGTCCATTTAGCGATGGCCACATCCGTCGCCCATCCGTCGGGAATTTGTATTAGCGACCGATCACTGACGGATCTTGGCCAAAATAATCCGTCGGCAATCAGCTTGTCGCTAATAATGATCCGTCGCTAAGTAGTCGTCAAGCGACAGAATAGCGACGGCTTTTTGACTTCACAATACGAAGTATTAGCGATGACATTCTGACGGGCTTTCGTCCATTTCAGGTATTAAATACTGAACTGTGTAGAAACTAGCGATGTAATGGTTCGTCGGTAAACCGTCGTAATAGCGTATCAGAGTGTATCGTTCCGTCGCTATTCAGTCGACCGCCGTCGCTAACAAAGGCGACAGAATACTGACGGATTAACCGTCGACCATGTTCTGAAAATGCTTGGCATTTCCAGAACCATGGCGACGGATGAGTCGTCGTCATTGCGTCGCTCATCCGTCGACGAAGCGACGGACTAGTGACGGATAATCCGTCGCCATGGTTCTGGAAATGTGATACATTTTCAGAACCTTGGCGACGGATGTGCCGCCGCTATTCCGTCGTACTATGTATTTCTAGGACTTTGGCGACGGATTATCCGACGCGAACCCGTCGATCACCCATCGCTAACTAGAAATACTTTCAAATCTCCAGGTAGCGACGGATATTCCGTCGAAAGGTAGTCGAAAACTGGAAATATCCGTCGCTACGCGGTCACTAGTCCGTCGCTAACTGAAATTTTTTTGAAAAAAAATGCAGAGCTTTCCCTGTTCACACAAATATGCATAAACCAAACAATCACATTGACCAAACAATCAGAAAAATGCACACCAATTATCCAACAATCACATAGACAAAATATATAATGCACACCAGTATAAAATTATCACAAATATTCTGAAATTCCCATAAATATTCCAACATTCCCACAAATATTCCAACATTCCTACAAATATTATAATTTTCTTAATTACAATACTTTAAGGAGAAGGAGGAGTTCGATTGCCCGGTGGTGGTAATACCTGCTGCGACCGACGAATATACTGCTCTAGTAGGTACGGCGGCAAGTCGTCGTAGACACTGCTCGGAAATCGGCGTAGCTGCTCTGGCGACATAAGATCAAGGAGTGCCGTCACAGTTGGAGTCGGTACCAGAGGGACAGCAGGGTTGAAAGAAAGATGACCCACGGAAGAAGGACCGACACCAACACCTGCAGAAGACGGACCGACACCAGCAGCAGACGGACCGGCAGCAGCAGACAGAGGCAGAAAGTGCGAGGCAATTTGCTTCCGCAAGGACGACACCGCCTCGTGCAGCTGCATAAGCTGCGACCTAACATCATCGTCTGCCGGGGCCACGGGAGGAGGCGGTGTCGGTGGAAATCTCTGAGTCGCCATGTGCAACGGCCCTAGGGAGCCGACTCCGTACAGGAGCCCTTTCTTAAAGCCGCCGATGGTATCTACGAACAAGTCGTTGCGAGCGGCCAAAGAAGAGGGCGTTCGGGCAGGCGTCGTTTCACCGACATCCTCGGTGTCAGTTAACTGAGCCCGACTAAGGGCCTCATGATATGCAGCCTATCAAATGAATGTGTTTATATTATAAGATTTTGTAACGCCCCAGTCCCAAAATACGTAGGACTAGGAACGTAGACATGCCAGCTGTATTTATACAAAGTATACTCCAATATATGGAAGCCTCGTATAAATACATAAGCTGTAAAATGTAGTAGAACCATAACTAATCTCATCCACGTAAAATAAATGAATAGAAGATGTCATATAATGAGAATAAATTGTCTTGATACAATATGTTGGGCGGAGACAAATCTACTACCAACAAAAATAAGGAAAAGTACATAGAAAATGAAATGAGTGACGAGCGAAGCGAAGACGATCCAAGTGCAATCATCCTCGAAGAAAATAGCAATGAGCACGGCTAGAGCTAGAACACCTGCGAAAGACAATAGCACACACCTGGAGAGATAACCAGGTCCTCAGAGGGACGTAACAAGACACATAATATCATGCCATATAAACTGAATAAATATTGCTCAAATAAATAAGTAAATCGAATTATAACTTGTTCCAATACGCACCTACTGAACGAGCGTACCATCTCTTCAACCAAACAAGGACAGGAGATGGTAAACTAATTCACGGTAACGTATCTTCCCATGCTATGAATCCAATATGGTATCCGGACCCCAACAAGGTTCAATACCTTCTCATCGAAGTAAGTCACACCTACAATCAAACAAGGACAAGATGTGACGAACTAATTCGCGACAAGTTATTGTCCCAAGCCACGGTCAGATACAAGTACCCAAACCAAAAGTACTCGTACCTAACGGAGAAGGTAGCCTAACCGTTCTAAGTGACATGTAGTTAAGAACAATCCTTCCTACGCATGGGCCCTGGCTAAATAGGATCGGCATAGTCCCCCCTTGGGCACGAGAGGCCCCATCAGTAAGAGCATGACGTTCCGCAGAATTGTCAGTGGCCGTCAGTAATCATGGGTCATCAACCCCGTATCTCCAACGGAGAGTCCGGGTCACAAGGGAAGTGCATCGAAGCCCATACGCTAAGGAATTTTCCTCCCCGCCCAATGCCTACTATGTTGTATCCACAACATTAACCTCTATAACCGCTAAGTCAAACTAGCATGCAACCTCTATTAGCGGTTATTCCTATCGCACGGCTTGTACGTACTGGTGGCCAGCCAATCACGCACTTCCATGTTCTACATGCGACACATAACTTCCTGTTACAACGTGTCAAGGCCAATGAATGCAACTAACAAGGTGGTCCCTTAAATCTAGGTTTAATTTGTAAGAAAATAATACACAGCAGGAAATATAAATGAACAGTAAGTTCTAACAGGTTAAGCCACGTATCACAGTTTATTTTGTATAAAGAAAATAATACTAATGCATGAAATATGAGCTAAAATAAATAAACAGCAAATGGCAAGGTGTCTTGCCTGGTAGGGCGCCTGGTGTGCTGCGATAATTATGGTGGCATGAACTACGTCTTTGGTGTAACAACTACACAAGGTGACCTCTGATGGTGGCACGGACAGTTTTATTAGGTCCAGAAGGGTCAAATTAGTTAGGGTGGACATAAGGTAGTCTCGAAATGGGCGAGAGAATAAGAATAATGGGATTAGTCACGGACAGAAGGAAAATCGAAGAAATTTGCGTAAACAATACTTATGATATTTTTAGAAAATATTTATAATACGCGAAAACTAGATTTTATGAGTTGAAATATTCTTAGAAAAAATTACTTAAAATATTAAAAATTGTTCTACGCTAAATTTCTCTAGTTTGTAAAAGTATGCTTCTAGATAAAAACTGCACTCCATAAAAGGAAACACATTTAAGTAAATATTCAAAAATATTAATAAACAAATAAAAACTATATCTTTACCAAGTATATCTTTAGATAAATCCTTGAAAATCTAGAAAATTTTTATTAGGACAAATCCTAATTTTGTCAAACTTAATTTAGGTCCAAAACCAATATATATATATATATATATATATATATATATATATATATATATATATATATATATATATATATATATATATATATATAAAAATATATATATATATATATATATATATATATATATATATATATATATATATATATATATTTTTTATATATATATATATATAATATATATATATATATATATATATATATATATATATATATATATATATATATATATATATATATATATATATATATATATTATTTTTTTAAATACATAATATATAAAATTTCCAAAATAATATTTAACCTCCATACTACTAATAGCAATACTCATAATGATAGTAATAAAATACGTAATAATTTTTATACATATATATTTTCAAAATTTATACCAGTAATCATATAAAAATAATAATAATAATAATAATAATAATAAAGATAATAAAAAAGATAATAATAATAATAACATAATATTAATATTGATGTTAGCAATAATACCAAAACAAACTAGCAATAATAATTAATAATGATATTAATAACCCTAATAGTAATAATATATAAATTTCCTCAGTTAACAAAAGCAAGCAAAAAGTAAAAAAATAAAAAAAAATAAAAAATCTACTCTTCTCTCAGAAGAGAGAAGACCAACAGTAATTAAGAAGTGAGAGAAAAACATTCGAGCTCAGAAAGAGGAAGAGGAAGTGAGCGAGTGGGAGAGGAGGTCGGAGCTTGGGCGAGAGAGAGGGAGAGGAAAAGGCGACGGGCGGAGGAGAAGGCGGTCGACTGACGGTCGGTGAGCGGAGAGAAGGGCGAGGAGGAAGAAATTGCTCAGGCGGAGGGGTGAACGAGAGGGAAGGTGGCGACGAGGCGGAGAGGAAGCGGCGGCACGGCGAGGGGCTGCGCCTGCGGGAGGTGGCGGAGGCCGATGCGCGCACGGGGCGGAGTCGGCGGTGGCTCGATCGGCGTTCAGGGTTTCGGCGGCTACGGGCGTCGCTGGTGACGGCGCGGAGGGTTTTTGGGGGATCCGACCGGCGGAGCGGCCAAGGTTTGCGGAGGCGGGGGTTTGCAAGCGGGGCGGCGCTGGTCCAGAGGCGTGGGGCGAGTCGGGCGCGGACGGTTCCCGGTGAGGTAAGGGTTTAATTTTTTTTTTAGGATTTTTCTCTTGGGTTGTGGTAGCGGTGGTGTTTCGGCAAGAGTTGGCCGGAGTCGACGGAGGTTTGGCCGGAGTTTATGGTAGGGTGGTGTTGGCTGTACTAAGGGGATTGTGGTGGTGATGGCAACGGGCGTGGTGTAGTTGGTGGTGGTCGGGGGAATCGTTTGGCCGGTCGTGGCGTGGCGGTGGTGGTTGTCGGAGGATTTTGGTCGACGAGGAGGGGACGGGCAGGGACAGTCGGCACGGGTGGGGGTAGTGGTCTGGCTGGAGGAAAGATGGCCGGGGTGTGGTGTTTGGTCGGGTCGATTTGGTAGTTGGGACACGGTGGTTAGGTGTATCTCTGATTTTGAAAGCGACGTAGGTGACGAGAGGACGGGGTCGCGGCATGGTGATGGCGGCGGACATGACGGGATAGGGTTTAGGATTAGGACTAGGAATTTATTGATGTCGGGGTGTGTCCGACACGGGGAAGAAAATAAATAATGTACATTTAAAGTAATGGAATAAGATTTTGGATGGACACAGACACGACGCACGTAGAATTATGGAGAAATTTGTGGAAGATGAATTGTGGAAAAATAATGCAGGAGTACATGCCTATTTATAGGATGTGGGAATTCCCATTTGGATAGGATCAGGATATTTAAAACCCAATATAGATAATTCAATATATAATTTAATTTAATTCAATAATCCAAATCCAAATCAAATCCAAATTTAAATCTAATTTAAATTCTTTTGGCTTAAAATCAATTGAGAAAATTCAAATTCCAAATATCTAATCTATTTAAATAATTCCAAAAATTGAATCAAGATTTAAATAGCCACAATAAATTCTAAATATATTTTTTAAAATACCAATAATAATAATTTTGAAAATAATAAACATTTTTAAATATCTTTTCGAATAATAAAATATTAATATTAATAATTTCAAAAATAAGAAAATATATAAATTTAATTTAATGTACCTCATATGCAAGGAATATAAAATAGTTTTTCAAATTATTACTAATAATGGATAAATAAAAAGGTAATAAAATTTTGGTCATCTCAATACACAACTTTAAGCAAAACACAAATACAAATAATTATATTTATTATTTGAACTAAAAAATATTTTTAAAAATATGTACGCTCGCACATATTCGTACTTGACGAGCAACTACGAAAAATAAAATTTCGTGCGTGACGTACAATACGACTATGCGACGTACAATACAAATTTTTTTAAATCAGTAACTAATTTTAATAATAAAAAAATATAGTAGAAATTTAGGGGTTTTACATCCTACCCAACTTAAAAGAATTTCGTCCTCGAAATTAAGAATTAGTAGGGGGTGAGAGGCTACAAGGAAATGACGTTTAATGAAAACATGCATTAGAGTCGCGATTTCAATCATGGCGAAGATAATCATGGATTATCGTAAGAAGATAAATGGTTAAGACAACGCGCAATAAAGAATAGTAGGGGTTCAAGAAAAATAAAATAAATTAGAGGCTTAAAGTTATGGTCTCTTGAGAGTGGGTTGAGGGCACGATTTTAGAGATCGAATTTCACTTATATATTAAGTGAATTAGAAGGTCATGATAGGGCCGAGAAAGGACGAGTAGCAACATCGAGTGATAATGGTCATAGGTGATAGGATAGCTAGAGGAAGTTCTAGTATAACGCCTTCGTCCTTCAAAATTAGTTGAAGGCGAAAGCAGTATAGAGTTCGAAGGAGGCGTTTATCGAATACGAATACGTGGTTCAAAGGCGACCGAATAATTTCAAAAGAATTGTCAAGACAGTCGTGGATGGGACTCTAAAGGACAAGTTTAGCTATGTCCCCATCCACGTAGAACGATAGATATAAGCGAACCAAAGTGCACTCGGTTGATCAGACCATCCTGCACCGGTTCTGATTAGACAATACGTTAGTGAGAGGCCGCTCAATAGCATAAGTCGTGAACAAACTCGATAAATGGATGAGTTTGCAAAACTAGATTATAGTTGCATCATTAGTCAAAGTGGTAAAAACATAGGCACGAGAGATTTAGATTAAAAGAAGGTAGAATGATTCTAAGTCATACAGTTGTCCTATAGTCTTCTTGTCCAAGTCCTTGGTTGGCTAGAAGGGTTAGGTCCTCTAGATTCTAGGATCTAAATAAGCTTGCTAATATAGGTTACTAGGTCAAAGGCGTTGCTAGGTCATAAGGTAGTCTACCCAACTTAAAGAATTAAACTAATGGTGTTTTGGGACAACTAACTAGTAGGGTCAATCTCTAGCAAGCACGAAGGGTAGATAAGAATAGGGATGGAAGGAAGCAAGCAAGATGCAATTGATGAGTCAAACGGTAGATAGAATCAAGGAAGTGGTCAAGTATGTGGATGAGTTCCTAAACTTCTAATCCTATACGCAGGCTTGCTTGGTACGGTAAAGTAACCAAACAATTTATCTTGACCTGCATGGGCCACCACAAAAACATGTAACGCCCTAGTCCCAAAATACGTAGGACTAGAAACGTAGACATGCCAGCTGTATTCATACGAAGTATACTCCAATATATGGAAGCCTCGTATAAATAAATAAGCTGTAAAATGCAGTAGAACCATAACTAATCTCATCCACACAAAATAAATGAATAGAAGATGTCATATAATGAGAATAAATTATCTTGATACAATATGTTGGGCGGAGACAAATCCACTACCAACAAAAATAAGGAAAAGTACATAGAAAATAAAATGAGTGGCGAAGGAAGCGAAGACGATCCAAGTGCAATCATCCTCCAAGAAAATAGCAATGAGCACGGCTAGAGCTAGAACACCTGCGAAAGACAATAGCACACACCTGGGGAGATAACCAGGTCCTCAGAGAGACGTAACAAGACACATAATATTATGCCATATAAACTGAATAAATATTGCTCAAATAAATAAGTAAATCAAATTATAACATGTTCCAATACGCACCTACTGAACGAGCGTACCATCCCCCCAACCAAACAAGGACATGAGATGGTAAACTAATTCACGGTAACGTATCTTCCCATGCTATGAATCCAATATGGTATCCGGACCCCAACAAGGTTCAATACCTTCTCATCGAAGTAAGTCACACCTACAACCAAACAAGGACAAGATGTGACGAACTAATTCGTGACAAGTTATTATCCCAAGCCCCGGTCAGATACAAGTACCCAAACCTAAAGTACTCGTACCTAACGGAGAAGGTAGCCTAACCGTTCTAAGTGACATGTAGTTAAGAACAATCCTTCCTACGCATGGGCCCTGGCTAAATAGGATCGGCATAGTCCTCCCTTGGGCACCAGAGGCCCCATCAGTAAGAGCATGACGTTCCGCAGAATCGTCAGTGGCCGTCAGTAATCATGGGTCATCAACCCCGTATCTCCAACGGAGAGTCCGGGTCACAAGAAAAGTGCATCGAAGCCCATACGCTAAGGAATTTTCTTTCCCGCCCAATGTCTACTATGTTGTATCCACAACATTAACCTCTATAACAGCTAAGTCAAACTAGCATGCAACCTCTATTAGCGGTTATTCCTATCGCACGGCTTGTACGTACTGGTGGCCAGCCAATCACGCACTTCCGTGTTCTACATGCGACACACAACTTCGTGTTATAACGTGTCAAGGCCAATGAATGCAACTAACAAGGTGGTCCCTTAAATCTAGGTTTAATTTGTAAGAAAATAATACACATCAGGAAATATAAATGAACAGTAAGTTCTAACAGGTTAAGCCATGTATCACAGTTTATTTTTCATAAAGAAAATAATACTAATGCATGAAATATGAGCTAAAATAAATAAACAGCAAATGGCAAGGTGTCTTGCCTGGTAGGGTGCCTGGTGTGCTGCGATAATCATGGTGGCATGAACTGCGTCTTTGGTGTAACAACTACACAAGGTGACCTCTGATGGTGGCACGGACAGTTTCATTGGGTCCAGAAGGGTCAAATTAGTTAGGGTGGACATAAGGTAGTCTCAAAATGGGCGAGGGAATAAGAATAATGGGATTAGTCACGGACAGAAGGAAAATCGAAGAAATTTGCGTAAACAATACTTATGATATTTTTAGAAAATATTTATAATACGCGAAAACTAGATTTTATGAGTTGAAATATTCTTAGAAAAAATTACTTAAAATATTAAAAATCGTTCTACGCTAAATTTCTCGAGTTTGTAAAAGTATGCTTCTAGATAAAAACTACACTCCATAAAAGGAAACACATTTAAGTAAATATTCAAAAATATTAATAAACAAATAAAAACTATATCTTTACCAAGTATATCTTTAGATAAATCCTTGAAAATCTAGAAAAATTTTATTAGGACAAATCCTAATTTTGTCAAACTTAATTTAGGTCCAAAACCAATATATATATATATATATATATATATATATATATATATATATATTTTATATATATATATATATATATATATATATATATATATATATATACATATATATATATATATATATATATATATATATATATATATATATATATATTTTAAATACATAAGATATAAAATTTCCAAAATAATATTTAACCTCCATACTACTAATAGCAATACTCATATTGATAGTAATAAAATACTTAATAATTTTATACATATATATTTTCAAAATTTATACCAGTAATCATATAAAAACAATAATAATAATAATAATAATATTAATAATAATAATAATAATAATAATAATAATAATAATAATAATAATAATAAAGATAATAATAATAACATAATATTAATATTGATGTTAGCAATAATACCAAAACAAACTAGCAATAATAATTAATAATGATATTAATAACCCTAATAGTAATAATATATAAATTTCCTCAGTTAACAAAAGCAAGCAAAAAGTAAAAAAATAAAAAAAACAATAAAAAATCTACTCTTCTCTCAGAAGAGTGAAGACCAACAGTAATTAAGAAGTGAGAGAAAAACATTCGAGCTCAGAAAGAGGAAGAGGAAGTGAGCGAGAGGGAGAGGAGGTCGGAGCTTGGACGAGAGAGGGGGAGAGGAAAAGGCGACGGGCGGAGGAGAAGGCGGTCGACTGACGGTCGGTGAGCGGAGAGAAGGGCGAGAAGGAAGAAATTGCTCAGGCGGAGGGGTGGACGAGAGGGAAGGTGGCGACGAGGCGGAAAGGAAGCGACGGCGCGGCGAGGGGCTGCGCCTGCCGGAGGTGGCGGAGGCCGATGCGCGCACGGGGCGGAGTCGGCGGTGGCTCGATCGGCGTTCAGGGTTTCGGCGGCTACGGGCGTCGCTGGTGACGGCGCGGAGGGTTTTAGGGGGATCCGACCGACGGAGCGGCCAAGGTTTGCGGAGACAGGGGTTTGCAAGCGGGGCGGCGCTGGTCCGGAGGCGTGGGGCGAGTCGGGCGCGGACGGTTCCCGGCGAGGTAAGGGTTTAATTTTTTTAGGATTTTTCTTTTGGGTTGTGGTGGCGGTGGTGTTTCGGCAAGAGTTGGCCGGAGTCGATGGAGGTTTGGCCGGAGTTTATGGTAGGGTGGTGTTGGCTGTACTAAGGGGATTATGGTGGTGATGGCAACGAGCGTGGTATAGTTGGTGGTGGTCGGAGGAATCGTTTGGCCGGACGTGGCGTGGCGGTGGTGGTTGTCGGAGGATTTTGGTCGGCGAGGAGGGGACGGGCAGGGACAGTCGGCACGGGTGGGGGTAGTGGTATGGCTGGAGGAAAGATGGCCGGGGTGTGGTGTTTGGTCGGGTCGATTTGGTAGTTGGGACACGGTGGTTAGGTGTATCTCTGATTTTAGAAGCGGCGTAGGTGACGAGAGGACGGGGTCGCGGCATGGTGATGGCGGCGGACATGACGGAATAGGGTTTAGGATTAGGACTAGGAATTTATTGATGTCGGGGTGTGTCCGACACGGGGAAAAAATAAATAATGTACATGTAAAGTAATGGAATAAGATTTTGGATGGACACGGACACGACGTACGTAGAATTATGGAGAAATTTGTGGAAGATGAATTGTGGAAAAATAATGGAGGAGTACCTGCATATTTATAGGATGTGGAAATTCCCATTTGGATAGGATTAGGATATTTAAAACCCAATATAGATAATTCAATATATAATTTAATTTAATTCAATAATCCAAATCCAAATCAAATCCAAATTTAAATCTAATTTAAATTCTTTTGGCTTAAAATCAATTGAGAAAATTCAAATTCCAAATATCTAATCTATTTAAATAATTCCAAAAATTGAATCAAGATTTAAATGGCCACAATAAATTCCAAATATATTTTTCAAAATGCCAATAATAATAATTTTGAAAATAATAAACATTTTTAAATATCTTTTAGAATAATAAAATATTAATATTAATAATTTTGAAAATAAGAAAATATATAAATTTAATTTAATGTACCTCATATGCAAGGAATATAAAATAGTTTTTCAAATTATTACTAATAATGGATAAATAAAAAGGTAATAAGATTTTGGTCATCTCAATACACAACTTTAAGCAAAACACAAATACAAATAATTATATTTATTATTTGAACTAAAAAATATTTTTAAAAATATGTACGCTCGCACATATTCGTACTCGACGAGCAACTACGAAAAATAAAATTTCGTGCGTGACGTACAATACGACTATGTGACGTACAATACAAATTTTTTAAATCAGTACCTAATTTTAATAATAAAAAAATATAGTAGAAATTTAGGGGTTTTACATCCTACCCAACTTAAAAGAATTTCGTCCTCGAAATTAAGAATTAGTAGGGGGTGAGAGGCTACAAGGAAATGACGTTTAATGAAAACATGCATTAGAGTCGCGATTTCAATCATGGCGAAGATAATCATGGATTATCGTAAGAAGATAAATGGTTAAGACAACGCGCAATAAAGAATAGTAGGGGTTCAAGAAAAATAAAATAAATTAGAGGCTTAAAGTTATGGTCTCTTGAGAGTGGGTTGAGGGCACGATTTTAGAGATCGAATTTCACTTATATATTAAGTGAATTAGAAGGTCATAATAGGGCCGAGAAAGGACGAGTAGCAACATCGAGTGATAATGGTCATAGGTGATAGGATAGCTAGAGGAAGTTCTAGTATAACGCCTTCGTCCTTCAAAATTAGTTGAAGGCGAAAGCAGTATAGAGTTCGAAGGAGGCGTTTATCGAATACGAATACGTGGTTCAAAGGCGACCGAATAATTTCAAAAGAATTGTCAAGGCAGTCGTGGATGGGACTCTAAAGGACAAGTTTAGCTATGTCCCCATCCACGTAGAACGATAGATATAAGCGAACCAAAGTGCACTCGGTTGATCAGAGCATCCTGCACCGGTTCTGATTAGACAATACGTTAGTGAGCGGGCCGCTCAATAGCATAAGTCGTGAACAAACTCGATAAATGGATGAGTTTGCAAAACTAGATTATAGTTACAACATTAGTCAAAGTGGTAAAAACATAGGCACGGGAGATTTAGATTAAAAGAAGGTAGAATGATTCTAAGTCATACAGTTGTCCTATAGTCTTCTTGTCCAAGTCCTTGGTTGGCTAGAAGGGTTAGGTCCTCTAGATTCTAGGATCTAAATAAGCTTGCTAATATAGGTTACTAGGTCAAAGGCGTTGCTAGGTCACAAGGTAGTCTACCCAACTTAAAGAATTAAACTAATGGTGTTTTGGGACAACTAACTAGTAGGGTCAATCTCTAGCAAGCACGAAGGGTAGATAAGAATAGGGATGGAAGGAAGCAAGCAAGATGCAATTGATGAGTCAAACGGTAGATAGAATCAAGGAAGTGGTCAAGTATGTGGATGAGTTCCTAAACTTCTAATCCTATACGCAGGCTTGCTTGGTACGGTAAAGTAACCAAACAATTTATCTTGACCTGCATGGACCACCACAAAAACATGTAACGCCCTAGTCCCAAAATACGTAGGACTAGAAACGTAAACATGCCAGCTGTATTCATACGAAGTA
Organism: Iris pallida; assembly: GCA_029216955.1. Classification (NCBI taxonomy): domain Eukaryota; kingdom Viridiplantae; phylum Streptophyta; class Magnoliopsida; order Asparagales; family Iridaceae; genus Iris; species Iris pallida. Next base: position 23,396,096 of record JANAVB010024400.1, on the reverse strand, counting down.
TACTCCAATATATGGAAGCCTCGTATAAATACATAAGCTGTAAAATGCAGTAGAACCATAACTAATCTCATCCACAAAAAATAAATGAATAGAAGATGTCATATAATGAGAATAAATTGTCTTGATACAATATGTTGGGCGGAGACAAATCCACTACCAACAAAAATAAGGAAAAGTACATAGAAAATAAAATAAGTGGCGAGCGAAACGAAGACGATACAAGTGCAATCATCCTCCAAGAAAATAGCAATGAGCACGGCTAGAGCTAGAACACCTGCGAAAGACAATAGCACACACCTGGGGAGATAACCAGGTCCTCAGAGAGACGTAACAAGACACATAATATCATGCCATATAAACTGAATAAATATTGCTCAAATAAATAAGTAAATCAAATTATAACATGTTCTAATACGCACCTACTGAACGAGCGTACCATCCCCCCAACCAAACAAGGACAGGAGATGGTAAACTAATTCACGGTAACGTATCTTCCCATGCTATGAATCCAATATGGTATCCGGACCCCAACAAGGTTCAATACCTTCTCATCGAAGTAAGTCACACCTACAACCAAACAAGGACAAGATGTGACGAACTAATTCGCGACAAGTTATTGTCCCAAGCCACGGTCCGATACAAATACCCAAACCAAAAGTACTCGTACCTAACGGAGAAGGTAGCCTAACCGTTCTAAGTGACATGTAGTTAAGAACAATCCTTCCTACGCATGGGCCCTGGCTAAATAGGATCGGCATAGTCCCCCCTTGGGCACCAGAGGCCCCATCAGTAAGAGCATGACGTTCTGCAGAATCGTCAGTGGCCGTCAGTAATCATGGGTCATCATCCCCGTATCTCCAACCGAGAGTCCGGGTCACAAGGGAAGTGCATCGAAGCCCATACGCTAAGGAATTTTCCTCCTCGCCCAATGCCTACTATGTTGTATCCACAACATTAACCTCTATAACCGCTAAGTCAAACTAGCATGCAACCTCTATTAGCGGTTATTCCTATCGCACGGCTTGTACGTACTGGTGGCCAGCCAATCACACACTTCCGTGTTCTACATGCGACACACAACTTCGTGTTACAACGTGTCAAGGCCAATGAATGCAACTAACAAGGTGGTCCCTTAAATCTAGGTTTAATTTGTAAGAAAATAATACACAGCAGGAAATATATATGAACAGTAAGTTCTAACAGGTTAAGCCATGTATCACAGTTTATTTTGCATAAAAAAATAATACTAATGCATGAAATATGAGCTAAAATAAATAAACAGCAAATGGCAAGGTGTCTTGCCTGGTAGGACGCCTAGTGTGCTACGATAATCATAGTGGCATGAACTGCGTCTTTGGTGTAACAACTACACAAGGTGACCTCTGATGGTGGCACGGACAGTTTCATTGGGTCCAGAAGGGTCAAATTAGTTAGGGTGGACATAAGTTAGTCTCGAAATGGGCGAGGAAATAAGAATAATGGGATTAGTCACGGACAGAAGGAAAATCGAAGAAATTTGCGTAAACAATACTTATGATATTTTTAGAAAATATTTATAATACGCGAAAACTAGATTTTATGAGTTGAAATATTCTTAGAAAAAATTACTTAAAATATTAAAAATCGTTCTACGCTAAATTTCTCGAGTTTGTAAAAGTATGCTTCTAGATAAAAACTACACTCCATAAAAGGAGACACATTTAAGTAAATATTCAAAAATATTAATAAACAAATAAAAACTATATCTTTACCAAGTATATCTTTAGATAAATCCTTGAAAATCTAGAAAAAATTTATTAGGACAAATCCTAATTTTGTCAAACTTAATTTAGGTCCAAAACCAATATATATATATATATATATATATATATATATATATATATATATATATATATATATATATTTTAAATACATAAGATATAAAATTTCCAAAATAATATTTAACCTCCATACTACTAATAGCAATACTCATAATAATAGTAATAAAATACGTAATAATTTTTATACATATATATTTTCAAAATTTATACCAGTAATCATATAAAAATAATAATAATAATAATAATAATAATAATAATAATAATAAAGATAATAAAAAAGATAATAATAATAACATAATATTAATATTGATGTTAGCAATAATACCAAAACAAACTAGCAATAATAATTAATAATGATATTAATAACCCTAATAGTAATAATATATAAATTTCCTCAATTAACAAAAGCAAGCAAAAAAGTAAAAAAATAATAAAAAATCTACTCTTCTCTCATAAGAGAGAAGACCAACAGTAATTAAGAAGTGAGAGAAAAACATTCGAGCTCAGAAAGAGGAAGAGGAAGTGAGCGAGAGGGAGAGAAGGTCGGAGCTTGGGCGAGAGAGAGGGAGAGGAAAAGGCGACGGGCGGAGGAGAAGGCGGTCGACTGACAGTCGGTGAGCGGAGAGAAGGGCGAGGAGGAAGAAATTGCTCAGGCAGAGGGGTGAACGAGAGGGAAGGAGGCGACGAGGCGGAGAGGAAGCGGTAGCGCGGTGAGGGGCTGCGCCTGCGGGAGGTGGCGGAGGCCGATGTGCGCACGGGGCGGAGTCTGCGGTGGCTCGATCGGCGTTCAGGGTTTCGGCGGCTACGGGAGTCGCTGGTGACGGCGCGAAGGGTTTTGGGGGGATCCGACCGGCGGAGCGGCCAAGGTTTGCGGAGGTGGGGGTTTGCAAGCGGGGCGGCGCTGGTCCGGAGGCGTGGGGCGAGTCGGGCGCGGACAGTTCCCGACGAGGTAAGGGTTTAATTTTTTTTGGGATTTTTCTCTTGGGTTGTGGTGGCGATGGTGTTTCGGCGAGAGTTGGCCGGAGTCGACGGAGGTTTGGCCGGAGTTTATGGTAGGGTGGTGTTGGCTGTACTAAGGGGATTGTGGTGGTGATGGCAACGGACGTGGTGTAGTTGGTGGTGGTAATGGGAGTCGTTTGGCCGGTCGTGGCGTGGCGGTGGTGGTTGTCGGAGGATTTTGGTCGGCGAGGAGAGGACGGGCAGGGACAGTCGGCATGGGTGGGGGTAGTGGTCTGGCTGGAGGAAAGATGGCCGGGGTGTGGTGTTTGGTCGGGTTGATTTGGTAGTTGGGACACGGTGGTTAGGTGTATCTCTGATTTTGGAAGCGGCGTAGGTGACGAGAGGACGGGGTCACGGCGTGGTGATGGCGGCGGACATGACGGGATAGGGTTTAGGATTAGGACTAGGAATTTATTGATGTCGGGGTGTGTCCGACACGGAGAAAAAATAAATAATGTACTTGTAAAGTAATAGAATAAGATTTTGGATGGACACCGACACGATGCACGTAGAATTATGGAGAAATTTGTGGAAGATGAATTGTGGAAAAATAATGGAGGAGTACCTGCTTATTTATAGGATGTGTAAATTCCAATTTGGATAGGATTAGGATATTTAAAACCCAATATAGATAATTCAATATATAATTTAATTTAATTCAATAATCCAAATCCAAATCAAATCCAAATTTAAATCTAATTTAAATTCTTTTGGCTTAAAATCAATTGAGAAAATTCAAATTCCAAATATCTAATCTATTTAAATAATTCCAAAATTGAATCAAGATTTAAATGGCCACAATAACTTCCAAATATATTTTTCAAAATACCAATAATAATAATTTCGAAAATAATAAACATTTTTAAATTTCTTTTCGAATAAAAAAATATTAATATTAATAATTTCGAAAATAAGAAAATATATAAATTTAATTTAATGTACCTCATATGCAAGGAATATAAAATAGTTTTTCAAATTATTACTAATAATGGATAAATAAAAAGGTAATAAGATTTTGGTCATCTCAATACACAATTTTAAGCAAAACACAAATACAAATAATTATATTTATTGAACTAAAAAATATTTTTAAAAATATGTACGCTCGCACATATTCGTACTCGACGAGCAACTACGAAAAATAAAATTTCGTACGTGACGTACAATACGACTATGCGACGTACAATACAAATTTTTTTAAATCAGTACCTAATTTTAATAATAAAAAAATATAGTAGAAATTTAGGGGTTTTACAGATTTACCTAAGTTGTAATCTAAATCCTATGTTTCACTAAGTTAAATGTGAATCCTAAGTTTACCTAAGTTATAGTCCGAATACTTTTAATTCTAACGTAAATCTCATAAACATAAGTACTTACATCAGTCTCCTTGGCCCTCTCGTCGACGAAGCTCCCATCCTTCCGTCTTTTGTGCGTATGCTGGAATACGTCGTGCATGGTGACTGATTCTGGCGCCCTTTCCTCCTTCACCGCCCGTTGGGCCTGCATACGAAATTTCCGTAGAACTTAATTAAATCCGTATATTAATAATACCAAATTCGATAGTGAAATAAATTTACGGTATCTCACCAGATCTGCAAACGTCACTGCGTGGGGCCTTGATCCACCAATATGAAGCCCCGCGGCCTGTCGGTTTGCCTTCGCCTTCTCCGATTTCTTCTTGTAAGCAGGAGTATTCATCATATCTAAGAGGTCCTCATAATACTCCTGCCGGATCCAATTCGGCCTCGTATGCCCCATTTTCAGGTCATAAATCATATCCCGTATCTTCTTCGAGGCAACGCATCTGTAGGTCCTGCGAATCGCGTCCTCGCAATGGGGGGGCCACTAGTACGTCGTCTAACATACAAATTCAATCATCACATAATTTAAAAAATGGTTGATTAAAGAGCAACTAATAATTAACCAGAAGATATAGATATATACCCTCAACTCATCGAGCCAGACGTACTTCAAGTTCGGGGGCACCGACGAAAAGTTGAGGTAGGCACCATGGAAGTTAGCCCTGATAATTTCTCTAAGAGCCCTGGCAACAAAACGGAAAAAACCTACAAAGAAGAAACGACTGGATTATTAACTTAAATAAATGAAAGAAATTTAATAAATTATCTTTAATTTACTTACGAAGTCCTCGCGGGCCATACCTCTCATCGGAACTCGCCTCTCGGCCCCTCTGGTGCCGTCGGAGGATCCGCGGGTCCGCGCATGTACTTCCCAGTAACCGGATGGAACCGAGTATGGGAGTACTCCGGGGCCCATTGTGGAGTAACTGGGGGATCTACTGGTGGATCCGCTGGTGGGTCCGCTGGTGGGTCAGATAGCGGAACGGATCCGCTAGCAGATCCAGACTCATGCCTCGATGAAGTAGTCAATCGACGGCGGGATGCGTCTGTGCCCGGGGTACTCTCCGGGTCGGGCTCGCTGGATGGGGTCACATCTCGAGAAGATTGAATGCGACCACGACCACCAGCACCATTACGACCACGACCACCACCACCGCCAGCACCAGCACCACGACCACCACCAGCACCACGACCACGGCCAGCCATCATGACCTGTAAATAGGACACATAAACATAATTATAAATATAAAAGTGTAAATAAATATAAAATTCTAAACTAAAATATACATACCACCAGTAGGGAGACGAGTGCCGCTGCGACGAAAAAGACTAGGAGTGCCATCTGCAATAAGTAAATAATCGAACAAAAAAAATATTAATTCACGTAATTGGAAGTGTTTTTAATATACAACAATATTTAACCTAATCATCGTCTTCGTTCTCATCCTCGGCCTCGTCTTCATCATCATCCTCCTCCTCATCCTCATCCTCATCTTTATCTTCATCGTCGATTTCATCTGTATCCTCATCCCCTCGTCGATTTCATCTGTATCCTCATCCCCATCAAATTCGTCTTCTTCTTCCTCCTCCTCTTCTTCTTCTTCTTGTTCTTTTTCTTCTGCCTCAATATTTGGGACAAGACGTCTTTTTCTCCCCTGGTTGACAGCTAAGTCTTGTGTATCAACCTCTTCCTCTCCTCTATTTTCCTCAACATTCATTGTATCCGAGTATTATCCCAAGTATTGGGACTTTTCGATCTGGTCCTCTTGGTATGATGGGTTTCCAATGTTGAATGTATTTCTAGATTTAATCTTGCATACTGCCCACCAGTCAAATCGATCTCTACGACGCCTTGGGTAGCTTATATAGTAGACTTGAACAGCCTGATTTGCTATCGCAAATGTATCGGACCCTCTATACCTCCTGCAATAATTTATATCGACAAATCCAAATTGTTTATCGATTCTCCAACCGATATTTGGTGTCGTATCGAACCACTCACATTTGAATATTACAATATGTATATCATATGGGCCAGTATATTGTAAATCTATAATATTCCGAAGCACTCCATAATAGTCAAAGTCCGGTTCGTCGTCATAGATGGTGCCTCTTATGCAAACACCGAAATCCTTGGTACTGATGTCGTCATTGATAAATTTGACATTTATAGCATTCTGAGTTGCCTTAAACCTGAAGCCATTAACGATATAGCCTGGCCAAGTCTTTGTTTGCCTCTTCGGTCCCAATGCTAGATAACGAACACTCTCATTAGTGAGTGTTGTTTCAGGCAATAAAACCTGTAAATAAATATTTATAATTTAAATGTTTTAGATTATATATTTCTAATCTCAGTTACTTACGTATTTTATAAGAATATATAAAATCAACGTCAATTATAATCTCAGTTACTTACGTATTTACGAAACCATGACGAAAATGTACAATCAACCTCTCTTTGAAGTCCCTCATCGGTAATATCGGGTGTCCTCATTTTGACTTCATCTCTAAATACACTATTAGAGAAAATAAGAATATATAAGTGTAGTCACTTACTTCATCAAATTCGAGATTATAACGAGTGCAAGTGTACTGACTTACTTCTCCAAATACTACCAAAATTTATCGTTTTAGCGACGGCCCTATCCGTCGCCAATCCGACGGTAATTAGCATTAGCGACCGATAACCGACGGATTTTGGTCAAAAAAATCCGTCGGCAATCAGCTCGTCGCTAATAACGGTCCGTCGCTACGTTGTCGTCAAACGACGGAATAGCGACGGATTATCGACGTCACAACACGAAGCATTAGCGACGCATTTCCAACGGACTGTCGTCCATTTCAACTATTAAGTACTGAACTGTGTAGACAATAGCGACGTAAAATTCCGTCGGTAACCCGTCGTAACAGCGTATCAGAGCGTATCGTTCCGTCGCTTATCCGTCGGTATTCGTCGATAACGAACGACGGATTAGCGACGGCTTACTGACGGACTATCCGTCGACCAGGTTCTGGAAATGCTTGGCATTTCCAGCACCATGGCGACGGAATAGTAGTCGCTAATCCGTCGCTACAACGTCGCCACAACGACGGATTACTGACTAATTATCCGTCGCCATCGATCTGGAAATGTCAAGCATTTCCAGAACCTTGTCGACGGATTGTCCGTCGCTAAGCAGTCGCTAGAGCGAGCGACTGCTTAGCGGCTGATTATCAGTCGCTCTGGCGACGGATTGACCGTCGCTATTCCGTCGAAGTTTATACCACCAGAACCTTGCCGACGGATAATCCGTCGATCATCCGTCGCTACCTGGAAACACTTTAAAAACTCCAGATAGCGACGGCTGATCCGTCGAAAAATCGTCGGCAACTGGGATTATCCGTCGCTAAACGGTCACTAGTCCGTCGCTAACTGAGTTTTTTGGGAAAAAAATTGCAGCACTTTCCCTGTTCACAAATATATGCATAAACCAAACCAATATATAATGCACACCAATTATCCAACAATCACACAGACCCAATATATAATGCACACCAATTTTCCAAGAATCACATAGACCAAATATGCACATACGAATTTAATGCACACCAACTATCCAAGAATCACAGACCAAACCAAATTAATAGAAAATAAATATCAATTATCCTAAAGAGTAACATAATATCCGGTGCTATAAGCCGATTATAGCACAATTAATCCAAAGCTCTCATAAATAATCCAAATTTTCTTAATACAACATTTTAAGAAGGAGGAGGTCGATTGTCCGGTGGTGGTAATCCCATATGCGACCGACGAATATACTCCTCCATAAGGTACGGAGGCAAGCCGTCGTAGATACTGCTCGAAAGTCGGCGTAGCTGCTCTACGGACATGAGATCCAGGAGTAACGTTACAGTCGTAGGCGGTACCACAGGGGCATCAGGGTTGAAAGAAAGATGGCCCACGGAAGACAGACCGACACCTGCAGTCGACGGACCAGTAGAAGACGGACGAGCACCATCAGCAGACGTACCGGCAGCAGCAGACGGACCGACAGTAGCAGACGTAGGCGGAAAGTACGTGGCAAATTGCTCCCGCAAGGACGACATCGCCTCGTGCAGCTGCGTAAGCTGCGACCTAACATCATCGTCTGCCGGGGCCACGGGAGGAGGCGGTGTCGGTGGAAATCTATGCGTCGCCATGTGCAATGGCCCTAGGGAGCCGACTCCGTACAGGAACCCTTTCTTAAAGCCGTCGACGGTATCTACGAACAAGTCGTTCCGAGCGGCCAAAGAAGAGGGCGTCCGAAAGGGCGTCGTTTCACCGACATCCTCGATGTCAGTTAACTGAGCCCGACTAAGGGCCTCACGATACGCAGCCTATCAAATGAATGTGTTTATATTATAAGATTTACCTAAGTTGTAATCTAAATCCTATGTTTCACTAAGTTAAGTGTGAATCCTAAGAGTCCGAATACTTTTAATTCTAACGTTAATCTCATAAACATAAGTAATTACATTAGTCTCCTTGGCCCTCTCGTCGACGAAGCTCCCGTCCTTCCGTCTTTTGTGCGTATGCTGGAACACGTCGTGCATGGTGACCGATCCTGGCGCCCTTTCCTCCTTCACCGCCTGTTGGGCCTGCATACGAAATTTTCGTAGAAACTAATTAACTCCTTTAATTAATAATACCTAATTCGATAGTGAAATAAATTTATGGTTGCTCACCAGATCTGCAAGTGTCGCTGCGTGGGACCTTGATCCCCCCGTATGAAGGCCCGCGGCAGATCGGTTCACCTTCGCCTTCTCCAATTTCTTCTTATACGCAGGGGTATCCATCATGCCTAAGAGGTCCTCATAATACTCCTGCCGGATCCAATTCGGCCTCGTATGCCCCATTTTTAGGTCATGAATCATATCCCGTATCTTCTTCGAGCAAACGCTTCTGTAGGTCCTGCGGATCCCCTCCTTACGATGGGGGGGCCACCAGTACGTTGTCTAACACAGAAAATCAATTATCACGTAATTTAAAAAATGGTTGATTAAAGAGTAACTAATAATTAACCAGAAGATATAGATATATACTCTCAACTCGTCGAGCCAGACGTACTGTACGTTTGGGGGCACAGACGAAAAGTTGAGGTAGGGACCGTGGAAGTTAGCCCTGATAATTTTTCCAAGGGCCCTGCCAACATTAAACGGAAAAAATCTACAAAGAAGAAACGACTGGATTATTAACTTAAATAAATGAAAGAAATTTAATAAATTAACTTAAATTTACTTACGAGGTCCCCGCGGGCCATAGCTCTCATCGAAACTCGCCTCTCGGCCTCTCTGGTGCCGTCGGAGGATCCGCGGGTCCGCGTATGTACTCCCCAGTAACCGGATGGAACCGAGTATGGGGGTACTCCAGGGCCCACTGTGCAGTAACTGGGGCAACCCCTGGTGGATCCGCTGCTGGTGGTTCCGATAGCGGAACGGATCCGCTAGTAGATCCGGACTCATGCTTCGATGAAGTGGTCGATCGAGGACGAGATGCATCTGTACCCGGGGTACTCTCCGGGTCGAGCTCGCTCGATGGGGTCACATCCCGGGAACTTTGAATGCGACCACGACCACCAGCACCAGTACGACCACGACCACGACCCGTACCACCACCACCACGACCAACACCACGACCACGGCCAGCCATCATGACCTGTAAATAGAACACATAAACATAATTAACAATATAAAATTGTAAATGGATATAAAAAACTAAATTAAAATATACATACCACCAGTAGGGAGACGAGTGCCGCCGCGACGAAAAAGACTAGAAGTGCCATCTGCAATAAGTAAATAATCGAATAAAAAAAACATAAATTCACGTAATTGCTTTTATGAGGTCAAACTTAATTCACGTAATTGGAAGTATTTTTAATATACAACAATATTTAACCTAATCATCGTCTTCGTTCTCATCCTCGGCCTCGTCTTCATCATCATCCTCCTCATCCTCATCCTCATCCTTATCTTCATCGTCGATTTCATCTGTATCCTCATCCCCATCAAATTCTTTTACAATATCCCGAAGCACTCCATAATAGTCAAAGTCTGGCTCGTCGTCATAGACGGTGCCTCTTATGCAAACACCGGAATCCTTGGTACTGATGCCGTCATTGATAAATTTGACATTTATAGCATTCTGAGTTGACTTAAACCTGAAGCCATTAACGAAATAGCCTGGCCAAGTCTTTATTTGCTTCTTCGGTCCCAGTGCCAGATAACGAACACTCTCATGAGTGAGTGTTGTTTCAGGCAATAAAACCTGTAAACAAATATTTATAATTTAAATGTTTCAGATTATATATTAATAATCTCAATTATAATCACAGTTACTTACGTATTTGTGAAACCATGACGAAAATGTACAAACAACCTCTCTTTGAAGTCCCTCATCGGTAATATCGGGTCTCCTCATTTTGACTTCATCTCTAAATAAACTATTAGAGAAAATACGAATATATAAGTGTAGTCACTTACTTCATCAAATTCGAGATTATAACGAGTGCAAGTGTACTTACTCACTTCTCCAAATCTCTCACTTCTTGTATGTCACAGTTTAACAAGACATATCGGTGAGCGGCATCATACTCGTCGTCTGTCAACCACCGTCTTTTACTAGCCCCAACAGGCTTGCCCCTTACATTGAATCTTCCTTCATCCTCAACGTCCTCGTCATTCCTTTGAGGTCTATTTCGATTTGTTTTAACATGAGTATCGAAATAAATGGAGCAGAAGTTTGACACCTCTTCGATAAGATATGCTTCTCATATCGAAGCCTCTATATGAGCTTTGTTGCCAACTTTCTTCTTTAGATGGTGTAGGTATCTAGAGAGACAAATTATCTTGAGAATTAAGAAAGAATTTTAAAACCACTGAAATTCAGCTTAAATTATATCGATATTTATGTACCTTTCAAATAGGTACATCTATCGATAATGAACAGATGCACCGACACGGACTTCGTATGCTAGATAAATCGGTAGATGCTCCATGCTGTCGAAGAAGCCAGGAGAAAATATTTTCTCCAACTTGTAAATTGTTAAGATAATCTTCTCCTCAAGTTCAACCATGTGTTGCACAGTCAACTTAGTTGAACAAATATCCCTAAAGAATATTGATAGTTCGGCCAACGGAATCCATACAGCAGAAGGCAATAACTCTTTCAAAGCAATGGACAGTAATCTTTCCATAAACACGTGGCAGTCATGACTCTTCATTCCCGTTAGCTTTCATTCATTAAGGTCAACGCATCTAGACAAATTCGACACATAGCCGTCCGAAAATCTTAAAGTAGATACCCACTTGCAGATTATTAATCTATCTTCCTTGCTCAATGTGTATTGTGCTATCGGCTTACTTAATTGTCCAGCAGCTCCCCTTTGTATCAAGTTCAGATAAGAATACTTACATATCTCGGCAATGTCTTGTCTTGCTTTTGGATTGTCCTTCGTCTTTCCTTTAATGTCCATGACGGTATTGAAGACATTATCGAACACATTCTTTTCGATATGCATAACATCAAGATTATGCCTTGTAAGATTATCTTTCCAATAAGACAAGTCCCAGAAGATACTTCGTTTGGTCCAGTTATGGGTTTGTCCGAACCCATCGACACGATTGTTCGATAGATCTTCCATTACAGTGGGCAAATCCTTTACATCTTTCCAAATATCGTATCCCGACAATCTGGCAGGCGGATGAGAAAATTCTTGTTTTCCAGCTCAGAATGCGACCTTGTTCTTTCTCCAAGGATGACTCGCGGGCAGAAATTGACGATGACAATCAAAGAAAGAAGTTTTTCCTCCATGCTTAAGACGGAACGCCTTTCTATTTTGCATGCATATCGGACAAGACAGGGTGCCGTGAGTACTCCATCCCGACAACATACCGTATACGGGAAAATCATTGATTGTCCACATCAGTGAAGCTCTCATCTGAAAGTTCTGTTTCCTGGAAATATCATACGTCGTGACACCGATCTCCCACAGCTGTTTTAGCTCATCCACCAACGGCTGTAAATATATATCGATATTCTTCATCGGATTTTTGGGACCCGGTATGATAGCTGTCAAGAACATATAAGGAGTCTTCATACACATCCATGGTGGCAGATTATCACGCCCCAGTACCGAAATACGGGGACGGACTAGGCCAGCTACTCCATATGAGGTACGTAACGTCATACGGCGATCGTGGCTGTCGAGAGACTAGGGGGTACATGCTACAATCAAGTCTCCTATGGTCCCACAGAGTTCTATGTCTCAATCAAATAAGTCAAATCAGCAATTAAAAGAACATTAACGATAAAGCAGTAAGGCATCCCTGACGCTTCATCAAAATAATCATGAAAGACTAGCTTTATAATTTAGCTATCTCAGAGAGTCAGGAGTACAAAATTATACACAGCTGCAGTCTGCTTAATTACAATTATGTACTGACAAAAAATATTAAGTAATCCGACTAACAGGTGCCGATGGCTAAACGCCGCAAAAGTATAAGCAGGAGTGGTGGAGAAGAAACCCACTCGAGTCCCCGAACTGCCATGCTCCTAGTATGCACCATGGATGTCATGGAGGAAGATAGTGTCCTCTGGCTCTGCTACGAGATCTGGCCAAACAAAACCAGCGGGGTCAGCCCCGAATAGCAAGTACCGCCAAAGGGGCACAAGAGATAAGACTAAAAACCCAGTTAATAGAATGATTGATAATAGTAATACTTATGTTACTATTATAGGGTAGCGCAACATCCTCGAACCCATATGGCACCCTTACAACCAAACAAGGACAAAAGGTGCCGCATGGAGTCGGGACGTGTCATACTCTATAACTTTCACATAAGTTAAAAGGTATAAACAATAAAATCTCCTGATCGTGACTTCGGTCGATAGCCTATCGCAGCACAATAACCAACCCAACAATCAAACAAGAACATGGGTTGGATCATGTACCATGATAGACCATGTTCCTCAGTCATTCACAGAAGTAGCACTCCATAATCAGAATAAGTCTTCCGTTCATAACTTCGGTCCACAGCCTATCATAGCACGATAACCAACCCAACAATCAAACAAGAACATGGGTTGGATCACGTACCATGACAGTCCGCTTCCCTCAGTTACTTACGGAAGGTAATAGGATACAAGCAAGTCATTTTCACGGCCAATCAAGTCTACGAGTTTCTAGTGGGACGAGGTTATCCTCGTATCATGTTATGTAGAAATCCTCAGATCGTATCTTTCCAGCAAGGCTAGCCCACCCAGGGGTTCGCGTAGACAGGAATGATTGAGCACAGGTCCCTCGCAAGGCCACCTTGCTAAAACATATAATATGTAGCAGGAATTAATCGGATACAGTCATCAACTCGTTGCAGATGACATAGTATCCGTGGAGACCAGCCGGCGCGTCAAGACAGTATCTCAAGGCGGCTAGTGTAACACGATCTCGGGATTTTGCCCTCCCCATGCATCTAGTATATTTAGTTGCCTAATTTAACCCTAGGTGAAATCTTGGATTTTTATACTGTGGCATGTATGATTATCCTCCTAAAGTCGTACTTTAGTACGAGTATCCCAAAGAGGATCTATGTCAATCAGTATGTCAACATGTTCTACCCTCCTTAGTGTAATGCATCATTGCAAATACGCCACGTGGAGTTACGAGTCATTTGTCGAGCATGAACAAGAACTGGAACATTCAGGTACATGTATTAGGTAGGAACACTTTGTTCTCCGGGTCACATTAGTGCTCATATCATGCTCGGGACAAAAGGCATAAGGCTATAAAATGGGCATATAATATATATATATAATAATAATAATAATAATAATAATAAGGTAACAATATAGGGCACAAAAGTCCATGCGGCTCAGGGGGAGTGAGTCCATGCGGCCGGGTCAATACTGGTTCATGCTGTTGGGACTACACGCTCATGCGGCTCAGGGAGCCCCAAGGCGCATGCGGCTGGAAAGGCGGGTTCATGCGGACGAAGGGGTGTCAGCGTATGCGGCTGCGATCAGATGAAGTCCTATGCGGCTGAGCATGGGCGATACATATGCGGCTGGATGATGGATGGGCCTTATGCGGCCCAAAACAGTAGCGTATATGCGGCTGGGTGCAAAAAGAACTCATGCGGCTGAAAGCTAGCCGCATGAAGTCCATGCGACTCAAGATAACAGGGGCTCATGTGGCTGAGTCTGAACAAGGCTATGCGGCTCAATTACTTGCCGTATGAAGATTCATGCGGTCAAGTACTCAAGCAAGTCTTATGCGGCTAGGAAGGACTTTCCATGCGGCTGAGCTCGAACGAGTCTCATGCGGCTGGAAAGGCCATGCGGCCAGAGACTTACCGCATGAAGATTCATGCGGTCAAGTACTGCTCTTCTTCTTCACTCGTCCGAGAAGAGGAGCCAAGCAACCATGGCTTCCAAGCTACACAAAACCTTCATCCAGAGCCCAAATCGGAACTTCCTTAGGTCAAAATGGGGTAGAACAAAATTCTCTACAACATGGAACCATCAAAACATGAAAATAATGAAGTTTGCTAGCTCAAAACCAAGAAGATCTGAAAATGGTTAAAACCTAGATCTACAAAAATTAAAGCTTCAAAATGGAAAACTTCAAGTTCTAAACTAGTATAAAATAAGGAGAAGAATATATTTTGACAAGTAATTTTGTAAGAAAACATCAACAACATTTATGGATCCATCTCTTGAGCAAGTTGGTACTTGCCTTGGTTGATGGAAGAAATATTTGGTTGGTGGAGGAAATAAATGAGAGGAAGTAAATGAGAGGAGAGAGAATGAGTTGTATATATAGATCTTGGACCCATGGGTTCATGATGAACCAAAGGGTACATGATGGACCATTGGTGAACCAAGAATAGGTTACCCAAATGAGTCAGAACTGTAGGCCCAAATGCAGAAAATAAATTAGGAAATAATATTTTATCGAATATTTTTGGAAAATACATGAAGAAAGACAGCATAATAAATATAGTATAAATACAAGGTAAATACAATTTATCGGTTTACGTATTAAAATACGTATTCCAGGATCGGGGAGTGACATCTCTACCCTTCTTAGAAAAATTTCGTCCTCGGAATTCCAGCCAAGACAGGATAGTGAAATCAGGGCAAGCAAGGCTCAATCATATATAAGTTAACTATCATAGCAGTTATTATCATACATCACAAAGTGTAAAACAAGCAGGTACAGATAAGCATGGAATCGTGTCAATAAGGTGCAAAAATATACCTTATTAGTCAAATAAATGCGGATACCGAGATCTGATCTCGTCCTCGCGCTCCCAGGTTGACTCTCCCGGAGAGTGATGGTTCCAAGAAACACGGACAAGGCTTATCGTCCGATTCTTGAGTACCTTCTCTCGTCGGTCTAAAATAGATACGGGTTGTTCCTCATAAGTTAGGTCGGTACCAACGACTAACTCAGAATGATCGAGGACATGACTCGAATTCGGGACATACCCACGTAATTGGGATACATGAAACACATCATGTATGCCAGTTAACGAAGGTGGAAGGGCAAGTCGATAAGCCACATCGCCTACCCGAGCGAGAATCTTAAATGGACCAACGTATCTTGGACTAAGCTTTCCTCGGGTTCCAAATCTAATGATACCCCGAGTTGGCGAAATCCGCAGAAACACTTGGTCGCCAACTCTGAACTCTAGAGGCCTACAATACTGATCTGCCCAATGACGATGTCGGTCCTGTGCAACTCGAAGGCGATCTCTGACCAACTTAACTATCTCCACAGTCTGCGTGATCATCTCTGGCCCCAACAACTTTCGTTCTCCGACGTCGTCCCATGCCAAAGGGGACCTGCACTTCCTTCCGTACAATGTTTCGAACGGGGCCATCTGAATGCTAGCCTGATAGCTGTTGTTATAGGAGAACTCCACTAGATGAAGGTGATCCTCCCAAGATCCGCCAAAATCCAAGGTACACGCCCGTAGCATATCTTCTAATGTCTGAATGGTTCTTTCTGATTGTCCGTCAGTTTGTGGATGATAAGCAGTACTGAATCTTAACTTGGTTCCCAAACTTTGGTGTAAGCTCCGCCAAAAATGGGAAGTAAACCGCGTATCCCGATCTGATACTATACTAACTGGAACACTGTGCTGCCTTACTATCTGCTTCATGTATATTTCTGCTAACTGCTCAGTAGTCTGTCCAACTCGAAAGGGAAAGAAATGAGCGACCTTCGTGAGTCGATCTACTATTACCCAGACTGCATTCTTGCCAGCCGGGGATCTAGGTAGACCGGTCATGAAATCCATCGTGATGTGCTCCCATTTCCATTCTGGGATAGGAAGTGGCTGAAGCAACCTTGCTGGTCTCTGCTGCTCGGCTTTCACCTGCTGACATACCAGACACTTGGATACAAATCTCGCTATCTCTCTTTTCATGCCATTCCACCAAAAGTACTGCCTGATATCTCGATACATCTTCGTTCCTCCTGGATGAATGGAGTAAATAGAACTATGAGCTTCGGACATAACTTCTTGCTGAAGGTCTCCACTCGGTACACAGAGTCTGTTTCCAAACCTGAGCGTACCATCTTCATGAATCACTAACTCCTTCCTACGGCCTGATTCACACTCCGACCGCAACTTCTGAATCTGTGGGTCTCCTGCTTGTGCTGCCCTTATTCTCTCTACTAAGGTTGACTGAATCTGCATACTGGTCATTCTTCCTATATCCCTTGGCAAAACTACTTCGATTCCCATACTCTGAAGGTCTTCTAAAATATGCTTCTGCGAGGTCAAGATAAAGGCACTGTCTCTCCTACTCAGTGCATCTGCAACTATATTCGCCTTGCCTGGATGATACTGAAGATCCAAGTCAAAATCCTTCAGTAGTTCTAACCATCTTCATTGCCTCATGTTCAAATCTCGCTGCATGAACACCTATTTCAAACTCTTATGATCAGTATAGATCTCTACCCGATCTCCGTATAAATAGTGCCTCCACAACTTGAGTGAAAATACCCCGGCTGCTAACTCCAAATCGTGAGTCGGGTAATTCTTCTCATGGTCTCGAAGCTGTCGAGACGCATATGCTATCACCTTTCCGTGCTGCATCAATACACATCCAAGACCCTTCCCAGATGCGTCACAATATACTGTAAAGCCTCTCGCTCCTACTGGAAGCGTCAAGATCGGGGCTGAGATCAATCTCTTCTTCAATTCTTCAAATGATGCCTGACAGCTAGCTGACCAAACAAACTCCACGTCCTTGTGCATCAAACGCGTTAAGGGCGCAGAGATCTTGGCAAAGTCTGCCACGAACCTTCTGTAGTAACCAGCTAATCCTAAGAAACTTTGTACTTCTGCAACCGTTCTCGGGACTGGCCAGTGCTCTACGGCCTCAATCTTCTTCGGATCCACTGACACTCCTGCCCCAGAAATTACATGCCCCAGGAACGAAATGTAATCTAACCAGAATTCACACTTGTCGAGCTTCGCATAAAGTTGATGCTCCCTTAATGTCTTTAAGACAGTCCTAAGATGTTTCTCATGCTTCTCTTCACTGCTGGAATAGACAAGAATGTCATCTATGAACACCACCACAAATTTATCTAAGTACGGCAGAAAGATGCGGTTCATTAAATCCATGAATATTGCGGGGGCGTTGGTTAGTCCAAAGGGCATTACTAAAAACTCATAAAGCCCGTATCTAGATCTGAATGCTGTCTTCGGTATGTCTTGATCCCGGACTCTTACTTGATAGTATCCCGACCGAAGATCGATCTTGGAAAAGATGCTGGCCATGCTCAACTAGTCAAACAGGTCATCAATCCTTGGTAGCGGGTACTTATTCTTCACTATTACTGCGTTCAGCTTGCGGTAGTCGATGCACATCCTCGTCGACCCATCTTTCTTGGGAACTAGAATCACTGGCACGGCCCATGGCAATTTACTGTCTCGGATGAATCCCTAAGACTTCAACTCTTCTTCATGTTGATACAACTTATCCTGTTCTGACGGCGACATTCTGTAAACTCTGTCTGCAATAGGCCTCGTTCCAGGGTTCAACTCAATGCTAAATTATACCTCTCTGACTGGGGGTATCCCTGGGAGCTCATCAGGGAAGACGTCGAGAAAATCTTCGACCACTCTCGGAATCTGTCCTGGCTCTGACACTGCTGCTGAGATGACGCCTCCGGCCTGATTCTTCAAGGTTCGAGTAAAGATGAACTGCTCCATCCCAGGAACGCTGAATATGACCCTACCTCCTCTACAATCAATTGTCGCATGACTGTCTCTCAACCAGTCCATGCCAAGAACAACATCAAAACTCCTCATAGGGAATTCAATCAATGACGTGGGCAGTAAATACCCACACACCTCTACCGGACATGAGAAGCGCACCCTGCTAACTTCTACGAGCCTATTGCCGGTGAGTATATCCATTCTCTCCGGCAATGCCTTAAACTCTAATCCAATCCGTGTAGCATATTGTGCAGAGATGAATGAATGAGTAGCACCTGAATCAAATAATGCTACAACGGGAAATGAGGTGACGAGAATTTTACCTGCCACCACGTCACTAGACGCGAGAGCCTCTCCCAAGGTCAATGTGAGAGCCTGGCCCCACGGAGCCCCTTGTTGCGGCCTTCCTCGACCATGCTGTTGCTGCCTCTGAGGGCCTTCGGCTTCCTGTGCCTGGCGAAACATCTGAGCCTGCGTTGGTAGACGCTGGGCCAGGGGCCTTACTGCTAATACTGGCCCTCCACTTGGGATTGCCACTGGAGCTGGCAATGCTGGAAACTGCTGAGCTGGCCCTCCTGGTCTTTGCATCATAGGACAAGTAGAAATACGGTGGTCTGAACTACCACACCTCAAGCATAAGCCATTCGCTGACCGACACACCTCCCTCGTGTGCCCTGCCTTCCCACAGAATGTAAAGCCCTGGGGTGCTCCCTGACGCTGTTGCTGGTTCCTCGGCTGCTGATGCCGAACTGGCACTGTATTAGTTGACACGGCCGTCCTCCGCGGCGCTCCTGCATCATGAATATGTACACCGGGTGCTGGTGCCGATGTTCGCTGCATTGCTCCTCCTCCAACCTGGGAATGAGATCTCTTCTGACCTCCTGTCCTCGATGCCAACCTCTGCTGGGTAAGCTCGTGCCTCCGGGCTACCGTCAAGACAGCGTCAAACGTCTGGTAGTCGTGTCCTTCCACAAGCTGCAATAATTCCAAATAAAGTCCCTGCTGGAACCTCATAGCTTTCTCTGGCTCCGTTGCCACCATTGCTGGTGCGAAACGGCACAATCTGCAGAACTCTGCTGCATATCCATCTATGGTCTTGCCTGCTTGCTTGAGACTGATGAACTTCTGCTGGAGCTCATATCGAGCTACTACGCCAAAATACTTGGCCTTGAATCTGTCACTGAAGGTGGTCCAACGAACAGGGCGTCTTGTACCAACTTCTTCTGATGCCCACCAGTCGCGGGCAAGATCCTGAAGTACCAGTTTGACCTGATCAACCTTCTCATCATCTGGAATCTTGGCTGCCACAAGAATGGCTTCGATGTCTTGAATCCATGCATCCGCAGTGATGGCATCCTCTGTGCCATCAAAATACCTCGGGTTCAAGCGACGGAACCTTCCTGATGCTCCCGAGTCAACCCCGGCACTCCTCTCAAGAGCTAACTGAATCCTTTGGTTCAGCAACACGTTCTGCTCCTGCTGCCGAGTCTATTGCTGTTGGTTAGTGACAAGAAACCCCCGGATGATCTCCAGGAGTGTTACGGCGTCTGGTACTGCCGTCGCTGCTGGTGCTGCAGGAGTTTCAATAACCTGCGGCTGTACTGCCTCTGGTTCCATTTTTGCTCGTGCCTGCACTGGAGAAGGTTCTCTCCCCTGTTGCTGTCTAGTCGAGCCATGCTCTTGCTGCTCTTCCTCATGGGCCTCACCCGCTACTGAGAATGAAGCACCCCTATAGAGAAGAATATAAGGTTATCAAGTCCGGACGAGGAAGATTTCGAGGATGCAAGTCAGGTTAGAGATCAAGGCAAGGACAGAGAATTCGAAACAGAATTTCAAGGGGAACAAGTTTTGATTGAGACTCCTAATAATTCACAATACCCCATAAGTCTGAAAATCAGACCTGCATGGGCCACCACTAAAACCTTGTCACGCCCCAGTACCGAAATACGGGGACGGACTAGGCCAGCTACTCCATATGAGGTATATAACGTCATACGGCGATCGTGGCTGTCGAGAGACTAGGGGGTACATGCTACAATCAAGTCTCCTATGGTCCCACAGAGTTCTATGTCTCAATCAATTAAGTCAAATCAGCAATTAAATGAACATTAAAGATAAAGCAGTAAGGCGTCCCTGACGCTTCATCAAAATGATCATGAAAGACTAGCTTTATAATTTAGCTATCTCAGAGAGTCAGGAGTACAAAATTATACACAGCTGCAGTCTGCTTAATTACAATTATGTACTGACACAAAATATCAAGTAATCCGGCTAACAGGTGCCGGTGGCTAAACGTCGCAAAAGTATAAGCAGGAGTGGTGGAGAAGAAACCCACTCGAGTCCCCGAACTGCCATGCTCCTAGTATGCACCATGGATGTCAGGGAGGAAGATAGTGTCCTCTGGCTCTGCTACGAGATCTGGCCAAACAAAACCAGCGGGGTCAGCCCCGAATAGCAAGTACCGCCAAAGGGGCACAAGAGATAAGACTAAAAACCCAGTTAATAGAATGATTGATAATAGTAATACTTATGTTACTATTATAGGGTAGCGCAACATCCTCGAACCCATATGGCACCCTTACAACCAAACAAGGACAAAAGGTGCCGCATGGAGTCGGGACGTGTCGTACTCTATAACTTTTACATAAGTTAAAAGGTATAAACAATAAAATCTCCTGATCGTGACTTCGGTCGATAGCCTATCGCAGCACAATAACCAACCCAACAATCAAACAAGAACATGGGTTGGATCATGTACCATGATAGACCATGTTCCTCAGTCATTCACAGAAGTAGCACTCCATAATCAGAATAAGTCTTCCGTTCATAACTTCGGTCCACAGCCTATCATAGCACGATAACCAACCCAACAATCAAACAAGAACATGGGTTGGATCACGTACCATGACAGTCCGCTTCCCTCAGTTACTTACGGAAGGTAATAGGATACAAGCAAGTCATTTTCACGGCCAATCAAGTCTACGAGTTTCTAGTGGGACGAGGTTATCCTCGCATCATGTTATGTAGAAATCCTCAGATCGTATCTTTCCAGCAAGGCTAGCCCACCCAGGGGTTCGCGTAGACAGGAATGATTGAGCACAGGTCCCTCGCAAGGCCACCTTGCTAAAACATATAATATGTAGCAGGAATTAATCGGATACAGTCATCCACTCGTTGCAGATGACACAGTATCCGTGGAGACCAGCCGGCGCGTCAAGACAGTATCTCAAGGCGGCTGGTGTAACACGATCTCGGAATTTTGCCCTCCCCATGCATCTAGTATATTTAGTTGCCTAATTTAACCCTAGGTGAAATCTTGGATTTTCATACTTTGGCCTGCATGATTATCCTCCTAAAGTCGTACTTTAGTACGAGTACCCCAAAGAGGATCCATGTCAATCAGTATGTCAACATGTAGTGTAATGCATCATTGCAAATACGCCACGTAGAGTTACGAGTTATTTGTCGAGCATGAACAAGAACTGGAACATTCAGGTACATGTATTAGGTAGGAACACTTTGTTCTCCGGGTCACATTAGTGCTCATATCATGCTCGGAACAAAAGGCGTAAGGCTATAAAATGGACATATAATATATATATATAATAATAATAATAATAATAAGGTAACAATATAGGGCACAAAAGTCCATGCGGCTCAGGGGGAGTGAGTCCATACGGCCGGGTCAATACTGGTTCATGCTGCTGGGACTACACGCTCATGCGGCTCAGGGAGCCCCAAGGCGCATGCGGCTGGAAAGGCGGGTTCATGCGGACGAAGGGGTGTCAGTGTATGCGGCTGCGATCAGATGAAGTCCTATACGGCTGAGCATGGGCGATACATATGCGGCTGGATGATGGATGGGCCTTATGCGGCCCAAAACAGTAGCGCATATGCGGCTGGGTGCAAAAAGAACTCATGCGGCTGAAAGCTAGCCGCATGAAGTCCATGCGACTCAAGATAACAGGAGCTCATGTGGCTGAGTCTGAACAAGGCTATGCGGCTCAATTACTTGCCGCATGAAGATTCATGCGGTCAAGTACTCAAGCAAGTCTTATGCGGCTAGGAAGGACTTTCCATGCGGCTGAGCTCGAACGAGTCTCATGCGGCTGGAAAGGCCATGCGGCCAGAGACTTGCCGCATGAAGATTCATGCGGTCAAGTACTGCTCTTCTTTTCCACTCGTCCGAGAAGAGGAGCCAAGCAACCATGGCTTCCAAGCTACACAAAACCTTCATCCGGAGCCCAAATCGGAACTTCCTTAGGTCAAAATGGGGTAGAACAAAATTCTCTAAACATGGAACCATCAAAACTTGAAAATAATGAAGTTTGCTAGCTCAAAACCCAGAAGATCCGAAAATGGTTAAAACCTAGATCTACAAAAATTAAAGCTTCAAAATGGAAAACTTTAAGTTCTAAACTAGTATAGAATAAGGAGAAGAACATATTTTGACAAGTAATTTTGTAAGAAAACATCAACAACATTTATGGATCCATCTTTTGAGCAAGTTGGTACTTGCCTTGGTTGATGGAAGAAATATTTGGTTGGTGGAGGAAATAAATGAGAGGAAGTAAATGAGAGGAGAGAGAATGAGTTGTATATATAGATCTTGGACCCATGGGTTTATGATGAACCAAAGGGTACATGATGGACCATTGGTGAACCAAGAATAGGTTACCCAAATGAGCCAGAACTGTAGGCCCAAATGCAGAAAATAAATTAGGAAATAATATTTTGTCGAATATTTTTGGAAATTGCATGAAGAAAGACAGCATAATAAATATAGTATAAATACAAGGTAAATACAATTTATCGGTTTACGTATTAAAATACGTATTCCAGGATCGGGGAGTGACACAGATTGTAAGGGGTCAGAATGACCGGCCAGCAGGAGTATTGAGATCCCGACTGCCCGAAAGGGACGAATCCATCAGAACATAGCCCCATGCGTACAATTTTGGGCTCTGCAGCAAAATCTGGATGGCGAAAATCAAAATATTTCTAGGCCTCTCCATCCGAAGGATGTGACAATTCTCCATCGTCCTTTGTGCGTTCTTCGTTGTGCCACGTCATGTGTTCTGCTGTATTCTGAGATATATATCCTCTGCAAGCGCTTCGTGATCGACAAGTAATGCATATACTTGT
Source organism: Iris pallida (assembly GCA_029216955.1). Taxonomy (NCBI): domain Eukaryota; kingdom Viridiplantae; phylum Streptophyta; class Magnoliopsida; order Asparagales; family Iridaceae; genus Iris; species Iris pallida. The sequence goes on along the minus strand of JANAVB010024400.1, from coordinate 23,372,509 downwards.
AAGGACGTCGTTTTCTAGTTGACTTTCCTTTTCCCCTGACTTCCTTGTAACGATTCGCATTACAGAAGCGGCAACTTTCTACATCCTCGTTCTCATTGTAGTACAACATGCATCCGTTGCGATAATAATCTATCTTGTCGTACCCCAGTCCCAGTTGTCGGACCATCATCTTCGACTTGTAGAAGTTTTTTGGAAGCTCTTTTGATTCCTTCGGTAACACCTCCTTCATTAGTTGTGTAATCCGATCATAGCAAGTTTGTGGCAAGTTAAAATCGGACTTTATGTTCAACAACCGCATCGTCACTGACAGTACGGAATATGGATCACAACCAGGATATAAAGAAGTTTCAGCATCCTGAAACATATCATAGAACTCCTTCGCCTCGGGATTAGGATCCTCCGGATCAAAATTAGGCCCTGCCGCGTCATACACCATATCTCGTGCAAGGTTCTGCACGTCTCCATAATCAACGGAGCATTCGTCGTCATCGACGACAAAATTTGCTGCAGCATTATCATCAAAAACATAAGTAGCAGCATTCGCAACCTGTCTTTCGGTATATAGTTCACCTTGCGATGACCACAGGCCGTAATCACGTACGAAACCCTTACGGGTCAAATGATCTCTTACACTCACCACTTCTTCGTAACGTCTATTGCGACAATTACGACATGGACACTTGATTTTGTTACCGTCCATAAACTGAGCTTTGCTCATGGCATACTTAAGAAACACTTCCACGCCTGCCTGAAAATTGTCACTTACACCTATTCTGCTCTCGTGTTGTCGTTTGTACATCCATGTATGATCAACGAAATAACGATCCATCACAGATTAGATGTAAAAATCTGTATAGTAAGACAAACTAAACAGAATTAGTATATAATCATGTAATTGGTGGATCCGCTAGTATTCTAGCTCGAGAAGAGAAAAATCTAAATACAGTTGTTACTAATAGTTTGATACCGATAGTACGATACCGATACCGATACCGATAGTGCGATACCGATACCAATACCGATAGTTCGATACCGATAGTTCGATACCGATAGTTCGATACCGATAGTGCGATACCGATCCCGATAGTGCAATACCGATACCGATACCGATAGTTCGATACCGATAGCATGGTTTAAAGTATCGGCCGATACCGATCCGATACGGCCGATACCGATACGGTTTGGCATGTTCCGATCCGATACCGACCGATACAAAATATTAACCGATACCGACATTGGGGGTCTTTGTTCCGGTCAATTCGGCAAAACCAATCGGTAAGGGTGACTACTATTTCATACAATTTCAAAACTACTAAGAAATAACGCTAAAATACTTAAAATTATGCCTAAATGTATAAAATATATGTTTTCAAATGTAAATAATTTATTAATAATTATTTGTTTTTTGATACCAAAGTCCGATACTCCGATACGATACCGCCGATACTACCGATATCGCTGATACCAATACTCATAGGAATAGTCCGAAACCGATTCTGATACCGATATTGTGAACCTTGCCCTTATTATCTAGCAAGCACTACCTTAGTCTAGTCACACTAGCATTAATTACCTATAATTCCTACCATGTCTACAATCACACATTACACCCCAAGCCGTGGCATGGTACGCCTGTCTTTCATTCCTCACTCTCTAAAGCACACATACACATATACATGTATATCACAGTTAGATGTATAGATATATACATCTATATAGAAGCACACAACTGACTTATGCAGATGAAGAACTCGTACTGTCCTTGCACAGTGAACATATACACCATGAACCCAAACTCCATATTCACATTTACAAATCCAAACACCACCAAAGTAATGGATAACACCCAATATGGATAACACATTATTTAGCCAATATATAAACTCAGATGAATTTGATAAGCAAAGCCCCCCGCCGCCCCCGACCAAAGCCTGCCGCCCCAAGCCCGCCGCCCAGCCCCCGACGCCCCCACCCCAAGCCCGCCGCCCAGCCCCCGACGCCCCCGCCCAAGCCCGCCGCCCAAGCCCGCCGCCCAGCCCCCGACGCCCCCACCCCAAGCCCGCCGCCCAGCCCCCGACGCCCCCGCCCAAGCCCGCCGCCCAGCCCCCGATGCCCCCGCCCCAAGCCCGCCGCCCAGCCCCCGACGCCTCCGCCCCAAGCCCGTCGCCCAGCCCCCGACGTCCCCGCCCAAAGCCAGCCGCCCAGCCTCCGACGCCCCTGCCCCAAGCCCGCCGCCCAGCCCCCGACGCCCCCGCCCCAAGCCCGAATGTCCCCAAGCCCGCCGCCCCCCGCTGCCCCTACGTCGACAAACTACGACACAGAGAGAGAGAGAGAGGAGAGGACGCCGACGCCGTTCACCGAAGCCACGCGAGAGAGAGAGAGAGAGAGAGAGAGAGAGAGAGAGAGAGGAGAGAGATTGAATTTGGGGGAAATGCGAAAAGTTCCCCCCGCCTTTTCATTTAAGTCTGGAACGTAAATATAGCGACGGAATAGCGACGGCTAATAATCCGTCGCCAATTAGTCGCTATTATTGATTATCCGACTGAATATCCGTCGCTACGTAGTCGAAAAAATGTACCGCCAAATTCCTACACAATTCCCGCCAAATAATCGACTACGTAGCGACGACTCGTCATCCGTCGCTATAATACCGACAGCCTAGCGACCGATATACGACCTTTAACACTACAACAAAATAGGTTAATAACGACATTTTCTTTACGACACTTTCTAAATAAGTGTCATTAATTTTCTATAGTGATGACTCTCTACCAAAACATGTCGTTGTAATGAAATATTTATCATAATCTACGACACCTTTTTGAAAATGTCGTAAACATAAATTCAACAATACTTTTTAGGTCCCTTAAAAATGTCGTAAACAATTATATACCAAATATAACACTTCTAAAAATATCTTAAATAATTATATACAAAATACAACAATTTTAAATTGTTGTCTAAAATTTTATTTCCCAAAATAAATTCACTTTGGGGCTGTTTGGAAGCCCGGGACTGCACTGCAAGTGGCAGTCCCCGCGGCAACTTGCTGCAGTTTCAGCGAGTTCATGTGTTTGGATGACCCAGCAAGTGCACGGGAAGTGTCATTTTTTCTGACAGCTCTCACTTGCTGTCCCCCCATTTTTTTGTGTTTTCACTCCCGGCAGAAAATGGGCGGAGGTGGAGTGAAAGTGGTGTGGTGTTGGTGATGACCCCCCCACACCCCCACCCCACCCCACAACAGCAGCAGCCTTTACGAGAGAGAGAGAGAGGGGAGGCAGTGGAAAGAGGAGGTGGTGGCTCGTGGAGGCGGTGGTGGTGGAGGAGGCGGTGGAGGGGCGGTGGAGGGGCGGTGCTGGGCGTGGAGGAGGCGGTGGAGAGAGGAGATGGTGGTGGAGGAGGCGGTGCCGGACGTGGAGGAGGCGGTGGAGGGACGGTGCTGGGCGTGGAGGAGGCGGTGGAGAGAGGAGGTGGTGGTGGAGGAGGCGGTGCCGGGCGTGGAGAAGGCGGTGGAGGGACGGTGCTGGGCGTGGAGGAGGTGGTGGAGAGAGGAGGTGGTGGTGGAGGAGGCGGTGCCGGGCGTAGAGGAGGCGGTGGAGGGACGGTGCTGGGCATGGAGGAGGCGGTGGAGAGAGGAGATGGTGGTGGAGGAGGCAGTGCCGGGCGTGGAGGAGGCGGTGGAGAGAGGAGATGGTGGTGGAGGAGGCGGTGGTATTGGGGAAGAGAAGAGAGAAGAAGAGGATGGGGCAGAGAGAGAGAGAGAGAGAGAGATGAAGAAAGAAGAAGAAGTCAGTAGAAGAGTCCCGAAAGGAGAGGGGGAGAGAGAGAGAGGGGGGTGTTTAATATTAATAGATAATTACAATTAAATCTTGTTTAATTATGATAATTATTATCATAAATAATTTACTTTACCTTAAATTTATCAAAGTCATAAATTTTTAATCCATACAAAAAAAAAATTATCAAAGTCATAAAATTTTAATCCATACAAAAAATTTGGGGGTAACCATACCTAGATTTACCACATCTCCAAAAAAAACTTTCACTTTCTACTTACATAACTATCCAAACACCAAACTAATTTTTTTCCCACTTTCACCAGACAAAAAGTACTTCATCCAAACACATTTTGGAAAGTGCCACTTGCTGCAAGTCCACTGAAACTCAACTTGCTGCAAGTGCCACTTTTACACTTTCAAAGAGTTACATCTATCCAAACAGCCCCTTTATGGCTGTGCCAAAAAAATTGGCGCTCATACGCTGCCGGTAACTAGGTTTTTCCCCCTCTTGACTTCAAAATTTTCATGGTCTCTCTCTCCTTCCTTTCTCATTTTTTGCTGCCAACATAGAGATGGAGATGGATCCCCCAATTCTCAGCCGCAGCAGTCATAGTACCTCCTCGACCCTATCCTCGTCCGCCCCCAACCGCAGAGTGCCCTCTTACAAGTCTGATGCCACCATCGGTAGTCCATCCCCCGACGCCTTCAACGTCATCTTCTTCCTCACAATAATAGAGAGCATCCGGTTGGGGGTCTCGACTCACGGCAACAATGGACATCCGGTTAGGGGTCTCGACTCATGATAACAGAAGGCGATGATTGGGGGTCTCGACTCACGACAACAGAGGGTACGTGTTTTATATCATGATTCATATTAGGCGTCGTCGACGCCATCACCATCATCGTCGCCAGCAAGGTCCTTCATCTCTACCCCTCGATCATTTGGTAATATCCTTGAGCAACAATTTATATTTGTAGCATCCTATTGTATTTTGGAGTTTATTGGCTTAGCGTGGCTTAGCATGTCTGACACCAAACAAGTCACTTATTTTATGAGTGTGCTTCCTATATGTTAGGCACATAACACAGTTTACATGACAATGATATAATATTGTAATTTATTTGGCTTACTTGTTTTTATTAGCTTTCTTGGAGTAAGGTCATTATGTCTTATTGGGCACAATTTGTATTGGATCATGGTAGAACAGTTATGGATCATGGTAGACAATTACCTTTGTATTTTTTTAAATCCATCTTAAAGAAACTATATTTACTTTCATAGGTGAACCAACATGTACCCTTCTTCAGCATTGTTGGGTCGGGATAAAGATGAAAATGAAGTACTTCCTGTAGATGAACTTATTGAAGACTTTCTTATTAGGGACGGTCATGACTATATCCATCACATTTATCAGTCGCTACCTATTTAATCAATTGGTAAGTTAGTCTAGTTGGATCACTTGCTACCCGGTGCATGAATCCAGTCAACCAAGCTCCTGCATGTGAACTGATCAATCCAGATTCAGTTAGGGGTAATAAACAAGCCAAGAACAACATATATATGCCCATTGATGCGTTATAACAATTTTTGTCCACGATAAAAAAGACACAATCCTTTTTTCAATCTCCCGCATCTAAGCAGCGATGTCTATCGTCATTGATTTAACAAATGTAGCTAAAGAATGAATGCAGTATCATCCTGATTGAGGTGTGGAGAAATGAAGACTTGAGAATTTGATAGAATCCACCTAGGTGATGGAATACTTCTCGTAGGTCATATTAACTGACTTCTGCATTATGTTTATGTGGTGAGGTAAATCTACCTTGCTGGTCCCAAGAACTAGTGTTACAGGAGTATATATTTCATAGATGAGATGTTAAATTTTACTAGTTTAAGTTAGTCCTAGAAGAGGACGATAAAAATCCATATATGGCTACATGCTTTCTTGTTTCATATGAAAATACATAAAAAACCATAGAAATTCATGCTAGTATGAATTATTTATAGTAAAAGGAGGCATAAATGTTTCTCATTATCTATACACACTATATTGATGCAGGTCACTGCTCGCAGAAACAGTTGATGTTTTTTTTATATTATTCAGCAATGTTTTATGTTGCAAACACTTTTTTCATTCGCCATGGTCTTCTGGTGCAAAAGAAAGCCTCTACTAATGCAGACATGTTGCGCATATATGATTAGCATATGTGGGAGGCATCAGAGAGGAACTAGCAGAAGGCTCAAATTATTATTATGTGTTGGGCACTCAAATTATTACTATGCAGAAAAATGAACACACAAGAATATATATATATATATATATATATATATATATATATATATATATATATATATATATATATAAAATATATATATATATATATATATATATATATATATATATATATATATATATATATATATATATATATATGGATCTTGCTTGTACTTACTATTTTTTAAGCTTGTGTCAAAAAATGAATATGCACTGATGGAGTCATTAACATTGAATACTCCAATTTGGTTGAGTTGTCTTTCCATTACTTTTCTTGCAATCATGCTCTGCACGATTTAGATGCAATTATATCATTAGAGGCATTTTGTCAACAAATGTACTTATCAAATTGAAACTCTGTCTCACTGCCGAAATATGCACATAGTTCAAGCTTTTCAATATTTATCTAGTTTTAGCACTTATTTCAAATTTATTATGTGTTCAAATTTGCGATGCAGTTCTAGTTTGGATTTGGTTTGTGTCTATGTTGCACGTTCGATATTTGCGACACTTAATATTTATCAGTTGATAATTGATATTTGAAAAAATAATACATTTGAATCAATTTGGGATACAACGAGAACAAACCACTTGAGATTGTTTGGACATTTGGCTACAACAAAGACCAATAGATGCAATGGCTATTAGCAGAGCTAGAACATTAGTTAAACGAGGGGGCTAAATATAAACAGTTCAGATTGATGTGGTGAAAACTTGTTTCACATTTGCTAATATTAAAGATGAGAGGAGCCTGGATAGAAAAAATAGTATATTTGAAGATTAGGATTAAGGATTCGTGTTTGGCCTTAAAAATGTGGGATAAACCCCAAAATCTGGAATAAACCCCAAAGTTTGGAACAATAGCTTTATTGTTTTATTTTAATAGTAGTAGCAATTTGTTGTTTCTGCCTCCTATTAAGTCTTCAAATGTTAGTAGACAAGGATGCACTGGCACTGTGTCACTCATACCGTGCAATTCGTCTTGTTAGTTGACTATATATTTTTGTCATAATAATTAATGATGGAAGGCTCTAACCAGTTTCGCTGTTTTTTGTAGGGAGAGCCAAGTTTTTTCTTATTTGGGTTTATCATGTGCATTGCTGCAACTGCTGCAAGGGTACTTAAGTCGGTTACAAGGAATCTTGTTGTCGTCTGAGGGGTAATTGATTTATATTTGTTCTTTGTTCAATTGAAATTCGGTTCATGTGTCTATCAGGAGAGTCTGAAATATGCCGATTTTCTTCTTGATATTTTCATTGTCCATTCTGATTAGCGTACTATTAGGTTATTGTTACATCATAGCAAAAATTGCTTTTTAGCGCAAGCTGTTGTTGAGTTCTGTTACCATGTATAACTCTTTTGATCTATGTGAATGTTTCTACTTTTTATTAGGGAGAAGCTCAACTCCATGAATCTTCTCTTATATATGGCTCTGAGATCAGTTGTTTTCTTACTTACTGGAACACTTTATATGGAGAAAAATGTGGTTGGCATCACAATAGAGCTGGCATCACGTCTCTATCAGGGAGAAGCTTATTTTTTTATTTGTTAGGGTATGCTTATTTTTAAATTTGTTATAAGATATGTTTCCAGGTTTACAATTATGTTAGTAAAATATTTAGCAATCTGAGATAATTATTTTAGTGAGCTCTGTTCTAAGGTAGCTGTTATTGGGTTTGCTTTCTTTGTTAGGTTAGCTTTCTTCTTTTGTTAATGTCTCAATTTGAAAATGGTAAGACATAATTCGGATATGGTGAGACAAAATTCGTAATATTTGTTAAGCAACTTGAGCTTCTTGTTTGGATCCTGAATCTGCTACACAAGGAAACAACATCGGTTGACAATGGTTCAAGGGCCCTAGACTGGACTACCTAGGATTCAGGGGAATCTTTCCATCCTTGACAGTTAGTAAGACTAGTGGCCTTTACAACTGTTGAGATCTGTATAGGTTCTTGGTACTTATAAATTAAACAGTATTAATTATGAAATTCTTTGTTTAACTGGAAATTTTCCTCATCTTTTCAGCACCTTTGGTTGATTTAGACAAGAAAACCAATGAGCAAAACTAGAAAGAGGAATTTGCAGAAGGTTCAACTGAGATTCCTATAAAAGTACTCCTCTTATATGAGAATTGAAATGTTATTTTTTTTTTCATATGTTGGTTGTCCTTTAGATATCAAATACTTTGAGGGTTGAAAACTGTGCTGTAGAAGTGTGTAATTTATATTTGTGGAAATGTCTATTAAAGGTCTGATTCCAGGCAAAGAGAGGACTCTAAGATGGGTTGCATAGATATGAGTGTGGATTAGAATACAGACCACAATGATTTAAAATATATAATTTTTTGATTTTTTTACATGTAATTTGGGTGTCCATGTCGTATCTGACATTGACACGGGTGCCATATGACACCAACGAGGGAGTGCTTGTGTTTTTATGGTGCATATGTAGTTAAAAAAGGTGCTTGGTGATATTATCATTAAATTAGTGCCATAGGGTATTTTGGTTTAACGATATTAGTGCCACAGGTACAATATGACACCAACGTGGGAGTCTATAGTTTTAACGATAATAGATTGCATATTCTATACTTGAAGATGTTTAAATCTTTTTGTTTAATAGTATCTTATAAATTCTTTTATGTATGTTATTTCATATGTCCATTGTTTCTCTCAGCACTAGATAGAATAGTTATGATGATTGATTGAAACTAAAAGATCTTTTTCAGGACCAGCAAATGGTGAAAGTACTATTAAGTTTCTGAAAAGAATTTTAATAACTCAACAGTTGGATGAGTTGGCAGATATATAGTTCCAATATTTTCAAGGATGGTATGGATGAGGAGAACTTCAAAGAAGGACCCATATATTTGGGGAAGGCAAGTAGGCCAATGTGCTTGGTTCTTTCTTGTTGGATGATAACTCTGGTAAGAGAGACAACATATTTGTACACCCAATTTCCAAAATAAATTAATTAATATACGCTATTTATGTTGCAGTATTTCCTTCTTTGGCAATGACATCAAATTTTGCACCAGAGAATGACTTCAAGGAAGCCCATTATACGCTAAGAAACTGCCTAGAACTCATGTAGCCTTGCAACTTTGTATGGGTTGGAAGTTTCTGCTGGAAGTTTATTAATATATTACTTTTGTAACTTTGTATTGACATTTTATGGGCTGGAATTTTAATATATTACTTTTGGCACATTAGTGTTATTATTTGTGAAGATGCTTTTGGTTTATTATTTGTGTGTGTGTGTGTGTGTGTGTGTGTGTGTGTGTGTGTGTGTGTGTGTGTGTGTGTGTATATATATATATATATAATGTTTTGAAGGCATCTACAATGTGTCGTTGAACTAAGTTTACATGACACCAGTAAAGTGTGGTGACTAAAATCTTCTCTGTTATTTAGATGACACGTAAAAAGTGCCATGAAAAGTATCTAAGACATTTATTAAATGTCGTAGAATATTTTTAGATGACATCTACAAAGTGTTATAATTTTGATGACACTTATGAACTGTCACTGAAGAACGTTAAGATGACACCAGTAAAGTGTTGTGGAATAAACATTACATGACATTCAAAAACTGTCGTCGTAAAGTTATCACATGACACTTATCGAGTGTCGTTGAAAGTTAAAAACTTTCTATGACACCCCCTCCAGACAGCATCGAAAAAGTGCCATAGATAGTCATTAACGACACTTTTCAAGTGTCTTTAAAACATATTTTTGTTGTAGTTTCCTCTCCATAAAATTAAAATAAAAATGGCAAAAACGTGTGGTCGGTAATCAGTCGGTGTGCGGCCACGAAGCCGTCGCTAACGCCGACGGAAAAATTCTGTCGCTAAATATCCGTCGCTAATTGAGTGTATTTTGGTAGTGAAATCTCTCACTTCTTGTATGTCACAGTTTAACAAGACATATCGGTGAGAGGCATCATACTCGTCGTCAGTCAACCACCATTTTTTACTAGCCCCAACAGGCTTGCCCCTTACATTGAATATTCTTCCATCCTCAACATCCTCGTCATTCCTTTGAGGTCTATTTCGATTTGTCTTAACATGAGTATCGAAATAAATGGAGCAGAAGTTTGACACATCTTCGATAAGATATGCTTCGCATATCGAAGCCTCTATATGAGCCTTGTTGCCAACTTTCTTCTTTAGATGGTGTAGGTATCTAGAGAGACAAATTATCTTGAGAATTAAGAAAGAATTTTAAAACCCACTAAAATTCAACATAAATTATATCGATTTTTATGTACCTTTCAAATGGGTACATCTATCGATAATGAACAGATGCACCGACACGGACTTCGTATGCTAGATGAATCGGTAGATGCTCCATTCTGTCGAAGAAGCCAGGAGAAAATATTTTCTCCAACTTGTAAATTGTTAAGATAATCTTCTCCTCAAGTTCAACCATGTGTTACACAGTCAACTTAGTTGAACAAATATCCCTAAAGAATATTGATAGTTCAGCCAACGGAACCCATACAGCAGAAGGCAACAACTCTTTCAAAGCAATGGGCAGTAATCTTTTCATAAACACGTGGCAGTCATGACTCTTCATTTCCGTTAGCTTGCGTTCATTGAGATCAACGCATCTAGACAAATTCGACACATAGCCGTCGGGAAATCTTAAAGTAGATACCCACTTGCAGATTATTAATCTATCTTCCTTGCTCAATTGTGTATTATGCTATCGGCTTAGTTATTTGTCCACCAGCTCTCCTTTGTATTAAGTTCAGATAAAGACGCTTGCATATCTCGGCAATGTCTTGTCTTGCTTCTGGATTATCCTTCGTCTTTCCTTTAATATCCATGACGGTATTGAAGACATTATCGAATACATTCTTTTCGATATGCATAACATCAAGATTATGCCTTATAAGATTATCTTTCCAATAAGGCAAGTCCCAGAAGATACTCCGTTTGGTCCAGTTATGGTCGACACGATTGTTCGATGGATCTTCCATTACAGTGGACAAGTCCTTTACATCTTCCCAAATATTGTATCCCGACAATCTGGCAGGTGGATGAGAAAATTCTTGTTTTCCAGCTCTGAACGCGTCCTTGTTCTTTCTCCAAAGATGACTCGCGGGCAGAAATTGACGATGATAATCAAAGAAAGAAGTTTTTCCTCCATGCTTAAGGTGGAACGCCTTACTATTTTGCATGCATATCGGACAAGCCATGGTGCCGTCAGTACTCCATCCCGACAGCATACCGTATACGAGAAAATCATTAATTGTCCATATCAGTGAAGCTCTCATCTGAAAGTTATGTTTCCTGGAAATATCATAGGTCGTGACGCTGATCTCCCACAGCTGTTTCAGCTCATCCACCAACGGCTGTAAATATATATCGATATTCTTTGTCGGATTTTTGGGACCCGGTATGATAGCTGTCAAGAACATATAAGGAGTCTTCATACACATCCATGGTGGCAGATTGTAAGGGGTCAGAATGATCGGCCAGCAGGAGTATTGAGATCTCGACTGCCCGAAAGGGGCGAAGCCATCAGAACATAGCCCCATGCGTACATTTCTAGGCTCTGCAGCAAAATCTGGATGGTGAAAATCGAAATATTTTTACGCCTCTCCATCCGAAGGATGTAACAATTCTCCATCGTCCTTTGTGCGTTCTTCGTTGTGCCACGTCATGTGTTCTGCTGTATTCTGAGACATAAACTTCCTCTATAAGCGCTTCGTGATCGACAAGTAATACATTTACTTGTAAGGACGTCATTTTCTAGTTGACTTTCCTTTTCCTCTGACTGGCTTGTAACGATCCGCATTACAGAAGCTGTAACTTTCTATATCCTCGTTCTCCTTGTAGTACAACATGCATCCGTTGTGACAACAATCTATCTTGTCGTACCCCAGTCCCAGTTGTCGGACCATCATCTTCGACTTGTAGAAGTTTTTTGGAAGCTCTTTTGATTCCTTCGGTAACACCTCCTTCATTAGTTGTGTAATCCGATCATAGCAAGTTTGTGGCAAGTTAAAATCAGACTTTATGTTCAACAACCGCATCGTCACTGACAGTACGGAATGTTGCTCACAACCAGGATATAAAGAAGTTTCAGCATCCTGAAACATATCATAGAACTCCTTCGCCTTGGGATTAGGATCCTCCGGATCAAAATTAGGCCCTGCCGCGTCGTACACCATATCTCGTGCAAGGTTCTGCACGTCTCCTTAATCAACAGAGCATTCATCGTCATCGACGACAAAATCCGCTGCAGCATTATCATCAAAAGCATAAGTAGCAGCATTCGCAACCTGTCTTTCCGCATATAGTTCACCTTGCGATGACCACAGGCCGTAATCACGTACGAAACCCTTACGGGTCAAATGATCTCTTACACTCACCACTTCTTCGTAACGTCTATTGCAACAATTACGACATGGACACTTGATTTTGTTACCGTCCATAGACTGAGCTTTGCTCATGGCATACTTAAGAAACACTTCTACGCCTGCCTGAAAATCGTCACTCACACCTATTCTGCTCTCGTGTTGTCGTTTGTACATCCATGTACGATCAACGAAATTACGATCCATCACAGATTGGATGTAAAAATCTGTATAGTAAGACAAACTAAACAGAATTAGTATATAATCATGTAACTGGTGGATCCGCTGGTATTCTAGCTCGAGAAGAGAAAAATCTAAGTACAGTTGTTACTAATAGTTCGATACTGATAGTTCGATACCGATACTGATAGTTCGATACCGATACCGATAGTGCGATACCGATACTGATAGTCCGATACCGATAGTGCGATACCGATATCGATAGTGCAATACCGATAGTTCGATACCGATACCGATAGTCCGATAGTCTGATAGTCCGCTAGCGATACCGATACCGATAGTCCGATAGTTTGATACCGATACCGATAGTCCGATACCGATTCTTCGATAGTCCACTAAGTCGAAATAATTCCTCTTAAGCGTCGAGCATGTTATACACGGTTCAACTTGACGAGTCAGAAAATATTTTTGTGGTATTGTATGCTTGCAGTAGCAAATCAAGTTTTAGAGTCATTATAGGTCAATTAATCAAACTGAGTCAATCTATCTATTTCTAAATTGCAAGAGTCCACTTCTAGGATATGGGAGCTATATCCTAAATATCTAGGCTAAAATTAACTTGGTTAGGATACTAGAGTGTCCTTACTATCTAGCAAGCACTACCTTAGTCTAGTTACACTAGCATTACCTATATTTCCTACCATGCTTACACTCACACATTACACCACAAGCCGTCCTGCATGCTAATAGGCATGGTAGGCCTGCCTTCATTACTCACTCTCTAAAGCACACATACACATATGTATATCACAGTTAGATGTATAGATATATATATCTATATAGAAGCACACAACTGATACACTCTAAGGGTCAGTTTTCCAGGAAAAACTTCACTTATTCAGTGACTTTGGTGAAGCGAATGTCCCAAGGATATTCTTAACAAAGAAGGCAGATGAAGAACTTGCACTGTCCTTGACACAGTGAACATATACACCATGAACCCAAACTCCATATTTACATTTACTAATCCAAACACCACCAAACTAATGGATAACACCTAATATGGATAACACATTATTTAGCCCATATATAAACTCAGATGAATTTGAGAAGCAAAGCCCCCCGCCGCCCCCGACCAAAGTCCGCCGCCCCAAGCCCGACGTCCAGCTCCCGACCAAAGTCCGTCGCCCCAAGCCCGCCGCCCAGCCCCCGACGCCCCCACCCCAAGCCCGCCGCCCAGCCCCCGATCAAAGCCCGCCGCCCCAAGCCCGCCGCCCAGCCCCCGATGCCCCCGCCCAAAGCCCGCCGCCCAGCCCCCGACGCCCCTGCCCCAAGCCCGTCGCCCCCCGCAGCCCCGCCACCCAAAACCCCCCGCCCACCGCCGCCCCCCGCCGCCCAGCCCCCGACACCCCCGCCCCAAGCCCGCCGCCCCCGCTGCCCCTACGACACCGCGAGAGAGAGAGAGAGAGAGAGGGGATTACCTTCGGGAGAGAGAGAGGAGAGGACGCCGACGCCGATCACCGAAGCCGCGGGAGAGAGAGAGAGAGGAGAGAGAGTGAATTTGGGGGGAATATGAAAAGTTCCCCCCGTTGTTTCAATTTAAGTCTGGAACGTATATTTAGCGACAGACTAGTGACGGATTTTTATCCGTCGACCGTTAGTCGCTCTTTTTGATGCTTGCCGACGGAATATCCGTTGCTACGTAGTCGAAGAACTGTCCCGCCAATTCTTTCCACAATTCCCGCCAAATAATCGACTGCATAGCGACGGATAAATATTCGTCGCTATATCTCCGATGTCCTAGCGACGGATGAGCGACCTTTTCTCCCCCTAAAAATAAAATAAAAAATGTAACGGCTTGTCGTCGGTACTCCGTCGGCTTGTTGCCACAAAGTCGTCGCTATCGCCGACGGACAATATCCGTCGCTAATGTTCCGTCGCTAATTTACTGTATTTTGGTAGTGACACTACTACCAGAGAGAAAAGGTAAAGTATGCATTACTTTATCTGAAGGATGCCCCAGTCTACTATGCCAAACCTCGGAATCACTCTCTCTACATGCCAGGATCATCGAAGCCAAAGAAGCTGGAACCTCCCCCAAGAAGTAAAGTCCACCCCTTTGTTCACCTGCTCAAATCACCATCCTCGTACTTCGGCCCTGAACAAAACACAAATCAGGAGTAAATAACATATCACAATTTCTGGCACCAATCAATTGTGAGACAGAGATCAAGTTGCAAGTCAATGTCGGAACGTAAAGAACATCCGTCAACACCAATGAAGCAGTCAAAATTACTTTGCCTCTTAGAACAGCCTCAATCGTGCTCTCATCAGGCAAAGTCACAGGACAGACAGGGCCCTCAAAGCAATCAACTAAACAAGCATGAGAACCTGTCGCATGAAGTGTAGCCCCAGTATCGAATATCCAAGTGATAGAAGAATTCTTACCCATCAGGCGATCAGAGTTTAAAGTACCGGGGTTGGAAGGATTGTCGTTACCTTGCAAGCTCATCAGTTTCCGCCATTGTTCACCTAAGAGTGGTGAAGGATACCCTTCATGCATCATATCATCCGAACTCCCAGCAAGACCAGTAGGGACACCATGACCAGCAGCGGTGACATGATGAACAACCCCTGCTCTACCAGCACCATGTCCCCCATCACGTCTCTGCTGTGGTGCCGGGCCTCTGCCACCACCAGCACTACGTCCGCCCTAACGCTGAGGACGAGTCTCCCACCACTCTGGATAGCCAATCTTAGCAAAGCAAGTTGCAACATCATGACCTATTTTCTTGTAATGAGTACAGATCATATCTGATTTGTCCCTGGAATCTGAGTTTCTACTATTAGAAGTAGTAGAAATACGAGGTGAAGTCTTGATAGCCAGCGCCATCACCTTCTCAGTAGCGGATTGGACCTAAGATTTTCGTATATCCTCCTCTTCACGGACTGCCTGGTATGCCCGATCTAAACTTGGCTGAGGATCCTGAGCCAGAAGATTAGATCGGATATGACCATACAACTCAGCATTCAACCCATACATAAAGTCCTGAAAGTGGTCTTCATCCCTCATAGCCTGTAGCTTTGCAGCAAGTTCACCACAGGTACAAGTAGGCAATGAGAAATTGTTAGGGTTATATACTAAAAGCATCACTTTTGTAGTAATCTTATTTTCTTAAATTTTGAATGAGAATCATATGGGCAAATGTTTGCATATTGTATTTGTTGCAAGTGTTAATACAAATGTCTGATATTCTATATTGTAGATAATATGGTGTGTGGTGTCACACAGAAGATCATATTATCAGTTTCCTATGGTGTATATAAATAGTTCACAACCTAGATGGACTTGGACAATCTATTGGAAAGGTTGTAGTATAATCTGGTATTAGTCTATCTTGACTATAGGTTTACACTAGTACACTTTGTGTGTATTGAACAGGACCACTTGAGGTTGTTCTCTTTGTACTGACTACATAAGAGAACAAACACCTCTCTTATTATGGATGCTTGTGCTCTTAATCCGGATATAATAATGGACATGTATATGCAGTGTGCATTACTTTGACTCATAAAAGAGTGAGAATCATTATGGATCAACAACCTCTATGAATTGGGTAATAACATTGTATGTATGATGGGCTGTTGATTATAAATGGAATCCATGTCCCGATACATCGGGTTGATGATGTCCTGTTAAGGAGCTCATAAGGATTGTCATGTAAACCCTGCAGGTAGATTATATCCGACATGACAAATAAAGTTGAGCGGTACTACTTAAGGATAAAAGATGTCGAATCAATATAGTTGTCAGTAACTTAATTTGATCGACGGACATACGATATCTTAACATGGGGAGCCAAACGAGTATATAATAAAAGGAGCCCACAAACATAATTTGGGATTAGGGAGGTTGTGCAACAATAGCTCATTAGTGGACCGAGCTATTGTTAATGGGCCTGGATTGTGTGTTCGCACGGGATATCCAGATCCGTTAGGAGGCCTAACCCTAATTTCTCCTCATGGTCCCTGCCGTAGCTATATATATCCTCTATTCTCTAGCCGCCAGATTACTGATCAGAAATCTGAAATTTTCTCTAAATTTGTGATTCACGTAAGAAGAGAAAGAGAGGGATGCTAAGGAGAAGAAAAGGTTGGGAGATCGTCGCCCACACGACATCTAACTCGAGGAAGGAATATGTACAGAAGATCTTGGGGTCGTCCGCTCGAGATTGCTAGGAATTAATTGTCTCCTTTCCGCCGCAGGTATAATTCGTGAACACTAGTTTCCGCCTATGAAGGGTTAGAACACGTATTTGATCTGTTTAACTTTCTATTGATCAATACGCACACCAAAGGAAGGGTCATGGAAATCCCCGAATAGATCTGCGCAGCGCCAGATTTTGAATTCGGATAGTTAAGAACGGAGCAGCAAAGATGACCATAATAGTTGGATATTTTCTTTTATTTTTGTCATTTTTCTTTTTCTGATTATGCATGTTTATTATTGTGTGGTTGTTTTTTTTGAAAAACCAAGCCTACATTAATAATGGACAACATGGACATAATATCAACTAGTAGAAAAACTCTCATTGTTAAATAACTAAGTGGGAGAGGATATTTATTTAGTTTAAATCCTATGGTCTCCATTACTGGTTTGTAGGTGATGTAATTATACTTGCGTGTTGGCTATAGTGCTTTCCTCTATATCGGATGAGTATAATTATGGATCACCAGTACAAACTTCCTTAGGGATAATTGTAGAAAGTTACCTAGTATGTGTTCACTTCTCCATCTGAAGGAACTCATTACAAGGTAATGGACTTAGTATTAAGTAATGGTATACACTTAGATACAAATAATGGTATCCTCCCCATCGGAGTCACTGCTATTATTTGTATGACCAGAGCAAGACCAGCATATTAATTTTATTTGTCATAAAGTTATGTTGACATGATAGTAAAATTAATAAGAAAAACCTACTTGAACAAAGTTTAATTTGTATACGTCCACATAATCGTGGCATGCTAAATTCATGGTGTTCAAGGTGTTGGTGAATTTCTTAATATTGTTTTGAGGGAATCAATATTTAGTTAATTCAAAAAGTTTTTTTTTGCCCTACATAATTTTATTTATGTGATTCTCAGAATTTCAAAAATGGGTTCTTTCAGTCCACTTATGGTGATTCTTAAAAAAAACAAACTTACTGGACCTAATTATATTGACTGGAAACGTAATTTGGATATTGTTCTGACTGCTGAGGAGTACAAATATGTACTTGTTGAGGAATGCCCACCTAAGCCTGATGCTAACTCTGATGAAGAGGTCAAAGAGGCTTATAAGAAGTGGAAAAAGGCAGATGAGATGACGCGGTGTTACATTCTGGCATCTATGTCAAATGTACTGCAACATCAGCATCAGGCCATGGCCACTGCTTATGACATGATGTATAACCTCAAGGAACTCTTCGGACATCAGAGTAGAGCAGCTAGGCAGTTTGCTATGAAATGTTTGATGAATACAAAAATGACTGAGGGTACACCAGTAAGGGATCATATTCTCAAGATGATGGGTCATCTGAATGAGATAGAGATCCTTGGAGCTGAAATCGATAGAGAATCCCAGGTCGATATCATTCTCGGGACTCTGCCTAAAAGTTTTGACAATTTTTGCCTTAATTACAACATGAACAAAAGGTTGTATAGTTTGGCAGAACTTGCAAAAGAGCTACAGGATGCCGAATCTCTCTTTAGGCAGAGTGGTCATGTTTTTGTTTCTGAAAAGGCTTCTACTTCTAAGCCAAAAGGTGGTAAGAAGAAGAATAACATTCAGAAACAGGCAAACTCAACAAAGAAGGGCATGGGACCTCAAGGCGCGATAAAAAAGCCGAAAGGTAAATGTTTCAAGTACAAAGGGTCAGGACATTGGAAGACTGATTGTCCACTTCTCAAACAAGGGAACAAAGAAGGTATATCTCATTTACTAGTAGTTGAAACATGTTTAGCGGTGTTATCTACCGACACCTGGTGTAGATACACGAGCCACTAATCACGTCTGTAATACATTACAGGGGTTCCAGGAAACCAAAAGACTCAGTGATGGAGAGATATGCTTGTTCATGGGTGATGCTACAAAAGTATCGGTCGTTGCATTAGAAGATGTTACTTTATCTTTTGGTAGAAATAAGTCTTTGACATTGAGAGATTGTCTTTATGCACCTTCACTTAGAAGGAATTTAGTTTCTGTTTCTATGTTAGTTAAGGATGGATATTCAGTTTATTTCAATGACAATATTGTTATTAGAAAGAATAAACATTTTATCTGTTCTGGTGCATTGGTTGATAATTTGTATATCATTAATCCTATTTCGCCCACAATGCAACTTATGGAAATGAATAATATGTCATCTAACTTAAATAAGAGAAAAGAACCTTCTTGTATGAACCAAACATATCTTTGGCACTTGCGATTGGGGCATATTAACCTAAGAAGGATTCAAAGATTGGTTGAAAATGGACCTTTGAGTTCATTGGAAGTGGAGGCACTACCAGTCTGTGAATCCTGCTTGGAAGGTAAAATGACCAAAAGGCCTTTTACGGCAAAGGGGTATAGGGCCAAAGATGTGTTGAAATTGGTTTATTCTGATTTGTGTGGACCCATGACTATCCAAGCTAGAGGTGGCTTTGAATATTTTGTCACATTTATTGACGATTATTCAAGGTATGGATACATTTATTTGATGCGCCGTAAGTCTGAGTGCTTTGAGAAATTCAAAGAGTACAAGGCTGAAACAGAGAAACGTCATGGAAAATGTATCAAGTCATTATGATCAGATCGTGGTGGCGAGTACCTCTTTGGAGAGTTTAGGGATTATTTATCAGAGGCTGGGATTGCATCCCAATTGACTGCACCTGGAACGCCCCAACAGAATGGTGTAGCCGAAAGAAGGAATAGAACTCTTATGGAGATGGTTAGATCAATGATGAGTTATTCGGATTTGCCAGATTCGTTTTGGGGAAATCCCTTAGAGACTGCAGCTTATATTTTGAACTTGGTTCCTTCTAAGTCAGTACCTCTTACTCCCACAGAGCTGTGGATTGGGCGTAAGCCTAGTCTGAAACATGTTCGTATTTGGGGTAGTCCAGCACATGTGCTGAATGGAAAAGCAGATAAGTTGAAATCTCGTACAGAAGTACGCTTGTTTGTAGGCTATCCAAGAGGAACGAAAGGAGGTTTATTTTATAGTCCTAAGGATCAGAAGGTCATTGTTAGCACCAATGCTCGATTCTTAGAGGAAGACTATGTGATGAACCATAAACCCACAAGTAGAGTTGTTCTAGAAGAACTGAGACGTGAGACACCAAGTACTTCAGTACCAACAGTACAAGAGGATGAACCACAAATAACTGCACAACGTGTCACAAATGTTACACTACAACCGATAGTGCCTCGTCGTAGTGGGAGGGTTGTGATACAACCTGATAGATATATGTTCTTGGAAGAGTCGTCAGACTTCGTCCCTGAGGAACAAGATTATGATCCCTGTACCTACAATGAAGCACTCCAAGATAAAGATACAGAGTCTTGGCAAAAAGCAATGATATCTGAAATAGAATCTATAGATTCTAATCAGGTCTGGGAGCTTGTAGAACCACCCGTTGGTGTAAAATCCATTGAATGCAAGTGGGTATATAAGAGAAAAAGAGGGTCAGACGGTAAGGTTGAAACCTTTAAAGCTCGGCTTGTAGCAAAAGGTTTTACTCAAAGAGAGGGTATCGATTATGAGGAAACCTTTTCTCCTGTAGCCATGCTTAAGTCTATCCGAATTCTTTTATCTATTGCAGCTCATCTCGATTATGAGATTTGGCAAATGGATGTCAAGACAGCTTTCCTTAATAGAAGTCTTGAGGAAGACATCTATATAAAGCAACCAGATGGGTTCATTGAAAAGGGCCAGGAGCATCTTATTTGTAAGCTCAAGAAGTCCATTTATGGACTTAAGCAAGCTTCCAGATCTTGGAACATATGTTTTGATCAGGTGATAAAATCCTATGGATTTGATCAATGTCAGGATGAATCATGTGTATACAAAAAATATGACGGAAACGTGGTAGTTTTCCTAGTACTTTATGTGGATGACATCTTGCTCATTGGAAACAATGTGAAGGTGTTATCTGATGTAAGGGTATGGTTATCCAAACAGTTTGATATGAAGGACTTGGGAGAAGTAGGTCACATCCTTGGGATCAAAGTTCTACGAGATCGCAAGAAAAGGATGTTGGGCTTATCCCAAGCTTCCTATATCGATACTGTACTAACTCGTTTTAGTATGCAAAATTCTAAGAAAGGTTTTTTACCTTTTAGACATGGAATTGCTCTATCAAAGGAGCAGTGTCCGAGGACACCTAAAGAGATAGAGAACATGAAGGCAGTTCCTTATGCTTCAGCAGTAGGAAGCTTAATGTATGCAATGCTATATACGAGACCAGACATCTGCTTTGCCGTAGGCATGGTCAACAGATATCAGTCTAACCTAGGACAAGAGCACTGGACTACAGTAAAGCATATTTTGATGTACCTGAAAAGGACTAAAGAGTATATGCTAGTTTACCAGGTAGATAGTTTAGTTCCCTTGGGGTATACAGACTCAGATTTTCAGTCAGATAGGGATTTCTGAAAATCTACCTCAGGTTATGTGTTAACTTTGGAAGGTGGAGCCATTGTGTGGAGGAGTATCAAGCAAAAATGTATTGCTGATTCCACCATGGAAGCCGAGTATGTGGCAGCCTCTGAGGCAGTCAAAGAAGCGGTTTGGCTCAGAAACTTTCTGTTGGACTTGGATGTGGTACCTAGTTTGCCTAAGTCTATTACACTTTATTGTGATAATAGTGGTGCAGTTGCAAACTCGAAGGAACCACGAGCCCATAAGACTGGAAAACACATTGAGCACAAGTACCACCTGATAAGAGATTTCGTAAAGAAATAAAAAGATGCTGTGATCAAGATAGCATCAGCCGACAACCTAGCTGATCCCTTTACAAAGAGCTTACCAGCTAAGGCTTTTGATAGTCATGTTGAGGGAATGGGAGTCAGATGTGTAGCAGCATGGCTTTAAGTATAAGTGGAAGATTTGTAACAGTATACTGAAAAGCAATGCTTTGAGTATAAGTGGGAGATTGTTAGGGTTATATACTAAAAGCATCACTTTTGTAGTCATCTTATTTTCTTAAATTTTGAATGAGAATCATATGGGCAAATGTTTGCATATTGTATTTGTTGCAAGTGTTAATACAAATTTTGGATATTCTATATTGTAGATAATATGGTGTGTGGTTGTCATGACCCGCACCCACTGTGAGGGTACGAGAACGTAACAACGCCCAGCCTACGCCGCAGTGTCGGCAGTAGAACGCTGTTCTAGGTCATGAACTATAACTAACATAATATGAATACTCTCCATAAGGACGCCAACACAGAGGTACAACTCAATCACAATCTAGAGATAGAATGTAGCACGATAAGATAGATAAGAAATCCTCAACTGAGGTACATCAGAAATAAAATACAAGTCTCAACATCTACTAGTCTCAATATCCCTAAAATATACAACTCTGGAAATAAGACAACAACTAAACATGAAAAGAAGATCAGACTAAGCTAACTATACTATGCAAAGGTGCCATCCTCAACAGCTGCCCGAACCTCCCCAGGGGTCCAGGTCGCAAGTGTCATCTAGGCAGCTCCAAAGTAAGGGGTGCAGGGTTCCTCATCATCCTCTGTAAAATTTTCAACAGGTCCAGTCAGGACAGGAGCGAGCACAGTACATCTCAACAGTTCATAGCAGGTTAGAAAATATAATCATGCAGTAAAGTAAGATGCAGGTACTGAAAGAAATGCTGTATGTAAACAGAGAGAGCTGTAATAGAAATATCTACTATAAATAAAGAGCTACCAGTGACTAGTGATTTAGAGTACAAAGTCGACATGTGAACGGCTTGATTGTACATGGCTATACTAAAGAGGCGTACATGGCTATTCTACTTTGGAAATTGTTCACATGGCTATTTATACTCCCCCGTACCCCCAATCAATACACAAGGATCCAGCCAGGTTATGTTATATGATGCTATATAACAGCCCCCGAAGGGTGGTAGACCCCGAAGGTGATAAGACCCCGAAGGTAATAAGACCCCGAAGGTAATGGACCCCGAAGGTAGTAGACCCCGAAGGTAGTACATAGCAGTCCCATAAATGGGATAAGGATTTTAGGAAGACTCTACGATCATAAGAGTATATGTCGTAAGTGATCAAAGAACCAATGAAGCATATGATACGTCATGTAAGTGAAACGCACAGAACATGTAGTACCTGATGCTCCCTAAGGATAACATCTCAAGAAGGGATCCATATAGTACCAATCCGTGTGACCAACGTGACAGTACAAGTAAAGTAATCTACTGTAGGAAATAATTCTAAGCAGGATATGAAATGATCAGAGAATGTACTCGCCTGGTATCTGAATAGCTGTAAAAATGTACTGTCCGAGATGAGGTACCTGGCTCCTAGTTAGAGCAACACAAGTCAAGATGTATACAGAGGGTAATATATGAAATGTACAATGCATCTGTATGCTGTCTAGGTCAATCTAGACTAAAGTCAACACTTGGTCAACCCTGGTCAACCAAGAAGTCAAACCTAGGTCTAACAAGCCTAAATAGTCTGTCCCAGCTAGAACACACCATACACTAGTCTACAAGATATTAGACGTGTGTGTATTTCATACACACAAACCACTCAAGGGTACTTAGGCTATGTACCTTGGTTATAGGCCATAGGCAATTAGCCAAGCACTAGGCCATATCACATATAGGCCTAAACACCATATACCATACTCATATTTATATACACAACCATAATATATATATATATATACAACCATAATAAATATATATATATCTATATACACATAGGCTATTGAACTATCCATTCCACATACCATTATCACCCTATACATACACTAGTTTAGACATTAGGTATATATATACATATATATACTTATAGAGACATAGAGAGGGGGTTAAGGGCTATTACATGTGTGTGTGTGAAACAGGATAGTGTGACAGTGGTAGGTCAACCATTCAGTTAACAGGAAAAGGAAATCAAGTCAATGTAAGTAAAGGGAAACCAATTTGTACTCTCAGGTTTCATATACCTACAATCAGTTATCTAAAACCCCAAAATTCACACTTGCTAAAAGAAACATTCAAATGGAAATTAAAATCCCCAACACAGACATTCAAATAGGAAGGGAATTGCCCCTTTAATATATAGTTCAGTCAACAATTTGTGTGTGTGGGTGAGTGTAACAGTGTGGCTGTGCAGTGAGTGTTGAGGGGAGAATTTAGTGAGGATATGTGTATGAGTGAAGGGTGAGGGTGTCTCAGGTTTGTGACTGAACATCTACCTATATCAACTTATATTAACCACAACCCAGTTTAGTCAATCGATCCCCAAGTATAAATATATATCAACATCAATGTTAACTAAAACTGGAAAGAAGACTAACCCAGTTTTAACATTCATCTAAAACACAACTGAAATAAAGGAAGGAACTGTGACTGATATCCTAACACTTCCCACCCAAAACCTTGTCAAGCTCGATCAAGCCTCCCCCACATCAACACACATGTATGAAGATTAGCAAGGGCATAATGTAGGCATAAACTACAGTATTTAAACATCAAATAAAAATCTGTTTGGAAAGGGAATTAGAGTTCAGGTTTCAAACAGTGTATAGCATCTCAGTTCATGTGTGTGGAATGTGTGAGGAAATGTGAGGGGGAAGCCAAATGCATATGTGTGTGTCATGTTACACCTGTGTGTGTGCTGTTCAAATGTGAAAACTGAAAGGGTAAACAGGGAATGCAACCTGGAAACAGTGAGTGTACTAAGCTGGAAATCAGTGAACAATTGCACATATGTATCAGAAAAATTAGTGTAAAGGAATCTGGAATTTAAACAGCTAACCAATCTCTTGACAGTGAGACATGAACCTACCAATTCAGTCCAACATTGCATTTAACAGTGAACAAAAGGCAAGCAGTGAGTTAACCCATATCTCAGTTTTAACTACATATAGGAAGCAAGTCAATGTGAATGTGGTTCATCCAAACTCAGGTTTAATACTCATAGGAAAAATCAGTTCAGATAAGAAAAGGAGAATCAGTGAAATGGAAATCAATATCCCAGTCTCAGATTTGTGTGTGTGTGCAAGAGGGCACAAGGGGCATGAGTTTTTGCAGGAACCAGGGAATGAATTAGTGGCATGGCAATTAGTTCAATGTAATGGGAAAACAGGGATTTCATGAATGATAAACTGGAATCAATCATATTGCAAAACAGTGTAGTAATCAATGACTAATTTCAGTTTTTTATGTATTAACCTAAACTCAGTTTAATAGGAAATAAACCATCAACTAAGTCCTAATGGCAAATCAGTTCACAGTTGTAAGAAACTATTATTAAGCATCCATTCAAAATCTATACAATGCCCAATCCATATTCACACAGTCAACAGTGCTAAGTTAATCAAGGGAAAAATCTAGAGTTTCAGGTTTTAGACAGAAAAAGGGAACACATTACTCCTATCAATTCCTGTTTTCATAAAACCATATGAACTAAACTCACATGCCCAATTTCAATTTAAGAATCTAAAAGCCCATTTGAATTTAAATACTTCAAGAATATAAACCAACAAATGTGTGAGAGTAGTTTACAATTGGAAAACTTCATTAACAGGGATTAATTAGTGAGGGAATTTACTGACAGGACAATGTATCAGAGCAGCATCAGTAAAAGCCATTCGAGCCTCATTCGATTTCAATTTCACATCAAACAACCTAACTAACATGTAAATCTAATCAATCACATATCATACATCATATTTAGGATATAATTAGTAAATTAAAACATAAATAAACCATTTAAAATTGATTTGAATAAAGAATACAGCAGCACACTGAACCAATCCTCGTGCATGTGTTCACTGTGTTCGTGGACACGACACGACACAAACTAGGACTCGTGATCGTGTCCACACCTAGGTTAGGTCTAGGTGCATGTGCCCAAAAGCCTGTAATGTTTCCATGGTGTCGTGTGTCCGATATTTTAAGCCGTATCAGTGGCTTAAATCATCTGTGCGCAGAACAGTGCAATATCGATGCACGACGGATTTCTCTCTAACCCCGACATGAGACTCAATGAAACTTTGGGGGCATGATGTCAGTGCATGCCCCCTCGTGTCCACCAAGTTTCATATCGAAAGAACCCGTGTCGTGTCATACCTGAGCCCCGAGTAGCAGGGGATGCGCCCAGGCCGCGCGCGCGTGTCCAACCGCGTGTGCACATATGTCAAAACGACTCAACACGACACTGAATCAAACTCAGAATCCTAGAATCGTGTAAGCCACATCAAATAGACACTTCCCATTCAAAAACTTCCACAAAAACAATTCGAAATGCCCATTGGGGCATTTCGTCAAACACTTGCACACATCACTGATACGTGTCCGATACAGACACGTATTGGACACGAACCCTAACAATGCCTATACCATCAGAGAGAGGGAACCTAGGGCTTCCTAATCATGCAAGGAAATCGAGATTTGGTGGAGGGAATGGAAAGTTACCTAGGTGTGTTCCTCCACAAGGAAAGCCCCAAAAATGAGATCTCATCAAGCTAGCCAATGGCTCCAAATTGGTCCAAACCTGAGATTATCCTCCATGAACAGTAGGGGAATGAAATTTAGATCACTATGGAAGAAGTCTCAATGAAAATGGACCATTAATGAATAAACTATGAAGAAATTTCAAGAAAACAAACCTTGTTCTTAGAATGGTGGAAAGAGGGGAAAGAGGCACAAGTTTCAAGAGAGATTTTATAGGGATAGGTGCCCTATGTGGCTGTCATCAATGCTAGGTTTAGGGTTTTGGAGAATCAATCTAAGGGCTCTCATCCCATCTAGTTATTCAAGGGTCAATCAAGGTCCCCCTCAATCAAGTTGCAACCTAGTCATTCTAACTAGTCATGACTAACCATGACCAACTCAATTTCTAACTTAGTCTAACCATGACTAACTAGGACTAACCTAGGTTAGGTCAATTCTAGGTTGGGGCTACTAACAATCACATACCAAGCAATTATTCACATATATTCAATAAATTCTAATAAATCCTATTAAATTCAAGTAAATCCCAAAATGACCAAAGTACCCTCTAGGCTAGAATGTACTAAACAAAATCTCTACCCACATGGTTAGGCTCTAGGGCAGACAGTCACTACGGCTCACTAGCAAAACACCTAAAATCACAAGTCATGACTCAAGCAGTTTTTAAATTGTTTAAAAATTATTAAAATCACCAAAAATCATATTATTAAACTAATTACCATAATTAAATAATTTAAATACAAAATTTCAAAATTACCCTCATTTGGAAAACTGGGTGTTACAATCCTACCCACCTTATAAAAATTTTGTCCTCAAAATTAAGATGGTAGCAGTCCTTCTAGGTCAAACAACCCACAATCAAAGTCTCAAACATACCGTCAGATAATCATATGCGTCTGTCCAAAATCATGATACTCAGAATCTTCGTCATGCTAGCGAGCAAGGCTACGATAATCACAGAGTCCTCGACTAAGGCACATACCTTTAGAATCATGGTATTTAAAATTTTCGCATTGCCGCATGCTTGGCAGCGAAAACTTTTTCCCACACCCGAGAAATACGTCCTAAATCTGACTATATGTCTTCACTATGCCAGCAAACACGACTATCGAAGATTCTAGATTTCATAACTGGGTGACCTAGCCCATATGATTCATCTCAGAAGAAGGTCAAACATAACACAAGAACAACAGGACAAAATTGATAAATCAACAAGGAACAGAAGGAATCAGGATTTCAAGACAGTTATAAGAGGCAATTGCAGAATTTGATTCAAAAGAACGGAACCTGTAACTAGATCTCCAACGGCCTGAGCATCCTCGACTGTCCTGGCGAAAGCTCGCCCTTGCTGGCCTCACCTGGCCAGCTGCTGATGCTGCATGTACCTCTGCTGCTGAGTCGGTAAGGGTGATCCCCTCTGCTGGCCTACCGGAGCCCTAGCTCCTGCTCCCTGAACTGCCTGTCCTGATGACTCGGGACACTCTCTCAGACGATGATCGGATCCTCCGCAAAGCAAACATCTGCCCAGCCTCTTCCGACATTCGCCCCAACCATGCCCTGGTCTCTTGCAAAAAGGGCAAATGATAACAAGCTGCTGTCCCGGGGTCTGCTGCTGCCTCTGTGGCTGCTGCGTCTGCTAAAAGGGTACACAGCCCTGAAACTGACGCTGCTGAAGGTAGACCGTCGGCTGCTGGTACTGCTGCTGAAACTGTAGAAGTAGCATCTGCTGCTGGAACTGTAGAGGTAGCATCTGCTGTGGATACTGCTGCTGAAACTGTAGGGATAGCATATGCTGCGGATACTGCTGCTGAATCTGCAAGCGGGGCATCTGATGCGGATACTGCTGCTGAGTCTGTAGGTGGGGCCTCTTGGCCGGGCCTGCACTGCCACTAGCTCCCTGAGTGTCTTGCGTCCTCTTCTCCTTCAGCCCAAGATCATCCTCCGCTGTCATGGCTCCTACCAGAATCTGCTCGAAAGTGGCGTCGCGGCCGCTCTTAGTATATAACTTGATCTCCTTGATCAAACCCCTGCGGAACCTCCTCGCCTTCCCGACCTCGGTAAGGTCCTCGATGAATCTGCTCAAACGGCTGAACTCTCCAGCGTACTCCTCAACGGTCTGGTTTCCCTGAACCAAACTCTCGAACTGCGCCTCCATAGCACGGAGTGCGGTATCGAAAAAGAATTTCTTCTTGAACAGTTTCTTGAACGCTGCCCAAGTTTGACCGGCTGTACCAATCCTCGGGTCCGTCTGGTACCAGGTACGGGCCAAGTCCTGCATCTGGCTGGCGGCTGCCTCGATCTGTAATCCTGCTAGTATCTGTGCCAATCGGAATATCTCCTCGATGTGCTCTATCCAATCGTCAGCGTATATGATGCCCTCTGTACCCTTGAAGTCTCGGGGTCCCATCTTCTTGAAGAAATGGATGTCTGGAGTCCTCGGCTGATACGGCTGCATCTGACCTCCCAGTGGCTGAGCAGCCACTAGCTCTACAATCGTCCTGACTAACTGATGAGTATCCTGCATGCTCTGTCAGATATCAGCAGACTGGCTCTGCTGTATCTGTCGCTGAGACTCCAAGAACTGCTGAAAAAGGGCAAACATCTGAGCCGCATCCACTGTCCCTGAAGGTAACTGCTGCTGGTACAGATCTGGAATGACGAGAGAAGACCTCCGGACAGGTGGAGGTGCACTCCCAAAAGCTACAGAAGCTCCAATATGAGCAGAAATAGGGGGTACTGTGGTCCCAGCATCCACAATCGGGTGAGGGGTGGTAGGCCTCTCACCAGCGTCTGCTGAGCCAGAGCGATGCGATCGTATCTCAATCACCATCCTAGAGACAGATCAAACAAGGAATCAATACTGAGATAGAAACGATAGTTCAAGGGAGGACAGTTATTCAAGAAAGTATCAGAAATTTAGATAGCAGGAATTCAGTTAGAGTTTTTCGTAATGTGATTGAGTACCTCAAAATAACTCCTAATCCTACTGCAGGCTGTAGTGGTACTCTAGTTCGAATACCACTACACAAACTCGACCTACATGGGCCACCACTAAAAACGTGTCACGACCCGTACCCACTGTGAGGATACGAGAACGTAACAACGCCCAGCCTACGCCGCAGTGTCGGCAGTAGAACGCTGTTCTAGGTCATGAACTATAACTAACATAATATGAATACTCTCCATAAGGAGGCCAACACAGAGGTACAACTCAATCACAATCTAGAGATAGAATGTAGCACGATAAGATAGATAAGAAATCCTTAACTGAGGTACATCAGAAATAAAATACAAGTCTCAACATCTACTAGTCTCAATATCCCTAAAATATACAACTCTGGAAATAAGACAACAACTAAACATGAAAAGAAGATCAGACTAAGCTAACTACACTATGCAAAGGTGCCATCCTCAACAGCTGCCTGAACCTACCCAGGGGTCCAGGTCGCAAGTGTCATCTAGGCAGCTCCAAAGTAAGGGGTGCAGGGTTCCTCATCATCCTCTGTAAAATTTTCAACAGGTCCAGTCAGGACGGGAGCGAGCACAGTATATCTCAACAGTTCATAGCAGGTTAGAAAATATAATCATGCAGTAAAGTAAGATGCAGATACTGAAAGAAATGCTGTATGTAAACAGAGAGAGAGCTGTAATAGAAATATCTATTATAAATAAAGAGCTACCAGTGACTAGTGATTTAGAGCACAAAGTCGACAAGTGAACGGCTTGATTGTACATGGCTATACTAAAGAGGCGTACATGGCTATTCTACTTTGGAAATTATTCACATGGCTATTTATACTCCCCCGTACCCCCAATCAATACACAAGGATCCAGCCAGGTTATGTTATATGATGCTATGTAACAGCCCCCGAATGGTGGTAGACCCCGAAGGTGATAAGACCCCGAAGGTAATAAGACCCCGAAGGTAATGGACCCCGAAGGTAGTAGACCCCAAAGGTAGTACATAGCAGTCCCATAAATGGGATAAGGATTCTAGGAAGACTCTACGATCATAAGAGTATATGTCGTAAGTGATCAAAGAACCAATGAAACATATGATACGTCATGTAAGTGAAACGCACAGAACATGTAGTACCTGATGCTTCCTAAGGATAACATCTCAAGAAGGGATCCATATAGTACCAATCCGTGTGACCAACGTGACAGTACAAGTAAAGTAATCTACTGCAGGAAATAATTCTAAGCAGGATATAAAATGATCAGAGAATGTACTCGCCTGGTATCTGAATAGCTGTGAAAATGTACTGTCCGAGATGAGGTACCTGGCTCCTAGTTAGAGCAACACAAGTCAAGAAGTATACAGAGGGTGATATATGAAATGTACAATGCATCTGTATGCTGTCTAGGTCAATCTAGACTAAAGTCAACACTTGGTCAACCCTGGTCAACAAAGAAGTCAAACCTAGGTCTAACAAGCCTAAATAGTCTGTCCCAGCTAGAACACACCATACACTAGTCTACAAGATATTAGACGTGTGTGTATTTCATACACACAAACCACTCAAGGGTACTTAGGCTATGTACCTTGGTTATAGGCCATAGGCAATTAGCCAAGCACTAGGCCATATCACATATAGGCCTAAACACCATATACCATACTCATATTTATATACACAACCATAATATATATATATATACAACCATAATAAATATATATATCTATATACACATAGGCTATTGAACTATCCATTCCACATACCATTATCACCCTATACATACACTAGTTTAGACATTAGGTATATATATACATATATATACTCATAGAGACATAGAGAGGGGGTTAAGGGCTATTACATGTGTGTGTGTGAAACATGATAGTGTGACAGTGGTAGGTCAACCATTCAGTTAACAGGAAAAGGAAATCAAGTCAATGTAAGGAAAGGGAAACCAATTTGTACTCTCAGGTTTCATATACCTACAATCAGTTATCTAAAACCCTAAAATTCACACTTGCTAAAAGAAACATTCAAATGGAAATTAAAATCCCCAACACAGACATTCAAATAGGAAGGGAATTGCCCCTTTAATATACAGTTCAGTCAACAATTTGTGTGTGTGGGTGAGTGTAACAGTGTGGCTGTGCAGTGAGTGTTGAGGGAAGAATTTAGTGAGGATATGTGTATGAGTGAAGGGTGAGGGTGTCTCAGGTTTGTGACTGAACATCTACCTATATCAACTCATATTAACCACAACCCAGTTTAGTCAATCGATCCCCAAGTATAAATATATATCAACATCAATGTTAACTAAAACTGGAAAGAAGACTAACCCAGTTTTAACATTCATCTAAAACACAACTGAAATAAAGGAAGGAACTGTGACTGATATCCTAACACTTCCCACCCAAAACCTTGTCAAGCTCGATCAAGCCTCCCCCACATCAACACACATGTATGAAGATTAGCAAGGGCATAATGTAGGCATAAACTACAGTATTTAAACATCAAATAAAAATCTGTTTGGAAAGGGAATTAGAGTTCAGGTTTCAAACAGTGTATAACATCTCAGTTCATGTGTGTGGAATGTGTGAGGAAATATGAGGGGGAAGCCAAATGCATATGTGTGTGTCATGTTACACCTGTGTGTGTGCTGTTCAAATGTGAAAACTGAAAGGGTAAACAGGGAATGCAACCTGGAAACAGTGAGTGTACTAAGCTGGAAATCAGTGTACAATTGCACATATGTATCAGAAAAATTAGTGTAAAGGAATCTGGAATTTAAACAGCTAACCAATCTCTGGACAGTGAGACATGAACCTACCAATTCAGTCCAACATTGCATTTAACAGTGAACAAAAGGCAAGCAGTGAGTTAACCTATATCTCAGTTTTAACTACATATAGGAAGCAAGTCAATGTGAATGTGGTTCATCCAAACTCAGGTTTAATACTCATAGGAAAAATCAGTTCAGATAAGAAAAGGAGAATCAGTGAAATGGAAATCAATATCCCAGTCTCAGATTTGTGTGTGTGTGCAAGAGGGCACAAGGGGCATGAGTTTTTGCAGGAACCAGGGAATGAATTAGTGGCATGGCAATTAGTTCAATGTAATAGGAAAACAGGGATTTCATGAATGATAAACTGGAATCAATCATATTGCAAAACAGTGTAGTAATCAATGACTAATTTCAGTTTTTTATGTATTAACCTAAACTCAGTTTAATAGGAAATAAACCATCAACTAAGTCCTAATGGCAAATCAGTTCACAGTTGTAAGAAACTATTATTAAGCATCCATTCAAAATCTATACAATGCCCAATCCATATTCACACAGTCAACAGTGCTAAGTTAATCAAGGGAAAAATCTGTAGTTTCAGGTTTTAGACAGAAAAAGGGAACACATTACTCCTATCAATTCCTGTTTTCATAAAACCATATGAACTAAACTCACATGCCCAATTTCAATTTAAGAATATAAAAGCCCATTTGAATTTAAATACTTCAAGAATATAAACCAACAAATGTGTGAGAGTAGTTTACAATTGGAAAACTTCATTAACAGGGATTAATTAGTGAGGGAATTTACTGACAGGACAATGTATCAGAGCAGCATCAGTAAAAGCCATTCGAGCCTCATTCGATTTCAATTTCACATCAAACAACCTAACAAACATGTAAATCTAATCAATCACATATCATACATCATATTTAGGATATAATTAGTAAACTAAAACATAAATAAACCATTTAAAATTGATTTGAACAAAGAATACAGCAGCACACTGAACAAATCCTCGTGCATGTGTTCACTGTGTTCGTGGATACGACACGACACAAACTAGGACTCGTGATCGTGTCCACGCCTAGGTTAGGTCTAGGTGCATGTGCCCAAAAGCCTGTAATGTGTCCATGGTGTCGTGTGTCCGATATTTTAAGCCGTATCAGTGGCTTAAATCATCTGTGCGCAGAACAGTGCAATATCGATGCACGACAGATTTCTCTCTAATCCCGACACGAGACCCAATGAAACTTTGGGGGCATGATGTCAGTGCATGCCCCTTCGTGTCCACCAAGTTTCATATCGAAAGAACCCGTGTCGTGTCCTACCTGAGCCCCGAGTAGCAGGGGATGCGCCCAGGCCGCGCGTGCGTGTCCAACCGCGTGTGCACATGTGTCAAAACGACTCGACATGACACTGAATCAAACTCAGAACCCTAGAATCGTGTAAGCCACATCAAATAGACACTTCCTATTCAAAAACTTCCACAAAAACAAATCGAAATGCCCATTGGGGCATTTCGTCAAACACTTGCACACATCACTGATACGTGTCCGATACAGACACGTATTGGACACGAACCCTAACAATGCCTATACCATCAGAAAGAGGGAACCTAGGGCTTCCTAATCATGCAAGGAAATCGAGATTTGGTGGAGAGAATGGAAAGTTACCTAGGTGTGTTCCTCCACAAGGAAAGCCCCAAAAATGAGATCTCCTCAAGCTAGCCAATGGCTCCAAATTGGTACAAACCTGAGATTATCCTCCATGAACAGTAGGGGAATGAAATTTAGATCACTATGGAAGAAGTCTCAATAAAAATGGACCATTAATGAATAAACTATGAAGAAATTTCAAGAAAACAAACCTTGTTCTTAGAATGGTAGAAAGAGGGGAAAGAGGCACAAGTTTCAAGAGAGATTTTATAGGGATAGGTGCCCTATGTGGCTGTCATCAATGCTAGGTTTAGGGTTTTGGAGAATCAATCTAAGGGCTCTCATCCCATCTAGTTATTCAAGGGTCAATCAAGGTCCCCCTCAATCAAGTTGCAACCTAGTCATACTAACTAGTCATGACTAACCATGACCAACTCAATTTCTAACTTAGTCTAACCATGACTAACTAGGACTAACCTAGGTTAGGTCAATTCTAGGTTGGGGCTACTAACAATCACATACCAAGCAATTATTCACATATATTCAATAAATTCTAATAAATCCTATTAAATTCAAGTAAATCCCAAAATGACCAAAGTACCCTCTAGGCTAGAATGTACTAAACAAAATCTCTACCCACATGGTTAGGCTCTAGGGCAGACAGTCACTACGGCTCACTAGCAAAACACCTAAAATCATAAGTCATGACTCAAGCAGTTTTTAAATTGTTTAAAAATTATTAAAATCACCAAAAATCATATTATTAAACTAATTACCATAATTAAATAATTTAAATACAAAATTTCAAAATTACCCTCATTTGGAAAACTGGGTGTTACAATCATACCCACCTTATAAAAATTTCGTCCTCGAAATTAAGATGGTAGCAGTCCTTCTAGGTCAAACAACCCACAATCAAAGTCTCAAACATACCGTCAGATAATCATATGCGTCTGTCCAAAATCATGATACTCAGAATCTTCGTCATGCTAGCGAG
Organism: Iris pallida; assembly: GCA_029216955.1. Classification (NCBI taxonomy): domain Eukaryota; kingdom Viridiplantae; phylum Streptophyta; class Magnoliopsida; order Asparagales; family Iridaceae; genus Iris; species Iris pallida. Next base: position 23,337,790 of record JANAVB010024400.1, on the reverse strand, counting down.
CAAGGCTACGATAATCACAGAGTCCTCGACTAAGGCACATACCTCTAGAATCATGGTATTTAAAATTTTCGCATTGCCGCATGCTTGGCAGCGAAAACCTTAAATTCCCACACCCGAGAAATACGTCCTAAATCTGACTATATGTCCTCACTATGCCAGCTAACACGACTATCGAAGATTCTAGATTCCATAACTGGGTGACCTAGCCCATATGATTCATCTCAGAAGAAGGTCAAACATAACACAAGAACAACAGGACAAAATTGATAAATCAACAAGGAACAGAAGGAATCGGGATTTCAAGACAGCTATAAGAGGCAATTGCAGAATTTGATTCAAAAGAACGGAACCTGTAACTAGATCTCCAACGGCCTGAGCATCCTCGACTGTCCTGGCGAAAGCTCGCCCTTGCTGGCCTCCCCTGGCCTGCTGCTGATGCTGCATGTACCTCTGCTGCTGAGTCGGTAAGGGTGATCCCCTCTGCTGGCCTACCGGAGCCCTAGCTCCTGCTCCCTGAACTGCCTGTCCTGATGAATCGGGACACTCTCTCAGACGATGATCGGATCCTCCGTAAAGCAAATATCTGCCCAACCTCTTCCGGCATTCGCCCCAACCATGCCCTGGTCTCTTGCAAAAAGGGCAAATGATAACAAGCTGCTGTCCCGGAGTCTGCTGCTGCCTCTGTGGCTGTTGCGTCTGCTGAAAGGGTACACAGCCCTGAAACTGACGCTGCTAAAGGTAGACCCTCGGCTGCTGGTACTGCTGCTGAAACTGTAGAAGTAGCATCTGCTGCTGGAACTGTAGAGGTAGCATCTGCTGTGGATACTGCTGCTGAAACTGTAGGGATAGCATATGCTGCGGATACTGTTGCTGAATCTGCAAGCGTGGCATCTGATGCGGATACTGCTGCTGAGTCTGTAGGTGGGGCATCTTGGCCGGGCCTGTACTGCCACTAGCTCCCTGAGTGTCTCACGTCCTCTTCTCCTTCAGCCCAAGATCATCCTCCGCTGTCATGGCTTCTACCAGAATCTGCTCGAAAGTGGCGTCGCGGCCGCTCTTAGTATATGACTTGATCTCCTTGATCAAACTCTTGCGGAACCTCCTCGCCTTCCCGACCTCGGTAAGGTCCTCGATGAATCTGCTCAAACGGCTAAACTCTCCAGCGTACTCCTCAACGGTCTGGTTCCCCTGAACCAAACTCTCGAACTGCGCCTCCATAGCACGGAGTGCGGTATCGGAAAAGAATTTCTCCTTGAACAGTTTCTTGAACGCTGCCCAAGTTTGACCGGCTGTACCAATCCTCGGGTCCGTCTGGTACCAGGTACGGGCCAAGTCCTGCATCTGGCTGGCGGCTGCCTCGATCTGTAATCCTGCTGGTATCTGTGCCAATCGGAATATCTCCTCGATGTGCTCTATCCAATCGTCAGCGTATATGATGCCCTCTGTACCCTTGAAGTCTTGGGGTCCCATCTTCTTGAAAGAATGGATGTCTGGAGTCCTCGGCTGATACGGCTGCATCTGACCTCCCAGTGGCTGAGCAGCCACTAGCTCTACAGTCGTCCTGACTAACTGATGAGTATCCTGCATGCTCTGTCGGATATCAGCAGACTGGCTCTGCTGTATCTGTCGCTGAGACTCTAAGAACTGCTAAAAAAGGGCAAACATCTGAGCCGCATCCACTGTCCCTGAAGGTAACTGCTGCTGGTACAGATCTGGAATGACGGGAGAAGACCTCCGGACAGGTGGAGGTGCACTCCCAAAAGCTACAGAAGCTCCAATATGAGCAGAAATAGGGGGTGCTGTGGTCCCAGCATCCACAATCGGGTGAGGGGTGGTAGGCCTCTCACCAGCGTCTGCTGAGCCAGAGCGATGCGATCGTGTCTCAATCACCATCCTGGAGACAGATCAAACAAGGAATCAATACTGAGATAGAAACGCTAGTTCAAGGGAGGACAGTTATTCAAGGAAGTATCAGAAATTTAGATAGCAGGAATTCAGTTAGAGTTTTTCCTAATGTGATTGAGTACCTCAAAATAACTCCTAATCCTACTGCAGGCTGTAGTGGTACTCTAGTTCGAATACCACTACACAAACTCGACCTGCATGTGCCACCACTAAAAACGTGTCACGACCCGTACCCACTGTGAGGGTACGAGAACGTAACAACTGTTGACACAAAGTCACAGTCAACCAAATATTGACTACATTGACCAAATAATACTTGTATTAATTCAATACGACACACGACGACTGCATTCAGTTCAAGACAGATGACAGCTCAGTCTTCAGCTCTCAGTGTGTTCTGGAGTCTGTATTTTATGATTTCATTGAGTCTAGATTTATGTACTCTGAGTTATGCTGAGCTCTTGGAACTTAGTCTACAAGCCTACCCAAAAATCCCAAGCTCCACCAAAACCAAATTGCCCACAAGTCCCTCTTAGGACCATTCTGTGCTCTGGAGACAGAGTTCGGGCCGAACTCTGCCTCCACACAGAGTTCGGGCCGAACTCTGTCCCCTAGAAATCAGGAACCCTAATTTTAGGGTTAGCTGTTTGCTAGCTGTCCAACGGCCAAATTTTTGAATTTCCTTACCCGAATTCTGGCCGAATTCTGTCCCTAAAATCAGTATAAATAGGGCATGAATTCTCTCATTTTGAATCACTCAATCTTCTCTTCTCTTCTCTCCTACAAGCTCTATAAGCCATACCCTACTCATCTACTAGCCACAAGCCTCCTAAGTCTCGAGTGCTCAGCATCTCTCATTTAGGATTCTTGTGCAAGAGTGAAGAAATCGCTTGGACAATTCCAAGCAATCGCCACTGCGATTCTTTGTAAGAAGTTGACGTGCTCTTCTGAAGTAAAGGCACGGGTTGTAAGCTACTATTTCACAAATAGTGGATTTAATCCTGAGCTAGAGTTCTCAGGCCTGGACTAGTCCTCCACGAGGGAAACCAGGTTAAAATTGCTGTGTTTGCGTATGCTCTCTTGTCTTTCATTTACATTCCGCATTTTACTCTGATTATTCATTGTTAGTGAAAGAGTTAATTTTTAATTGGTCATTATACATATATACTCTATTCACCCCCCCTCTAGAGTTGCCAAACTGTTCTTCAATTGGTATCAGAGCTCTGTTCTCTTTATAAGGACTAACATCCTAAGAGCTGATCCATGGCAACCACACAATCCTTGATCTCCAATCATGGTGAAGGTCAGTCCACTCATAGGCCTCCCCTATTTGATGGGACTAACTACACATATTGGAAAACAAGGATGAGTTTTTATCTGAAGTCTCTAGACTTTGACCTGTGGACTGTCGTAACTGACGGTTACAAAAAGCCCGCCAGAATAGTTGTCGATGGTGACCTCATTGAGAAGCCACACGACAAATATTCTGTCGAGGAGAAGAAACAGGCAAGTCTAGATGCTAGGGCTATTAATGCTTTATTCTGTGCTATAGACAGGAACGAGTTTAACAGGGTCTCTACATGCACCACTGCTCATGAAGTATGGAGACTTCTGGAAGTGACGCATGAAGGAACCACTCAAGTCAAGGAATCAAAGATAAGCCGTCTCACTCAAGAGTACGAAGCCTTTAAGATGAAGCCAAATGAGACGATCACTCAAATGTTTACAAGATTCCTCGACATCATCAACCCGTTATCCTCGCTTGGTAAGCAGTACTCAAACCATGAGAAGATCCGCAAGCTACTCAGAGGGTTACCAAAGATTTGGAACCCTAAGGTGACAGCCATCATAGAAGGAAATGATCTCACAAGTATGTCTATGGAGACTTTGATGGGCAAGCTCATGACTCACGAGCTTGACCTCAAGGACTTCGAAGAGCCTGCTCCGAAGACCAGGGAGATAGCACTCAAAGTCCATCGACGAAAGGTTGATCACGATGAGACTGAAGACGATATCTCAGATGATGAAGACCAAGCTCTCATGGTACGTAACTTCAAGAAATTCCTTCGCTTCAATCAAAGAAAGAAGGAACCACAAGAAGACGATGAAGAAGAGCCAACTTGCTATGGTTGCAAAAAGACTGGACACGTCAGAAGAGACTGTCCGCTCTTAAAGAAGAGCAACCGGTATGAAAAGCCCTACAAGAAGAACTCATCAAAAAGATATGCCAACACAAGCATCTGGCATGAAAGCGAAGCAAGTGACTCCGAGGAAGAAAAGAACTCTCCTCAAGACAAAGCAAATGTTTGCCTCATGGCAAATTCCACCAAGGTATCAAACGAAACTTTAGATGACTTCTCTTTTGATGAACTTGGCGATGCTTTCACCGATTTACTTGATGATCACAAAAAGGTTATCGGTAAATACAAGCATGCCAAGGACAAAATCAAAAGTCTAGAAGATGAGATACAAAGAATTTCCTTGCTTCTTAATAATGTTAGAAACACATCTCCCACAAATGACACTGATGAAGTATCCAAGCTTAAATTAAGCTTACATGATGCTGAAGCACGCATTGAGCAACAAACTCAAGACATCACTACTCTCAACACATTGCTTGCTGAAGAAAAGAGTAGACACAAGATTTCTATGACTAAGATTTATGGCTTAAATATTAAGGTTGATGAATTACAAGCTGTTTCTAAAAGATTAGAAATCAAATTGGGAAAACAGGTTGCTAAACCTCAAACCCAATCACATGAGCACAACACCACTCATGCTAGTCAACCACATCACCCTCATACAGCACATAACCATGCATTTATATACACAAACTTTCACAAACCGCATGCACGTAAAAATACTCCCCATACTCATCATATTGCACAAAGACACAACCAATATCACTCTACACATAAGCAAAATCATCATATCATGCCACAACATCACACTATGCCATATAGACAATTTCAGCATGCCACTCCTCACAGTCAATATCATCATGCTATGACACACAGACATAATCATCATGTAACTCACTCTAAGCATAGTCATCATTACCATGCTAACTCTCCAAATCATCCTCATCCTGTTGCTCATAGATATCATTCTCATGCTCCCAGTATAAATAAAAATGCCATCTGTACTTACTGTGGAAAACATGGACACATCTCACCACAGTGTAGAATTAGAAGACTGGTAGACAAGAAAATATATGCTTGGTTTCCAAAAACTAACTTTTCAGGACCCTCGAGAAAATAGGTACCAAAGGTCACATCTACTCTTGATGTAGGTGGACCTTTCCTCCTCAACTGAGAGTAAGTGGATTCTCGATAGTGGATGCTCGCGACATATGACGGGAGACGCAAATCTTTTTGCATCACTATCGATGAAAAGAGAAGGATACGTATCCTTCGGTAACAATCTCAAAGGGCACATAATAGGTAACGGTATCATTGGTCATCCTCCTTCTCCTGTTATAAAGGATGTCTGCCTAGTGACCGAGTTAAAGCATAACCTGCTCAGCATTAGCCATCTTGCTGATCATGGATATGATATTAACTTTGGACAAAACTGTTGCTACATCTACGATAGGTCAACAGGAGACATTGCTTTTGAAGGGAAAAGAGAGGACAATATATATATTTTCTATCTCTCTATAAATAGTAACAATACAGGTAGATGTTTATATGCCCACAAAGACGAACGACTACTTTGGCACCAGCGTCTCGGTCATGCCAACATGGATGCTATATCCAGGCTTTCTACCAAGAAGCTAGTGAGAGGATTGCCTGACATCACATTCAAAAAGGACACGGTATGTGCCGAATGTGAACTAAACAAGGCAACTAAATCCTCATTTCATTCCATCAACTCTGTAAGTACTACTAGACCCTTGCAATTACTCCATATGGATTTATTTGGTCCTAGTAGAATAGCTAGTCTTGGTGGCAAACTATATGCTTTTGTTATTGTTGATGATTTTTCGAGATTTACTTGGGTTTTCTTTCTCGCTAATAAGAGCGATGCTATCTCTGTTTTCAAAGTTTTTGTAAATAAAGTTCAAAACGAAAAAGGCTACATGATTACTCGAATCCGAAGTGATCATGGAGGCGAATTCGTAAATTCAGATTTTGAAAGTTTTTGTAATGCAAATGGTTTTGATCATGAATTTTCTTGTCCTAGAACTCCTCAACAAAATGGTGTTGTGGAGCGGAAGAATAGGACTCTTGGCGATATGACTAGAGTCATGTTGAATAAATTTTCTCTTCCGAAATATTTTTGGGCAGAGGCTGTAAGTACAGCATGCCACATTTTGAATAGGGTGCTTATTCGTCCCATTTCGAAGAAAACACCCTATGAGCTTTGGTTTGGGAGAACCCCAAATGTTTCTTATTTCAGAGTTTTTGGCTGCAGATGTTTTATCCTTAACACCAAAGACAACTTAGGCAAATTTGATGCCAAAGCTGACGATGGTATCTTTCTTGGTTATGCTGCCAAAAGTAAGGGATATAGAGTTTTCAATAAACGCTCACTTATTGTGGAGGAGTCAACTAATGTGACTTTTGATGAAGATAACAGTGCAGTAAGTACTCTTGATGATGATGTTGTACCATCAACTTCCTCTACTCCAATGAATACTTCAACTGAAACTAATTCTCTGGAGGGTTTGCCTAAGAAATTCTCATTCAAACCTTCTCATCCAGAAAATTTAGTCATAGGTGAAGTTTCTCGTGGAGTTACTACTAGATCATCATTAAGAGACTCTGTTGCTAGCACTGCCTTCATTTCACAAGTAGAGCCTAAAAACATTTCTGAAGCTTTTACTGATGAATTTTGGATCTCTGCTATGCAAGAAGAACTCAACCAATTTGAGAGAAGCCAAGTATGGGAACTAGTTCCTAAACCGGCTAATCACTCAATAATTGGTACCAAATGGGTGTTTAGAAACAAAGTAAATGAAGATGGTTCAGTCACACGTAACAAAGCTCGTCTAGTAGCTCAAGGATACAACCAAGAGGAAGGTATCGACTACGATGAGACATATGCTCCTGTTGCTAGACTAGAATCCATTCGGATGCTTTGTGCTTTTGCCAATCATCAAAACTTTAAATTATTTCAAATGGATGTTAAAAGTGCTTTCTTGAATGGCTTTATTAAGGAGGAAGTTTATGTCAAACAACCCCCTGGCTTTGAAAATCACAAATTTTCCGACCACGTGTTCAAGCTAAAGAAAGCGCTTTATGGCCTTAAACAAGCTCCCAGAGCTTGGTATGAAAGACTAAGCAGCTTCCTGCTTGAGAAAGGTTTTTCTAAAGGGAAAATTGACACTACACTGTTTATCAAATCTTTCAAAGACACCATTCTATTAATTCAAATTTATGTTGATGATATTATTTTTGGATCTACTGATGAAACTCTTTGTCAAGAATTTGCCAAGTGTATGCAGACAGAATTTGAGATGAGCATGATGGGAGAGCTCAACTACTTTCTTGGCCTGCAAGTAAAGCAACTGACAAATGGAACTTTCATCTGTCAATCGAAGTATACCAAAGACATGCTGAAGAAGTTCGACCTTGACAACGTCAAACCAATTAGCACGCCAATGGCTACTTCAACCAAACTCGAACCAGATGAGAGCGGCAAACCTGTTGATCAACGTAAGTATCGAGGTATGATAGGCAGCTTACTTTATTTAACTGCTAGTCGCCCCGATATCATGTTTAGTGTTTGCCTATGTGCTAGATATCAAGCAAATCCTAAGGAATCTCACATGACTGCGGTTAAGCGTATCTTTCGATACCTTAAGGGTACGGTTACAGTGGGCCTATGGTATCCCAAGTCAACATCATTTGACCTCATCGGTTATTCTGATGCTGACTTTGCTGGATGCAAGGTCGACCGTAAAAGTACGAGCGGCACGTGTCATTTGTTAGGAAAGGCTCTAGTCTCATGGTTTAGCAAGAAGCAGAACTCTGTCGTACTATCCACAACAGAAGCTGAATATATAGCAGCTGGGCGTTGTTGTGCACAGATTCTGTGGATGAAGCAAACCCTTGAAGACTATAAGTTATCTTTCATGCATATTCCTATATTCTGTGACAATACTAGTGCCATAAATTTGACTAAGAACCCTGTCTGTCACTCACGCACTAAACACATTGAGATCAGACACCACTTTTTGCGTGATCATCAGCAAAATGGCACGATTAACTTAGAATTTATTGACACTGATCATCAGCTAGCAGATTTCTTTACTAAGCCACTATCCAAAGAGCGCTTTAATTTTCTTTGTCGTGAACTTGGAATCTTAGATGAAGCAGTCATAAATTGAAACTCACCTGCGTAAATATCGAGTATATTGTGATTCCTTTACGAAGAATTTGGTATGGGTACAAGCCGAAAGGGCCCTTCTGACAACAAGGCGTAAAAGCCTAAGCGACACGGTGCACTAGTCTTCAGGACTACCGCTAGCTGGGATCCGGCCCCTGCAGCTAACCCATGGCAAATTTGGACTATTGAACTGCAGTATATGTCCTTATTTATTATATGGCTTGTTTCGATTTAATATTGCCTAATTGACATTTTCTAAAAGTTCATTCTACTTTCTGTATACCTCTTATTTGCATTCAACACTCTTTGTTTTCCCCGACTATCATTTTGTTTATTTATTAAACATTTTCTTCCTGACTTTTGCCTTTTTTCAGTTCTGGACTATTGAACCAGAACTCGGGCCGAACTCTGCCCCTATCAGAGTTCGGGCCGAGTTCGGTACCTAGGTTCCAGAATCGGGATCTGGCTCCACCGTTGGATCTTTTCTAATCCTATGGTCAATATTTCACCCGACCAAAGACAAAGCCCTACTTTATGTCGGGATTCCTTCTCTTTCCTCCCATATTTCCTTCTTCTCCACCTCTTCCATCTTCTTCCTTCCAAACCCTAACCCTAGTTCTTGATCTAGAGGACTCTATTTCTTCTCAAAATCAAGGGAAAAGGGTTTTTCAACGTTCTCTTCAACTGTTTGACATTATTTTCAGGTATAACTCTCTCTTTCTCTCCATTTCAAGTTATCCAATTTCTTGTAAATGGCTCCACGCTTGCCCAATCGCGGGAAGAGGATCCGAACCGAGGGTGCTTCCTCTTCGAATCCTCCTCCTCCGATTGAACAAGTAGTTGAACAACACCCCATTCATCCGTTGTTCAATCCGCCGAGTCCCGATGACCCTAACACATACGACGACCGTCTATTTGTATCGCTAGACGCCTCTAATGAATGGTTTAGCGATTTTAGGACTCGTCCGGTGTTTGGGGGCCATCCCATCAATTTCACAATATTTTCTCAATATGAGTCTTTATTCCATGATCTTTGTTTGGATGCTTTAGTTGCTTCAAATTCTGTCATCTACCGTAGTGCAATCCAAATGTTCTATTGCAATTTAACTTTTGATGCAACACACATCTATTCCCGGGTTGCCGGTATTGACATCGCCTTCAATGATTCTGAGTTGGGGGATTTTCTTGATCTTGTTAATCTTGATACTTGGAATAAACTTGTGGAAGCACGTCAATTTCAATTTGTTGGCGATACTTCTCTTGAAGGATTCAAGGAGGAATTATGTGCTCCTAACATAAGTCCTCGCAAACTTATGGCCAAGCATCTCAACCCCTACTTCTATGAGCTTCACCGAATGGTTTTTAACACCATCTTACCCAAGGCTGGCTCAACAGATGAAGTCACTTATCTTGAGATCTCCGCCTTATATCATCTCCACTATCGTATTCCATTCAACTTTCCACGGACTATGATGGATTGGATGATCAACTGTCGGAAGAAACCAAGAGCTTTGGTTTATCCTCTCTATCTTCCTTTAGTTTTTCGTGCTTTCATCATTCCTATCCATGATTGTCCGTTCCTGCCTGCACCTGCTTTTCTATCCAAAGCACGACGCCTTCAGCCTGTCGCTGCTTCTGAGTCATCTGAGCATTCTGCTGATGAGGAGCCTGACGCCCCTCCTTTTGGTCAGGATGCACCACCTCTACCTGCCACTCTTGAGTCCATTCAGACCATGCTCCGGGATCGTTTTACTCTTGAGGACGATCGCTGGACACAGCTGGACTATCGTACCACTCTGCAGATGAGTGCTCTCGGCAACTCTCTGCATGATATCCGGTACTCTCTGTCTCAGCATCTGCACATTCCCATGGAGAGGGATCCAGCGCGCGCGGGTTATCGCATTGATGATCCGTGGGTTATGCGTTACATGGATTCGGATGATGCTTTTGTGGACCCTCGTCGCTCCTTCCATGGTCCATCAGATGTTCCAGGACCTTCTCGTGCTCCATGATGGAGACTGGCTACTATCTGCTGCTGCTACTACTGATGATGGTCTTAGTTACTTTTTCTTTCAGTTATTTAGTTTATCATGGATTTATGTAGCTGGTTTTATGTACTCTGTTTATGAGTTGGCCACTTGGTTTGGTGGATGACATTATCTATCTTTATTATCATTCTCTGTCAGTGCTTATTTTGCTTAAAATTATACTGTTTCTTCTCTTAGTGTGGTTGCATTACTATTCATTGCTTCTTATATTGCTAACTGCCAAAAGGGGGAGAAACATATGTATATTTTTGTTTTGGGAAACTATTACTGGTTCTATGCATTCGTATATCTGTGTATATCTGTGCTTCTTGCTCTGGAAAATATTATCTATCAGATCACAGGTACTATGCATTTTGTACGGGGGAGAGCTATAGTTTCTAGTTTCTAGCTTGACACCGCTCATCGTTTATGGGGGAGCTATGGAGCTATATTACAATCAACTGTGTCCAGGTATGAATATTGAAATATACATATATTATTTTGTCAATTATCAATATGGGGGAGATTGTTGACACAAAGTCACAGTCAACCAAATATTGACTACATTGACCAAATAATACTTGTATTAATTCAATACGACACACGACGACTGCATTCAGTTCAAGACAGATGACAGCTCAGTCTTCAGCTCTCAGTGTGTTCTGGAGTCTGTATTTTATGATTTCATTGAGTCTAGATTTATGTACTCTGAGTTATGCTGAGCTCTTGGAACTTAGTCTACAAGCCTACCCAAAAATCCCAAGCTCCACCAAAACCAAATTGCCCACAAGTCCCTCTTAGGACCATTCTGTGCTCTGGAGACAGAGTTCGGGCCGAACTCTGCCTCCACACAGAGTTCGGGCCGAACTCTGTCCCCTAGAAATCAGGAACCCTAATTTTAGGGTTAGCTGTTTGCTAGCTGTCCAACGGCCAAATTTTTGAATTTCCTTACCCGAATTCTGGCCGAATTCTGTCCCTAAAATCAGTATAAATAGGGCATGAATTCTCTCATTTTGAATCACTCAATCTTCTCTTCTCTTCTCTCCTACAAGCTCTATAAGCCATACCCTTCTCATCTACTAGCCACAAGCCTCCTAAGTCTCGAGTGCTCAGCATCTCTCATTTAGGATTCTTGTGCAAGAGTGAAGAAATCGCTTGGACAATTCCAAGCAATCGCCACTGCGATTCTCTGTAAGAAGTTGACGTGCTCTTCTGAAGTAAAGGCACGGGTTATAAGCTACTATTTCACAAATTGTGGATTTAATCCTGAGCTAGAGTTCTCAGGCCTGGACTAGTCCTCCACGAGGGAAACCAGGTTAAAATTGCTGTGTTTGCGTATGCTCTCTTGTCTTTCATTTACATTCCGCATTTTACTCTGATTATTCATTGTTAGTGAAAGAGTTAATTTTTAATTGGTCATTATACATATATACTCTATTCACCCCCCCTCTAGAGTTGCCAAACTGTTCTTCAGCCACTAGCTCTACAGTCGTCCTGACTAACTGATGAGTATCCTGCATGCTCTGTCGGATATCAGCAGACTGGCTCTGCTGTATCTGTCGCTGAGACTCTAAGAACTGCTGAAAAAGGGCAAACATCTGAGCCGCATCCACTGTCCCTGAAGGTAACTGCTGCTGGTACAGATCTGGAATGACGGGAGAAGACCTCCGGACAGGTGGAGGTGCACTCCCAAAAGCTACAGAAGCTCCAATATGAGCAGAAATAGGGGGTGCTGTGGTCCCAGCATCCACAATCGGGTGAGGGGTGGTAGGCCTCTCACCAGCGTCTGCTGAGCCAGAGCGATGCGATCGTGTCTCAATCACCATCCTGGAGACAGATCAAACAAGGAATCAATACTGAGATAGAAACGCTAGTTCAAGGGAGGACAGTTATTCAAGGAAGTATCAGAAATTTAGATAGCAGGAATTCAGTTAGAGTTTTTCCTAATGTGATTGAGTACCTCAAAATAACTCCTAATCCTACTGCAGGCTGTAGTGGTACTCTAGTTCGAATACCACTACACAAACTCGACCTGCATGGGCCACCACTAAAAACGTGTCACGACCCGTACCCACTGTGAGGGTACGAGAACGTAACAACGCCCAACCTACGCCGCAGTGTCGGCAGTAGAACGCTGTTCTAGGTCATGAACTATAACTAACATAATATGAATACTCTCCATAAGAAGGCCAACACAGAGGTACAACTCAATCACAATCTAGAGATAGAATGTAGCACGATAAGATAGATAAGAAATCCTCAACTGAGGTACATCAGAAATAAAATACAAGTCTCAACATCTACTAGTCTCAATATCCCTAAAATATACAACTCTGGAAATAAGACAACAACTAAACATGAAAAGAAGATCAGACTAAGCTAACTACACTATGCAAAGGTGCCATCCTCAACAGCTGCCCGAACCTCCTCAGGGGTCCTCGCAAGTGTCATCTAGGCAGCTCCAAAGTAAGGGGTGCAGGGTTCCTCATCATCCTCTGTAAAATTTTTAATAGGTCCAGTCAGGACGGGAGCGAGCACAGTACATCTCAACAGTTCATAGCAGGTTAGAAAATATAATCATGCAATAAAGTAAGATGCAGGTACTGAAAGAAATGCTGTATGTAAACAGAGAGAGCTGTAATAGAAATATCTACTATAAATAAAGAGCTACCAGTGACTAGTGATTTAGAGCACAAAGTCGACATGTGAACGGCTTGATTGTACATGGCTATACTAAAGAGGCGTACATGGCTATTCTACTTTGGAAATTGTTCACATGGCTATTTATACTCTCCCGTACCCCCAATCAATACACAAGGATCCAGCCAGGTTATGTTATATGATGCTATGTAACAGCCCCCGAAGGGTGGTAGACCCCGAAGGTGATAAGACCCCGAAGGTAATAAGACCCCGAAGGTAATGGACCCCGAAGGTAGTAGACCCCGAAGGTAGTACATAGCAGTCCCATAAATGGGATAAGGATTCTAGGAAGACTCTACGATCATAAGAGTATATGTCGTAAGTGATCAAAGAACCAATGAAGCATATGATACGTCATGTAAGTGAAACGCACAGAACATGTAGTACCTGATGCTCCCTAAGGATAACATCTCAAGAAGGGATCCATATAGTACCAATCCGTGTGACCAACGTGACAGTACAAGTAAAGTAATCTACTGCAGGAAATAATTCTAAGCAGGATATGAAATGATCAGAGAATGTACTCGCCTGGTATCTGAATAGCTGTAAAAATGTACTGTCCGAGATGAGGTACCTGGCTCCTAGTTAGATCAACACAAGTCAAGATGTATACAGAGGGTGATATATGAAATGTACAATGCATCTGTATGCTGTCTAGGTCAATCTAGACTAAAGTCAACACTTGGTCAACCCTGGTCAACCAAGAAGTCAAACCTAGGTCTAACAAGCCTAAATAGTCTGTCCCAGCTAGAACACACCATACACTAGTCTACAAGATATTAGACGTGTGTGTATTTCATACACACAAACCACTCAAGGGTACTTAGGCTATGTACCTTGGTTATAGGCCATAGGCAATTAGCCAAGCACTAGGCCATATCACATATAGGCCTAAACACCATATACCATACTCATATTTATATACACAACCATAATATATATATATATATATATATATATATATATATATATATATATATATATATATATATATATATACAACCATAATAAATATATATATCTATATACACATAGGCTATTGAACTATCCATTCCACATACCATTATCACCCTATACATACACTAGTTTAGACATTAGGTATATATATACATATATATACTCATAGAGACATAGAGAGGTGGTTAAGGGCTATTACATGTGTGTGTGTGAAACAGGATAGTGTGACAGTGGTAGGTCAACCATTCAGTTAACAGGAAAAGGAAATCAAGTCAATGTAAGGAAAGGGAAACCAATTTGTACTCTCAGGTTTCATATACCTACAATCAGTTATCTAAAACCCCAAAATTCACACTTGCTAAAAGAAACATTCAAATGGAAATTAAAATCCCCAACACAGACATTCAAATAGGAAGGGAATTGCCCCTTTAATATACAGTTCAGTCAACAATTTGTGTGTGTGGGTGAGTGTAACAGTGTGGCTGTGTAGTGAGTGTTGAGAGGAGAATTTAGTGAGGATATGTGTATGAGTGAAGGGTGAGGGTGTCTCAGGTTTGTGACTGAACATCTACCTATATCAACTCATATTAACCACAACCCAGTTTAGTCAATCGATCCCCAAGTATAAATATATATCAACATCAATGTTAACTAAAACTGGAAAGAAGACTAACCCAGTTTTAACATTCATCTAAAACACAACTGAAATAAAGGAAGGAACTGTGACTGATATCCTAACACTTCCCACCCAAAACCTTGTCAAGCTCGATCAAGCCTCCCCCACATCAACACACATGTATGAAGATTAGCAAGGGCATAATGTAGGCATAAACTACAGTATTTAAACATCAAATAAAAATCTGTTTGGAAAGGAAATTAGAGTTCAGGTTTCAAACAGTGTATAGCATCTCAGTTCATGTGTGTGGAATGTGTGAGGAAATGTGAGGGGGAAGCCAAATGCATATGTGTGTGTCATGTTACACCTGTGTGTGTGCTGTTCAAATGTGAAAACTGAAAGGGTAAACAGGGAATGCAACCTGGAAACAGTGAGTGTACTAAGCTGGAAATCAGTGAACAATTGCACATATGTATCAGAAAAATTAGTGTAAAGGAATCTGGAATTTAAACAGCTAACCAATCTCTTGACAGTGAGACATGAACCTACCAATTCAGTCCAACATTGTATTTAACAGTGAACAAAAGGCAAGCAGTGAGTTAACCCATATCTCTGTTTTAACTAGATATAGGAAACAAGTCAATGTGAATGTGGTTCATCCAAACTCAGGTTTAATACTCATAGGAAAAATCAGTTCAGATAAGAAAAGGAGAATCAGTAAAATGGAAATCAATATCCCAGTCTCAGATTTGTGTGTGTGTGCAAGAGGGCACAAGGGGCATTAGTTTTTGCAGGAACCAGGGAATGAATTAGTGGCATGGCAATTAGTTCAATGTAATGGGAAAACAGGGATTTCATGAATGATAAACTGGAATCAATCATATTGCAAAACAGTGTAGTAATCAATGATTAATTTTAGTTTTTTATGTATTAACCTAAACTCAGTTTAATAGGAAATAAACCATCAACTAAGTCCTAATGACAAATCAGTTCACAGTTGTAAGAAACTATTATTAAGCATCCATTCAAAATCTATACAATGCCCATTCCATATTCACACAGTCAACAGTGCTAAGTTAATCAAGGGAAAATCTGGAGTTTCAGGTTTTAGACAGAAAAAGGGAACACATTACTCCTATTAATTCCTGTTTTCATAAAACCATATGAACTAAACTCACATGCCCAATTTCAATTTAAGAATCTAAAAGCCCATTTGAATTTAAATACTTCAAGAATATAAACCAACAAATGTGTGAGAGTAGTTTACAATTGGAAAACTTTATTAACAGGGATTAATTAGTGAGGGAATTTACTGACAGGACAATGTATCAGAGCAGCATCAGTAAAAGCCATTCGAGCCTCATTCAATTTCAATTTCACATCAAACAACCTAACTAACATGTAAATCTAATCAAATCACATATCATACATCATATTTAGGATATAATTAGTAAATTAAAACATAAATAAACCATTTAAAATTGATTTGAACAAAGAATACAGCAGCACACTGAACCAATCCTCGTGCATGTGTTCACTGTGTTCGTGGACACGACACGACACAAACTAGGACTCGTGATCGTGTCCACACCTAGGTTAGGTCTAGGTGCATGTGCCCAAAAGCCTGTAATGTGTCCATGGTGTCGTGTATCCGATATTTTAAGCCGTATCAGTGGCTTAAATCATCTGTGCGCAGAACAGTGCAATATCGATGCACGACGGATTTCTCTCTAACCCCGACACGAGACCCAATGAAACTTTGGGGGCATGATGTCAGTGCATGCCCCCTCGTGTCCACCAAGTTTCATATCGAAAGAACCCGTGTCGTATCCTACCTGAGCCCCGAGTAGCAGGGGATGCGCCCAGGCCGCGCGCGCGTGTCCAACCGCGTGTGCACATGTGTCAAAACGACTCGACACGACACTGAATCAAACTCAGAACCCTAGAATCATGTAAGCCACATCAAATAGACACTTTCCATTCAAAAACTTCCACAAAAATAAATTGAAATGCCCATTGGGGCATTTCGTCAAACACTTGCACACATCACTGATACGTGTCCGATACAGACACGTATTGGACACGAACCCTAACAATGCCTATACCATCAGAGAGAGGGAACCTAGGGCTTCCTAATCATGCAAGGAAATCGAGATTTGGTGGAGGGAATGGAAAGTTACCTAGGTGTGTTCCTCCACAAGGAAAGCCCCAAAAATGAGATCTCCTCAAGCTAGCCAATGGCTCCAAATTGCTCCAAACCTGAGATTATCCTCCATGAACAGTAGGGGAATGAAATTTAGATCACTATGGAAGAAGTCTCAATGAAAATGGACCATTAATGAATAAACTATGAAGAAATTTCAAGAAAACAAACCTTGTTCTTAGAATGGTGGAAAGAGGGGAAAGAGGCACAAGTTTCAAGAGAGATTTTATAGGGATAGGTGCCCTATGTGGCTGTCATCAATGCTAGGTTTAGGGTTTTGGAGAATCAATCTAAGGGCTCTCATCCCATCTAGTTATTCAAGGGTCAATCAAGGTCCCCCTCAATCAAGTTGCAACCTAGTCATTCTAACTAGTCATGACTAACCATGACCAACTCAATTTCTAACTTAGTCTAACCATGACTAACTAGGACTAACCTAGGTTAGGTCAATTCTAGGTTGGGGCTACTAACAATCACATACCAAGCAATTATTCACATATATTCAATAAATTCTAATAAATCCTATTAAATTCAAGTAAATCCCAAAATGACCAAAGTACCCTCTAGGCTAGAATGTACTAAACAAAATCTTTACCCACATGGTTAGGCTCTAGGGCAGACAGTCACTACGGCTCACTAGCAAAACACCTAAAATCACAAGTCATGACTCAAGCAGTTTTTAAATTGTTTAAAAATTATTAAAATCACCAAAAATCATATTATTAAACTAATTACCATAATTAAATAATTTAAATACAAAATTTCAAAATTACCCTCATTTGGAAACTGGGTGTTACAGTGGTGTCACACAGAAGATCATATTATCAGTTTCCTATGGAGTATATAAATAGTTCACAACCTAGATGGACTTGGACAATCTATTGAAAAGGTTGTAGTGTAATCTGGTATTAGTCTATCTTGACTATAGGTTTACACTAGTACACTTTGTGTGTATTGAACAAGACCACTTGAGGTTGTTCTCTTTGTACTGACTACATAAGAGAACAAACACCTCTGTTATTATGGATGCTTGTGCTCTTAATCCGGATATAATAACGGACATGTATATACAGTGTGCATTACTTTGACTCATAAAAGAGTGAGATTCATTATGGATCAACAACCTCTATGAATTGGGTAATAACATCATATGTATGATGGGCTGTTGATTATAAATAGAATCCATGTCCCGATACATCGGGTTGATGATGTCCTGTTAAGGAGCTCATAAGGATTGTCATGTAAACCCTACAGGTGGATTATATCCGACATGACAAATAAAGTTGAGCGATACTACTTAAGGATAAAAGATGTCGAATCAATATAGTTGTCAGTAACTTAATTTGATCGACGGACATACGATATCTTAACATGGGGAGCCAAACGAGCATATAATAAAAGGAGCCCACAAACATAATTTGGGATTAGGGAGGTAGTGCAACAATAGCTCATTAGTGGACCGAGCTATTGTTAATGGGCCTGGATTGTATGTTCGGACTGAACACGGGATATCCAGATCCGTTAGGAGGCCTAACCCTAATTTCTCCTCATGGTCCCTGTCGTAGCCTATATATATCCTCTATTCTCTGGCCGCCAGATTACTGATCAGAAATCTAAAATTTTTTCTAAATTTGTGATTCACGTAAGAAAAGAAAGAGATGGCTGCCAAGGAGAAGAAAAGGTTGGGAGATCGTCGCCCACACGACGTCCAACTCGAGGAAGGAATACGTGCAGAAGATCTTGGGGTCGTCCGCTCGAGATTGTCAGGAATTACTTGTCTCCTTTCCGCCGCAGGTATAATTCGTGAACCCTAGTTTCCGCCTATGAAGGGTTAGAACACGTATTAGATCTGTTTAACTTTCTATCGATCAATACGCACACCAAAGGAAGGGTCCTGGGAATCTCCAGTTCCATCAGAAATAAGCAGCTTCTTCATCCCACAAAGACTGTAAATTTCCAAAGTAGGTTTCCACAGACATCGATGCCGTTTGTTTGCACTCGGCCAAAGCCACCTTAATTTGTTGCTTCCGAGTGCCATTGCTAACAACAAACCTTTTCTCCAATAAGTTCCACAATGGATAAACCTCCTCAAAGTACGACAAAGATTTCTTCAGAGACGTATCAACGGTATTAAGAACCCATTGAACCAATAATGCTTGCACACATCTCCAATCAAGCAATTTACTAGCATCATTAACAGGTTTGATTTCAGTACCTTCCAGAAAGGTGATCTTTCGCCTAGAGATCAGGGAGAGATGTATCGACCGAGACCACTCAGCATAGTTCGGTCCACGGAAAACAATAGGAGTAATGATATTTCCTGGTTGATCAGCAGAACTCAAAAAATATGGATCCTTCGGATTAGGATAATTGGGGTTGTGGGCAGCACCACCCCCAGTCGCGATGGAGTAGCTGGACGCAGCATCATCAGCCATCGCCAAAGTCGGGTGTACAAAATAAAGTACAACGCCGACGGATCGGTCGAACGAGCGGCGAATCGGCCGCTATCAGGGTGCCGGAACTGGCGCTTAGGGGTCTGGGTCGGTGGCCGGGTCAGGCGCGGTCAGGCGCGGGATCGTCGCGGGATCGGCCGCGTATGGTCAGGCCGTAAGGCTGGCGCGTACGGCGGCGGATCGACGGATCGGTGGATCGGCGCGGGATCGGGCCGGGCGGATCGGCCGCGTACGGTCTGGCCGTAAGGCTGGCGCGTACAGCAGCGGATCGTGCGGACGTCGGTCGGCGCGCGGAAGGGCGCTGGAGGGCGCGGGAAAGCGGCGCGGGAGGGCGCGAAGTCGGCGCTCGTCGGAGCGTGGTCGGCGCGTGAGGGCACGCAGTCGGTGCGGTAAGGCGGCGCGGGAGGCGTGGGAAAGTGGCGGGCGCGAAATCAGCGCGCGTCGGCGCGTGGTCGGTGCGGGAGGGCGAGCAGTCGGCGCGGGAAGGCGGTGCGGGAGGGCGCGAAGTCGGCGCGCGGTCGGATCGGGCGCGTAGGGCGCGCAGCAGTCGGCCGGATCGGCGGCGTAGGGGGCGCGTATGGGGGCTAGGATTTTTCTGGAGGCTCTGATACCATGTAGGAAATAATAATGCCTTCCTCTCATTGCTAGGGTTTGTTACAATATATATAGTGTCTACATGTGGGCTTATGGGTTATGGACCATATTTACATTACAAATATAATCTAACACAAGGGCGCATGTAACAGTGATTACATTTTTTGTACTACAATTTCACTTTGGACAATTTACTTGACAAATTTGTAAAGAAAAAATGACACTAGTTTAGAAACAGCATTAGTTTTGATCTTGCCTGAGCATGATACAATCATCTACTCATTTTGTGCCATGAAATGTAGCCATTCTGAACCATTTGAAAAAAAATTGAAGTCGCGAGTTCTTGAAAATACATTGCTTTACAAGAAAGAAATGACTGGGGAGATGGAAGCTTCAACTTAAACCTTTTAATTAATTTATATTGTGGCTTCTGAAAACTTAAAAGATAATGGCTTCCGGGCCTGGGTTGGGCTTGGTTTTCTATCAAGATTAAAAAAATTGCTACGGAAAAGAAAAACAAGATGAATTGAAGTAGCAGTTGACAGTAGCCAGGTTTCCACTTGCTAACAGGTGGCATTATGATGTCATTACAATGTCGACATTCAATTGTCATCTCCAATCTATATACGTAAGGTCCAAGCAGTTCACTTCATTGCCCAATTCTGTAATTAATTATCTTTTTTGTTAAAATGTCATCTTTATTGGATGATAATGTGATAGCTTCTAGCTGCAACAAGCTAACGACTCATCATGATTATCGGTTACAATATTGTTCGAGTAATCGTGCTTCTATCTCCCAATTGTGCTATGGGGATAAGATCGTTTTCGTTAAGATCTTTAATGAACGATGCCCGGATTCTCAATTTGTTAGGTGATCGTATTCTAATTGCTTGTAGGTTGCTATGCAAATTTGTTGTAATGATGTTCAATTGATAAACAGTGTTTTGATGCAGTGCATCGTAAGGGAGAACTTGATCCTAGGTGACGCAGAGCAAAATATCTCAAAGGTCAGTTATTTTCAGAATTTTTTTTTCATTTTTCTTTCTTCTCTTGCAAGCAATAATTATGTAATGGAGTTTTTTTTTGGTAATTAAGATTCAGTAGCACAACATATTATTTGAAATATGCAGCGCGACAACACATTAATGTCTCCTACACGAGCAGTACTGTTGAGAAGTGAATAGCGACAGTACTGATCTTTGGAGTGCTCGAGAACTTGAACCTAAAATTGAACCATGACATTCTGAAACCTTCATTAGAGTCAGACCTGCAGTTCTGAAACTTGCTACCAAAATTCTGGCAATTTCAACACACACACACACACACACACACACACACACACACACACACACACACGTATAAAGGTTAATTACAATGACACCTCCTACGTTTCATGAATATTACAAAGGCTACTCCAATTCCGAAAATAATTACACTGACCGTCCCTCTCCTTTATAAATTTTATTAACCATAGGGGTGGTCAGTGTTATTAGTTATATAGAAAATAGAAACTATAGGGGGTGTTTGTGTAATTAGTTTCATTGTAGGGTGGTCCATGTGCATATATATATATATATATATATATATATATATATATATATATATATATATATATATATTAGGAATCATCATTTGGCCCGAAGTCCATAAGCGTCCGAAAAGTCCGTCCGGCCCGATGGGCCAAAGTCCGATAGAGCCCGGTATTAGGGTAGTCCGACCCGTTCCATATTAGTATAGGGCCGGGCTGTTGGGAACGAAGCGCGAAAACCGTTCCCCCAAACCAGAAAGTCCTGTGAGAGAACCGAGCAAAAGTACACAAACCAAAAATGCCAAACACAATCGCAGACACAAAGATTTTTGACGTGGAAAATCCTTGCGGAAAAAACCACGAGACGATCGGAGTCCAACCGTGAAGAACCTCCACTAATGGAATAAAGAGAATACACCTTCTACAAGCTCCTCCCGATCCAACACGGATCACCACAACTCACTTGAAAGAAGAAATTTTTTGATTGTGGACTCCGAAGAACAAGAGATGCCGAAAAATTATTCGAAGCAATCTCTCCTTCACAATAGTCCTTAATCCTCTCTCTCTCTCTCTCTCAAAGATTGTAAAGCACTCTTTTGTTTTGAGATAATTTTACAACTAGCATGCATCACCCTTTTATAAGCCCTTGTTAACCCATACATGGAAGGCCATTATATATGGAAACTTCCAATATAAATCAATCATATATTTAATGGAAATCCAATCATAATTAGCTTACCATAATTGGAAACCCAATAATATGGAAATCTACTATATGAAGGGTCCAATCATAAATATATAATCAAAGTAAATATGGAAATCCAATCATATATTTCCTTACCATATATGTACCAAAATAAAATTCATGCACTCCCCAAGCTTCTCCGACACACGGATGGCGCTCGTCGCTCTCCGGGGTATTCTCCACATAGGTGGGAACCCCACCCACTCCAACAAATCTTCCCCTTCACAACTATGTGGAGGAGGTCGTCATCCCGACGATCTGCCTGCAGTACTCAAACTTTCCCCTCGGAAGAACCTTCGTGAGCATGTCCGCTCCATTGTCATCAGTATGAACCTTCTCAAGCGCCGCATCCTTCTTCTCAACCACATCCCGTATCCAATGATACCGAGTCTCGATGTGCTTGGACCGACTATGAAATGTCTGGTTCTTCACAAGGTGAATAGCACTTTGACTGTCGCAAAGCAAAGTATACCGCTCATGCTTCAGTCCTATTTCCTGCAGCAGCTTCTTCATCCACTGCAACTCCTTGCAAGCCTCCGTCGCCGAAATGTACTCTGCCTCTGTCGTCGACAAGGCAACACACTTCTGCAATCGCGACTGCCAGGATACCGCTCCTCCAGCAAACATCATCACATAGCCCGAAGTCGATCGCCTCGTGTCTACATCTCCAGCCATATCAGCGTCAGTATACCCAACCAGCTTCGGCTCGTCACCACCAAAAGAAAGTCTCCAATCGGCAGTGCCCTGAAGGTATCGGAGAATCCACTTGACCGCACTCCAATGTACCCTTCTAGGATTTGAAAGGTACCTGCTAACTGTGCCAACTACATGAGCGATGTCTGACCTCGTACACACCATAGCATACATAAGACTTTCCACAGCTGAGGCATATGGAACCCGCTCCATATCTTCCTTTTCGTCCTCGGTAGATGGACACTGCTCCTCAGTGAGCTTAAAGTGAGCCGCAAGGGGGCAACTCACTTTCTTCGACCCGTCCATACCGAAACGCTGAAGTACCCGGTGAATGTACTTCTTTTGGGACAAATCTAGCAGCTTGGACTCTCTCTCTCGGCTGATCTCCATCCCAATAATAGTCTTCGCTACGCCCAAATACTTCATAGAGAAGGCCGCGCCCAGTTGGCGCTTCAACTCCGCTATCCTAGTGGCATTCCGACCCACTAATAGCATATCATCTACATAGAGCAATAAAATAATAAAATCATCCTCGGCAAAATACCTTACAAATGAACAATGGTCCGACGTCGTCCGTGGATAACCATGCTCCCCCATAAATGACTCGAACTTCCTGTACCACTGCCTCGGAGCCTGCTTCAGACCATACAAGCTCTTTCTCAATCGGCAGACCAAATGTGACTTGTCCTTCTCACAGAATCCCTCTGGCTGCTCCATGTACAACTCCTCAAGATCACCGTGGAGGAATGTCGTCTTCACGTCCATCTGCTCGACCTTCAAGTCGAGACTGGCTGCTAATGCTAGCACCACCCGAATAGATGAATGTTTGATGACAGACGAAAAGATCTCATCATAATCCACGTCTTTTCGCTGACCGTAGCCTTTGACTACCAGCCTCGCTTTGTATCGAGGGCGAGTAGCATCATCCGTCTGCTTCACTCTAAACATCCATCGATTCTTCAAAGCCTTCTTGTCCTTTGACAATCGCACCAGCTCATAAGTGGAATTAGTGTGCAAGAAACTCATCTCCTCCTGCATGGCCTCCATCCACTCCTGCCTGTGTTCGTCTTCCATAGCCTCTGCAAAGCTTCGGGCTCTCCTCCGTCAGTCAATAGCACATATTCATCCGGTGAGTATCTCGTAGATGGTCTACAATCTCTGTCGCTCCTTCTCAGTGGAGCCACTGGTGCTGGCTGTATACCAACAGCCTCCTCCCCTTCAGGAACTGCCTCCCCGGCATGCTCATCCTCCTGAAGGACACCCTGACCACCATCAGCAGGCTGATGATCAAGGTTGGGAGCAACTCCATGTATTGGCTCCCCCATAATGGGATCCTTTGCGATGTCCTCTGAAAACTGCTCGAAGCGAAATGACTCTAACTCAGGCAATTCCTCAGCCTCAGAAGGCGTCTCTAAATCCTGAGTGTTGGTCATGGTCTGATCCTCGACGAACACCACGTCCCTGCTTCTGTAGAGCTTTCTTCCCACCGGGTCGTAGAGTCTATAGCCAAACTCATCCCGACCGTAGCCGACAAAGACGCATCGCCTCGTCTTCGGCTCAAGTTTGGCCCTCTCGTCCTTCGGTACATGCATGAAAGCCTTACAGCCAAACACTCACAGGTGATTATATGACGGCTCTTTGCCGTACCATACTTTGTCAGGTACATCACCCTGCAAAGGAGCACTAGGAGACAAATTAATAACATAAGCGGCTGTTAGAAGAGCCTCACCCCAATAACTGCCCGGCAAGTTTGCTTCTGACAACAAACACCGTACCCTCTCCATCAGTGTCCTGTTCATGCGCTCCGCTATACCATTGAGCTGAGGTGTCTTTGGCGGAGTCTTCTGGTGTCGTATCCCCTGCTCTCTACAATAAGCATCAAAGGGACCGATGTATTTGCCGCCATTGTCGGACCGAACACACAATAACTTCTTGCCCGTCTCTCTTTCAACATAGGCCTGAAACTCTTTGAAAGTAGGCAGCACCTGATCCTTGGTCTTTAAGGCATAGACCCAAACCTTCCTGGAACAGTCATCAATAAAATTTACAAAGTAAGAAGCACCACCAATAGATTTTACCTTCATAGGACCGCAGACATCCGAGTGAATCAACTCGAGCAACGCCGGCTTTCTTGAACTTGGGTGACTTTGAAAGACACCCTATTTTGCTTTCCAGCTAAGCAGTGCGTGCACTTCTCCAACTTTGTAGACTTGAGCCCTGGAATCACCTTCCTGTTCACCAAGTAGCTCGTCCCCTTCTCGCTGATATGGCCGAGCCGCCTGTGCCACAACTCGGTAGACGCATCACTGACTACGTTCACCTCCTGTGCCCCCTGTGCGCTCCCCTCCATATAGTAGAGACCGGACTTCTTGCTTCCTCTGGCAATCACCATCGAACCTCTGGAAAGCTTCCACTAACTATTTTCGAAGAGACTGAAGAATCCCTCATCATCCAACCTTCCAACCGACACCAGGTTGAAACGGATATCAGGGACATGACGAACATCTTTGAGAATAAGAACTGCACCCGTCTTCGTCCTCAAATGCACATCTCCAACGGCAACCGCCTTTGACACATCTCCATTGCCCATCTTTAACACTCCATAGTCGCATATCGTGTAAGTGGCAAATAGTATCCTGTTGTGAGATACATGCGCTGAAGCCCCTGAGTCCACCAGCCAAGAATTGTCATCGCAGGCGAGGTTTGTGATAACCTCATCACCTACGACGATCACATCGCCTCCATGTATCGAAGCCGCCGCTGTAGTGTTCTCATCTTACTTTCCATTGTCGTCCTTTTTCTCTCTCTTCCAAGCGAAACAGTTCCGCTTGATGTGGCCCTTCTTGCCACAATGGTAACACTCCGAGTCCTCGTACCGACCTTTGGACTTCTCCCTGCTCTTGTCTCTGCCACCACCTGGACCCCTTCTTTTACCCCTTCCGCGGCTCTCCGAAACCAGTGCCTCTGAGTGATGGGATATGGATGAAGTGCCCTGAGAACGTCTCCGCATCTCTTCATTCAGTACCCCGTTCTTGGCAAACTCCAGACTGACCACGCCTTCCGGAGCAGAAGCGATCATAGATACTCGTACGGTGTCCCACGAGTCTGGCAATGTACATAGCAACCAAAGTCCTTGAACCTCGTCGTCGAACTTGACTCCTATCGAGGATAGCTGGTCCACCACACCCTGGAACTCACTCAAATGATCCGTAATGGATGCACCATCTTTGTACCGCAGACCCATCATCGTCCGGATCAGGAACAATTTGTTTACCCAGTTTTTTTGTGTACAAAGATTCTAGCTTCTCCTACAACGTCTTCGCATGCTCAATATTGGCAACGTGGTTGTACACGTTCTCGTCAACGAACTGCCGCATGTACCCATACACCTGTATATGCTCGAAGTTCCAGTCCTTATCGGATTTGTCACTGGGCTTCTCAGATGCAAATACTGGAAGATGCAGCTTCTTGACGAACAACAAATCCTTTATCTTGCTCCGCCAATAATGGTAGTTGGTACCGTTCAGGTTCACCATGCGCACCGGCTTCGCGTCCATCTCTGCTTCCTGGTTTGACTGTCAACTCCTGACACTTCTTTGAACTCAACGCTCTAATACCACTCTGTTGGGAACGAAGCGCGAAAACTATTCCCCCAAACCAGAAAGTCCTGCGAGAGAACCGAGCAAAAGCACACAAACCAAAAATGCCAAACACAATCGCAGACACAAAGATTTTTGACGTGAAAAACCCTTGCGAGAAAAACCACGGGACGATCGGAGTCCAACCCTGAAGAATCTTCACTAATAGAATAAAGAGAATACACCATCTACAAGCTCCTCCCGATCCAACACGGATCACCACAACTCACATGAAAGAAGAAAATTTTTTATTGCAGACTCCGAAGAACAAGAGATGCCAAAAAATTATTCGAAGCAATCTCTCCTTCACAATTGTCCTTAATCCTCTCTCTCTCTCTCAAAGATTGTAGAGCACTCTTTTGTTTTGAGATGATTTTACAGCGATCATGCATCACCCATTTATAAGCCCTTGGTAACCCATACATGGAAAGCCATTATATATGGAAACTTCCAATATAAATCAATCATATATTTAATGAAAATCCAATCATAATTAGCTTACCATAATTGAAACCCAATAATATAAAAAGCTACTATATGAAGGGTCCAATCATAAAAATATAATCAAAGTAAATATGGAAATCCAATCATATATTTTCTTACCATATATGTACCAAAATAAAATCCATACACTCCCCAAGCTTCTCCGACACACGGATGGCGCTCGTCGCTCTTCGGGATATTCTCCACATAGGTGGGAACGAACCCTACCCACTCCAACATAAGCTTCTCCGGGGTATTCTCTACATAAGCGTCCGAAAAGTCCGTCTGGCCCGATGGGACAAAGTCCGATAGAGCCCGGTCATTAGGGTAGTCCGACCCGGTCCATATTAGTATAGGGCCGGACTTGGGCTATGCATCCGTCCGCCCGAGCCCGGCCCGAAGCCCGTCCGATACAAGCTTGGACTATGTGTCCGTCCAAGCCCGGTCCAAGGCCAAATGATGTGTGTGTGTGTGTGTGTGTGTGTGTCCCTCCTCAGAGAAATAATTTTTCTCAAAGATTTTTGGAGATTCATTAACGATTGGAAGGACTAGGTTAAGGAAAGATATTTTCAAAAAGGGGATTATAGTCGATCAGTAGCAATAACAACTACTCGATCACGATTAAATCATTATTGGCCACGAGGTGCAGGGCTAAGGACAAGCTCACCAGGGTGATATGCTCTGGTGATCAAACTAGCATCTGGCATGATCCGTAGATCAATCACTCCAGCTTGATCGATAGGAAGGGCTGACATATTTATGAGTTGATGAGTTCTACTGACATGATGAGTAGCCTTATTTAGGAAGGCGAGTGGAAAAGCACATTCGTGCGGTTTAGATTTATAAGCAGGGGATTGAGGACTACTGAGAAAAGCAGATCCAAGTTTCTGATTGCAGTGAATCAAACTAGGACCTACCATGAGGAGATCGATTAGGCGAAGGTGGTATTGTAATACCTGTGGTTCGTATTACGTATTTTTAGAATATATGTACGTATTTTATCTTGTATTGCATGATTTCTTGCTTAGCTTCCTTCATGGCTTGGTTTATTCCTGGTTCGGGTTGGCTTGGTTCGGTTTAGGATTGCTATTGGTTCATTATGAACCAAGGGTGAACCCCTTACCTACCACCACCACTACCATTTATTAACTATTCTTCCTTCCCTCTCTTCAGTACTCTTCTTTCATTTACTTCTTCACCTACCAGAGAGAGGAGATAGAGGTCTAGGCAAGTGCAACTTGCTTCATGGAGGAACTCCAATTTTATTGCTTCATTCTCTTCCTTACAGCATTTTATCTTACTTTAATACTTGGCATTTTTACTTTCCATGGCTAGATTCTTGTAGATCTAAGCTTACTTTATTTTCGGAAATCTTGGATTTTGATCTATTTAATCTTGTTATTTCTGAGTTTTGATGGTTCTATGTTGTAGAGAATCTTGTTCTGCCCTATTTTGACCTATGAAAGTTCGGATTTTGGCTCTGGATGATGGAGTTATGGAGCTTGAGAACTTGGCTCTCATGGTGTTCTTCTTCTCGGAATTTTGGAGAAGATGAACTGTGCTTGACTTGACCGCATGAATATTTCATGCGGCAAGTGTTCTATTCAGCCGTATGACTGGAAGTACTTTGAGCCGCATGAGAACCGAACTCACCTAGCCGCATAACTCGCTCAATCCCCAGCCGCATATTACTCTGCACTTTTTGAGCCGCGTGCACCCTCCCTTAGCCGTATGGGACCCCGCTTCTTCCAGCCGTATGAATGCTCTGACTTAGTCTCATGCGCCCTCTCTTCCCGCTGGCCGCATGGGACTTTACTGGACCCAGCCGCATGAGAACTTCTTCCCGAGCCGCATAAACTTGGTCCACTTGTAGCCGCATAGGCGCATGACCCCGCTAACCGCATAGGCGCATGACTCCGCTAACCGCATAGGCGCATGACCCCGCTAACCGCATAAGCGCATGGCCCCGCTCCTGTCCCTACCGTATGGATTGTTGCCTCAGCCGCATGCGCTTCCCTCTTTCCGTAGCCGCATGGATTATTCTCCTCCTGTCGCATGAGCTTGCCTTTCTTTCCGTCGCATGGACCCAATTCATTTCAGCCGCATGATTCTCCTATAGCCTTGTGTACTGTTATTTTATTATTATTTTGCCCATGCCTTGGAGCCCCTATGGTATATTTTATGCTCATTTTATATCCTTACGCCTTTTGCCCTGAACTTGATAAATCACGATTTGATTGATATGATTGAAATGACAATTGTACATGACATGGTGTGACAAGTGAACATGATATGACCTGATGGTGGCCCGTCGTGGCGCACTCTTGACCAGAACTCTTGACATGATAACCTGACATAATATATCTTGATAAGCTGTTGCAACGGCTACCTGACATGATATGACCTGTATAATTAACCCGGACACCGTGGGCGATTGTGCTTATATAAATAATGTAGTCCTGTCTTGCATCATGTCTAGGAGGGGACTCCTGAGTACCACGGTCAGGAGTACCTACTGAAATGGACTAAGGCTAATAACTAGATTAATACACTAGTCATAAAGAGATCTCCCAGCTATAATCAATTCCGTTACCTGGGCACGCCTTGGGATCTGTAGCCTGCCGTCGAGTAGGGCACATTTCCAGCACACTGTCATGTGTTGCACCCTTCACGCTACCTAAGGGTACATTCATTTCGTGGACGATGTACCCACCTGAATTCAACTCTAAATCTTTTAACCCGGGTAACCTGGATGGACTGCAGGGCTTGTGGCTGTGGAAGATTCTCACTGCATCTTGCTAGTAACTAGGCCTGTGATAACCCTAGTTAGTTAAAGTATCAAGCCGTAATTCTTGCTTGGCCGTGAAATGATTGGATGGAGTCTATCCAGTCTAGTCTTGTCCTGATTCTGTTCCAGATTACTACATGACCAGAATGCCTGTATTTATTTTATCGATAAATGGTAAGAATTCCAAGTTTTGTTCAGACGAAGGGTTACAACCCCGGTCCTTGTTTGGTTTACGGGTTGTAACCTGGCTATCTGAATAGTTCCATGGTTATCTCTTCGTATATCATCCTGATGTATCCATTTATTTCTAGTTCTTACTTTTATTTATACTCTTGAGCTGATTGCTGGTTTTAGTTCCTAAGTGAAGCTTCCTTTGTGGCACTTGCTCTTTCTGGGATCTGACCCAGCTGGTTTTGTATGGCCAGATTTCGGAGCAGCTCCAGAGGATCTACCGATTTTTCAGCCCGATGGTGAACACCAGACGTAACCAGGGCAACGAGTGGGTTATTTTTGGCTCTTCCACTCTACTGTAAAAAAAATCTTCTTTTGAGGCGTTTAACCGACGAGCACCTGTTTAGCTCGATTGCACTTACTTATTGTCTGTCTACGGGCTGTAACATGATTGACAGATCCTAGGGTTGATCATGTATGACTAGACTCTTACTAGTCCTAACATTTTGTAATGACTAGCTTCATGATCAGCTGAATATGTGATATTTGGGATGCCTTATTATTGTATATTTAATGATCATACATCTTGTGACTTTACTTACTTGCTTGTGATTGAGACACTAGGCTTATTCATGACCATAGGAGACTGTTGGCTTGTAGTAAACCCTCATGTATCTAGACAGCCGTGACCGTATAGCGAGGTGGGTTGCACTTCAATATACGTAGCTGGCTATGTCTGCCCCCGCTCTCCAGTATTCTGGTTCTGGGGCGTGACAGGTATAGACGAAAGGGGCGACTATAAAGTTTTTCATGTACCTATATAAAATGATCAGGAACAGACTTCTTACAAGGGACGTGCTTGCCATGTTCGGGATACCCTACGAGGATACAAAGTGTTGCTTATGTGGTAAGGATGATGAGTGTAGGGATCATTTGTTTTTCACATGTGACTTCGTTTGGGCATACGGCGCATCCAGAGAACTAGGTTTGGGCTCACTGCCATGCAGAGCAGAGACCTTTTCTCTGTTATAGATGAAGTTAAAGCTCAGAAAGATAGAGGAACGAGAGATTACCGCCGTCTACGTCTTAGCTTTAGGGCGGTAGTGTGGCATGTATGGAGGAAACGAAATTAGCGCATTGTTTAGAGTCTCCCTTAGTAAGTTAGATGTACAAAGAAATATACAAGCTGACATAGATATACTAGACCCCAGATAACCCTTTTTGTAATCGAGGCTAGATCATTGTTGTAATCTTCATGTTTATCTACAAATTTACCTTCTTCGACTATATATATATATATATATATATATATATAATATATATATATATATATATATATATATATATATATATATATATATATATATATATATATATATATATATATCCTGATTGGGAAAGTTTGGCGAGTGGGGAGGATAGGGGGAGGGATGAACTACGATGAAGAGGAGGAAGGGGATACGTGTCTCCACATCAAAAAGAGCTGCTCCTAGGGAGATCGAAAAGCGTAGACGAGGGGATCGTATTTTCGTGAAATCACACGTCTCATGCTCCCAAATGACTGTGGCCCAAGCAACTGTGGCAAGAGCTCCCAAGCAGAAGGAGAACGCGTCATTCTCGACATATGTAGACCAGGGCCACACGACAATAAGTAGGGTGTTGTACTCCAAGTGTTGTTTCTTCGTCTCTTCCTACTACATTTTCATTGAATATGTCTAACTCACCTCCAGTTTGGTCGGAGGTTATGTGGTAAGACGGTTGGGGGGGGCGGTGGAGGAGTTTGGGTGTTAGGGAAGAGCTTTTCGATGCAATATGGTGGATGGAAGGAAAGTCATCGAAATTACGAAGGAGGACATGACGAAGACAACGAAATTCTAGAACACCATCGTCCTATATGTGATGGGTACTCATCCGTGTTATGGACAACTACGTCGATACACTGCGATTGTGTAAGCCAAAAGGGACCCTGAAAATTTACTCCCGAAAAATGGGTTTATACTTTATCAAGTTTGGCCTAGTCGATGACCTAAATAGATTCCTCGAGAATGGTCCTTGGATATTTGATGGAAGGTTGATTGCACTACCAAAATTTATCGATTTAGCGACGGCCGAATCCGTCGCTAAGACGACGGTAATTACAATTAGCGACCGATTGCCGACGGATATTGGCCAAAAACATCCGTCGGCAATCAGCTCGTCGCTAATAACCATCCGTCGCTAAGTTGTCGTCACATGACGGAATAGCGACGGATAGTCGACGTCACAATACGAAGACTTAGCGACACGTTCCCGACGGATTTTCGTCCATTTCAACTATTAAGTACTTAACTGTGTAGGAAATAGCGACGTATTTCCGTCGGTAACCCGTCGTAACGGCGTATCAGATCGCATCGTTGCGTCGCTAATCCGTCGATAACGTCGATATTAAGTGACGGATTAGCGACGGTCTGCTGAAGGAAAAACCGTCGACCAGCTTCTGGAAATTTATGTCATTTCCAGCAACTTGGCGACGGATAAGTCGTCGCTATGCCGTCGCAACGTATCGACCGCATAGCGACGGATTAACCGTCGACCTTGTTCTGGAAATTCTTGTTATTTCCAGAATACGGGCGACGAATATGTCGTCGCTATTCCGTCGAACAATAAATCAGCTCGTCGGATGGTCCGTCGACCATCCGTCGCTACCTGGGAATAATTTTCAAATATCCAGTTAGCGACGGAATAACCGTCGAAAAGTCGTCGGAAACTGGAAACATCCGTCGCAAGACGGTCACAAGTCCGTCGCTAACTGAGAATATTTTGAAAAAAAATTACTGCTTTTTAGCTGTTCGCAAAAATTTGCATAAACCAAACCAATATATAATGCGCACCAATTATCCAACAATCACATAGACCAAATATATTATGCACACCAATTATCCAAGAATCACATAGACCAAAATATGCACATACGAATTTAATGCACACCAATTATCCAAGAATCATATAGACCAAACCAAATTAATATAAAATAGACATCAGTTATCCGGAAGAGTAACCTAATATCCATCGTTATAATCCGATCATTGCACAAATATTCCAAATTTTTCACAAATATTCCAAAACACATAGAAAAGAGTTGGCCAGTTACAGTAACCTAATATCCAATCCTGACGACCGATCATAGCACAAATATTCCAAAATTTTCACAAATATTCCAAAACACATAGGAAATCGACTTTGGCCTCAACAAAGACCACAAGTAAGACGATGAATCCTCACAGCCAGGGATGATAGTTGCGTTGAGGCATGTACCATTCTATCAGCCACTTTGCATACGAAGGCTCAATCTGGTTGAGGTCTTCTGTAGGGATAGGAGGGTCGGTCCTGATGCTACTACTCTCTGACGGTGGCTCCTCCTTAGCTTCAAGCTTGGGAGCAATCTCTTCCCTGATGGTCATCGGTTCTTCCTTGACAGTCACCGGCTCTTGTTTGACGACGGAGACTTCCTCCGTGTCGACCTCCAAGGGTTTCTTGCCTCGACCCCTTCCTCGACTAGCAGCACCACCTCGACGAGTCCTAGGAGCCATCTTTCTGACAACAGAAATTTTCATATAGGGTAAAGAAATTGACTCAAGTTATAAAAGTTGTGACGTTGGTTTTTTGCGTTCATCATCATTAGAGGGAGCAGCACTCGAAAAGTTGTGACGTTGGTAGCATGAGAGAGTAAAAATCTGTATCACAAGACTAACAGAATTACTATGTAATCATGTACTCACCAATAACCGGATGTAACTGGAGTCGTTGGTACTATCGTGCAGTAATTTGTGGATCCACAGAGATGCTAGATGTACTTAGTATCTAGTATATCAGATTAGTATCGGTCTATCGGTTTGGTATAGGACGTATCATATTGGTATCGTCCTATATCCGATATGTACATGTATCGGCCGAATAGCAGGGATTCATATTGGTCATATCGATTTGGTATCGGTCATATCCGATAGGTATCGGCCGTACTGGATTAGTATAGACTATTTCGGATTAGTATCGTGGAAGGTTTAATAACAACTGTACTTGAATTTCTCTCTTCTCGAGCTAGAATACTATTGCAAGAGAATCACCAGATCGTGATTGGCCAGTTACAGTAACATACATACTTCATTTTCTATCAGGAAAAGGGAGATTGAAAAGGAAGTATGTATGTTCTGTAACTGGCCATCTACGCTCTCGTGACTCTCTTGCAATGGTAATCTAGCTCTAGAAGAGAGAAATCTAAGTACACTTGTTACTAAACCTTCAACGATACTAATCCGAAATGGTATATAATAATCCAACACGGCCGATACCTATCGGATATGACCGATACCAAATTGATAAGGCCAATATGACTTAATGGCTATACGGCCGATACATATCGGATAGGACGATACCAATTCGCTAAGGCCAATACCAACCGATACGGTCCATACCAAAACGATAGATCGATACTAATCCGACACGATCAATACTTATAAGTACCTACGGTCCAGGAGGTTGATCCGCTAGTACATCCATGTACGAACAACGAAGTAACGATCCATTTCAATTTGGATATGAAAATCTGTATCGTAAGACAAACTAAACATAATCAGTTCTATTTCACATGCTTAATTGTCAAGTATGGGAACGAATAGCTCAGAACACAACCCAAAATTCATTCTAGATGAACTCACATAATGTTTACAGTCTTGGTCTCAACTGTCTTCGATTCTATGATCCCATGTCTTAGGTTAAATAAATCACTAACCTCATCACGGTGAGTCTTGGTGTAGCACTCAAATGTGGGGCACCCGTAAATTCGCCGAGGTTTTAAATCATCGACATTGAGTTTTAAACCCTCACGTAGCCTTTCTGCTTCACTTCTAGGGTCGAGCAGCATCTTCTTGCAAGCTTCGATCTCCAGATACTTAGTGTCAAGATTCTGGACGCTTTCGTAGAGCATGTCAACGCATCCTAGCGTCAATTTACTCGGCAGGAAATTGATGCTAGGATGCGTTGACATGCTCTACGAAAGCGTCCAGAATCTTGACACTAAGTATCTGGAGACCGAAGCTTGCAAGAAGATGCTGCTCGACCCTAGAAGTGAAGCAGAAAGGCTACGTGAGGGTTTAAAACTCAAAGTCGATGATTTAAAACCTCGACGAATTTACGGATGCCCCACATTTGAGTGCTACACCAAGACTCACCGTCTGTATAGTTCAGTTATTGGCGCTCGATGTCCCTGTGGTAAGGCAATGGATGAGGATATTGCGTGGGAGGGGGTTGCAGATAGAGGCAACAAGGATGGCGTGTTTGTGAAAGGAGGGAAAGGATACATAATCACAGACGATTTATATGTAAGGCCATTCTATTCCATGGAGTCTGCGTTGTCTATTTTCCGAAAGCATGGGATCATAGAATCGAAGACAGTTGAGACCAAGACTGTAAACATTGGCCGCGATGAGGTTAGTGATTTATGTAACCAAATGTAGTAATCTTGTAATTTAAAGTTGGAAGAACATGCAAGTAGCCTTATATATAGTTGCTGCCTCACCAGTCGAATGACTTAATTGCCAAGTATCGGAACGAATGGCTCAGAACACAACCAAAGATTCATTCTAGCATACATTAGTGAGTTCATCTTGATTCTGTTACGTCCTTCAGATACTATATACTATAAGAAAATAGATGATTCACACTAATGTATGCTAGAATGAATCTTGGCTTGTGTTCTGAGTCATCCGTTCTGATCAAGCATCTTCCTTCTCCTCTCCTCCACCATGGCTCTGAACCAATCTTCTCCTCCCTACTTCCCTTCTTCTTATTTAACTCTCTCAGCCACATATGACATCCAGCTCAAGTGTAGAGTCGGGGGAGAAGATGTGGGCAGGAAGATAAGGGGGAAGCAGCACAGCCGGCGGCATGACCCGGAGGAAGTACATAGGTTTTCTTCAACAGCCGTAGGAGGACTATTTCTCCTACGGCTGTTGAAGAAAACCTCTGTACTTCCTCCGGGTCATGCTGCAGGCTGTACTGCTTCCCCCTCATCTTCCTGCCCACTTCTTCTCCTCCGACTCTACACTTGAGCTGGATGTCATATGTGGCTGAGAGAGTCAAATAAAAAGAAGGGAAGTAGGGAGGAGCAGATTGGTTCAGAGCCATGGTGGAGGAGAGGAGAAGGAAGATGCTTGATCAGAACGGATGGCTCAGAACACAAGTCAAGATTCATTCTAGCATACATTAGTGTGAATCATCTATGTTCTTATCGTATATAGTATCTGAAGGACGTAACAGAATCAAGATGAACTCACTAATGTAATACTAAGACATCATCTACTACTATATAAGATATAGTGATAGGTTGTCGTATCATCATTGCCGAGGGATGAGGGTCGGAGGACAGGCAACTTTATCTACGGCTACATAGTTTCTGCCTCGCCAGTCGAATGGCTGCAGGGACTAATGCAAATGGAGCTGAAAAAATATGCATAAACCAAACCAATATATAATGCACACCAATTATCCAAGAATCACATAGACCAAATATGCACATACGAATTTAATGCACGCCAATTATCCAAGAATCGTATAGACCAAACCAAATTAATATAAAATAGACATCAATTATCCTGAAGAACGTAACAGAATCAAGATGAACTCACATAATGTAATACTAAGACATCATCTACTACTATGTAAGATATAGTGATAGGTTGTCGTATCATCATTGCCGAGGGATGAGGGTCGGAGGACAGGCAACTTTATCGACGGCTACATAGTTTCTGCCTCGCCAGTCGAATGGCTGCAGGGACTATGTCCTGATCACCATGTCGTACCGTAGATCAAATGCAAATGGAGCTGGAGCCAAAATACAGAAACCAAAATACAGAATCAAATCCCTTGGACGGATGGCTCAGAACACAACCAACCGGAGAGGATACTCTGAGAGATCCATCTGAGTAGGACGTATACTCTGAGAGATCACCTTTACAAGAATGATATCAGTAGTGGGATTGAGTGCTGGAGGGGATACTATCAGAGTATACGTCCTACTCAGATGGGTCTCTCACCGTTACTATTTTTTTCTAACAGCATGGTGGATGTGCTCCGTCAACAGAATCTGGCTCCGAGCCAAAACTTTGCCCCGGAGCTCAAGTGGACATCCTTCGTGTAGAGCTCGAGTGAGAGGTTCCTGACAGCAAGGTGGTCTCCTTTGTCAAAGTATCCGTGCTCGTCCCACAACCAATGTGGGATGAGCACGAATACTTTGACAAATGAGACCACCATGCTGTCAGGAACCTCTTACTCGAGCTCTACACGAAGGATGTCTACTTGAGCTCCGGGGCAAAGTTTTGGTTCGGAGCAAGATTCTGTTGACGGAGCACATCCACCATGTTGTCAGAAAAAATTAGTAACGGTGGGAGACCAATCTGAGTAGGACGTATACTCTGATAATATCTCCTCCAGCACTCAATCTCACTACTGATATCATTCTTGTAATAGTGATCTCTCAGAGTATACGTCATACTGAGATGGATCTAATATTCTTTCTTGTTGGTTGTCGTATCATCATTGCCGAGAAATGAGGGTCGGAGGACAGTACAAATAGTCTAATACAAAAACAACTCAATAAGTAGTCCAATACAAATAGTCTAATACAAAAATAACCCAATACCAATAGTCCAATACAAATAAGTACTAATAGCTAATGAGAACCACACTGCTCACGCAAACGCTCAGTGATACGTTCACGCATCCACCTCGAAAAAGCGAGATTTTTGGCGCGAGGAGAGATGTCGTCCCTTGCAAGGACTGCATCAAGAGAACTCTCGGTCTCACTAGCTACCGGTGTTGGATGAATAGACCTCCCGGTCTCACTAGCAACCGGTGCCACTTCCTCCTCAACTGTAGGAGGAGCCACCTCAGCATTCACTGTTTTCTTCAAATGACGTGCCGCTCCTCGGGTCATGGGTGCCATCTGGTAAGATCGATAGTCACAAATAATATAATTGTAACATAAGCAAGCTAACTAAAGGAACCATCATGTAATTTGAGTACATTTTCGAAAGCCGATAAAGTATAAAAAATTCAATTTTTTGCCAAGTGTAAGAACGGATGGCTCAGAAGACAACCTAAGATTCATTCAAGCATACATTAGTGTGAATCATCTATGTTCTGTACATATGGTGTAGTATATGTTCTTATCGTATCTAGTATCTGAAGAACGTAACAGAATCAAGATGAACTCACATAATGTAATACTAAGACATCATCTACTACTATATAAGATATAGTGATAGGTTGTCGTATCATCATTGCCGAGGGATGAGGGTCGGAAGACAGTCAACTTTATCTACGGCTACATAGTTTCTGCCTCGCCAGTCGAATGGCTGCAGAGACTATGTCCTGATCACCATGTCGTACCGTAGATCAAATGGAGCTGGAACTGGAGCCAAAATACAGTACTACTTCACCATGTCGTACTATTTTACTCTCTCTCTCTCCTTTCCCCCTCCGATGCTCTCACTCTCTCCGGCGCTCTCACACTACTAATTCCTATGTATTTTAAGTGTGAGAACGGATGGCTCAGAACACAACCCAAGATTTATTCTAGCATACATTAGTATGAATCATCTATATTCTGTATACATATCGTGTAGTATATGTTAATCTTATCGTATCTAGTATCTGAAGGACGTACGTAACAGAATCAAGATGAACTCACTAATGTAATACTAAGACATCATCTACTACAATATAAGATATAGTGATGGGTTGTCGTATCATCATTGCCGTGGGATGAGGGTCGGAGGACAGGCAACTTTATCTACGGTAATATAGTTTCTGCCTCGCCAGTCGAATGGCTGCAGGGAATATCCGTCACCAGGTCGTACCGTAGATTAATGTAATTAATGGAGCTGGAAATATCCGTCGCTAACCGGTAACTAGTCCATCGCTAACTGAGATTGTCACATACACATATGTATATCACAGCTAGATGTATAGATGTATACATCTATACAGAAGCACACAACTGATAGAACTCGCACTGTCCTTGAGACAGTGAACATATACACCATGAATCCAAACCCCATATATATTCACATTTACTAATCCAAACACCACCAAACTAATAGAACACCCAATATGGATAACACATTATTTAGCCAATATATAAACTCAGATGAATTTGAGAAGCAAAGCCACCCGCCGCCCCAAGTCCGCCGCCCAGTAGTTCGGTTGTATATATATATGAAGAGTGCTTATGGGTGTGCGTCGGTTGCAAATAGCCCCGACGCACCCGCCCCAAGCCAGCCGTCCAGCCCCCGACGCCGCCGCCCCAAGCCAGACGCCCAGCCCCCAACCCAAGCCAGCCGCCCATCCCCCGACGCCGCTGCCCCAAGCCAGCCGCCCAGCCCCCAACCCAAGCCAGCCGCCCATCCCCCGACGCCCCCGCCCCAAGCCAGCCGCCCAGCCCCCGACGCCGCCGCCCCAAGCCCACTGCCCAGCCCCCAACCCAAGCCAGCCGCCCAGCCCCCGACGCCCCCGACCCAAGCCAGCCGTCCAGCCCCCGACGCCCCCGCCCCAAGCCAGCCGCCCAGCCCCCGACGCCTCCCGCCCCAAGCCAGCCGCCCCAACCCCGACGCCGCCGTCCAGCCCCCGACGCCCCCGATCCAAGCCAGCCGCCCAGCCCCCGACGCCCCAACCCCAAGCCCACCGCCCAGCCCGCCGTCCCAAGCCCACCCGTCTCCCAGACCTCGACCCAAGCCAGCCGCCCAGCCCCCGACGCCCCAACCCCAAGCCAGCCTCCCAGACCCCGACGCCCCCGTCCAGCCCCCGACGCCCCTGTTGGCCCAATGATTACATTGTGTTTTTGAATATGGCTAATCAGTTAAGTTTAACATAATGATGTCACTAATATTCATATACTCACTATCATGTTGCTACTTAAACTTAGCATTGTCCTAATTGTCCTATATTATATTGCTATGCTTGTATCGTACTGCAATATATTCTGTTGGCCTAACATGATATCATGTTGTTACTTATACTTAGCAATGTCCTAATTGTCCCATATTATATTGCTATGCTTGTATCGTACTGCAACATATTCTGCTGGCCTAACATGTATTTGTAGACATGCAGTAAGCATGATCAAACATGATCAAACAGGACATAGGCAATGAAGAATTAATGATGGAGCAAAGACGGCGTCATACAAAGAGATTTCTCCGAACCGCCTAGCGACCTATCTGGGGCCTCGCATCGGGGGTTCCGCTGCCCGGTCAGCGGACAGGGGTCGAGGGGGCAGCGCCCCCCGTCGGGGGTTCGGGGGCGAAGCCCCCGAAAGGTATTCAGATTTTCAGATCTGTTTATCTTCGGACGACTGCTGTCAGGGAAAAAGACGTCTTCAGGGCTGCTCAAATATCAGAAGAAAGGCATCATCAAAGGGCTCTTGGTTTTCCTACTTGTTCTAAGTCTGTAATCTTCAATTTATTGAGTCTAGGAGAATGTGTACGTTGAGTCGCACTGAGTCATCTCAACCCCTAGCATATCTCTCCAAAGCTCTACCATACAACAGACCAATTCCTGAACCAAGCCCAAGCTCCACAAAGCCCAAAAGCCAATGGACCAATTCTGTCTCCTGGAGACAGAGTTCGGGCCGAACTCTGCCTCCACACAGAGTTCGGGCCGAACTCTGTCCCCTGATTTTCAGGAGCTAATTTTTAGGGCCTGCTTGCTACAAGCTGTCCAACGGCCAAAAATTTGAATTATCTATACCGAATTCTGGCCGAATTCTGCTTGTCTCGAACCCTATAAATAGGCCTTGGTTTCTCTCATTTGAAACCATCCACTCTTCTATTCTTCTTCTCTTACATAGCCTATATAGTCAAGAGCCTTACTCTTCCAATCTACTAGCCACAAAACTTTCTAAGCCCCAAGGTGCTCAAGTGCGATTCAGCTAGAAGTTTTTGTGCAAGAGTTGAAAAGAAAAGTCACTTGGACAATTCCAAGTCGCTTGGAAAATTCCAAGCAAATCGCCACTGCGATCCTCTGTAAGAAGTTGACGTGCTCTTCTGAAGAAAAGGCACGGGTTGTAAACTACTATTTCACAAATAGTGGATTTGAATCCTGAGCTAGAGTTCTCAGGCCTGGACTAGTCCTCCACGAGGGAAACCAGGTTAAAACTGCTGTGTTTGCGTATGCTCTTCTGATCTTTATTTACTTCCGCATTTCTCTCTGATTTATTTACTATCTTGATAGTTGTTTTGTGGAGGTGATATAGAGTTATTTTTTTATTTGGTGATTATTGACACAAACTCTATTCACCCCCCTCTAGAGTTGCCTATACTTGTGTTTTCAATTGGTATCAGAG
The DNA here is from genome assembly GCA_029216955.1 of Iris pallida. Taxonomy (NCBI): domain Eukaryota; kingdom Viridiplantae; phylum Streptophyta; class Magnoliopsida; order Asparagales; family Iridaceae; genus Iris; species Iris pallida. The sequence continues at coordinate 23,296,579 of JANAVB010024400.1, read as the reverse complement.
CAAGGTCTCTATTGTTAGGCTTAACATCCTTAGAGTAGATCCTTGTTTATTTGTGTATGGCATCATATTCTTCCTCCTCTGATGAAGATGGTTTTTCTTCTAGTAGCATAGACAATCATGTTTCTTCTAAATGCAATAAGTGTTCTAAGTGGAAAGCCATGGCTAACCATTCCTTAAAGTTTGCTAAGGCTTTTCATTCTACAAATGAAGAACTTGTAGAAAAGGTTATTCATTTAGAAGAAGCTAATGAGTTTTTGAGAAATGAAATCAATGATTTATTATCTAGACTTGACTCTCAAAACTCATCTTGTGTTTCTTTAAAGAGTTTGAATGATTCTTTAATTTTGAAAATCAAATCTCTTTCCTCATCAATAGAAGATCTTAAGAAGCAAGCACATGAGCTAAATCATTTGCATGATTCTTCTATTGACTCTTTAAAGAAACAAAATGATGATTTTATTTCTAGAATTACTTTATTTGAAAAAGAGAATTATGCTTTAAATGCTAAATTTGATTCTCTTACTTGTTTGCATAATGATTTGCTATTAGAACATGATATTCTTAAGACCAAATCCATGCATAGTGATTCTCTTACTTGTGTGCATAATGATTTGCATGATACTTTTAAGACCAAATCCATGCATACTCACTCTAGAGATATTCATCATTCTAGTATGTCACATGCTCATAATCATGCTCATTCTGATACATGTGCACACACTAGTATTAGGTGCTTCTATTGCTCTCGCATTGGACACATGAGTGTAACTTGTCCTATTCGTAGGAGTTTTTCTACCAATGCTAGAGTAAATAGTATGTGGGTCCCTAAAGCTAACAAATGTGGATCCAAGCTTATTTGGATACCAAAGTCTTCGCCTAATGTTGTAGGTGGAGCTTCTTGTATCGGGATATAGCACCAAGGAGCGTGTTGGTGGTTGCAAATCTCAAAGGTCATCTTCCAAGCAATTGCACCAACACAAGTGTGGCCACTAGAGCCACTTTGGTAACATGTTAAACGATTCTCTCTAAATGGTTTATATTTGTAGAATCTAGCATGTTTTTCTTTATGTCTTGCTACTAGCTCACATTGATATCCTTTAGTTGCTTATTATATAAATTAATGTGAGATATAATACTAGCATGCTTAGTTGATTTTCTTTTTCTTTTATCTAGCATGACTAGTTACACAGCTTTAAATGATTAGTTCATACTATGTAGTTTATCACTCATTTTCTAGTAGTGTGGCACATTTACATATGCATGCTCGCTATTCTTTGTCTTTATAAAGCATGCATATCACTCTAGTTCATTGGAGCTTGATTCTTGAATTTTGTTTTAAAGTTTGACTCTCCATTTTTAATGTTTTTGAGATAGTTACTTCTTGCCGATTTGTATTTAATTGGTTTTTGTGAATATATGTGTTTAGCACAAGCTTCTTATCACTTGACAAGTATACACTTATACTACTTTTTATCTTGTGCTTGCATAATACATTCATTATCGATTCTCATATTTTATTTTGATTATCCTCTTGAGAATCAATTATGTTCTTGCCTAATAAAGTCTATTTATACGTGCTTTTAAATTTGTGATAGTTTTTCAATCATTCATGATGGATACATGACTATATTCATTAATTCTTCATTTACTTGTAGATCATGTATTTATTATATTGACATCTATTTCTGTATAAATATCTTTATGTCGGTATATGAGATAAGCTCAAGTTTCATATTATTTTGAAGAATATTTATTCATACTTGTGCTTACCTTATAATTTAGCTATTGATTCTTTTGACCAAATTTGTGTTATCTTTTCTTGAATCAATTAGCTTATTCCTTAAAGTCTTCTTTTTGATGATATCTTATTGGCTTTTATTTGTTGACTTTATGGATACATGTCTTTCACTCTTATTTTGATCTTTTTTGCTTAACCAATTTTTCAGCCTGATTTCAGTTCTGTCACCAGAATCCAGAATTCGGGCCGAACTCTGCCCTTACCAGAGTTCGGGCCGAATTCGGCCTGGCTGTTCCAGAACCTGAAACAGCCTCAGCCGTTGATCATATTATAGATCCAATGGCCATTATTGATTCCAAATGTTGATATTTATTTATTTAAATGCCTTTAAGTTGGAATGTTGAGAGAAAATGTTTATTAGTGTCTTGTTCATGACTTTTATGGAAGCTCTTTCAAGAATTGCTTGGTTTTGTGCTTTACCTTACTTATTGTACTTATTAGTACACATCTTGAGCATGTATCTTCTATATATTTTGCTCCATAAGTGCATTATGAAAATGTTTTAAAAATATTCTTAGCAAATTTTGATGATCTTTCTTTCATTATTATTTGGGTATTTACCTCTCTTATTTATAGGAGTTTTATATTTTGATGTTGTTTGATGATAATGCATATATTCCTTTAAATCTAATTTCTTAAAAGTAAAGATCATTTTGGGAATAAGCCGAAAAGGGTCCTTCTGTCATACAGGTGTAAATAGCCTGAAGCGACACGATGCACTAGACTTCGGACTACCGCTAGCTGGGAACCGGCCCCTACAGCTAACCCAAAGTGATCAACACTTTATAGACTTAAGATTTATTAAGGTCTACTTGCAACCATTATCTAGTTCTGGATCCTCTCCTAAGTTCCAGAATACTTCATCATATCTAGCCTTATATTTTGAGCTATAAATATTTTATTATTATTGCCCAATGATGTTTTGTAGCACATGAGAATACATGTAATTGATATATCATACTTCTCATGTCTTTAGCTACTATGGGTTGAACTTTTACATTGAGATTTTCCATTTCTAGAGAATACACTTATTTCAAAATGGCTATAATATTTTGGATTCTCTAGATCAATCTATTATTTCATTATCTTGGGTTAATCTCAATATTTTTGGCAAAGAGATTTGCTCTACTGTGTTTTTCATGAACATCTCTTTTGTCTTTTACTTGATAAGAGTCTAATTCATTTACTTGCTATTTTATACTCTCATCCTTGCTTAGCAAAGAGTATATAAATCATTTTGATCATTCAAAATGTATTATCCTTATTGTGAACTCTATGCTTAAGCATGTATTTTTTGTGGTGTTAGTGACTTAAGATTTAATGAGCACATTTATCATGTTAATGGCCTATCTCATTAATCTTAATTAGTTATGTAGCTAGCTTGCTTATTTGCGATATATTGTTAAGCTACATAATTTTTGTTCACTTTCACTCATCTAGCTATCTTCTTGAATTTCAATCTATATGTGATATGCTAGTTTACAAAAACAAAATTTATGAATGTTCTTGATGAGATTTGATTCTATTTTTAGATACATATGTTTGGTCTCTAAAATTAGCTTGACAAATTTTTTATTTATCTTGTTTGTGATTCATCGCTTTAACTTCCTTCCATACTAGTCATTGGTAAGCATCTCTTAAATTTCTTTCAACTTTTGAGTCATGATTTTATTATATTATCATTACATTTCTTTGGAATAAATTTGCAATCATTTAAATGAGATTGACTCTTTTCTACATTGGTTGTTTATATGGTTTTTAAATGAGATTGACTCTTTTCTATATTGGTTTGTTTATATGGTTTGTTTTGATGAGATTTATGACTGATCATAATTATTTATTGGTTTACTTTATGAATGATCCTAATGATTGAGTAGTCCTATATTATCTAATTATGTAGTTATCAAGTTAATTTATTACTCTACTTGGACTACTCATGGATTATCACATATGCTCTTTGCTATTTGAACTTCATTGGTTTCTCATTTAGTATTAGCAAGGTTGGATTATTACCCGTTGATGGGTACATATGTGGTAAAACATGCATAGTCCTTGTAAAGCAATAAGTTGGTTGATCATTTCTTAATTAGATAATCATGGACATGATATTTGAGCTTTATTATTTTTGAGCTATATTTTGACTTTCCTCATGATTGATTTAATTGACTTTCTTCATGATTGATTTAATTGACTTTATTCATGATGACATTTTTTTTTGGTTGTATTTTTATCTTTTGAAGTATATTGTGATTCTTATCATGATTGTTTTTAATGGACCTTATTATTCCTTTTCATGATTATATTTTTCTAATGGACCTTATTATTCCTTTTCATGATGATATTTTTCTAATGGACCTTATTATTCCTTTTCGTAATGATATTTTTCTAATGGACCTTATTATTCCTTTTCATGATGATATTTTTCTAATGGTCCTTATTATTCTTGATCATAATAATATTTTTCTAATGGACCTTATCTCTTTTCATGATGATCTTCCTCTCAAAGATAACATGCATTGATCTATCATATTTCAATATGATATTCTTCTATATAGGTTAGTGTATGTCGTCTTTTGATTACATGTGCTAAATTGAGATATTATTTTGATCGTTCATCTTTAGTGACTATTTTATTGGATATCTCTCCTAAAGATGACATTATTTGTTTTATGTCATCTTTATAGCCTTATATGCATTGAGCAAGGGGGAGAAATCAATAGTTGATTTACCCCTAGATCTTGTAGTTATCATTTTATTTATGCTATAAGTGCTTTGGAACTAGATACGCATATTTTAAGGGGGAGCAAATAAATTGGTTCAATTCATTTATACCCTTTAATATGTCGTATACCTAGTTCATCATTGACCCATATTTTTATCATTATTTATATCTTAGTGATTGAGGTCATGATACTGTTATTTTTTGAAAGGTTTATGAGAGTTTATGCAATTGTTTTCATCATATTTCTTTGATATGAGTCATCTCGTTAATATTTACTTTCGTATTTTATCTTGATGACTATTGTGCTTTCTTTGATATGACTTACTATGATTTGGCTCTCTTTGTATGTTTAATTGATTTGGCTTTCCTTGTTGAGGACTTACCCAAAATTCATGATTTTATCTATACTGGTAATAGTTTGAGGGGGAGCATTTAAGTCGATTGAATTTCTCCTTCTCAAATATTTTTCTCCTTTACCTTCATGTTTATTTTAAAGAGTATTCATAAAGCATGATATGGTAATTGAGTTCAAATGCATGAATTTTGGATAAGCAAATAGATTTGTAAATAATGAGATTATTTTATATCAATTGCCTTATTTTACATTGATCATTCCTTGATTTTGTTCTACTATTTATCTGTGGACAATTGTAACTATCATAGTTTCATTGATCAATGTTTCAAGTTTTTATATTTCAATTGATATCAAGTTTGTATATTTCAATTGGTATCTTTCTTCTTTGATATCTATAGTTTCATTGGTATCTTTCTTCTTTGATATCTATAGTTTCATTGGTATCTTTCTAATTTGATATCTATTATTTGCAATTATCTTATCCCTATGATTTTTGACTGGATTTTTTTTTAATTCTCTTCCAAAAGTTTTTGGATGTCTTTCTTGGATTTCATGTAATACTATATTTTTGGATATCTTTCTTGGATTTCATGTTGGTAAAGTATCTATTGATTATTTTCAAATTCTTTTAGTTTTACCAGCTATTTGTGTTTTGACAAGTTACTTTCTGTATGGCACTCTACATTTGGTATGTAGTTTCTATACTTGTCTTTACACACTTCTCCCATTGTTTCTCATTTAGTATATCTTGATCATGATTGTCTATGCCTTCTTCCTTATGCTTGAGTTTATTTTATCTCTTATTTCGAGGGAGCTTATTTTTGATCATGACAAAGGGGGAGAAATAAGTTTAAGTTAGCACACTATCTTCTCGTAGTATATGTTTATTAGTGATATATGCATCTATCATATCTGTCTTAAACTTAACCGATTTGCCATAATCAAAAAAGGGGAGATTGTTGGCCCAATGATTACATTGTGTTTTTGAATATGGCTAATCAGTTAAGTTTAACATAATGATGTCACTAATATTCATATACTCACTATCATGTTGCTACTTAAACTTAGCATTGTCCTAATTGTCCTATATTATATTGCTATGCTTGTATCGTACTGCAATATATTCTGTTGGCCTAACATGATATCATGTTGTTACTTATACTTAGCAATGTCCTAATTGTCCCATATTATATTGCTATGCTTGTATCGTACTGCAACATATTCTGCTGGCCTAACATGTATTTGTAGACATGCAGTAAGCATGATCAAACATGATCAAACAGGACATAGGCAATGAAGAATTAATGATGGAGCAAAGACGGCGTCATACAAAGAGATTTCTCCGAACCGCCTAGCGACCTATCCGGGGCCTCGCATCGGGGGTTCCGCTGCCCGGTCAGCGGACAGGGGTCGAGGGGGCAGCGCCCCCCGTCGGGGGTTCGGGGGCGAAGCCCCCGAAAGGTATTCAGATTTTCAGATCTGTTTATCTTCGGACGACTGCTGTCAGGGAAAAAGACGTCTTCAGGGCTGCTCAAATATCAGAAGAAAGGCATCATCAAAGGGCTCTTGGTTTTCCTACTTGTTCTAAGTCTGTAATCTTCAATTTATTGAGTCTAGGAGAATGTGTACGTTGAGTCGCACTGAGTCATCTCAACCCCTAGCATATCTCTCCAAAGCTCTACCATACAACAGACCAATTCCTGAACCAAGCCCAAGCTCCACAAAGCCCAAAAGCCAATGGACCAATTCTGTCTCCTGGAGACAGAGTTCGGGCCGAACTCTGCCTCCACACAGAGTTCGGGCCGAACTCTGTCCCCTGATTTTCAGGAGCTGATTTTAGGGCCTGCTTGCTACAAGCTGTCCAACGGCCAAAAATTTGAATTATCTATACCGAATTCTGGCCGAATTCTGCTTGTCTCGAACCCTATAAATAGGCCTTGGTTTCTCTCATTTGAAACCATCCACTCTTCTATTCTTCTTCTCTTACATAGCCTATATAGTCAAGAGCCTTACTCTTCCAATCTACTAGCCACAAAACTTTCTAAGCCCCAAGGTGCTCAAGTGCGATTCAGCTAGAAGTTTTTGTGCAAGAGTTGAAAAGAAAAGTCACTTGGACAATTCCAAGTCGCTTGGAAAATTCCAAGCAAATCGCCACTGCGATCCTCTGTAAGAAGTTGACGTGCTCTTCTGAAGAAAAGGCACGGGTTGTAAACTACTATTTCACAAATAGTGGATTTGAATCCTGAGCTAGAGTTCTCAGGCCTGGACTAGTCCTCCACGAGGGAAACCAGGTTAAAACTGCTGTGTTTGCGTATGCTCTTCTGATCTTTATTTACTTCCGCATTTCTCTCTGATTTATTTACTATCTTGATAGTTGTTTTGTGGAGGTGATATAGAGTTATTTTTTTATTTGGTGATTATTGACACAAACTCTATTCACCCCCCTCTAGAGTTGCCTATACTTGTGTTTTCAGCCCCAACCCCAAGCCCGCCTCCCAGACCCCGACGCCTCCGCCCCAAGCCCACCGCCCAGCCCCCAACCCAAGCCAGCCGCCAAGCCACGGACGGCCCAGCCCCGATCGTGCCGCCCAGACCCTATAATCGAGAGAGAGAGAGAGAGGGGGGTTACCTTCGGAAGAGATAGAGGAGAGTACGCCGACGCCGACGACGACAACGACGCCGATCACCGAAACCGACACCGGCAAGAGAGAGAGAGAGGAGAGAGAGTGAATTTGGGAGGAATGCCAAAAGTTCCCCCCGCCTTTTCATTTAAGTATGGAACGCTAATTTAGCGACGGAATGGCGACTACGAAATATCCGTCGCCCTATAGTCGCTATTATTGATTATCCGACTGAATATCCGTCGCTACGTAGTCGAAGATATGTCCCGCCAATTATATACACAATTCCCGCCAAATAAACGACTACGTGGCGACGACCGAATATCCGTCGCTATAACACCGACACACTAGCGACGGATGTGCGACCTTTCCTGCCCCTAAAATTAAAATAAAAAATGGCAAATGTTTGTGGTCGGTAATCAGTCGCTGAGCGGCCACGAACCCGTCGCTAATACCGACGGAATAATTTCGTCGCTAAATTGCCGTCGCTAAATGAGCGTATTTTGGTAGTGTTGTTATGAGACGATGGGACACATCATCCAACGAGATCGGCTCTTTACGGTTCCGATTTGGAATCGTCTCCCTTGGCTTCCTTCGGCCCCAACTTTTATAGTGAGATAGCTCATGCTATCAAGAAGATGGCTAGTGAGATTGGCAAGCCTCTTCGTACATACATCCTAATTGAGAGGAAGGAGAGGCTCTCTTATGCGAGAATATTCATGAAAAACAATGCCAATGGTGGAGAAGCTTGAAATAGAGTTACATAATGGGAATGCCTTATTCCAGAAAGTTGAGTACGAGTGGATTCCACCGAGATGTATCGGCTGCAAAAGTATTGGGCACACTAGGAATCAATGCTCAGAAGAACATATGAAATAGGGTCAGCCACAGGAGGAAACCAATGAAAATGCTAGATCGGCTAGCATGAGGGAAGAGGAAGAGACATATAAAAGGATTCAAGGGGAGCATATGGGCATAGAGGAATGTGGCAATGAAGTCGGACTCGGCAAGGAAGGAGTCGGGGCCCCGAGAGCGAGGTCTATTCCGGAAAAGAGGTCGGGACCTGAACCTAAGTGCTCTCAGGCTACCGATGATAGCCTGAGGCAGGGGGACGCGGCCTCAAAAGAGACTCAGCAAACACTGATGGTTATCGAGTCGGGAAGCCCTCAACCTGTTGTATAAAGGAATTTGCCTTGATCATTTTCTCAGCTCAACTTGATGCTATTAAGGAAGGAAAGCGCACGAGGGTTCGATGGAAGTCAAGTGGAGTCATCCTCGATGACTTGCCATTATTAGATATCTCTAATAATGGAGAGAACTCTTCAAAAAGGAATCTTGTGTCCCCTAATCCTGTTTGGACTATCAAGGTCGAAAATAAACAAAGTAACCTTAGAGGAGGATACCTGAACCAAGGGGGTCTCTTAATGCCAATTCGGGAGGGCACTCGTGTGAACAAGAGGATGAATCATAGGTTGCTTCAATGATCCCCAGAAAGCTTAGGTTCTAGATTGTTTTTTGACGTTTTACTGATGTCTAATGTTATGATACTAGTCATAACCCGTGCCCATAGGGCATGGTTCATTTAAGGTATTCCCCCTCAAAATCTTGGGCCCCCAATTTTATACGAACAATAATAATTATGAGGCCCCCATCAAAATATTAAATCCCAACCACTGCTGGATGTGAATTTTCTTTGGATTTCCCATAAAACCCCACTCTCAATAATGCTCATCCACAACCATTATGAGTGCAAACCCCACTCTTTGGATTCTCCATAAAACCCCACAACCGTTGATTCACCAAGATTAAATTCCAACCACTCTTTATCTTGGCACAGTCAGTCCTAGGATTCAAAAACCTTTGTGTTTTGTATAATAGATTTTACTAGTTCCTTGGTGCATATTGTCTAAGGGATGAGTTTTCAATAGGCAACGGGTCAAGATCCTGTCCATTATATATATATATATATATATATATATATATATATATATATATATATATATATATATATATATATATATATATGCCCCAACGACCTCTAGCTCAAGTGGTTGGAGTGAATCACATCCTCCCAAGAGATTGCAGGTTCGAGCAACGGAAGATGTACATTTAATTCCATGTGGAGGAATAAATATGAGTGTGGGATAGGGATGAGCATTCGGTTATTCGGTTCGGTTATATATATATATATATATATATATATATATATATAGGGAGCGGATCAAAAGCCCCCCTTAGAAAGCCCGCCAAAAATCCCCCTCACTCTAATTCGTAATATTAATGTTAATATTAGTGTTAATATTAATGTTAATGTTAATATTAATGTTAATATTAATGTTAATGTTAATATTATTTTTTTTAATTTTTTTAATTTTTTTTTATTAATGTTAATGTTAATGTTAATATTAATGTTAATGTTAATGTTAATATTAATGTTAATGTTAATGTTAATGTTAATATTAATTTTAATGTTAAGTTTAATGTTAATTTTAGTATTTAATGTTAATATTAACATTAATATTAACATTAACATTAATATTAATATTAACATTAAATTACGAATTAGAGTGAGGGGGGTTTTTGGGGGGCTTTCTAAGGGGGGCTTTTGATCCGCTTCCATATATATATATATATATATATATAAATATATATATATATATAATTGGACAGAAAATCAAATAAGCAAAACCGAAACCGAACCGAATTAGCCAATAACCGAATCAAATCGAACCAAATTAAATCGTTTCGGTTTTCGGTTTATTCGGTTTATTCAATTTTTCGGTTTGTTTGTGCTTTTTTTGTTTATATATATATATATATATATATATATATATATATATATATATGTGTGTGTGTGTGTGTGTGTGTGTGTGTGTGTGTGTGTGTGTGTGTGTGTCCCAGTGGCCGTAGCCCGTTGGGAACGGTGGAGCACCCCGGCGCAGTGGCGCAGGTTCGAGCCCCCTTGGAGGCATGCCGCCAAGCACCATTAAGAAGTGGACACCCTCAAATATATATATATATATATATATATATATATATATATATATATATATATATATATATATATATATATATATAATCTTGTGGTAAGCTTGTGAAGACATAAGACATAAATATATATCGTTCTTTTTCCAGTAATTAGTTGACTCCACTTGATCTTTCCCATGGATGAAGTGTGTGTGTGTGTGTGTGTCTCTCTCTCTCTCTCTCGTCCATTTCTTGAGAGTTCCAGCTCGGAATCGTGACCGTCCCGCGGCCACCCAGTCATCCCGTGTCCGGAAGGGCTCGAACTTGAGACCTCCCCCAAGTGAGCCCTCCTTCCTAACCACTTTGGATATATATTTCTGGAACCAGGTAAATTGTTTCTGGAATCGCTCCCACTGGGATTCGAACTTCTGACCACTCGGATCGCATACATCTCTCTTAACCACTGTGCTAGAGATCAGTTGCACCAGTTTGGAGATATATATATATATAGAGGAAGGATAGGCATCCCCGCACTTTTTGCATCCCCATGCATCCCCATGTTCACATCCGTTAGATGTGCTTTAAGTCATCTAATCTTAACGATTGGTAAATCAACGGTTAAGATTAGATGACTTAAAGCACCATCCAACAGTGTAAATAGAGGGATGCTTGGGGATGCAAAAAATACGGAGATGCCTATCCTTCCTCATATATATATATATATATATATATATATATATATATATATATATATATATATATTAGAACAATATTTTTAGTGTCGTTGAGTTATAAGCATTGAAAGGCAATAAAACACACACACACACACACACACACACACACACATATATATATATATATATATATATATATATATATATATATATATATATTAGAACAATATTTTTAGTGTCGTTGAGTTATATATATATTTTTAGTGTCGTTGAGTTATAAGCATTGAAAGGCAATAAGACACACACACACACACACACACACACACACACACACACACACAGATAAATATATATATATATATATATATATATATATATATATATATATATATTTTATATATATATATATATATATATATATATATATATATATATGTATACTTGGAGAGGGATAATGTGTTTGTGGATCTGATCGTGTTTTCTAAGAGGAGGATACCATAATTGTATCTGTCGATTTCTTTCATGTTTTAATCTCTCTCATATGCAACCATAGCAACCATACGGTTTCTGTAGGAGCGTATCTTATCTTAGTTATCTACAATGCTCAGGAATCCAGGATGACAATAAATGGAGTATATATGTATGGAGGAGCTAGAGTCGTAAATTAAAACCCCACAGGCCATTCAAGTTTGGTAGATTAAACAATTTTGAACCACATGACTACGGTGACACTACCCAAGCCTATCATCTACATCACCATAAGGTGGACTCGATTTGAGTTCAATTCGTACATTGGATTGATATAATTTTTTTTAGATTTTTAGTTTAATTTTTTGTAATAGTCAGAATTAACATAAAGTAATTTTTTTGCCTTTTTAAGTTAGGCTAGGATTGTTGGCCACAGAACGTACGCAGAAGCGATGTCAACCCCACCTGAAGATAACGAACCACCGTCTAACAATGCAAAAGCGTCAGGACATATCAAACATAACATTTCCGTTGACTAAGTCACATGGACAAATCTTAATCTTTATACTTCTAACAAGATATAAGATTGAATAAAATGTTTTGTCCCCAAGTTCAACTCCTTACCAAACTCAAGAAAAGAAAGAAAGAGAGACAACTAAATTTACTCACCCAACTCTGTAGCGAATAGCGATCTCCCTGAACGAAGAAGACGATTATTCGAACAGATCTCCTCTTCCAACTATCTCGAACAGCGAGGCCTAAGAGCAAAGTACAGTTTTTTTTCTCTTAGATGTTATGTGGATTTGCATCCCGAATCTCTCGTATGAGCTTCTTATGGCAACCCCCTTCAAAAACCATATATATAGGTTGAGAAACCTATTTAGGATTGTTGGAAAAAAAATTCTAAAATAGCCTAGCACTAATCTTGACTGTCCAGTTTAATCACACAGACATTATAAATGCTGACGTGGGCCCGTATATGTGCTTTTGCCGACAACCGACATACCTTCGGTATACTGAAGTAAACCATCGGTGTAACTAGTTAATCGGCACACATAATCGATTTGAACCCAGCATTCGCTGAACCGAGATATCGTCGGTATACTACTCTATGCCGTCGGTATACTATTGCTGTTGTTTTTGCTCAATTAGAGCCCGGTTCAGCCGCGATCCCTCGCCGTCTTCGCCGCAGCTCCCATCGAGGCTTCACAATGTCCAGATTGTCCTTCCAAACACCTCGATTCGAAACTGGACCTTAACTTAACTTTCCTTCTAGTCTGATGAGAGGTGTTGACCCCATGGCTCTTTAATTGGCATCCATGTCTGTTGTCCCACGATAGCATTTTTTCTCCCATTTGTCATCGATCTATGATCTCCTAGACTGTTGTGCATCTTCCTTCATCTCTAGCTCCTCGACTACAATGTCAACGCTAGCTATCGTGTGTGGCACCTCCTTTATAACTGGGATCTCACCGACATCAATAATTCGGCCAAGACCGAAGTCACTGGGGGGATCAGTCTCACCATAAATCTTGGTTGCATGCCCTTGACTTCTGTCTTCTTCACCCTTGACTGGATTAACCAAGCAGACGATGTAGTTCCCTCGAGATTCAAGCTTCTGAACATGTCCACCTTCATGTCCGACACTGAAGCTCCCTCGTACATATGCATCCTTGAGCATAGCATCATGCACTATGCACGTCGTTGACGACTCATAACTCCTCCGAAATAGTACAAACAGAGATGCATCTGTCACTCTCCGACCTAGAATCACCCGAATCATCGTCCTCACAGGGGACGTGATGCCGCACAAGCCTGAAGTTGCGCTCGTGCAAGGCAAGATGACAAGTTCTCATAATAGTTATCTTTGATTTGATATTAGCAAACGGAAGAAAACAGAGTATACAAAACAATTCTCTTTTATTGATAATGAACTGAGATAACAAAGGCTTTCAATAGTCCAACTGAATTTGCCAGATTGGCTACAATACTCAAGTTCTCTTTTGCCCATAAAGAATTTCACCATTCCATACATCATACCTTCTATATCTCGGCTGCATCAATCCCGTTGCAAGTCCGAGTGTCAATGTAATCACACCCTTCAAACGCTATGACATTCCATGCCTCTGCGCGATCAAGCGAAGCTTCACCGCGAACAATCTATTTTCTGTACCCTACATGAAAGCTAGTGGGGGATCAATACGTTCGTCCTCGGATGTACTGACAAAAAGACCAACTTTCTAAACCGACATTTTAGTATTTATGTTCAATCATGCAACTTAGCTTATGATCTTGCTATATTCTCCTTAGGGTCGATTTTATGGCATATTCGAAAGCGGTAAAGCATGTTATCATGGCAAGCATGTTATTCGAATTGAGTAGGCAAGCAATCTCGTGTTTGTTTCATGGTGCGACTTCTTACCAACATAGACGCACTCGCCCTTGCACCGACGCAAGGTAAATACGTCACATTCCTTCTCTACCATGTTATAAGTGCTCTCTATGCAGGATCTATGTGTGCAGGATAAATACGTGCCTGTATTTTTAACCCATCGTTCCTTAACTATATGAAGGTCGTTGGCGCATCCGCGCCAGAATGGACTAAAAGTTTCTCTTTACTTTTCTTTCTTTTCTTTCTCTCTTTCTTTTCTTTCTTTTCTTTCTCTCTTTCTTTTCTTTCTTAAATTTGGGTAGCCCGACGCTTCACGGGTTGGGTTGCTATCCCAAACAACCAAAAACATACTGTATGCATACTATCTTTTGCGGCTTTTCACATCTATAACCGGTTGCTAGTCATCTTACAGATGTCCGTCCATCAAATATTATATCCCTTCTAGGCCGAACGGTCACGGTGCCCCGGCACACCCATTCGGAGGGAACATTCCCGTGCACGAGAGATTATCTCAATTTTCTCAAGTCCATTCGACCATGCAACGTACTATTATTCAAACAACCAAACATAATGTTGAGTCCTATACTCAGACTTTATCATCTCGTATTTCTTCTATTAACTTTCTATGTTCTCACATTTCATACTTCGTTTCAATGTTTAATGGCAACATGCCTCAACTCAATGTTCGTCAACCGAACGATTCGAAGGTCCTGAGTATTTTTGAGGCATCATGTCATATCTGACAGTTCCGTCACATTTATGCCACAACTGTACTCTTTCGCAATGAAGCCATCTTTTATGATCTCGTGCACGTACACACGTTTTAACACATTTATCAGCTTTTCCTTCGTGTCGTGCACTTGATGCACGCATCGAAGCCGCATTTCTATGTTCTATGCCTTAGTATTCAATGTACATGGCTCGTGCACTAGGGCACTCGCCTATATTGCCTTTCAATGTGCTAGACTTTCTAACTCGTGCGCGAAGGCACGGAATGGTTCGTGCACGAAGGCACTCGCCAAATATAGTTATCCTACGTTCTTGTGGCTTGCGCACCGAGGCGCTCGCCTTTGCAATATCCAATGTTCCATAGCGACTCGTGCTTTTGATGCACGTTTTATTTCAATTGTTCTAACTAGTGTTCGACACACACTATGATTTATCTTCCGATCGGACCACACCCGTGGCGTCGATAGGTTAACTTTGCATACAATAATACATTCTTACTTAGGTACGAAGGAGTAAAAAGAAGAGTCAGTCCTCCCATCTTAAACCGATACGCTTTGTTGTTTGTCAAGCCGATGCGGCTTGATTTTATATCTTTATTGCACGACCAAATCTTCTGACTTAGCCATTCGAGCACTTTTTGTTTTATTGAACTACTCGATCGATTTCAGCCTACTATGCCCAAGTCCCAGCCCGTTGCGAGGCGGTGATTTAGGTTTTGCGGACCCGTTGCGAATGAGGAAAAATATCGACCTCTAATATTTCAGCGTAAACGGATAGCTTGTACATGAAACCAACTAAAATAAATAATTACAACGATTTAGACTTGCGCCTTGGGTAGATTCAATTTCTTAGAATCTTTGAGCCGACTCAACGCACTTATCCTTCGGGGCGATGCAACGCTTCGTATCGATTCAATTCGATACATTTCTTTGGGATAATGTAACTCTTCACATCGATTTAGTTTGATGCATTATTCAGAACAACGTAACTGTCACGCCCCAGAACCAGAATACTGGAGAGCGGGGGACAGACACAGCCAGCTATGTACATTGAAGTAAATCCTACCTCGCAATACAGTCACGGCTGTCTAGATGCATGAGGGTTTACTACAAGCCATTAGTCTCTTAGGGTCAAGAACAAGCCTAGAGTCTCAATCTTAAGCAAGCAAGTAAAAGTAACAAGATGGTAGATCATCAGACATACAAAGTAAGGCGTCCCAAACATTACATATTCAGATGATCATGAAGCTAGTCATACAAAATGCGAAGACTAGCAAGAGTTTAAGTCATACATGATCAACCCTAGGATCTGTCAATCATGTTACAGCCCTTAGGCAGACAGGAATGTAAATTTAACACAACCTAACACTTGTTCGGCGGCTAAACACCTCAAAAGAATAATTTACAATAGAGTGGAAGAGCAAATAAAACCCACTCATTGCCAGGGTTGCGTCTAGTGTGCACCATCTGGCTGAAAGGCTGGAAGATCCCCGGGTGCTACTCCGAAATCTTGCCATACAAAACCAGCTGGGTCAGACCCCAGAAAGGGCAAGTGCCACAAAGGAGGCTTCACTTAAGAACTAAAACCAGCATATTAGCACATGAGACATAAAGGATAATAAAAGACATGAGTTAGAGAAAACAAGACGATAAACGATAAGACAACTAAGGGACTATTCCGGTAGCCAAGTTACAACCCGTAAACCAAATAAGGACCGGGGTTGTAACCCTTCACCTGAACTGAGCTTAGTCTCCAACCAATTATTGACAAGAGTAAAGCATAAAGTAATGTGCCGTAATAGCCATATAGCAGTCTTGCTTAGATAAGACTAGACTGGACCCCATCCATCATTCACGACCAAACAATGAGTATGGCTTGATACTTTAACTAACTAGGGTTATCACAAGCCTAGTTACTAGCAAGATGCAATGAGATGTTCCAACAGCCACAAGCCCTGTAGACTTAATCCAGGTTATCCAGTCACAAGTTGAGAGAGTTGGATTAGGTGACTTAGAGGTGCAACACATGAAAGTGTGATGAAAATGTGCCCTACTCGACGGCAGGCTACAAGTCCAATTAGAGCGCCCAGATAATGGGACTGTCTGTAGCTGGAAAATCTCTTCATGAACTACATGATCAATCTAGTCATTATTCTAGTCAGATTCAATATGAATCCCTGACCGTAGTAACCAGGAATTCATGTCCTAGACATGATGCAAGACGAGACATGTAGCTTATACAAGCATAAACACCCACGGTGTCAAGACAAGAGTTACTTAGCAAGTCGGGATATTCGTCACAACAGCATATCAAGATTATCATGTTATGTTTACTTATCAAGAGTGCGCCACGACGGGCCATTATCATGTCATGTTACTTGTTACTTGTTACTGGCTAAGAGTGTACCTTAACAGGCCATTATCGTGTTCTATCCTTACATTATCATGAATGAGAAAAACTTGCATAAAATAGCTAATAACATATTCTTGAAGCCAAGGAAAAGATCTACAACTTTCATGTTGGAAGTTGAGAGAAATTCTGGCCACAATTCAGCCAAATAGGACTTAAAACAGCCAAAATAGGCCCTATGCGGTATTCTGCGGCACTATTTATTCCATGCGACATTATTCATGCTCATGCGGCTGCGATACTATTCATACGACACTATTCATCCATGCGGATGCGGTACTATTCATACGGCACTATTTATTCCTGCGGCTGCGGTACTATTCATCTCATGCGACTGCGGCACTATTCATCTCATGCAGCTGCGGTACTATTCATGCGGCACTATTTATCCATGCGGCTGCGGTACTATTCATGCGATACTATTTATTCCTGCGGCTGCGGTACTATTCATCTTATGCGGCTGCGACACTATTCATTCCTGCGGCTGCGACACTATTCATACGGCACTATTCATTCCTGCGGTTGCAACACTATTCATCCTATACGGCTGCGGTACTATTCATCTATGCGGCTGCGGTACTATTCATTCCTGCGGCTACGGTACTATTCGTCCCATACGGCTACGACACTATTCATGCGGCACTATTCATCCATGCGGCTGTGACACTATTCATGCGGTACTATTCATCGTCCCTACCAAAAACAGGACAGATGAACTAGAAAATGGCCAAAAATGCTTTTGGCCATAACTTCCTCAAAACACGTCAAAATCTAACTTTTCACAGGTCTATTTGGGTAAAATCAAATTTTTTACAACATGGAACAATCAAAACATGAAAATAATAAAGTTTAATAGATCAAAATCTAAGAAAACTGAAAATAATACACACTTAGATCTACATGAATCCATCCACCAAAATAAAAAATGTCAAGTTCTAAAGTGGCTTAAAATCAAGTAAGGAAGAGAATGGAACAATAGAACTTGAGATCCATCATGAAGCAAGTTGCACTTGCCTAGGACTTGGTGGGTGGGAGGAGTAAATGAAGAAGATGAAGAAAATAAATGAAGAAGTGAATGAAGAGAGAGGAGTTGGGTTATATATTAACCCTCTCCATCTCAAACCAAGCCAAGCCAAGCCAAACCAAGTCGAATTGAACCGAACCGATCAAATAAACCAAGTCAAGATTAAACTAAGACTAGGCTAAACAAAACAAGCCTAACTACGGTCCACCTAATAAATGCCAGAAATCTCGTATACGCATACGAAAATACGTATAACGGAAAACGGGAGTGACAACTCTACCCACCTTAAAAGAATTCTGTCCTCGAAATTTAATCAAGAGGCTAGAGATGTCGGGAAAGGCTATATTAATCATAAGCAGCTACGTCTAGCAATCAATCGAGCAATCATTCATGCAAGCAAAGAATTAAAAGCATAAGGCATAAGGAAGACATTATACCTTATGAGTCAAGCAGGTGTGGATATCGTGAACGAATATCATCCTCACGCTCCCATGTTGACTCGCCCAAAGAGTGATGACCCCAAGCAACACGGACTAAACTAATAGTCTTATTCTTGAGCACCTTCTCTCTTCGGTCCAAAATGGATACGGGTCTTTCCTCATACGAAAGGTTGGTACCAACAACCAATTCTGAATGATCAAGGATATGACTCGGATCCGAAATACACCGTCGTAATTGGGATACATGGAATACGTCATGTACCTCACATAACGACGGTGGAAGAGCGAGACGATAGGACACATCACCTACTCAATCAAGGATATCGAACGACCCTATGTACCTAGGAC
Source organism: Iris pallida (assembly GCA_029216955.1). Classification (NCBI taxonomy): domain Eukaryota; kingdom Viridiplantae; phylum Streptophyta; class Magnoliopsida; order Asparagales; family Iridaceae; genus Iris; species Iris pallida. The sequence goes on along the minus strand of JANAVB010024400.1, from coordinate 23,277,632 downwards.
TAAGCTTTTCCCGTACGCCGAATCGAATGACGCTACGGGTAGGCGAGATCCTAAGGAACACGTGTTCGCCGACTAAAAACTCAAGGGGACGTCGATGAGAATCGGCCCAATGGCGCTGGCGATCTTGGGCAACTCGAAGATGATCTCTGACTTGTCTGACCACCTCGATTGTCCTCGTAATCATCCTGGACCAAGCATCTGTCTCTCGTCGACATCATCCCAAGCTAAAGGTGATCTGCACTTCCTGCCATACAGTACTTCAAAGGGTGCCATCTGGATACTGGCCTGAAAACTGTTGTTATAGAAGAACTCCACGAGATGCAGGTCATCTTCCCACGAACTACCGAAGTCTAGTGTACACGACCGTAACATATCTTTAAGAGTCTGGATCGTGCGTTCTGACTGACCATCTGTCTGCGGATGATAAGCTGAACTGAACTTGAGACGAGTTCCCAAGCTCCCTTGAAGACTCCGCCAAAAGTGTGATGTGAATCTTGAATTTCTGTCTGATACGATACTAACTGGCACTCCATACAATCTAACAATCTGCCTGAGGTACATCTCTGCTAGCTGATCCGTCGACTGACCAATTCTGAAGGAAAAAAAATGAGCTACCTTGGTGAGCCTGTCAATTATAACCCAGATAGCATCTCTTCCAGCTGGGGATTTAGGTAACCTAGTTACAAAATTCATGGTAATGTGCTCCCATTTCCATTCTGGGATCGGTAAAGGTTGAAGAAGTCCAGCTGGTCTATGATATTCAGCCTTAACTTTTTGACAAACTAAACAACGAGAGACAAACCGGGCTATCTCCCTCTTCATGCCATTCCACCAGAATTGCTGACGGATGTATCGATACATCTTCGTACCACCGGGATGAATTGAATACTGATAACTGTGAGCCTCTGTCATGATCTCCTGTCTAATATTACTACTGGGTACACAAAGACGCCTCCCATGTCGAAGTGTACCGTCCTCATAAATACATAACTCTGCGCTCCGTCCCGCTACACATTCTGTCCTAAGCCGCTGAAGCTTAGAATCCGCTGATTGCGCCATCTTAATCCTCTCAACTATACTGGACTGAACTTGCATACTGGCCATTAATGCCATATTGGTAGGAAGAACAACTTCAATACCCATCTTCTGAAGATCGACTAACAATTATGGCTGTGCTGTTAGAAAATAAACTCCAGCTCTCATGTTCAATGCATCTGCAACAACATTGGCCTTCCCTGGATGATACTGCAAGTTGATGTCATAATCGACAAGTAGCTCTAGCCATCTTCTCTGACGCATATTAAGATCCTTTTGGGTAAACACATACTTCAGACTCTTGTGGTCGGTGAAAATCTCCACCCGATCTCTATATAAATAATGCCTCTAAAGCTTCAATGCAAAAACTACTGCTGCTAATTCCAAGTCATGGGTTGGGTAATTCCTCTCATGATCACGAAGCTGACGTGATGCATAAGCTACTACCTTACCATGCTGCATCAAGACACATCCCAATCCTCTTCCAGAAGCATCACAATAAACGGAAAATCCTCCTGTCCCATCTGGAAGCGTGAGAATGGGAGCCGTCATCAATCTCTGCTTCAACTTCTCAAATAAAATCTGACACTCTGCTGTCCAAGCAAACTGTACATCCTTGTGGGTCAACTGCGTCAGTGGTGTTGAAATTCGAGCGAAGTCTGAGATAAACCGCCGGTAATAGCCAGCCAATCCTAGGAAACTCCGAACTTCTGCGACGGTACTGGGAACAGGCCATGACTCTATAGCCACTATCTTCTGGGGTCTACTTCCACTCCACCTCGGGTGATAATGTGACCTAAGTACGAGATACGATCGAGCCAAAACTCGCACTTACTAAACTTCGCGTACAACTGGTGCTCTCTGAGAATCTGAAGAACTATATGAAGATACTGCTGTAACGCCCCAGTCCCAAAATACGTAGGACTAGGAAGGTAGACATGTCAGCTGTATACATACGAAGTATGTGGCCTTGTATGTATACATAAGCTGTAATATGCAGTAGAAACCATAATAACTAATCTCATCCACAAATAAAGGAAAATAAAGAATTCATATAATCAACTATGGAAATGTATTTGTACAATATGTTGGGCGGAGACAAATCCACTACCAACAAGCAAAGGACGAAATACATGAAAAATGAAATAAGTTTGGCGAGCGAAGCGAAGACGATTCAATTGCAATCATCCTCGAAGATATAGCGATGATCACGGCTAGAGCTAGAACACCTGCGTAAGACAAGAGCACACACCTGGCGAGATAACCAGGTCCTCAGAGGGATGTAACAAGACACATAATATTATACCAATAACTGAATAAATAAAGCTCAACAGTAAAGTATATGTCTAAACAGATAAAGGTCCTTAACCATTCTATGTGTTAATGCATTTTGAAGACAACGTTCCATACAAGGGCTCTCGAGACTAGAAATACGGCATGTTAGCGTTTCAACCAAGGCACTAGTGGCATCTAGAGAAAAGTAAATGCACGGCCCATTAGTACTCGAGCGAGAACTAAGGGGCAGCTAGAGAAAAATAAATGCACGGCCACTAGCTCTTGAGTGAGTCACTAACGGCAGCTAGAGAAAAGTAAATGTACGACACATTTGTGTTTCAACCGAGGCACTAGTGGCATCTAGAGAAAAGTAAATAAATGTACGGCCACTAGCTCTCGACTGAGTCACAAATGGCAGCTAGAGAAAAGTAAAGGTGTGAAAGCCCCTGCGCCTAATAACTGTCTTCACCCTTTCCATGCACTACTCGTGCTGAATCCACATCACGACATTCCTAATAACTACTAAGTCGCTAAGTCTTCTAGACAACCATAACTATTTAGCAGTTATTGCCTATCGCACGGCATGTGCACACCGATGGCCAATCGATACGTACGTCCGAGATCTATATGAGACTCGTGACTCGTGATACACAAGTGTCGGGCCAATAAATGCGACACAAACAAAGGTGGTCCCTTAACTCTAAGCCATATGCAACTAAAATATAATAATTTACAAGTACAATTTATATTTTCTAGAATAAGTAAAAATATGCATGATATTGAGCAAGAAATTAAACAGTAAAGGCAAGGTATCTTGCCTGGTAGTACGCCTGGGGGTGCTGTAATGATCACTGTGGCACGAACTGCAACTTCGGTGCGACAACTATACAAGGGGACCTCTGTTGATGGCACGGACAGTTCCATTGGGTCCAGAAGGGTCAAATTAGTTAGGGTGGGCATAAGGTAGTCTCGAAATGGGCGAAGGAAATAGGATAAAAGGGATTTTAGTCACGGACGGGAGGAAATCGAAGAAATATATACAATTTTATAAAACTATTATTTTTATATACTTGAAAAATAGTGTTTTATTTAGTTAAAATAATTTAATTAATCACTAGAAAATCCATAAATGCTTTTTAGGGCAAAAACTCCAAGTTTTGTCAAAAATAATATTTTAGGCTGAAACTTATCAAAATAATTTAAGTGAAACAAATACTTCTAGAAAATTAAAAACCTATATTTTGTAAAACTATAGTTTAGTCAAATAATTTATTTACTAGACAAAAATATTACAACCATCTATCCTAGTCCAAAATTTTGTTATAGAAATTATCTACCATACGTATAGTTAATAAAAAATAGTATAATACTTAGTGCTATTAGTACAACACTAATAAAGATAATAATAATAATAATAATAATAATAATAATAATAAATATCATCAAAGTATTTTTCAACCACCATTTACATACTGTATAACAAAGAACTTAATAAAACTCACATAATTAAAATAACAACATCAACAGCAATAATAATAAAAATAATAATAATAACAATAATAATAATAATAATAATAATGAAATAATAATAATAATAATAAATTTATGATAGTAAAATAACTTATACTTAAAGAGGAAGAGGAAAAAAATAACAAAACACAAAAGTATCTAAACCAAAGAATATATTAGGCTGTTGTGCTCTCTTCCTCTTAAACAATCAAATGAAATAATAATAATAATAATAATAACAATAATAATAATAATAATAATAATAATAATAATAATAATAAAATATAAAATATCATAGCTGTTTGTCTGCTACAAAAAAAATGAGAGAGAGAAAGAAAGTTTGAGAGGGAGTGAGAAGGAGGAGTTCGGGTGAGAAAACCGAAAGGGTCGGGAGGCTCGGGCGCCAGCGGTGGCGCTAGGCCGGTGAGAGACAGGGAGAGAGGGAGTCGGAGTGATCAGGGCAGTCGGGTCGGAGAAGTGAGGTCGGAGGAAGCGGGGAGATCAGGTGGCGGCGCGAGGGGAAAGCGCGACGGATCGGAGCGGTCGTTCGGCGGGCGGAGGCTGGACGCTGCTCCGGCAGCGAGAGGAACAGAGGTTAGCACGGAAGAGAGGCTAGGGTTTGCCGGCTCACGCGGTAGGCGCCGCGCCGGAGGAGGCGGAGGGACGTCGCCGGAGGCGGCTGACGCGTGGCGGCCGAAGGGAGGGTCTGGAGATGGGTACGGCCGGGAATGGGCTTGCTCCCGACGACGGTTCGAGGCTGCGGCCAAGGTAGTCGCCGACAAGGTGAGTGGTTTTGGATATCTGCTAGGATTTTCCTCTTGTAAATTTTTGTGTGGTGGTGGTTTTGGGACGAAGGTCGACCGGTTGGCCGTGGAGAGGCGACCGGAGTGGCTGGACAGGGTATGGGAGTCGATGGCGGTGGCGATGAAGGATTTGGTGCTCCGGCCAGGGTGGACACTGGTGGTGGTGGTGAAGGGTGTAGGTAGACGGGTTGCGTTGGTGACGGGGTTCGGGAAGGCGACGGTTCGTCGGGGAAGACGGGAGGTTTTTGTTTGGGGCTCCGGTGATGGCCGTGGGGACGGTGGTCAGAACTGGGTTAGGGTTAGAATTGTTTTAGGAGTCTTTATTGTGTCCTGCGAGACACGGGACGGGTCGGTGTCCGGAGTTGTCGGACGCGAAAAAGAATTTGTAGATGTATCCAAAAACATAGTGGAAGGGAAAAGGATGGACACGGACACGATGCACATCATCGGTTGGGAATTTGGTTTGTAGAAATTTTAGAGGAATATTGTGGAGAAAATATTGGAGGAGTACCTGCCTATTTATAGGATGTGGGAATTTTCAATTAGATAAAGTTTAGGATTAGTTTAAACCCAAAATAGATAATCCGTAGTTTAATTTAAAAGCAAGCAAATCCAAATCCAAATATATATTTAATTTAAATCAAATTAAATTTTAGTTTAAAAATAAAATGGGATGTATCAAATTTTAAATATTTAACTATTTAAATAAATTCATAAATTCAAATCAAGATTTAAATCGCCATAATAATTCCGAAATATATTTTCCAAAAATACTAATATAATAAGTTCGAAAATATATTATTATTTACAATTAAACTCAATAAATATTTACTATTGTCCAAATGATATTTACATAAATATACTTTTCTAATATACCATTTTATAGAAAAATTATTTATTATTATAACTATGTAAATAAAAGGCTTTATAAATAAAATAATAAATTTGGAAATTTTGGAACGATAACTAAAATACTTATTATATATAATTTGAAACTATAAAAAAATAAAAAAATGTTTTTCCTAAAAATATCTACGCTCGCACATATTCGCACTCGTCGAGCAATTTCGAAAAATAAAATTTCGTGCGCGACGTAAAATACGACTACGCGACGTACAATACAAAAATTTTAAATCAGTACTAAATAAGAAAAAAAATATAGTAGAAATTTAGGGGTTTTACATCCTACCCAACTTAAAAGAATTTCGTCCTCGAAATTAAGAATTCGTAGGGGGGTGAAAAGACACAAGGGGTATCGATGAGGAACAATTAATAACAAAATCATGCCGTAAGAAATTGTGATCTAGATCATAGGAAAATTATACGATACGGTCGCAATCGATAGGATGGCTAGAGGAAGTTCCTGTTTAACGCTTTCGTCCTCCTAAAATAGGTGAAGGCGAAAGCAATATAGAGTTCGAAGGAGGCGTTATCGAATACGAATACGTGATTCAAAGACGATCGAATAATTTCAAAAGAATTGTCAAGGCAGTCGTGGATGGGATTGTAAGGGCCAAGTTTAATTATGTCTCCATCCACGTAGAGTAAATAGACAAAAGCGAACCAAAGTGCACTAGGTTGATCAGACCATTATGTACCGGTTCTGATTAGACAACATGCTAGTGAGCGCTCAATAGCATATGTCATGAACAAACACGATAAAGAATAAGCTTGCAAAACTAGGCTACATTAGCATCATTAGTAAAAACGGTAAATTCATAGGTACGAGAGATTTAAGATTTAAAGAAGGTAGAATGATTCTAAGTCATACAGTCGTCCTATAGTCTTCTTGTCCAAGTCCTTGGTTGGCTAGACGGGTTAGGTCCTCTAGATTCTAGGATCTAAATAAGCTTGCTAATATAGGTCACTAGGTCAAAGGGTTGCTAGTTCATAAGGTATTCTACCCAACTTAAAGAATTAAACTAATGATGTTTTGGGACAACTAACTAGTAGGGTCGATCTCTAGCAAGCACGAAGGGAAGATAAGAATAGGGATGTAAGGAAGCAAGCAAGATGCAATTGATGAGTCAAACGGTAGATAAAATTAAGGAAAGAGGTCAAGTATGTGGATGAGATCCTAGACTTCTAATCCTATACGCAGGCTTGCTTGGTACGGTAAAGTAACCAAACAATTTATCTCGACCTGCATGGGCCACCACAAAAATATGTAACGCCCCAGTTCCAAAATACGTAGGACTAGGAACGTAGACATGCCAGCTGTATACATACGAAGTACGTGGCCTTGTATGTATACATAAGCTGTAATATGCAGTAGAAACCATAATAACTAATCTCATCCACAAATAAAGGAAAATAAAGAATTCATATAATCATCTATGGAAATGTATTTGTATAATATGTTGGGCGGAGACAAATCTACTACCAACAATCAAAGGACGAAATACATAAAAAATGAAATAAGTTTGGCGAGCGAAGCGAAGACGATTCAATTACAATCATCCTCGAAGATATAGCGATGATCACGGCTAGAGCTAGAACACCTGCGTAAGACAAGAGCACACACCTGGCGAGATAACCAGGTCCTCAGAGGGACGTAACAAGACACATAATATCATGCCAATAACTGAAAAAATAAAGCTCAACAGTAAAGTATATGTCTAAACAGATAAAGGTCCTTAACCATTCTATATGTTAATGCATTTTGAAGACAACGTTCCATACAAGGGCTCTCGAGACTAGAAACGGCACGTTAGCGTTTCAACCAAGGCACTAGTGGCGTCTAGAGAAAAGTAAATGCACGGCCCATTAGCACTCGAACGAGAACTAAGGGGCAGCTAGAGAAAAATAAATGCACGGCCACTAGCTCTTGGGTGAGTCACTAACGGCAGCTAGAGGAAAGTAAATGTACGGCACATTTGTGTTTCAACCGAGGCACTAGTGGCATCTAGAGAAAAGTAAATAAATGCACGGCCACTAGCTCTCGACTGAGTCACAAATGGCAGCTAGAGAAAAGTAAAGGTGTGAAATCCCCTGCGCCTAATAACTGTCTTCACCCTCCCCATGCACTACTCGTGCTGAATCCACATCACGACATTCCTAATAACTGCTAAGTCGCTAAGTCTTCTAGACAACCATAACTATTTAGCAGTTATTGCCTATCGCACGGCATGTACGCACCGATGGCCAGTCGATACGTACGTCCGAGATCTATATGAGACTCGTGACTCGTGATACACAAGTGTCGGGCCAATGAATGCGACACAAACAAAGGTGGTCCCTTAACTCTAAGCCATATGCAACTAAAATATAATAATTTGCAAGTACAATTTATATTTTCTAGAATAAGTAAAAATATGCATGATATTGAGCAAGAAATTAAACAGTAAAGGCAAGGTGTCTTGCCTGGTAGTACGCCTGGGGGTGCTGTAATGATCACTGTGGCACGAACTGCGACTTCGGTGCGACAACTATGCAAAGGGACCTCTGTTGATGGTACGGACAGTTCTATTGGGTCCAGAAGGGTCAAATTAGTTAGGGTGGACATAAGGTAGTCTCGAAATGGGCGAAGGAAATATGATAAAAGGGATTTTAGTCACGGACGGGAGAAAATCGAAGAAATATATACAATTTTATAAAACTATTATTTTTATATACTTGAAAAAATAGTGTTTTATTTAGTTAAAAATAATTTAATTAATCACTGGAAAATCCATAAATGCTTTTTAGGGCAAAAACTCCAAGTTTTGTCAAAAATAATATTTTAGGCTGAAACTTATCAAAATAATTTAAGTGAAACAAATACTTCTAGAAAATTAAAAACTTATATTTTGTAAAACTATAGTTTAGTCAAATAATTTATTTACTAGACAAAAATATTACAACCATCTATCCTAGTCCAAAATTTTGTTATAGAAATTATCTACCATACGTATAGTTAATAAAAAATAGTATAATACTTAGTGCTATTAGTACAACACTAATAAAGATAATAATAATAATAATAATAATAATAATAATAATAATAATAAGTATCATCAAAGTATTTTTCAACCACTATTTACATACTGTATAACAAAGAACTTAATAAAACTCGCATAATTAAAATAACAACATCAACAACAATAATAATAAAAATAATAATAATAACAATAATAATAATAATGAAATAATAATAATAATAAATTTATGATAGTAAAATAACTTATACTTAAAGAAGAAGAGGAAAAAAATAACAAAACACAAAAGTATCTAAACCAAAGAATATATTAGGCTGCTGTGCTCTCTTCCTCTTAAACAATCAAATAATAATAATAATAATAATAATAATAATAATAATAAAATATAAAATATCACAGCTGTTTGTCTGCTACCAGAAAAAATGAGAGAGAAAGAAAGTTTGAGAGGGAGTGAGAAGGAGGAGTTCGGGTGAGAAAACCGAGAGGGTCGGGAGGCTCGGGCGCCAGCGGTGGCGCTAGTCCGGTGAGAGACAGGGAGAGAGGGAGTCGGAGTAATCAGGGCAGTCGGGTCGGGGAAGTGAGGTCGGAGGAAGCGGGGAGATCAGGTGGCGGTGCGAGGGGAAAGCGCGACGGATCGGAGCGGTCGTTCGACGGGCGGAGGCTGGACGCTGCTCCGGCGGCGAGAGGAACAGAGGTTAGCACGGAAGAGAGGGGTCTTACGCGCGGAGGTCTCGGCCACCGGCGGCGAGAGGAAGGGCACGGCGGCTTGGGGCGATCGACACGGAGGATAGGGTTTGCCGGCTCGCGCGGTACGCGCCGCGCCGGAGGAGGCGGAGGGACGTCGCCGGAGGCGGCTGACGCGTGGCGGCCGAAGGGAGGGTCTGGAGATGGGTACGGCGGTGAATGGGCTTGCTCCCGGCGGCGGTTCGAGGCTGCGGCCAAGGTGGTCGCCGACGAGGTGAGTGGTTTTGGATATCTGCTGGGATTTTCCTCTTGTAAATTTTTGTGTGGTGGTGGTTTTGGGACGAAGGTCGACCGGTTGGCCGTGGAGAGGTGGCCGGAGTGGCTGGACAGGGTATGGGAGTCGATGGCGGTGGCGGTGAAGGATTTGGGGCTCCGGCCATGGTGACACTGGTGGTGGTGGTGAAGGGTGTAGGTAGACGGGTTGCGTTGGTGACGGGGTTCGGGAAGGCGACGGTTCATCGGGGAAGACGGGAGGTTTTTGTTTGGGGCTCCGGCGATGGCCGTGGGGACGGTGGTCAGAACTGGGTTAGGGTTAGAATTGTTTTAGGAGTCTGTATTGTGTCCTGCGAGACACGGGACGGGTCGGTGTCCGGAGTTGTCGGACGCGAAAAAGAATTTGTAGATGTATCCAAGAACATAGTGGAAGGGAAAAGGATGGACACGGACACGATGCACATCATCGGTTGGGAATTTAGTTTGTGGAAATTTTAGAGGAATATTATGGAGAAAATATTGGTGGAGTACCTGCCTATTTATAGTATGTGGGAATTCCCAATTAGATAAAGTTTAGGATTAGTTTAAACCCAAAATAGATAATTCATAGTTTAATTTAAAAGCAAGCAAATCCAAATCCAAATACATATTTAATTTAAATCAAATTAAATTTTAGTTTAAAAATTAAATGGGATGAATCAAATTTCAAATATTTAAATAAATCCATAAATTCAAATCAAGATTTAAATCGCCATAATAATTTCGAAATATATTTTCCAAAAATACTAATATAATAATTTCGAAAATACATTATTATTTGCAATTAAACTCAATAAATATTTACTAATGTCCAAATGATATTTACATAAATATACTTTTCTAGTATACCATTTTATAGAAAAATTATTTATTATTATAACTATGTAAATAAAAGGCTTTATAAATAAAATAATAAATTTGGAAATTTTGGAACGATAACTAAAATACTTATTATATATAATTTAAAACTATAAAAAAATAAAAAAATGTTTTTCCTAAAAATATGTACGCTCGCACATATTCGCACTCGTCGAGCAATTTCGAAAAATAAAATTTCGTGCGCGACGTAAAATACGACTACGCGACGTACAATACAAATTTTTTAAATCAGTACTAAATAAGAAAAAAATATAGTAGAAATTTAGGGGTTTTACATCCTACCCAACTTAAAAGAATTTTGTCCTCGAAATTAAGAATTCGTAGGGGGGTGAAAAGACACAAGGGGTATCGATGAGGAACAATTAATAACAAAATCATGCCGTAAGAAATTGCGATCTAGATCATAGGAAAATTATACGATAAGGTCGTAATCGATAGGATGGCTAGAGGAAGTTCTAGTATAACGCTTTCGTCCTCCTAAAATAGGTGAAGGCGAAAGCAATATAGAGTTCGAAGGAGGCGTTATCGAATACGAATACGTGATTCAAAGACGATCGAATAATTTCAAAAGAATTGTCAAGGCAGTCGTGGATGGGATTGTAAGGGCCAAGTTTAATTATGTCTCCATCCACGTAGAGTAAATAGACAAAAGCGAACCAAAGTGCACTAGGTTGATCAGACCATTATGCACCAGTTCTGATTATACAACATGCTAGTGAGCGCTCAATAGCATATGTCATAAACAAACTCGATAAAGAATAAGCTTGCAAAACTAGGCTACATTAGCATCATTAGTAAAAACGGTAAATTCATAGGTACGAGAGATTTAAGATTTAAAGAAGGTAGAATGATTCTAAGTCATACAGTCGTCCTATAGTCTTATTGTCCAAGTCCTTGGTTGGCTAGACGGGTTAGGTCCTCTAGATTCTAGGATCTAAATAAGCTTGCTAATATAGGTCACTAGGTCAAAGGGTTGCTAGTTCATAAGGTATTCTACCCAACTTAAAGAATTAAACTAAGGGTGTTTTGGGACAACTAACTAGTAGGGTCGATCTCTAGCAAGCACGAAGGAAAGATAAGAATAGGGATGAAAGGAAGCAAGCAAGATGCAATTGATGAGTCAAACGGTAGATAAAATCAAGGAAAGAGGTCAAGTATGTGGATGAGATCCTAGGCTTCTAATCCTATACGCAGGCTTGCTTGGTACGGTAAAGTAACCAAATAATTTATCTCGACCTGCATGGGCCACCACAAAAACATGTAACGCCCCAGTCCCAAAATACGTAGGACTAGGAATGTAGACATGCCAGCTGTATACATACGAAGTACGTGGTCTTGTATGTATACATAAGCTGTAATATACAGTAGAAACCATAATAACTAATCGCATCCACAAATAAAGGAAAATAAAGAATTCATATAATCATCTATGGAAATGTATTTGTACAATATGTTGGGCAGAGACAAATCTACTACCAACAAGCAAAGGACGAAATACATGAAAAATGAAATAAGTTTGGCGAGCGAAGCGAAGACGATTCAATTACAATCATCCTCGAAGATATAGCGATGATCACGGCTAGAGCTAGAACACCTGCGTAAGACAAGAGCATACACCTGGCGAGATAACCAGGTCCTCAGAGGGACGTAGCAGGACACATAATATCATGCCAATAACTGAATAAATAAAGCTCAACAGTAAATTATATGTCTAAACAGATAAAGGTCCTTAACCATTCTATGTGTTAATGTATTTTGAAGACAACGTTCCACACAAGGGCTCTCGAGACTAGAAATACGGCACGTTAGCATTTCAACCAAGGCACTAGTGGCGTCTAGAGAAAAGTAAATGCACGGTCCATTAGCACTCGAGCGAGAACTAAGGGGCAGCTAGAGAAAAATAAATGCACGGCCACTAGCTCTTGGATGAGTCACTAACGGCAGCTAGAGGAAAGTAAATGCACGACACATTTGTGTTTCAACCGAGGCACTAGTGGCATCTAGAGAAAAGTAAATAAATGCACGGCCACTAGCTCTCGATTGAGTCACAAATGGCAGCTAGAGAAAAGTAAAGGTGTGAAAGCCCCTGTGCCTAATAACTGTCTTCACCCTCCCCATGCACTACTCGTGCTGAATCCACATCACGACACTCCTAATAACTGCTAAGTCGCTAAGTCTTCTAGAAAACCATAACTATTTAGCAGTTATTGCCTATTGTACGGCATGTACGCACCGATGGCCAGTCAATACGTACGTCCGAGATCTATATGAGACTCGTGACTCCTGATACACAAGTGTTGGGCCAATGAATGCGACACAAACAAAGGTGGTCCATTAACTCTAAGCCATATGCAACTAAAATATAATAATTTGCAAGTACAATTTATATTTTCTAGAATAAATAAAAACATGCATGATATTGAGCAAGAAATTAAACAGTAAAGATAAGGTGTCTTGCCTGGTAGTACGCCTAGGGGTGCTGTAATGATCACTGTGGCACGAACTGCGACTTCGGTACGACAACTATGCAAGGAGACCTCTGTTGATGGTACAGACAGTTCCATTGGGTCCAGAAGGTTCAAATTAGTTAGGGTGGACATAAGGTAGTCTCGAAATGGGCGAAGGAAATAGGATAAAAGGAATTTTAGTCACGGACGGGAGAAAATCGAAGAAATATATACAATTTTATAAAACTATTATTTTTATATACTTGAAAAATAGTGTTTTATTTAGTTAAAATAATTTAATTAATCACTGGAAAATCCATAAATGCTTTTTAGGGCAAAAACTCCAAGTTTTGTCAAAAATAATATTTTAGGCTGAAACTTATCAAAATAATTTAAGTGAAACAATACTTCTAGAAAATTAAAAACCTATATTTTGTAAAACTATAGTTTAGTCAAATAATTTATTTACTAGACAAAAATATTACAACCATCTATCCTAGTCCAAAATTTTGTTATAGAAATTATCTACCATACGTATAGTTAATAAAAAATAGTATAATACTTAGTGCTATTAGTACAACACTAATAAAGATAATAATAATAATAATAATATATATCATCAAAGTATTTTTCAACCACCATTTACATACTGTATAACAAAGAACTTAATAAAACTCACATAATTAAAATAACAACATCAACAGCAATAATAATAAAAATAATAATAATAACAATAATAATAATAATGAAATAATAATAATAAATTTATGATAGTAAAATAACTTATACTTAAAGAGGAAGAGGAAAAAAAATAACAAAACACAAAAGTATCTAAACCAAAGAATATATTAGGCTGTGGTGCTCTCTTCCTCTTAAACAATCAAATGAAAATAATAATAATAATAATAATAATAATAATAATAACAATAATAATAATAATAATAATAATACTAATAATAATAATAAAAAATATAAAATATCACAGTTGTTTGTCTGCTACAAAAAAAATGAGAGAGAGAAAGAAAGTTTGAGAGGGAGTGAGAAGGAGGAGTTCGGGTGAGAAAACCGAGAGGGTCGGGAGGCTCGGGCGCCAGCGGTGGCGCTAGGCCGGTGAGAGACATGGAGAGAGGGAGTCAGAGTGAGAAGGGCAGTCGGGTCGGGGAAGTGAGGTCGGAGGAAGCGGGGAGATCAGGTGGCGGTGCGAGGGGAAAGCGCGGTGGATCGGAGCGGTCGTTCGGTGGGCGGAGGCTGGACGCTGCTCCGACGGCGAGAGGAACAGAGGTTAGCACGGAAGAGAGGGGTCTCGCGCGCGGAGGTCTCCGCCACCGACGGCGAGAGGAAGGGCACGGCGGCTTGGGGCGATCGACACGGAGGCTAGGGTTTGCCGGCTCGCGCGGTAGGCGCCGCGCCGAAGGAGGCGGAGGGACGTCGCCAGAGGCGGCTGACGCGTGGCGGCCGAAGGGAGGGTCTGGATATGGGTACGGCGGTGAATAGGCTTGCTCCCGGCTGCGGCCAAGGTGGTCGCCGACGAGGTGAGTGGTTTTGGATATCTGCTGGGATTTTCCTCTTGTAAATTTTTGTATGGTGGTGGTTTTGGGACGAAGGTCGACCGGTTGGCCGTTGAGAGGCGACCGGAGTGGCTGGACAGGGTATGGGAGTCGATGGCGGTGGCGGTGAAGGATTTGGGGCTCCGACCATGGTGGACACTGGTGGTGGTGGTGAAGGGTGTAGGTAGACTGGTTGCGTTGGTGACGGGGTTCGGGAAGGCGACGGTTCGTCGGGGAAGACGAGAGGTTTTTGTTTGGGGATTCGGCGATGGCCGTGGGGACGGTGGTCAGAACTGGGTTAGGGTTAGAATTGTTTTTGGAGTCTGTATTGTGTCCTGCGAGACACGGGACGGGTCGGTGTCCGGAGTTGTCGGACGCGAAAAAGAATTTGTAGATGTATCCAAGAACATAGTGGAAGGAAAAAGGATGGACACGGACACGATGCACATCATCGGTTGGGAATTTGGTTTGTGGAAATTTTAGAGAAATATTGTGGAGAAAATATTGGAGGAGTACCTGCCTATTTATAGGATGTGGGAATTCCCAATTAGATAAAGTTTAGGATTAGTTTAAACCCAAAATAGATAATTCGTAGTTTAATTTAAAAGCAAGCAAATCCAAATCCAAATACATATTTAATTTAAATCAAATTAAATTTTAGTTTAAAAATTAAATGGGATGAATCAAATTTCAAATATTTAACTATTTAAATAAATCCATAAATTCAAATCAAGATTTAAATCGCCATAATAATTTCGAAATATATTTTCCAAAAATACTAATATAATAATTTCAAAAATACATTATTATTTACAATTAAACTCAATAAATATTTACTAATGTCCAAATGATATTTACATAAATATACTTTTCTAATATACCATTTTATAGAAAAATTATTTATTATTATAACTATGTAAATAAAAGGCTTTATAAATAAAATAATAAATTTGAAAATTTTGGAATGATAACTAAAATACTTATTATATATAATTTGAAACTATAAAAAAATAAGAAAAATGTTTTTCCTAAAAATATGTACGCTCGCACATATTCGCACTCGTCGAGCAATTTCAAAAAATAAAATTTTGTGCGCGACGTAAAATACGACTACGCGACGTACAATACAAAATTTTTAAATCAGTACTAAATAAGAAAAAAATATAGTAGAAATTTAGGGGTTTTACAACTGCTCATGATCTGCCTCATTCTTGCTATAGACTAAGATGTCGTCTATAAACACTATCACAAATTGGTCCAAATAGGGCTTGAAGATATGATTCATGAGGTCCATGAATACGGCTGGCGCATTGGTCGCTCCAAATGGCATAACAAGGAACTCCTAATACCCGTATCTGGATCTGAATGCTGTCTTCGGGACGTCTTGTTCTCTAACTCTGATTTGATGGTATCCTGACAGCATGTCAATCTTCGATAATACTGTCGCTCCTTTGAGTTGATCAAGTAAATCATCTATCCTTGGTAGAGGATATCTGTTCTTGATTGTTACAGAGTTCAAGGTACGATAATTAACACATAATCTTGATGTACCATCCTTCTTTTTCACAAGAAGTATCGGGGCTCCCCAAGGTGATCCACTAGCACGAATGAATTCCTTGGTTCTGAGTTCTTCAATTATCTTGTACAAGATCTCTAACTCTGAAGGCGCCATCCTGTAGACTCCCCCTGACACCGGTGCCGTCCCTGGAAGCAAATCAATGGTGAACTCTATCTCTCTCTCTGGGGGCATGCTTGGAAGCTCTTCGGGGAACACGTCTGGGAACTCTTCCACGACTCTGGGAAACTGAACTGCCACTGTTACTGCCATCCGCAATACTAGAGGAGAAGGTTCTACTTTGCCTCTGGAAAATGAAAACTCCGGTTCACCTAGAATACCAAAAATAATCCTGCCAATATGGTAGTCTATTCTTGCGTATTGCTCCTTCAACCAATCCATTCCTAGGACCACATCAAAATCGGTCATCGAAAATTCTATCAACCTAGCGGGACACTCTCTACCGCTAACTACGATTCGACACGAGGAAAACACTCTATCTACTCCCACAAGACCGTTACCAGTAAATATATTGAGCCTTACTGATAAGGACTCGGACTCCAGTCCTATCCGTATAGCGAATCGTGTAGACAAAATAGAATACGATAGACCCGAATCAAATAATACTGATGCTGGAAAAGAGTTGACGAGAATGGTACCTGCCACCACCTCACCTGAAGCTAACTTTTCTTCTACTGTCAAAGCCATAACCTGACCTTGCCTTCTTGGTGCTGGTCCCCTCTGCTGGTGACCTCTCTGTTGGTTCTGAATTTGAACTTGGGCATACTGCTGAGCCTGAGGCGGCAATGGCCTCAGAGGCTGATACTGCTGCTGCACTGGTGCTGGACCCCTAACCGATAGACTAGTTAGGTTTGATGACGATGAACTTGCTCTATTCGGACATGACCCTATCTTATGATCTGGTGCCCCACAAGCCAAGCACAATCCCTGTGCTCTGCGACACTCTGATACTACATGTCCTGGCTTCCCACAATGAGTGCAGCCCATTGCGGAAGACTGCTTCTGCTTCTGTCGCTGAGGATACGTCGGCGTCGAGTGCTGAACCGACGAGACTGTGGTCGCCCGCCTAGGAGCTCCAATAGTCAAAGCCCTAGCTGCCGGGGCTGGTGCTGAAGACTGGGATATCTGTCCATGAGACCTCTTCCGTCCTCCGCTTCTATCTACAATCCTCTGCGAAGTATACTCATGCCTCTTTGCTGCTTGCAAGACGGCATCAAACGTTTGGTGCTCAAACTGCTCCACTGATATGATAATCTCTAGGTGGAGCCCCTGCTGGAATCGCTGGACAAGATCCAATTCGGTTGACACCAAGGTGGGAATAAACCGACTGAGTCTAGAAAACTCGGTCGCATATCCATCGACTGTCCTGTCCATCTGCTTAAGATTAGTGAATCTCGTCTGCAGATCATACTGAGCTACTGCGTCGAAGTACTTGGTCTAGAATTTGTTGCTGAACACCTCCCATGAGACAGACGTCGGTAATCCAACTGCTAGCATCGCCCACCAGCTGCGGACTAAGTCCAATAACTGTAGGCACACAACGGCCACCTTCTCATTCTCAGAAATCCTAGCTGCTTCCAGGATAACCTCTGTGTCCTGAAGCCATGCATCAGCAGCAATAGCATCTTCAGTTCCGTTAAAGAAAGGAGGGTTCAGACGCTTGAAGCTGTTGGCCGCGTTGTTCCCTTGGTAACCAACTCTGTCCATGGCATCTTGTACTGTCTGGTGCAGGGCATCGCCTCGACGATTTTAAGATGCAAACAATTCCCTGATAAAACCCACCAGGGTTCCATTGTCAGGCTCCATAGGCTGGACGGGCTGAACTGGTGGCTCTTGACCCCCGGTAGGCATGATTCTGGAGACTACTCCTGAATGCTGGGCTTGGTCTCCAGGTTGCTGCTGGTCCACTGGAGGTGCTCCGCCTTACTGATCGGCAGGACCAGGAACAATGCCGCTGAAGAAACGACATGGGGAACAATAAGGAAGGACCATGATAAATCGAGGATATAAACATGTGATCAGGTCAAGATTTCAGAAAGATTAGATGACAAGAGTAGAGATCAAGGGCGAGTGCTGATTGAGACATCTATTCAGTGAAACCCTCACACATCTTGATTTACAAGACCTGCATGGGCCACCACTTAAACCATGTCTCGTCCCAGAACCAGAATACTGGAGAGCGGGGACAGACAATACCAGCTACGTACATTGAAGTAAATCCTACCTCGTAATACGGTCATGACTGTCTAGATGCATGAGGGTTTGCTACAAGCTATTAGTCTCTTAGGGTCAAGAACAAGCCTAGAGTCTCAATCTTAAGCAAGCAAGTAAAAGTAACAAGATGGTAGATCATCAGATATACAAAGTAAGGCATCCCAAACATTATATATTCAGATGATCATGAAGCTAGTCATACAAAATGCGAAGACTAGCAAGAGTTTAAGTCATACATGATCAACCCTAGTATCTGTCAATCATGTTACAGCCCTTAGGCAGACAGGAATGTAAATTTAACACGAGCTAACACTTGCTCGGCGGCTAAACGCCTCAAAAGAATAATTTTCAATAGAATAGGAGAGCAAATAAAACCCACTCATTGCCAGGGTTACGTCTACTGTGCACCATCTGGCTGGAAGGCTGGAAGATCCTCGGGTGCTACTCCAAAATTTGGCCATACAAAACCAGCTGGGTCAGACCCCAGAAAGAGTAAGTGCCACAAAGGAGGCTTCACTTAAGAACTAAAACCAGCATATTAGCACATGAGACATAAAGGATAATAAAAGACATGAGTTAAAGAAAACAAGACGATAAATGATAAGACAACTAAGGGACTATTTCGGTAGCCAAGTTACAACCCGTAAACCAAATAAGGACCGGGGTTGTAACCCTTCACCTGAACTGAGCTTAGTCTCCAACCAATTATCGACAAGAGTAAAGCATAAAGTAATGTGCAGTAATAGCCATATAGCAGTCTTGCTTAGATAAGACTAGACTGGACTCCATCCATCATTCACAGCCAAACAATGAGTACGGCTTGATACTTTAACTAACTAGGATTATCTCAAGCCTAGTTACTAGCAAGATGCAATGAGATATTCCAACAGCCACAAGCCCTGCAGACTTAATCCAGGTTATCCGGTCACAAGTTGAGAGAGTTGGATTAGGTGACTTAGAGGTGCAACACATGACAGTGTGCTGGAAATGTGCCCTACTCGATGGCAGGCTACAAGTCCAATTAGAGCGCCCAGATAACGGGACTGCCTGTAGCTGGAAAATCTCTTCATGAACTACAAGATCAATCTAGTCATTATTCTAGTCAGATTCAATGTGAATTCCTGACCGTGGTAACCAGGAATTCATGTCCTAGACATGATGCAAGACGAGACATGTAGCTTATACAAGCACAAACACCCACGATGTCAAGACAAGAGTTACTTAGCAAGTCAGGATAGCCGTCACAACAGCATATCAAGATTATCATGTTAGGTTTACTTATCAAGAGTGCGCCACGACGGGCCACTATCATGTCATATTACTTGTTACTTGTTACTGGCTAAGAGTGTGCCTTAACAGGCCATTATCGTATTCTATCCTTACATTATCATGAATGAGAGAAACTTGCATAAAATAGCTAATAACATATTCTTGAAGCCAAAAAAAAAAGATCTACAACTTTCATGTTGGAAGTTGGAAGAAATTCTGGCCACAATTCAGTTAAATAGGACTTAAAACAGTCAAAAATAGCCAAAATAGGCCATATGCGGCATTCTGCGGTACTATTCATTCCATGCGGCACTATTCATGCTCATACGGCTGCAACACTATTCATACGGCACTATTCATCCATGCGGCTGCGGTACTATTCATGCGGCACTATTCATTCCTACGGCTGCGGCACTATTCATCTCATACGGCTGCGACACTATTTATCTCATGCGGCTGTGGCACTATTCATCCATGCGGCTGCGGTACTATTCATGCGACACTATTCATTCATGCGGCTGTGGTACTATTCATCTTATGCGGCTGCGGCACTATTCATCTCATGCGGCTGTGGCACTATTTATGCGTTACTATTCATTCATGCGGCCGCGGCACTATTCATCTCATGTGGCTGTGGTACTATTCATTCCTGCGGCTGCGGTACTATTCATCCTATGCGACTGTGGCACTATTCATGCGGCACTATTCATCCATACGGCTGCGGCACTATTCATTCCTGCGGCTGCGGTACTATTCATCCTATGCGGCTGCGACACTATTCATCCAGGCGGCTGCGGCACTATTCATCGTCCCTGCCAAAATCAGGACAGATGAACTAAAAAATGGCCAAAAATACTTTTGGCCATAACTTTCTCAAAAAAGGTCAAAATCTAACTTTTCAAAGGTCTATTTTGGGTAAAATCGAATTCTCTACAACATGGAATAATCAAAACATGAAAATAATAAAGTTTAATAGATCAAAACCCCAAAAAATCGAAAATGATACACTTAGATCTACGTGAATCCATCCACCAAAATGAAAAATGTCAAGTTCTAAAGTGGCTTAAAATCAAGTAAGGAAGAGAATGGAAAAACTTGAGATCCATCGTGAAGCAAGTTGTACTTGCCTAGGACTTGGTGGGTGGGAGGAGTAAATGAAGAAGATGAAGAAAATAAATGAAAAAGTGAATGAAAAGAGAGAGAAGGAGTTGGGTTATATATTAACCCTCTCCATCTCAAACCAAGCCAAGCCAAGCCAAACCAAGTCGAATTGAACCGAACCGATCAAATAAACCAAGTCAAGATTAAACCAAGACTAGGCTAAGCAAAACAAGCCTAACTACGGTCCACTTAATAAATGCCAGAAATTTCGTCTACGCATACAAAATACGTATAACAGAAAACGGGAGTGACAGTAACTCTCGTATCGATTCGCATCAATATATTTCATTCGGTCAACGTGACTCTTTGAGTCAACGTCTCAGCGTAATGCGTCGTACGGAGCAGGGCATTATAGAATATACTACTCAAAACAAGGTTCGTCCTCGAACCAAAACCAACACTTCGATTAAGTATTTTATAGATTGTTTTACGATCTCGTCCCACCAATGTTGTTCAGTTTCGCACTATCTTGCAAGCTTTTCATTAACATTTCAAAGTTTCTGTAACTCGATTTAAATTTTGTATGCAACTCGATTTGGATCTGTACACCTATTCAAGGCATGCCACAAATATGTATATTTCAGCCAAGCCCAGTGGTAGAAAATTGGAACAAAGCTGACAGGTAAATTTTAATCCTATGCTTGCCATCTCGTACTCTCGATCAGACTTATCTTTAGCAACTGTTCTCAAAATTTTATCGCATACGTATATTCGATACATAGGTGATTCATTCAATAAAGTCACTGCACGCGACGTGATTCAAAATCGCATTCCATGTTTCGTATGTTTCATTTGGACTATCAATTATATACGTTGCGTTGAGCCGTCGCACATCCGATCGTAACGATCCTTCGCAATGCCTTGCGTTCGAAGTCGCCGTCCAACTATTTCCGAAGTCTGGCTATGCAACTTATTTCGATACGATTTTCTTAGTTGACTTGCAAATGCATCAACATTCAGGACTACGCCCGCTAGGTTATTTACCTAGACACCGTGCTTAAATTTTTCCGACGCAACTTTAAATTGACATTGCACAAAGGCCACAATCTATCCGACACAAAAGTTTACATCAAGGCGACGGTGCTCAAGGCAACAATCACTTTGACTCAAAGTCTCTACGATGCATCTTACGTTCGATTCCTAACGAGTAGGAATTCACTAGACAAATTTCCAACTTATTCGTCTCGTAATATCGAATATAATTTTGATTCACGTAAGCTCAATTGCAAGGTAAATCCAAATCTAACGACATAACTTGTAAGTTATTCTCTTACCACTCGTGCTCGTGCGTAGCACGATTCTTAAAATCGCCTAGACTTATCATCAACATGCACCACATTATATTTGTTATCGATGAAATTTCATATGCGATATTGCATAGGTCATCTTACGGTCTGTAACATTCAATTTGATTTGGCGGTCAAGTCTTCTAGGGTCAGCTGTCCCGAAGCTACGCTCGATAATTATGGATCATTAACGAAGGACAGTTTACTATGAACCATGTTATATCTTATTTCGGAGCCAAATCACGTTCCGATGATTTCTATACGACTACCCAATTTCGGATAAAACTATTTCTATCAGCGCAATTGATGCGTAACTATCCTCCGAGTAAAGTCATGCACTACCATCGATGATTTCAAAATTCATAAAATATCTACTCGTATTGAGTTCGAGTCTATCTACCCACGATCGACACCCGAGATGCTATACGCATCGAAATAATCGTCGATAACTTTACGGTCTCGCCCTGATCAATCACAAAGTTTACGATTAACCAATTCGACACTTCTGTATTACTATTCCAAAATCTCGATATCATAAGCCTGCTCTGTTTTGTGTTCTCACATCGTGCTTACGTTTTCTTGCGTATCGATTCCTTCGATACAAAAAGCCTTTTCGAAGTATGTTCCTTTATAAGACATAACCACCTGACCAGCATTAATGTCCATTCTCAAGTCTGCATTGCAGAGCAGACTTCCTGAGATCAGGTTCTTGGCTATAGCTGGTACATGCTTCACCTCCTGAAGCGTCAGCAACTTTCTCGAAGTCAATCACAGTACCACCGTCTCGATCCCCTTCACTTCAGCTTGTGTCTGGTTCGCCACCATAACCTTCTCAGATGTAGGCTTGTATGTGGTGAACCACTCCTTCTTTGAGCAAATATGGCATGATGCCCCAGTGTCTATCTACCAATCTTTGTCAATACTGGCTGAGTTAACCTGCGCAATCATAGCAACAAAGTTAGCCTTGCTCTTTCTGTTTGGGTTTTTTCCTTGCAGTCTTTCCTCCAGTGGCCTTTCTTGCCACAGTTGAAACAAGTCCCGGGTGCTTTGGACTTTGGTTTGAACTAATCCGACTTCACATTCAGTTGGTGAACGTCCCTCCTTTTGTTGTAAGAAGCCTTCTGTCTCCTTCGAGAGTCTCCAGCTTGCACCAGATTGGCCTCAACCATCTGTTTGGACAATGTGTCCACTTTGATTTGAGCCATCAGCTCGTCTTCAACATGAATCCAGTGCAAGAGACATTCAAGATCCACCTCCATCTTCTTGTGGTGCATGTCCGCAATAAAATTGCTCCACCCAGGTGGAAGCTTGGCGACAATACCTCCAACGATAAATGCATCGACCAAGGACATGTCGTTATCCTCAAGTTTCTGACGTAAATTGAAAAACTCTTTGACTTGATGCAACATCGTTTTGTCGTCCTCAAATCGCATCTTTCATATTTTTCAGTCACGTAGATCTTGTTCTTGTTCTCATCTGCCTTGTAGAGATTCTCTACAGACTCCCAAACGTCCTTAGCAAGGACCATTTTACAGTCACCCAGACTTGGCGAGTCTTCTTCGGCTTCGGCAGCCGCTTCGAAGGACTCGTACTGCCTTCAGAGATGAACTCTTCATACGCCTGTTGATTGAGACGTACGACCAGCATCTTGTGGAAGGAGCTCACCTTTACGTCATCGGATTGCGACACAGCTTTCTCGGTGGAGGAGAAAGAGGTCCCCAGTAGAGTCGCCATCTTGTTTGCCATTAAAATATTTTGATTGCAAATTTCAATTACAAACAGAACAGTGTTACAATGTAGGACTTAGACGTAGCCATAGGAGTACACTTTTATTTATCTAGGTCCCTTGCGCCGATGGTGCGAGTGGTAATGCGTTGACTCCGTTGACGATCTGACGACGGTTCTCTGTTCTCTGAAGGTCTGAGTTGCTCTGGGTGTCGGAGCTTGCGGAGAGGAAGAAGACATTGAGTGTCTGTATCTGCCTCTCTGTATATGTATGTCAGTGGTTGTGTGATGTGTGTGTCCGTAAGAAGGAAGTGATCCCTCTATTTATAGCTTTGTAGGCTAGCTGCTCGTGCGCGGATATGTAGGATGCGCCTGTACGCGGGGACGCCACGTGGTGATTGCTGATGGAGGCGCATGGACGATACGCTCTGATTGAGAAGTTGAACCCTTCATGTTGCCTTTGTGGGCTGCGACCGAGCTGACACATAGCAATGGAGAGGATCTTTCAGTTGCTGAGATCTTGGGTGATTAGCACCCCTTTATAGACTGAATCAAGTCAAAGGACGCGTGTCGTAGGTCCATGGCTCAAAGATCTCGGATTTGGTGGGGAGTGATCTGATAGGATGCCCCTGGGATTGGACGTATGAGGAGACTTTGGCTCGTAACCTTTAGGAGTCATGAACCAGTCGGGGCGCATGGCTTTTGAGGTGCATGTGGGGATTCAGTAGTGACTTTACTTCTGTCTTTAGGGATCAGAAAAAAGTCTGAGGCACACCGCTTTTGAGGCACATGCAAAGATTTAGGCGCATGGCTGTAGAGGCGCATACGAGATGGTTGGGCGGCCACGTGGCTTGTAACCGCCGAAGAAAAGCAATGATGATGCTGACGTCGGCGACGCTTCGTCTTCTGAAAAAGCTGTCAACTGTTCAGTCCTCGGGGGACGTGCTGCCAACTCTGTCAGACTTCAGCATTTAATGTTCTTTGACAGGTGATGGGACATTGAGTGGGCGTGTCGATCCGTGTTCTGCTAGGCGCATGGGGACGCTTGGGGCGCATCCTCATATGGCGATTGGTGCTGATGGGCGCATCAGTATGTAGCACGGTCTAGCCGGCGCATCTTTTTGCATGATTCGTCTTTATGGGCCCGACTGTTACGTTCTTCGAGTGCTTTAAATAGCCATTTTTGACTTGGCTGAATTCGAAGCGTCAGGTTCATCACCATTAATGCAAATTTATTACACGGGATTCGGAGAGCCAGCCACTTGGTACATGGGTTTGATTTGCTCGGCCTATAAATAGTGGCATAAAGAGGGTTTGCTTCTCGTTCTCTCACGTCCTCCCGAAATGAACTTGTTTGCCCGAGCACATTCTGTTGACGAGATGCTCCCGAGGGTGAAGATGCGACGCATTGTCTTCATTGATGCACTTGAAGGTGACTGTTATATCCAAAAGTCAGAGTCGAGGGCTTCTGAAGCCGGCAGAATGTGCCTGTTGCATCCAAAGATCGGGATGCTCGAGCCTCGTCTCCGTTATGCTGGAAGAGCCGCAGATCGGAATTGAGGTACTGCGACTTTGGAGGCTCTTTCTTCTGTCAGAGTGGGTGTTGCCCATTCTGGTTGTGTTGAAAGCTGTTCCTTTAGCCGTGTTTCGATTGCGGTCTTCCTTGGTCTTTGGAGGCTCTTTCGAAGCTAGAGAGTTGATTGCCACCCTCATTCTGCTCAATAAATGCTTCGTTAGTCGAAGTATTTGATGGCGCATATGATGACACTTCATGATGCGTCTGACTGGGACGCTAAAGGGCGGCACATAACTGAGCTATTGAAGGGATGCACATAACTGAGCTGCTGAAGGGATGCACATAACTGAGCCGCTGAAGGGATGCACATAACTGAGGATGCATATAACTGAGCTGCTGAAGGGATGCTCCTGGCTGAGTGCGCGTGGCGAGATGCACCTATTTAAGAGTGCATGACGAGATGCGCCTGTTTGAGAGCGCATGGTAGTTGTTGCGCCTAGCTGTAGACTTAGGGTCTTTTCTTTGTAGAAATTCTCCTTTGTACAGCTCTTTTTTAGACATGTAATAGACTTTTATATGAAATAAAAATCCTCTTTTAGAGTCTATATGTTTGCTTTGCTGTGCCAAGTAATTCATCTGAGCTTCCTGGCGTATGTAATGTTTGGCACATAGGATATCTGGTCCTGAAATTCCATGCTTCTACAAGACCCCCTTCAAAGTTTTTAAAACTTTTTGCCAAGTTTTGGAATACTTTGAATAAGAAGCATGGTGACATTTTCAACGGGGCGCATGACTGTTCGGGCGCATGATTACTCTGCGCATCAGTGATGGAGCGCATGCTCCTCTCAGTAAATACAAATGATAACGCTTCGATAACCAAGAAGATTAATGATGATCTTTTTGGATTTATTTGCAGTTATCACCTCACAGAACTCGAGACGGCGGCTGAGGTCACACTTCATCGGTTCACGCGTGCGACTGAGCCTATAAATAGGCGTGAGATGGAGAGAGAGAGAGTTTTTGCTCTTTTTGCTTTCTTTTTTAGAGTACTTCTTTTGAAAAACCCTAACTTCCTTCTTTCAAGAAATGGCTTCCAAGACTCCTCGCGACGGTGCTGGCAAGGGAAAGGAGCCTGCAGAGTTCGTCAAGGAGGACGTTCATGTCACCATTGTGACTCCGGCCGACGTTCGGCCTGCGATGACGGGTGGGTGCCATCTTTCAACCTTTTTAGACGAGTTTGGAGCACATGGCTGAGTGTTGTACCCTAACTCTTTGTTGCCGACGCGAATGGACTTCTGTCCTGATGATGCGCCGAGGTTATTCTGCCGACGCACATGGGTTTATGCCCTGATTATACGCCAAGGTTTTACTGCTAACGCGTATGGGTTTACACCGTGATGATGCGCCAAAGCTTCACCGCTAACGCGCATGGGTTTAGACCCTGGTGATGCGTCGAAGCTTCACTGCTGACACGCATGGGTTTAGACCCTGGTGATGCGCTGAAGCTTCACTGCTGACGTGCATAGGTTTAGACCCTGATGATACGCCAGGCTGCTTGACATAATTTGCCTTCTTAAAGTTTTTTGCCTGACTTTTGTTTTTGTTGTGTCAGTGTTGATGACTATCCCTTTGCTGAATGAAGTCCTTCTGGATGCTTCTCTTTGTCAAATGGGAGTTAATTTCGATGAGGAGGTTATTAACCCCACGAAGGCTGCTATCCTACTGAATCAGCCTTCCGAGAGAATGCTGCAAATCCAGAATCAATCGCCTATTTTCCTCCAGAGTATGATAGAGAGTGGCGAACTGGAATCTGTTGAGTCCGAGGATGTGACCTTTTTGAAACCTGTCTTTCTGTTTGATGACCGACTGATCTCTACCGAGACAAAGATACTGAAGATCAAAGAAGACTGGTTCTTCTCTGCGAAGGGCATGGTTCTGTACATGCGAAAACTTGAACGCCAATTGCCGTTGACGGCCTTCTACCGTTTAGCTTCCAAGAGAAGGATGTCATGGGAACTTACTCCTTCTCAAGGAGGGGTAGTGGGGGGTACTCTTTCGATTGATGTCACTTTGAATCAAAAGGATACCTTGGCCGCCTCGCGAGCCGGCCCCTCATTCAGTTGCCAAACTTTGCGTCCTGGGAGCCTTTATAGTGAGGTCCCTAATGACACCTTTGCCTTTAGTGCTTCGACTTTTGCGAATCGGATGCTAACATCGAAGGTTATGTATCCGAAATGTGGCTTTAGGGTTGAAGGTTGGTGTCACCATGTGCTGAAGTGGGACGAGTTGACCCTTTGGGTGTTATCGAAGTTCAAGGCTGAGCTTAAAGAGATTGGGCTGACGGCCGCTATCCGTGCCACACAGGCCGGCATGGATCTCAACAAGCATATGTTTCTTGCGCTCTTGGAAATGTTCAATACCCAAACTGGTACTTTCTTTACTCCAGTGGGGGAGTTGGGACTGGCCCTCCATGAGATGTACGAGGTGTCCAAGCTTTCCTGGGGCTCGAAACCGTACGAGGAATATTTCTCCTCAAACGAAGAGATCGTCGTTCTGGAAAGGAAGGACCCAGAGATGATGGCTATTTTCAAAGAGGTGGCGAGCAATCATTATCTGATGCAACGGAAGGACAAAGGCAAGTCTCAGCCTCATGTAACTGCTTGGAGGGATTATGTCTTCAAGCAGGATTTGGCGGACTCCTCAAAGATCCGGTTTACGACTCCGCAGGGGCTGAAACCCGCGAAAGTAACTTCCGAAATGAGCCGACTAGACGAGAGGGCCCCCCGTTCAAATGAGAGTGGCAAAGACGCGTACAGCTGTTTCTGGCACTGTGTGCACCGGATGTCATCCAAGGCAGTATTGACTGCATACTTGATGATATGGCTCCGAGATTGTGTGTTCTCGGGCGGATCTGGCTCTGTGAAGAGGGTAAACGGGAACCTCATTTTGTCAGCAGTGAAATTGGTTTTTGGTCGCCCTTTGGCTCTCCTCCCTGCGATGGTGTGTAACCTGTTGCGGGGCTTGAGGACTTTTGCTGATGATGTGATCCATGGGAGAGGTAGAAACGACAACTTTTCCCGGGCCGAGCTACCATTCCATTATCTGATGGGATGGTTGATTCTGTATCACCCGTACGTGATGAGTCCAGGTCCTGAAGAGGATCATGTTGAAGGTGACGCCTTTATCCGCCGCTTCTACAAGAGGAAGTGATTGCACACCGGCATCCCCGTCTGCAGGAGAGTCTTGTCTTATCTTCAGGGGTGGGAGATCATCAAGGTCAGTCCCATCTTCAAAGATTTCGAGGCTGACCAAGATTTGGAAGACTCTGGTGAGGATGCGATCACTCTGCCGAAATGGAGATTTTATTGGTTGCAGAGTATTCGGCCTTCCCACTTGGTCTACCGTAACCAAAATAAGTGTTATCTGGAGCCATATCTGTCAAGTCGGTTTGCTCGCCAGTTTGGTTATACCCAGTTAATGTTACGAAACCCCAGTAGCAGTCTGGGGTTTGCTGGGAGTTTACTGGATGGAGCCCGGGGTTGGCAATATTACAATGCCGGGTGCACTGGTGTTCGTTTCAATATGCCAGTTCGCAATCCTCGGCCACAGATCCTGTATTCGGCCGTTAAGCTGTATTGCACCATGAATACTGTGCCTCCTGATTATGATAGAAAGACCAGTTTCATCATCGAAACTCAGCTAGAGGCTACGAAGAACATATTGGTGGCGGCTCGGTCATATCGTCCACCAGAGTTGGCGGGATATCGGGCTGCTGTTGTAGCATCAACGGAAGGTATTTGGGAAGATCCCCCTGCTGGAAAGAGGCGGGCTGACGCAGAAGCCGGTTCGTCTGTACCAAAAAGGCCGAGAAAAACGACGACTTTAAAGGCTACAGGAGTGCCGCCTGTAACGCTAATGGAGTCAGTTCCTGTTGAGGTAAAGATATTTTCCATAATCTGGCTCCTTCTGTCATTTTTGTGACATATGCTTTCCTTTTGTAGGAACCGTTGAAGAAGAAGACCCGAGTTTCAAAACCGGGCGTCAGTAAACTGAAGGAGGTGGCAAGCTCTTCTGACGAGCGCATTCCTCCGATTGTAATGTCTCCCGTAGGAAAGAATCCTGATAATGTCGTTCCGACGGAGATTTCAGTATCTCCAGATTACGTTGGAAGGGAAGCAGAGGTTGAAGCAGTTTCCAGGATGGTGCAAGCCGTCGTGGGGGCCTTGGACGTTGAGGGTCCAGCAGACACGGGGATTCCAGATGAGAAAGTGGAGTGGAGTTCGTCGTCTTCAGATGACGTTCCTGTTGGCCCAATGATTGTATCATATTTTTGAATATGGTTAATATGTTAAGTTTAGCATTTCTTTATCACTAATCTTCATACAATCGCTATAGCATTTCTACTTATACTTATATCTTTGGTGATATGTGCCCATTGGTTTACATCTTAGTGATATGAGCTTATCTATCTTAAATTTCATTGGGTTGCCAAAATTAAAACTATATTTTTGATTGTGGTCAATCAATTAAGTTTAATCATTATGATATCACTAACATTTATGCCATCACCTTAGCACTTATACTTAAACTTTGCATAGTCCTAATGTGCTTTAATTTATCATACTTGCTACTATGTATATAGCTTTGTTCGTCTAACATGTACATGCAGAAAAGCAATAAGCAAGATCAATGTGGACATATGCAATGAAGAAATCATGGTGGGCCAAAGACGATGGATCCCACAAGATTTCTCTGAACCACCCGATGACATCTCTGGAGCCACGCACCGGGGGTTCCGCTGAAGGGATATCTTTGGACAGCTGCCGCCAAGGGAAAAAGCCAGCACCTATCAAAGGAAGAAGCCAAGCCGTGCCATCATCATTTCAAGACTCTGAAGAAGCCTGCACCTGCCTAAGTATATCTGGAGTCTGTAATGAGTCCTAGGAATAATTGTAAACACAAAAAATGGATGGTAAAATCGAAAGCTAGGGCAGAAATAAGCCCATGATCATTTTTGGTGGAAAACGGCATACCGACGGTATACCGGTGTATACCGACGGTATACCGGTTTTTGTTCACAGAAAGTTTCTGTTTACAAAACCGGCATACCGACGGTATACCGGTCCATACCGACGGTATACCGCTTCCGAAACGTTGAAATTCCAACGGTCGGATTTCCAGCCGTTAATGATCCCAACAGCTATATTTCTAGCCGTTGCAATCCCAGACCGGTATACCGTCGGTATGCCGGATTATACCGGCGGTATGCCGGTTCGTGGACTGAAAAGTTGCATTAAGCTCTTTTCAATGCTTTGGTTATAAATAGTCTTGAACCCCTTCATTCAAGGTTGACGCTTGGAGCCTAAAAATTTCTAAACCACCAAAGCTTATCCATATACAACTCTACAAAGCCTTTATTTGCCATCTATAAATTATGTTAGAGTTATTGAGTTGAAAAGTGAGATCTTCATCCTATTATATAAGGAGATCAAAACCTATTGTGAAAGGTTGATGTTGGAGAGTCTTTGTATCCAAACTCTCGGTTGAAGTTGGGGAGTCCTCGTATCCAAACTCTCGGTTGAAGTCGGAGAGCCCTTCGGAT
Source organism: Iris pallida (assembly GCA_029216955.1). Lineage (NCBI taxonomy): Eukaryota > Viridiplantae > Streptophyta > Magnoliopsida > Asparagales > Iridaceae > Iris > Iris pallida. The sequence continues at coordinate 23,246,875 of JANAVB010024400.1, read as the reverse complement.
TAAAGCTCTTGTGTAAGAAGTTGGCGAGTTCTTCGGATCCAAACTCGTGTGTAACTATTTGCTCAAATAGTGGATTAAAGCCGGAGAGAGTTCCGGGACTGGACTGCCTCTTAGGAGGATACCAGGATATATCGGGTGTCGGTATTGTGTTTACTTCTTCTCTTGCACTTATATTTTTAAATTGCCAATTAGTTTGTGCTAAGTGCTTGATTAGTTAGCTTGACCCTATTCACCCCCCTCTAGGGTTCCAACAGTTCCTTCCGAGATGCGTGAGCCTGTTACGGAGGCAACAGACGTGGTTGAAATAGAGGAGAGGGTTGATTCCCCTCCTTGTCATGATGAGGGGAGGTCGGCTGCAGCGTTGCCAAGCCCTACCCCAGACTCAGCAGCAGAGGCTGAGGTAGCTGCCGACCGGGAGGTAGCGACAGATTCTATCCCTGCAGAGGGATTTGTTGGTGAAAATGAGACTCGTCCGCCGATCCTGACTCCGAGGGAGCCGAGTCAGGAAACAAATACTAATCTTGCTGCTCTGTCGGAGGGGAAATGTCCCGTACGGCCTACTGATAGAGTGCTGGGGACGGATGTAGCCCCTGACGTCGGTGGTCCCTCCGAGCTGAGAAGGGTAAGGGTTTGCTGGAACCCTTTGTTGCTCCTTCTACTTGGTGTACGATATCGACGCCTCTCTCGGCTCCTTCTGTTCTTTTGGCTCCTCGGGCTAGTAGTCAAGCCCCTGTTGAGGAAGAGTCCGTTGATGCCGAGGTTTCAGCCTCGCAGACTGAAGCCGACGGACCTTCTTCCGATCTGCTGTCTAGAGCATCCCCACCAACTCCTGCTATGATGTCGCAGGTGCTGGCTGATGCAGATGAGTATATGAAGTTTATTATTGAGGTAGTGTATAAGATGCTGCAGAGGGGTGTATTGGCAGTGATGGATGCCAATGGGAGTTTCGCGACGGCAAAAACCCTGGCACTCCCTCACATCGGTCTGATACGTTTCCACCAGGGCCATGATCATATGGCCGAGATTCTGGAGGCCTCGGTGGCCGAACTGGACCAGCTGCTTTTCGAGTTTCAGTCTATCCAGCAAAATAATCTCTCCGTCCTGATAAACGCGGAAAAGGAGAAGTTAATCGCTGAGACTGAGTCTTCTTATCAGGCCACCGTGGGTGTCTGGGAACGCGAGGTGGCTGAAACTGAGGCTGCGGTGGAGAGGTTATCTCAGTCCATGCAGGAGAAGGTGGAGTTGCGAGCTGTGTTGGGCACTAGTATAGCGGAGGTTGATGCCAAGATTCGCCTCCTTGAAGACCAGCGGGCCCAACTTTTATTAGATACTGAGCGAGTCCAGGCTGAACATGTAGCATCTAAGGAGGAGGAAGCAGCTTTCACCCGCCGGGCTCTTACCCTGGCCCAGCAACGGCAACAGTTGGACGAGAAGCATGAGGATGACACTTCTCCTGAGGCCGTAGAAAGGATGCATCAAGAAGCTGAACGTCGGGTCCTGGCGACCGTAGACACTCGGGCGGCAGACTTGAAGCGTCGGATTGAAGAGCTTTCGGCCAACCCCGGGAATGTTTAGGGATTGTAATCTCTTCTTTTTTGTGTAATTTACAACTCTTGCTAGGGGTGTAATCCTTTATTTTTGAATAAAGAATATAGAGTTTTTATGGTGTGTTCATTTTTGCTGTCATGAACTTGATAATTTGTGTGGACCTATTATCTTTTGTGCACCTTGGTTTTTAGGTACAGATAATAAATTCGAGAGAACCGACATGTTTGCTCAGAGGTGATGTGAACGTGGCAAATATAGGATTCAAATGATGGAATCTTCCTACTCAGAGGTGTTATGGACGTGGTAGGAATGACTCTGGGGATACGCGAAACTACTCAGAGTTAATGTGGACGTGGAAGTTATGCAATCAATGTACGACAACGCAGGGGTTGTCTGTACGGGATATTTACTCAGAGGTAATATGGACGTGGTAAACATGATGGGTAGCGAAGTCTTACGGAGTGTAAGATTCTGCTTTGTAGGGTATAGGAGAACAACTCAGAGGTAATGTGGACGTGGTTGTCCTTCTACTGGAGAATGCCACGGAACAGCTGGGTTCCGGAAGCGTAAGATTTTGTAGAAGAGAATTGTATGTGAGCCCTGATGATTGGGTCCACAGACTCCCTTGTTGGGTGAAGATAGAAGTACATTTCTGAAGGATGTCAAGAGTAGTACTTTTTTAGGAACTTGCCGTTGATGGGCATCATGAACAAGTTCCCATTGGGTTTGGCGAGGCGGTAAGCACTTTGAGTATACCGTCTCTATGATGAAAGGTCCCTCCCACTTGGGTTCGAACTTTTCTGATGACTTGTGAGTCAACACCATCGGCCTCCTGACTGCCAAAACCAGGTCGCTTACTTGGAAAGTCCTCTGCTTGACCTTCTTGTTGAAAGCCTGTGATATACGGGCTTGATAGAGTTCGATGCGCTGTTGAGCTAGGAGACATTTTTCGTCAAGTGCCTCCAATTTTCGCAGACGGCGACGTTGATTGTCTTCCTCTGTGAGTTGATTTGTGATCGCTACACAGAGTGAGGGTATCTGGATCTCGAGAGGCAGTACCGCTTCGCTCCCATAGACCAAGGAGAATGGCGTGTTGCCTGTAGGGGTCCGTACCGTTGTGCGGTAGGCCCAAAGGCATTCGTCGAGATTTTTATCCCAGTCACGTTTGTTGGATGACACGACCTTTTTAAGTAGCCTGACGATAGTCTTGTTGAATGCTTCGGCCAATCCGTTTGCTGTCGGATAGTAGACGGTTGATGCCACATTTTGAATGCGATTCTTGTCACAGAATCTGCTAAAAACATGGCTGATGAACTGAGGACTGTTATCATGGATAATCCTTCGAGGTATCCCGAAATGGTAGATGAAATGGCGCTTGATGAAGCTGACCACCCGGGAACTCTTCACTTCCGCCAGTGGAACTGTTTCTGCCCATTTGGAGAAGTAGTCGGTGATGGCTAGGATGAAGCGGTATCTCCTTGATGAAGGAAGGGTGATTGGTCCTACAATATCTATGCCCCAGGCTTCAAAGGGCCAGGAGGCGACCGTAGGATGTAGTGGTTCTGACGGTATATGGATGAAGTCAGCGTGGAGCTGGCACGCATGGCACTTTTTAGCATAGTCGACAGCATCGGCTGCCATGGTTGGCCAGTAGTAGCCTATGCGTCGCAGTCGATCCTGCAACTTAGGGCCAGGTTGATGGGCTCCGCAGGTTCCGTCGTGAGCTTCTCGGAGAGCTTCGGCTGCTTCTTCGTTGGATAAACATCGAAGGAGAAGTCCATTATAGGAGCGTCGGTATAGCATTTTAGTAGCTGTATCGTAATAGAATCGAAGAGAACGCCTCCCGACTGAGATGGCTTCTTTCGGGTCCTCTGGAAGAATTCCGTAGACAGCGAAGTCGATGAACGGGAACCTCCAGTCTCGGACATTAACACCAGCACTTGTTGACATGGCATGGGCCATTTGTGAGCATAGGTTGTTCTTAGGACAGACCAAGTCTCGACCAACTACCGTGATGTAGTGTTGAGTCCCAAGGGGTGCTGCCAATGAGGCTGCGAGGCCAGCCAGAGCGTCAGCCTCCAGATTTTGTAAACGAGGTACATGTTCGATGAAGAACTTGGTGAAGGTTGAAATGATGTTCAATGCAACTTCATGATAAGGAATCATATCTTCATGGCAAACTTCGTATTGCCCTCTGATCTGGTTAATGATGAGTTTTGAGTCGCCGTAGGCTTCCAGATGATTCACTCCCAGCTGTTGCGCCAGCTGAAGTCCCATGATGAGAGTGTTGTACTTGGCAACATTGTTGGAGCACGACTTCGAAAGGAAGTAGGCACGCTGGATGACCAGCTGATCGGGGGAGACTAGGACTACCCCCACTCCTGCGATGATATGGCCTTTGGGGCCTGTTCTTGAAGCGCCATCAAAAAATATCTGCCAGACGGAGCTTTCTTCAGTGACGTTTGATTCTTGGACCTCATCTGGGATGTCTTCATAGAGTCTGGAAGACTCTGGGATGGGGTGTGCAGCTAAAAGGTTGGCCAGAGCCTGACCCTTGACGGCTTTTTGTGGAATAAACACCATGTTGTATGGCGTTAACGGGATTGCCCACGTAGCTAGCCGGGAGTTTAATGACCCTGGCTTTGTCATGAGAACTCTGAGTGGATTGACTCGGGAAATGACATGAATTGTCTGGCTCGAGACATAATGGCGAGTCTTCTGGATGGCAAATACCAAAGCCAAACACTCTTTTTCAACGGGGTTGTATCGGTGTTCGGCCCCGATCAGTGTTCTACTAAGGTAGTAGATAGCTTGCTCATAGCTTGCATCGCTGTTCTGAGCCAGCAGAGCGTCGAGGGAATGATCAATGGCACAGACGTAGAGGAGAAATAGTTTGCTGGCAACGGGTGCCACCATGACTGGCGGGTTCGTCAAGTAAGCTTTGATGTCGTCGAAAGCTTTTTGGCATTCATCTGTCCAAACGTGAGAGATCCCCTTCTTCATGAGCTGGGTGAAGGGTTGATATTTTTCGAAAAGGTTTGCTATAAACCTCCGGATGTATGCCAGACGCCCTTGCAGACCTCGAAGTTCTCGGAGGTTCTTCGGAGGGTCCATGTCAAGGATGGCTTTGGTCTTCTCGGGATCGACATGAATGTCTTTTGTCGTGATAATGAAGCCCAAGAACTTTCTGCTATAAACCCCAAGAAAGGATTTAGCGGGGTTCATCTTGAATTGATGTGCTCGCATGAGATCGAAGACTATCTTAAGGTCTTGTAGGTGATCACCTTTGAGACGGCTCTTGACTGCGATGTCGTCAGCATTCGACTGTCTTGCACAGATGTTGATGGAAGATGGTACTCATAGCTCGTTGGTATATAGCACCAGCGTTCTTCAAGCCGAAGGGCATCACTGTGTAACAAAAAACCCCTTTCGGAGTCCTAAATGACATGTATTTTGCGTCATCGGAGAACATCTTTATCTGGTTGTAGCCCGAATACCCGTCCATGAAAGACATGTGTTCGAAGCCACATGTGTTGTCGATCATCACGCCGGTGATTGGAAGCGAGAATTCGTCCTTCGGGCAAGCAGTGTTGAGATCCCTGAAGTCGATACAGACTCGTATCTTTCCATTCTTCTTGGTGATAGGGACGACGTTGGCCACCCAATCCGGGTGTTGTTCTTCATGAATAAATCTGCTGGTCAGGAGTTTGTCTACTTTCTGATCGATAGCGTTCATGATGTCAGGACGAAAATGTCGCTGTTGTTGTTTTATAGGCTTGGCATCAGGTAAGATGTTAAGCCTATGCATCGCGATCTGGGGATCAAGTCCCGGCATATCTTCCTAGCTCTAGGCGAAGACATCGATATATTCTTTAGCTAGTTGGATTAAAGATTTTCGGTCTTCTCCTTTTAAGCTTTTGCTGATGAAGATGGGTTTGGAAGAAGATCCATCCCCAAGGTCGATCTGCTCGACTTCTTCGGTAAGGGATTTGCATAATTCAAAACGAGACTCCCACTGTTCTCCTAGGCGTTGAGCCCAGGGTTCTTCTTCGAAGAATTCTGGCGTTGGGTCTTCGCCTTCATCTTCTTGAGATTGTGCAGATGCCATGTTGGCTGATAGCACTTTCTTGAAGACTGAGCCGATACTGGTATCGGAATCCCAAGTTGATGCTTCGGATGAATGAGAATGTTCTAATTCTTCTGCCTCCGAACTCTCTGGAGTTGACGGCGGCGTGACATTGCCCACCCCCCGTCGAGTTCGATGATAGTAGTCCTGCGACTTTCCTTTAGGTGTTGGAAGCCGGAGAGAAAGACGTCGACCCTTGCCGTAGTTCAGGCCTTTGTTGCTTTTTAGGTCGTAACCCATCTTTTGGATGAGGTACTTTGCCTTGTCCGCGTATCGATAGACTTGTATTCTGCCGGTATCTGGTTCTTGCTCGAGTGGCGGGAGGTCTTGATGACGGTCGACTTTGTCGAAGATGATGGATTTTTTGTCTCAATTCCGCGGTGGGACTACAAAACAGACCCCTAGGGACGGGACTACTCGATTTACATGATGGACGGTCGTTATTTGTGTTTGTAATGACCGTAGAGCGTTATCTAATATATACATGACATTCCAATGTGGAAGACTAGAATAATTAAAAGACACTCTATTATTGATGAAACACGAGATTTTGTCCCGCGGGATTACATTGTCCAGAGAGGGTGCATCTATATCAGCAGATATATATTCCCCTAACTCTTCATCTGTGAGTACTGGGATTGGATCGGGAGAGTCCACCACAGCTTTAACCTTGGGATCCGAGAGGGCTATGTGTACCTTCTCCGGCAGCTTGGATGAGATGGATGATTGCGGAGGCTTGACTTTAAGACGCACCTTCAGAGGTGCCTCAACTGCGCCTTCAGTGATTGGTGCCTTCCCTTGTAGTTTTGCCACAAGGGGAGCCGATGTTTGAGGCGGCTTTTCCTTGAGCCGTATCTTCAAGGGAGCTTCAGTAGGTGTTCTACCTAGAGCAGTTGGTGCTTTTCCAGGTAGTTTGATGTTCATGGGAGACAACGTCTGAGGCGGCTTCCCTTTGAGTCAAATTTTTAAAGGAGCGTCGGGAATCATCTCTGGCTCCATGTCGGGCTCTGCTGCCGTTTCTGCTTCATCGTCAGCATCATTGGCTTCCTCCTCGTCGGTTGATTTGTACAAGGTAGAATCAGTGAAGTAGGCTTCGACCCCCTTGAAAGGGTCAATGTCCGCGAACTCCGTCCGGATGATGTCATTGGTGGACACATATTTCATACATTGGTGGAGTGTAGATGGAACCACCATGTACTCATGCAGCCACGGACGACCCAGTAGGAGGTTGTAGTTGACATCGGCGTCCACGACATAGCAAGTCACCTCGGTTCTGAGGTTACCGACATGACACTTTAGCCGTATTTTGCCCAGCGGCTCGCTTTTGCTAGCATTGAAGCCACTGATTATTGTGTTGGAAGGCGCCAGTCGGTACATTGGGATCCCCAGTGTTGAGAGCAGCATCTTCAGAATGATGCTGAGGGAAGACCCCGGATCGATCTGAATTCGCTTCACCTTGACGAAACCGATATACCCTGTATAATACAGCGGCCTGTTGTGTCGATTGTGCTAGAGCAGCATGTCTTGTTGGGTGAAGGTTATGTTGGGGATAACTTCATCCGCACAATGACAGTGCGCACATGTAGTCGGAGTATCCTCAGGCTGCTTGACCTGACTGATGAAGGACTTGGCATCCTTCAGGGCTTCACAAAGAGCTTCACGAGTGTCCTTGGAAAGACGAAGGAGCTCAAACAGAGATAGGCGGGCAGGAGTACTGGCAAGTTGTGCCAGTATATCGAAGTTGTGGGGCTTGGCTAGCCCTGAAGCATTCTCCTTTCGCAGAGGCTTGTCGAAACGGGCCTCTACATGCTTCTGCTTACTGGCTGCTGGGGGCTTAGATGGGCCCTCTTCCTGGGCAGCAGGAACGGTGCAAGGAGGTACCACCTCGATCGCAGCTTCGTCAGGTTGGGCATTCTGATGTGAACGCGTCTGTACAGGAGGTACCTCTTCCGCAGAGGAAGAGACCATGCGGCAAGACTTGATCTTCCTGCCCTTAGTTTTGGAGACAGAGAGTACCTCCGGTTGAGTAACCTCGGAGACGAGATCAGGGTGAACCCACAAGACCTCTCCCCGAGATATGGTGAGTGGGACGAGTCCACTCACGTTGTCACGAGTAGGTGGTAAGTTAACCACCTCTATTGTCGCCTTAGGGATGGGGACGACGCCATCTTGTGTTGTGGTTGGCGGCAAGGTACCAAATTGAAGTGACACCAGGTTGGCCGAAATCATTTTCTCCTCGTAGTCGACGGAGATAACATCCGCATTGATCATGCGCTGGATGTTGTTTTTGAGGACGTAGCAGTCCTTAGTTGGATGTCCGACAAACCGATGGTAGTGACAATACCTCGGATTGTCCACTTTCCCAACCTCGTCGGGATGTTTCGGGTCCGACAACTTGATCTTGTCACCCTGCTTTAGTATCTCAAAGAGTTGCAGGGTGTCTTCATCGTTGAAAGAATAAACCTCCTTTGGCCTTGGTGCAAGTGGAGGCTTCTGAGTAGGTGCTGATGCACCTTTGGAGGCATTGACAGTCAACGCCTGTTTCCCCTTCGTCTCTCGTCTAGGGTTGTTGGCTGCAAGCCGCTTCCCCTTGTCCTCAAAGGCAGAGAAACTAACTCCCAGAAGGCGAGCATTGGACGCCTTATTTTTTGCTGCTTCTGCTTTGTTGATCAAGGAACTCCAGTCGGGAGGAAGAGTAGAGTTGAGCCAGAGTTTGACTGCAGGCAGCATGTTCATGCTGCAGGAGAAGAGGAGTGCATGTTCTGGCATGCCCGGAGGCAGTCTGAAGCAGGCTTGTCGGAAGCGTTCGATGAATACTCGAACTGTTTCCTTCTCCTTCTGGCGTATCTCTATGAGGGACGCCATTGTCATGTCCTTCCCGCCGTCGTAGAAACGGTCGAGGAAGAGACGCGTCAGATCGTCGAAGGAAGATATGGAGTTATCGGAGAGACTGCAGTACCAGTCGTACGCCACTCCCTTCAGCGCCCCGACAAATATGCTGGTGAGTAGTGCGTCTTCCTTCGAAAGATGTCCCGTTTGAGACAGAAAGTACGTCAGATAGCGACGCGGAGAGTCCTTTCCGTTGTATGGCGTCAATGTTTGTGGTTTATACTTAGGAGGATAAACCACTTTGTTCCACTCGAGGGGATATGGTTGGAGGATCCCCATCTTTTGGTGCTCCTCTTGTCTGTTCTTGGACTCAAAGCGCTCGTGCAAGTCCCTGATCATCTCGACCACGTCCTCCGTGGAGCTGGGAGTCGGGGAAGGTGGTACCGTCTGGAGTTAGCATTTGAGGGCTCCGACGTCCGTGGTGCTTTGCGTCGATCTGTATCCAAGGATACCCGTTGAAGGGGTACACTTGATTCTCCATTGGCCCCCGAGTCAGGACCGGTAGAAGGCGCTCTGGCCAAAGTGGACCGTATTTCAAATACTGCTTGAGTCAGTGTTTACATGGAGGCAGAGAGGGTCTTGAGTCCTCCCTCCAGGGTATCTATGCGCTGGACGAGGTCTGCTGGCGGCGCATCAGGCTCGGTATCACCCCCAGTCATGTATACTGTCATGACACGGCTGGAGTCGGATGGATCAGTTGAGGCTTTGCTTTCGGGCTCGCTCTCTTGTAGAAGAGAAACTTCCCCCGGAGCCTCGTCTTGGCTACCCCCACCTATATTGTGGAGGACATCCTCGTCTTCAGGAGCATCCGCAAGGGCCTGATTACCCCCAGTTCTGTTTTGGAGGACTTCTTCGTCTTCGAGACGCAGGTCCATAGGGGCTAGACTACCCCCAGCTAGGCTCGGGAGGCTGATTTCGTCCCCAGGATGAAGATCCACCCCAGCTGTGCTCTGGAGGATATCTTCGTCTTCAGAAGGAGGATCAACAAGGGCTTGACTACCCCCAGCTTCCTCCAAGGTCTTCTTTCTCCCCCGAGTGCCTTCAAACACTCCGGAGGATGGGACAGTTGTCTTGGTTTTCCTCGGCTGGCTCTTGGACGAGGACGAGGAATTGCCAGTCGTCTTTCGGACTGACGAGGAGTTAGAGATTACGTTACATGAAGCAACCTTTAGTTTTGGCTCCTCTTTTATTGACACCTTCTTTCCGAGGCGACGTCGGAGGGGTGTTGACGATTGCAGCCGCTGGAACACCAACTGTCTTGGTGGAACTGTTGCCTTGCAACAGCAGTTGATGGTGACTACAGCACAGGTGTGCCCTGTGAGGGACACATTGTGCTTGTCAGTCGACTCTCCTGATCGACGTTTGTGAGTGATTACGTTACGCAGATCGTTGGAGGAGAGTGCCACCTTCGCACCCCCATCAGGCGCAAGACAAGGCCAAGCGCCAGAGTGGTCAAGTGAATGCTGCGCCCCCTGATCCAACACCAAACAGACGCTCAGATCAGTAGTGGGGGAACAACATTTACAGTGACTTGAACGAACCTCAGACGCACAACCAGTGGAGGCACAGGAGTTCAAGACCACAGATATTGCCTTGCTCGACTTGGTTGCGAACGCAACAGATGCGCCCAAGTGAGACAAAGACTTTGAAGTTCGACTCATTTCCGGCGCAGAAGCACCCGAGTCGACCTTATGCAGCTTACCATCAGCAGCGCGCATGATTGTGAGCGCATGCTTCTGGTTTGCTGCCGGCATAGCACGTTTGAGGCGCATGGCCCGTGCTGCCTTGGACTTCTTCGTACCAGCCCGCTGGGGTGTATAGTACTCAGAGTCCAAATTCTCCTCGCCACTACAGCGAGTGCGTCTGTCAAAGACAGAGACCTTCTGTGGCGCATCAGAGGTGATGCGCAGGGCATTAGCTGCGCCCCTGCTCCGTCGCGCATCTTCCTTGTCTGAGAAGGAGATGGCTGGGGAATGTGGTCAGCCGCACGTTTCTCCGAGAGATGCCATGCACCGGTGGGCGCATCTTAGTTGCTGAGGACGTCAGCAGAAAGGGAAGGCTGCATTGGTGCATCTCCTTCGGTGGTGGTGCCAGAGTCGTCGACCTTGCGAACCCAGACTTGGCGAGTCTTCTTCGGCTTCGGCAACCGCTTCGAAGGACTCGTACTGTCTTCAGAGATGAACTCCTCATACGCCTGTTGATTGAGACGTACGACCAGCGTCTTGTGGGAGGAGCCCACCTTCACGTCGTCGGATTGCGACACAGCTTTCTCGGTGGAGGAGAAAGAGGTCCCCAGCAGAGTCGCCAGCTTGTTTGCCATTAAAATCTTTTGATTGCAAATTTCAATTACAAACAGAATAGTATTATAATGTAGGAATTAGACGTAGTCCTAGGAGTACACTTTTGTTTATCTGGGTCCCTTGTGCCGATGGAGCGAGTGGTAATGCGTTAAATCCGTTGACGATCTGACGACGGTTCTTGGTTCTCTGAAGGTCTGAGTTGCTCTGGGTGCCGGAGCTTGCGGAGAGGAAGAAGACATTGAGTGTCTGTATCTGCCTCTCTGTATATGTATGTCAGTGGTTGTGTGATGTGTGTGTCCGTAAGAAGGAAGTGATCCCTCTATTTATAGCTTTACAGGCTAGCTGCTCATGCGTGCATATATAGGATGCGCCTGTACGCGGGGACGCCACGTGGTGGTTGCTGATGGAGGCGCATGGACGATGCGCTCTGATTGAGGAGTTGAACCCTTCCTGTTGCCTTTGTGGGCTGCGGCCGAGCTGACACGTAGTAATGGAGAGGATCTTTCAGTTGCTGAGATCTTGGGTGATTAGCCCCCCTTCATAGGCTGAATCAAGTCAAAGGATGCGTGTCGTAGGTCCATGGCTCAAAGATCTCGGATTTGGTGGGGAGTGATCTGATAGGATGCGCCTGGGATAGAGTGCATGAGGAGACTTTGGGTCGTAACCTTTAGGAGTCACAAACCAGTCGGGGCGCATGGCTTTTGAGGCGCATGCGGGGCTTCAGTAGTGACTTTACTTCTGTCTTTAGGGATCAGAGAAAAGTCTGAGGTGCACGGCTTTTGAGGCGCATGCAGAGATTTAGGCGCATGCGAGATGGTTGGACGGCCACGTGGCTTGTAACCGCCGGAGGAAAGAAATGATGATGCGGACGTCGGCGACGCTTCGTCTTCTGAAAAAGCTGTCAACTGTTCAGTCCTCGGGGGACGTGCTGCCAACTCTATCAGACTTCAGCATTTAATGTTCTTTGACAGGTGATGGGCTATTGAGTGGACGTGTCGATCCGCGTTCCACTAGGCGCATGGGGACGTATGGGGCGCATCCTCATATGGCGATTGGTGCTGATGGGTGCATCAGTATGATGCGCGGTCTGGCCGGCACATCCTTTTGCATGATACGTCTTTATGGGCCCGACTATTACGTTCTTCGAGTGCTTTAAATAGTCATTTTTGACTTGGCTGAATTCGAAGCGTCAGGTTCATCACCATTAATGCAAATTCATTGCACGGGATTCGGAGAGCCAGCCACTTGGCGCATGAGTTTGATTTGTCCGGCCTATAAATAGTGGCATGGAGAGGGTTTACTTCTCGTTCTCTTACGTCCTCCCGAAATGAACTTGTTTGTCCGAGCACATTCTGTTGACGAGATGCTCCCGAGGGTGAAGATGCGACGCATTGTCTCCATTGATGCACTTGAAGGTGACTGTTACATCCAAAAGTCTTAGTCGAGGGCTTCTGAGGCAGGCAGAAGGTGTCTGTTGCATCCAAAGATCAGGATGCTCGAGCCTCGTCTCCGTTATGCTGGAAGAGTCGCAGATCGAAATTGCGGTGCTGCGGCTTTGGAGGCTCTTTCTTCTGTCAGAGTGGGTGTTGCCCATTCTGGTTGTGTTGAAAGCTACTCCTTTAGCCGTGTTTTGATTGCGGTCTTCCTTGGTCTTTGGAGGCTCTTTCGAAGCTAGAGGGTTGATTGCCACCCTCGTTCTGCTCAATAAATGCTTCGTTAGTCGAAACATTTGATGGCGCATATGCTGACACTTCATGATGTGCCTGACTGGGACGCTGAAGGACGGCACATAACTGAGCTGCTAAAAGGATGCACATAACTGAGCCGCTGAAGGGATGCACATAACTGAGCCGCTGAAGGGATGCACATAACTGAGGATGCAAATAACTGAGCTGTTGAAGGGATGCGCCTGGCTGAGAGGGCGTGGCGAGATACGCCTGTTTGAGAGCGCATGACGAGATGCGCCTGTTTGAGAGCGCATGGTGGTTGCTGCGCCTAGCTGTAGACTTAGGGTCTTGTTTTTGTAGAAATTCTCCTTTGTACAGCTCTTTTTTAGACATGTAATAGACTTTTATATGAAACAAAAATCCTCTTTTAATGTCTATACTTTTGCTTTGCTGTGCCAAGTACTTCATCTGAGCTCCCTGGCGCATGTAATATTTGGCGCATAGGATTTCTGGTCCTGAAATTCCATGCTTCTACATATATGATCCGCTTCCAGGAACCAGCAAGTTCTTAGAGAACTTCTGCAACGCTCGTCAGTCAATTTTTGAGACTTGAACGAGCTTCCTGAAATTTACGGACTCCCTTAACTCTCTTCTTTGGTGCATCTTAGAAAGGAGGTCAGGGGGCTCTATTTATAGAGTGGAGTGAGACTTCACCATCTCTCCTATCCGATGTGGGACTAAAATACCAATACTCTAAAATAGAGTTTGATATTTTACATCATCCCCCAATCAATAAGTCGAGTGCTAGCCCACGCCTACCTCCCGAACACACGACCGTGCATGCACGAGGCATTCTGGAGTCCGAGTCCGAGTACGAGTCCGATCAACAAAAATCAACTTACATCATTGTTAGAATTAATCCTTTTTTCTTCTAGAAAAATACTCCCACATGGTACACACTTGTGCCCCATTACACCTCATGTGCACACCTCAACACAGGCAATGCATTATATTGAGATACTTATCATTTGGTGTAGCCGATGTGGGACTATATTTCCTAGTCTAAAGACAAAAACACCAACATATATATGTGTGTGTGCGTGTGTGTGTGTGTGTGTGTGTGTGTGTGTGTGTGCAGCAGTGTAGGAGCGCATGCGCATATAGCCATGCATAGTCCAAGTCCGAGTCCGAATCGCTATGCCCTTCTCCTAAGGAATTTTTTCAAAGAGTGACAAAATATAAATGTATTCTTGAGGAGTTTATACTTAAACCCTCTAGGAAATCCCACATGTCACTCATTTGGACAACCGCACCCCCATGTGTATACCTCAACCGTAGCTACATATTGAGATATGAAATGTTTTCTAAATACGGGAATATGTTTCGAACTAGTCTTGCGTAAAGAAAAACTCCAACATATGTAACGCGTTGCAATAGTATATTGTATATCGTATAAACATCAGAACATTAGTACTAGATATTAATCTCTAGCTATCAACATATGTGATTCTCTTTTTCTCTTAGGGTCTGCTTGGCAATTATCGGAGTAGCGGTTATGAGGTGTTTTTAGAGTACCGGTTATGAGCGGTTATGAGGGGTCCGGTTTTGAATGGTTTTTAAGTAGCGGCTTTTAAACTAGTCCAATCCATGCTTGGTAATTCACTAACGAGCGGTTCTGAAAGTTTTTTACACGAATAAATTAAATAGGGAAGGGTATCGGTAGTTATAATTATATTTATTTTTGTGAGGATATAAATGGAATAAAAAAATAAAGCCGCTCAAAACCCGCCGATTTGGGGTGTTTACAAAGCCACCCAAAAATACATTACACCGATTTTGGGGGGTTTTTGAGCCGACGAAAATCAGTGCCTCAAAAAAATTAACAAGGAAGGGTTTTCATAAACGGTCGGTTCAAAAACACCCCAAAATCGGTGAAAACACCATTACCAAGCAGACCCTTAGTTTCTTTGGATATGAACCATAGGTTGGGGTGGTGGTTAGAAACCGTTAGCCTAACTTGAGCCTTGATCCATCGATCTTCAATCCTCATATCTACAGCGAGTGGTGCCTATTGTGTCGATAGGGAAACCCATCCCTCTCTCGTTCTCTGATCGCTCATTTCTCTCTCATGTATGGCATACCAGTACGTACGTAGAGTAGAGTAGAGCAAGCGTAGGTACATGCACGCACACATTATAATTAAGATGAGGGCGAGGTCTTCCTTTGGTGCACAATGTCGACCGCCGCGGCTCTTAACACCTTGTGCTTTGCCTCCTCCCACTCCGTTGTTCGCGCTCGTGCCACCCAAATTGTCTCCAGCTCTATCCCTCCGACCCCTCCCCGTCTCATTAGAAGCTCTCCGGTTTTCGCGGCCCCTGCCACCTTAACAACAGCCGTGGTAATTATATATATACTCTCTGCTTTCTTTGTCTAACCCTCGTTCAAATTCAGTACACTAACGGCTACTTTGGATCGACAAACCCCAAATTAATGGCTAAACTTGCATGTAACGTACGATATCATTTGTTGTTTATAATCCCTCTGGTTTCTTCGAATATGTATTATATATATAGAGAGAGAGAGAGGAGTGCTCTAGAACCAACCAACTGATTTTATATTATGGAAGCAACCTATGTTATACACGTTGGATTGAAATTGCATGGTTAAGATTAAATGACTTAAAAATGTGGTGGGGTATACGCCTTTTAATCTCAACCACTAAGCGGACGTTTGGTACGCGGTATTTTTTTTATTCCTGAAAAAATTTAAGATGAGAATCTACTACTACGTTTGTTTGGCTTATAAAAAATTTATTCCCAGAAATTATAAATACCCGGATAAATAGTTTACACACAAAACATGGAAATTCTATCCCTTGAGAATATGTGGGTTTTTTTTGTCCGGGAAAAAAAAATTGTCTAAATTTTTTTCTTCTTTTTTTTATCAATTTTGATTAATTTTGAACATTTTTTTCTTTTTTTGTCGTTTTTATCGGTTTTATGTCATTTTTTTTTCGTTTTTACCAAAATTTTTTCGTTTTAAGCGATTTTTTTTTGTTGTTTTTACCCATTTATTGTCTTTTTTGTCACTTTTTGATTATTTTTTGTCGTTTTGACTCAATTTTTGTCATTTTTGTCGCTTTTTTGTCAATTTTTTATCGTTTTTGTAGGTATTTTGTTGTTTTTACCGATTTTTAGTAGTTTTTGTCGTTTTTGTCGCTTTTTGGTCATTTTTACTGATTCTATGTCGTTTTTTTGTTATTTTTGTCGCTTTTTTTTTCGTATTTATCGATTTTTTGTCGTTTTTGTCGCTTTTTGGTTATTTTTTGTCGTTTTAACCGTTTTTTTTGTCGTTTTAACCGATTTTTTTGTCCTTTTGTCGTTTTTATCGATTATTTTTCGTTTTTGTCGCTTTTTGGTTATTTCTTGTCGTTTTAACCGATTTTTTGTTGTTTTTAATCGCTTTTTTGTCTTTTTAACCGATTTTTTGTCGTTTTAACCGATTTTTTTTTATTTTTTGTCGTTTTTGCCGCATTTTGATTTTTTTGTCGTTTTTACCGATTTTATGTCATTTTTGTCGTGTTTTGGTTATTTTTGTTGTTTTTATCCTTTTTTTTTTGTCGTTTATACATTTTTTGTCGCTTTTTGGTCATTTTTGTCGTTTTAACCGATTTTTTGTCGTTATTTATCGTTTTTGTCGTTTTTTGTTATTTTGTCGTTTTTACCGATTTTTTATCGTTTTTACCATTTTTTTCGTTTTTACCGATTTTTTTTTCGTTTTTACCCCTTTTTTATATTTGTTCATTTTTTTCGTTATTATTATTTTTTATTTTTTTTCCCGGGAATATTTATATTGTCACCAAACATGAGAATGTAATTTTTCAGAAAATTTAATTCCTTGGAATTTGATTCCCGAGAATATAGAATTGTGGGCTATATAGTATTCCGCATACCAAACGCCCCATAAATTTCGATCCAATCCATATATAAAACATAGGATGGTTTTATAATACAAAACTAGACGGCTGATTTTGGAGCATTTGCCAAGGACATGCAAATGACCTCTAGCCTAGTGGTTAAGAGAGATGCATACGGCCCAAGTGGTCGGAGTTAGAGCCCCAGTGGAGGCGAGTTAGACACAATTACCCATTGCTTCAAAAAAAATATGCCAAGGACCTCTAGCTCAAGTGGTTTAGAGTGTATCCTCTCAAAGGTTTGTAGTAACATTTTTTTTTAATTTTAAATTTTAGTTTCTTCAAATTTTTTTGCAATGGGGGTACCATTTTGGAAGTCAATTCTTGGTAGTAACATTTTTTTAATTTTTAATTTTAGTTACTTAAAAAAAATTGCATTATGTATGAGGGTCCCATTTTGGAAGTTCTCCTCATGCCCCTATGAGCTCCGTTCTGCCATCTTAAGTGCTTAGAGTGAGACATATCCTCCAGAGGTTACAAGCTCGAGCAATGGATAATTATGCGAGGAGGGTGCCCTGCGGTCCTGAGCGGGTGCGGTACGGTGCAGTCCCTTCGAACTGGGTTGTAGGCCTTGGGTCGGGATTTGTTGTATACATTTGGACTGATTTTATATTTTTGGACCAGAATAATATTTACCTTCTTCGATATATATATATATATATATATATATATATATATATATATATATATATATATATATATATATATATATATATATATATATATATATAAAGCAATGGGTAATTGTGGCGAACTCGCCTCTACTGGGACTCGAACTCCGACCACTTGGGCCGCATGCATCTCTCTTAACCACTAGGCTAGAGGTCATTTGCAAAGTTAAAATTTGTCAATATAAAAAATCAAACTCAACCAAACAAGAAAGATACCTACCATCTTAACCACATGAGTTAGAAAAAAATTATATATATATATATATATATATATATATATATATATATATTAGTGTCGTTAGCACCGTGACTCATGCATGTTTTTTGACACTCCCTGGACACATCCCTTACCTAATAAAAATTATAAACAAAATATTAGTCTAAAGTATATTACAAATGAATTAAATCTATCTTATCTATACTACTATATACTGGAAAAAATTATGCTTCACCATGAAACTTTTTATTCTAAATATAACTTTGCATTCCAAATATATCATTGTATATGTTTACTAATTAAAATTAATAAGGAAAACTAGGTAATTATAGGAGTTGTCCTTTGGTATATCTAAACAATATGAATATATAATTATATAATATACACTAATATAAAAATTTAGAATACCTAAGGTGGCTGGGTTTTAGTTTTCCTAAATAGTCTTAATAAATATCAAAATAATTACAACTATTTTCTACTTCTAGTACATATAATATGAAAAGTTTTAAACTTTATCGCGTAATCAAGTTCCAAAAGTGCCATTTAATTTCCAAAAGTTTTGTTCATATATACTAGGAGTTGTGCACGTGATTTACACATATATTTTAAAAATTATGGAATGTTGCATAATAAGTTGCTTATAATTATTTGAAGAAAATAATTTATAATTTACCCACTTTTATTATGTTTTTTTTTATTTTTGAATAGTCAAATATTTGTAATGAAATATTTTTTTGTGAAAATTAATTTATTTATTTTTTGGGAGAAAATGAGATATTTTTAAATAAATAGTATTTATGTTATTATAGTTCTATAAAATAAAAGGTATTAAGAGTGGAAATAGACATGATAATAGATACTATATTTATTATGATAGTGGGTATTAATGATGGTAGCGGACATTAATGATAATTATATTATAATTATGATTACATCATTAATTATATTTTCAAATTAATCAAATAAGTTAAGTACATTTTAGAAATCTTGAACGTTTCAAGTGAAGCATTTCAAATTTTCTTATTATATAATAGATATTAAATGAACAAACATGTAAATTATACACCTCCCAACTAACATAATTATTGACCACTAATGATTAAAAACTTCAAACTACAATAAATATGTTAATCATCTCAAAAACAAATTCACTTCGAAATATTTTATATTATTTCAAAATAAATCTGTCATACAAGTATACATTTAAAAATTGAGAAACAATTGCAGCACACCTGCAGACTTCTAGTAACTCATAATAAACAAAATGATCATATACAATAAAATAAAATAAAATAAAATATATTAAGTTTTTATTAGAATTTTAGTCAGTTTTTAAGATTAGAACGTTGAAAAATAGAGAATCAATCAAATTAATCTGACTTAAGAATAGATTAATTTACGAAATTGTGGGGTTAATTATTAATTAATTGTTATAAAAACAATCAGGAAAAAAGAGACTAGAGAGAGTTAATTCAGTAGAGAGGGAAAAAACCAACTTTAATTGACAGAATAATTAGAGGAAGAGAGTGTTAATTAAGTAGAGAGGGACATAACAAATTCTAAGAGAGAGAAAGAGAGAGAGAGAGAGAGAGAGAGAGTGTGTGTGTGTGTGTGTGTGAGAGTGTGTGTGTTATAGTTAAGTAGGGAGAGACATAGTTAGAGTTCTAAATCATTGGATGTATTTAGTTATTTTAGTTTTAATATCCTTTATCTTCTTTGACGAAAATATCGCTCTTCTTATTACATAGACCGTCTTAACAAATAATTCGTATAATGATAAGATATAATGACATGATGAACACTATGCATGAGTACTAAATAATGTGGATCGACTTTGGAGCGAATAGATGTCATAGATCATGTTCTTATAATCATGTATAAAATAAGAACTTAATATTACAAGGTTTTTTTTTTCTTTGTTTCTTTTTCACTAATGTGTACATGAGAAAGAGTAGTATCAAACACCCCGTCCTCTATGATACTAATGATAATAATTATTAATGTTGGTAAATTTTAGTTGTTCTTGGCTAACGTTTCATTTGAAATATGTATGAGACAATTTATTTCTAAAGATTTGTCTCTCCCCTTTGAATAAGTCTAAGGAGGGTGGTAATGTATTTTGACCATCAAACTCGAATGACTTTTGTGGTTACGGAGAAGAGATATAAAATCCTGTCTAGGTGACAGAAAATAAGTGGATCGGGTCACAGGAACGTATTATTATTTCTATTTATAAGAATGATAAAATCTCCTACATATCGTCGGACATTTCAAAAAAAAATTGAGCCATTTATTTGAAAAACTACATTGAGATGGGCCTTAGTTTGTTGGCTAATTTGATTACTTCATTTTAAAAATAAATATAATAATAAAAGAAAATATGGAAACAAGATATCAATAAGAAGGAAAAAAAAAATACATGCAATATCACTATCAATATTGTGCAGAAAACTTTACAAAGTTACAAGCACTTGTAAACAAATTTGGTACTTAACACATGGATATGAGAGTGAATCCGACCAATTTGATATGGGTCGCCACCTTTTGCAGTTGGACTCAACGCATTCATTAATTGAGTTATAGATTGAGATTGATGACTTGTATCCGAAGCAATTTATGCTTGGTTTGGCATTGCTTATTATGACCCTTCTAATTTATCTTGAGAAGCAGTCCAAAAATTATTGAGAATCTTTTTTTAAAAAAATTAATCCACTTTTGGATAAAAAATTTAAGGTAAAAGAGACACTTTTTTAAAAAAAACTTTTTTTTTCCGACGAAGCGACATAAATGTCAAAGTATATTAGATGCGGAGCCCAACAATCTGAATATTTTTTTTTTCATAAAGCATATTCAATCGGGATTAAGTTTAAGGTGGCCAAATTACTAAGGTATTATTTGAGAAGAGCGAAAAAATGGAAAGGAAGAATAATATTGAGATTAGAGAAAAATTAAAAGTAGTGACGTTTGGGAAGGGAAGGAAAACACAGAAAGAGAAATTTGGAAAAAAAAAAAAATTATGTGGGTCCCACTCAAAAAAAATTCTCCCAAAAGTGGAAGAAAAATGGAGAGAGCTGAGAGGATCGTGAGAGAAATTACCCAACTACCCTTCGTAACAATTATGATTTTAAAAAATTAAAGATTAAATGATAATTATATCTTTCTCCACAAACAAATAAAATATTATTTTTAAAATTTTTCTTTTTCTACTTTTTGGTCATCCAAATAAGTGAAGGAAAAACTAACTTTACCTTCATTTTACTCTCCTCCTCTTTCCCCTTAAAATTTTCCTTGCCTCCTAAAAAATGTTCGCAAACACAATGTAAGTAGTTCACGGTTCTTAGGAGTTATACTACATTTTTTAAAATAAAATTTATATAGTAGGTCCTTTTTTAAGAGGTAATTCTACACTACACTAGTGGCTTAGCTCCCGCTACATGAATCTACGCAGATCTGCACACAAAAATATTAAATTTCAATAATTAATATTTTTTAAAAATTAAATTTGTATAGTAGGTCTTTTTGGTGCTTAGTGCTCCTCCTTGGGATCGAGCCCACCCAGTTAGGGCCCCCATCACCTCAGGGCCGGCCCTGCCGACGTCGTCCACCTCAATCACTTGAGTTGGAGGTTTGACAATAGTAGGTCCTTTTTTATGTCTATACCATTACCTAACGTTAAGGAGGACACTAGTATAAAAATTATATTTATTATTTAAAAGAAAAGAGTAACTGTTGATGACCTATAGAGTTTTGGGACATGTTATCAGGAGCGGCCAAAAAATTTGAATTGTTATATTCGAAACTAATTTTGGTTGTCCTTTGATCCTTATTGTGGGTCGATCATAGATGGTCACCTACGACTCTGACCACTTGTAGGTTGATGCTAAGCTTGGAATTGCCCTAAACAAGGAGGGAAGGTTGTCCAAGCCCGAAATCTTATATATCTAGTTTACCTCTGGACCGATTATGCATGTTATAATCATCTATAATAATCGGAGTCCAATATCAATTTACATTTTAGAATAAAAAAAGATTAATCAAACAATTATAAAAATATAATTACTAAAAATAGTAAAATATTACTTATGTATCACTACCAGGTTAAGGTCTTGCCAGTTGCCAGTGCTGAATAATTTCTTACAAGGGCGTCGGTTACTTATTAGGACAGAGCGGGTCCCACCCCTTTCTTGTCCGTGAAACTTTCCAAAAACGGTTACAATCAAATTTGTCTTGGCCACCGAAATCCCGCCCCTCTCTCCCTTCCGGACCGGACGTGTGTGGGGACCACCACCTGTGATCTCGTCATAAGAGGGCTCAGATCAGACCATTCGTGGCAATTCTTCCTCCTCCCCTTCTCTTCCTAATCTCTATTCCACAAACAACAAACAACCCAAAAAAAATTTTTTGACAGGTTTCTTTCTTTCTTTCTTCTTCTTCTAGTTGTTCGTGTTCTTGATTGTTCGATCCCATATTAATTTTTATTGATTTTGTGGAGCTAGTTACGTTCCGTTCCGTTGTTTTACTGATCGTCGTCACTCTCTGATCAGTACTGTTTAGTTCTTCGTTCTGTGAATTTCTAAAATTTTAATTGTTGATGCAGGAGATGGAGGCTGTGGACAGGCTGAAGTCGGGATTCGAACACTTCAAGAAGGAGGTTTACGAGTCAGTACTACTCTCTCTCTCTCTCTCCTCTCTTCTTTTCTTTTCTTTTCTTGTTTAACAATTATTTAGTATTAAACTGATTAATTAGGGGCTCTTATACTAATATAATGTGATCGTCGATCTTCTTAATTCTTTTGTGGCAGGAAGAAGCCAGAGCTTTTCAAGGAGCTCTCGACTGGACAGAGTCCTAAGGTAGGGGAAGGGGCATTTTGGTCATTTCCGGAATCTTCGAGTCGGATGCAATATAAATTTCTTTTCACCAGCTTACTTAAGGATTTTTGCTAATTATTTATTCTCCAAACATTCCTACCAACATAGTTTGGTTAAATAAATGAATCGGCAAAAGTACTTGTAAAGCAAAATCAAGTTTGCGGAGTTTGGAATAAGGAAGGATTAGAATATAGAAGCTTCCATTTGTTCGTTTCATTAATTTTTTAACTTAATTCTTAGTTATAATATATATTTATTTTATGTTGAAAAAAAAAAAAAAAAAAAACAGTTCATGGTGTTCGCATGTGCCGATTCGCGGGTGTGCCCGTCTGTCGTCCTCAACTTCGGCCCCGGCGAGGCCTTCACCATCCGCAACATCGCCGCTATGGTCCCACCATACGACAAGGTCTCTCTTTCCTTCTGATTAATTAATTAATTAATTATCATAATTAGAGGTGCTAATTTTACTTGGTTAATAAGATTAAGCGTGGAACCCCCATATGCTCTGATGTTTCCTTTCATTTGACTGCAGACCAAGTACTCTGGTGCGGGGGCTGCCATTGAATATGCAGTACTCCATCTCAAGGTCAGAGATCACTTCTCTAGCTATTTTCAATTGCTTTAAATAGTAACTTTTATATATATATATATATATATATATATATATATATATATATAGAGAATAAGGGAGGTAGGGTGCCACCTCACGGGAGGGTGTCTACTTGTCACCCCCCCATGCTATCATCATGCACCCACCCTCCATAGGGTGGCACCTCACCTCCCTCATCCTCTATATATATATATATATATATATATATATATATATATATATATATATATAGAGAATAAGGGAGGTAGGGTGCCACCTCACGGGGGGGTGTCTACTTGTCACCCCCCCATGCTATCATCATGCACATGGGTGCATGATGATAGTATGTGGGGGGTGACAAGTAGACACCCATATATATATATATATATATATATATATATATATATGTATATATATATATATATATATATATATATATATATGTATTAGTCTAGTGGTTAAGAGAGATGCATGCGGCCCAAGTGGTCGGGATTTCGAGCCTCAGTGGAGGCGAGTTCGCCACAATTACCCATTGCTTCAATATTTTTTTTTTTGCTTCAATATATATATATATATATATATATATATATATATATATATATATATATATATATATATATATATATATATATAGTGTGTAATGGCATGTGGCTTTTGTGGACGGAGTTCGAAGTCCAGTGGAAGCGATTCCGAAAACTAATTACCATTTCCCAAACCAGTGGAGGTGTTCCATGGTTCTATATAATTTTCAAAGAAAATACTTCATATTGTCTCTTAGATCCATTGTAGATTAGAAAAGTGGCATATGTCAATTTTTATTAGCTTTTGTTTTTTCTAGTACTAGTTATATGCACATTGCACATATTTCTATTTTGGGAGAACAAACAACAACACTTTTAGTTTTTTATATACATAATTACTTAACTGTCTATGTTAAATTTTTAATTAGTAAACCTGGTGAAGAATATTTTTAGAAAAATAAACTTTTTTTTCTACTATATGGTAGTGTAATATATTAGTATGTTATTTATATCATTTAATGGTGGACTAGATGGTTGGTAAATTAAAAGCTTATAAGCATAAAGTATTCTACCCAAAATAAGATGGACATTTATTTTGTATATTTTTCTTCAAATTTAAGTTAAGATAATACAAGTAGTGTATAATATATGTTGAATTACCATTCAAACTAGGATATCCTAATCTAAAATTTACTTGTTTATTTAATCAATTCAACAAAGTAGAAGGAAGTGGGGGATGATGCATGGAATGAATGTATGCGACTGTGGGCACAGTTGTCACCACCTACCAATGTATGCGACTTTCTTGATGGCTTTACCAATCACCCCCAAACTCTTTTGTTTGAAGAAGAAGAAGATGCCTTGCCTTTTTGAAATTGTATATTACTTACAACGCCCCATTTTGTTGGACATATGACCCATACATACATGTGCTGGTTCACAAGTTGACTTCTAAAACTTCTACTTTTCTTTATTAAAAAATGAAATTGACGGAATCAGCCGAAAGGATTAAAAAAAAATGATAAATCGAGGGAGGAATTGCACAGTAGAATGAGGCTGACGTGGCCTACCCTATTGGCCCCAGCCTTCTGCTAGCACCGTGCCCCATCTGCTTTCAATGAGAGACTTTCACGTCAGCACGTGCTGTCTCCTCTCGATTCGTAAGGCAGTGAGGCACCGCTGTAAAATAAAGTTTCTCTGAATGTGAGATTCATATTTGTTTAGTAGTATATCCAATAACTCGGTTTCTAAACTTTGAATTAAATTAGGTAAGGCGATTGGTAATTTCTTGTTTAAATAATAATAATGATCGGTGATGAAATGAGTAGGTTGAGAACATCGTCGTCATCGGACACAGTTGCTGTGGAGGGATCAAGGGGCTCATGTCTTTCCAGGGTGATGGTTCCAGTGGCACGTAAGTACAAAGATCTCATATCATTATAATTTATATTGTTGGACATGAACATCCAAAAATGGTATAAATTGTAGTAAAATATTAGGATCAGATCCAACATGAATATTTGAGTGATTATTAATACTCTTATCATTCTTTGTTTAACTTTCACATTTCCATAGAAAAAATAACCCCTTTTTTTTTCTATGATATTGAACTCACCCTAACTTTATAGATGTTAAACTCAAATAAGAAATAATTATGACACAAATTAACTTATTATTATTATTTTTATTTAGGTCCTTAATTTTTTGTGTTTAAGTTGTTAAAATAAAATAAAATAAAATAAAGATACATATAATCCACCGATTTTTATAGAAGCGTTTAAAAAAGAAGAAGAAGCTCGAGTTACTACAGAAGCTGCAGCTTCTTTACGGGTAGGTGAGAAGAGGAAGTAACAGTTTATTATTATTTTTTTTTTCGCTTTCCATGGATTATTATATCCAGTCAAATACTCTTCCTCTTATTCTCTCTTTTTTTTGTTCTCAGACAAAGGAGAATTTTGGGATACCCACAAATGTTGGACCTGCCCTTATATAGGCACAAAATCTAATTATATAACACAACTATATTTTATTGTGATATAAGTCTTATGATATTTGTACAAGAAAACATGGGTGGGTATAATTATGGAGAACAAATATGTTGTTAACGAGTGTTCCAACCATGTTCTATCTATAGATACAACTTTTATATTTTGACTTTAAAAATTAAATAATTATGGATATAAAAAGTTGCATGCATAGAAGAGAAGACATGTTATTTGATTAGGACATTCATTTTGAGGACAACCAGATCTCCTCCGACGCTCGTGTCCCAAGACTACGATTGGGACAACCAACCTCTAGTTCTGGTTGTAGACCGTGTGGTACAAGGCCGATTGTCACAACCAAAATCTTGTGTCCCCACATTTTGGTTCGAGTAACCTTGCTAGGGATCTTGGAAGTCTCTGGAATGTCTTAGACCTATGTTGCAGTTTATGACAGTTTGGCGATATTGTGGTAGATTTTATAGTGTTCTAGGTTATGAAAAACTTATGTGGTTATTATAATCTTAAACTCTACTCTATGTAGCAAACTATTCGGACTAATTCTTTCAAAATCGTATCAAGTAATATCAAAATCTACACCGTCTTCCGGTTGTAATTACGTAGCGTGGATGGTGATGTCAACTTAGCAGTGTTTTATCATGACTATCCAGTGCAGCATTCATCCAGCGTGGACATTGATGACGGAGTGTGGTAGAATGCTATGATCCTATTATTCCACAAGATTAAAGATTTGTTAAGTACACATTACACCTCGATCATCTTTCAATTGTCTGACAACATTCACCGTGGTCACCCTTAACACATACATCATGTGCAAATAAATAAATAGTAGAACCTAAAAGAATTGAAAGGGACCTAAAAATAGTTTTATTAACTCGAGGTATATAAAACTAGTAAATAAGATTATGATATCAAAAATTCGGTACACTTGTTCTTTTTTTAAAAAAAAATTTGTAGACAACGAAGATGTGTATATATCACGACTATCATTAGCTTATGTTTGCCTTTGTCGTTTGTTGTACAGTGACTTCATCGAGGACTGGGTGAAGGTGGGCACACCCGCAAAGGAGAAGGTGAAAGAGACGTACCCGGACCTGTCTTTCGAAGAGCAGTGCGCCAAATGTGAAAAGGTACGTTCCATCAACATATTTTTCCTCTCCTGTTAGACTAAATCCATATAGGAAAGATGCGAATATTTGACCACCCAATGAACGTGACCGATCACTGTCCGCACCACATGGTAGCCCTCTATTGGCCCCTCCTGTTAGCAACGGTCCGTGTCCCCCCTTCAAATGGTGGCACGGACAATGGACGGTAAAAATATGTACATTCCTCTAATTCTTTTTTTTTTTTTTCCTTTCTTCTTGTTCTTCTTGAACTACTACTTGTGTAGGAGGCTGTGAATGTATCGCTGGAGAACCTGAAGACCTATCCTTTCGTCAAGGAGGGGTTGGAGAAGAAGACTCTGGCGATACAGGGAGCCTACTACGACTTCGTCAACGGCGTCTTCGAGACGTGGAGTTGAGTCTCTCAGTCGAAACTGAGAGATCTAGTAAAAGTTACCGTGTTCTAGTTTCCTACTTTGTGTTTCTGAGACTATATATATGTTACTTCTGCTGTAAATGGGAACTTGATCCTTTTGTGATCAAGAACAATAAAATACCTATCTATGAGTTACTTTATCTTTCCTCTCTTTCTGATTAAGAACAATAAGATTCCTATCTATGAGTTACTGTATCTTTCCCATCTCTAATCAATTGATACATATACCAAGTGAGTACTACATTCACCAATTCATGCTCACAGTTGCTGGGGAGGAAGCAGTTGTTTGGTTTAGATGTAACCACTTACCGTGTCTTGATAGAGTACTCTGTTTCCCTGCATAGCCACAAACCATCTAATTTTCAAGATTGCAACCAGCTCTGGAACATGCCAGACTACTTTGCATCCTTGAGTATGAAGAAACATTAAAACAACAAGTTTACTGTCTATACGAAAAAGCAACAGGAATTTGGTCACCATGTTTTCCTAGCCCACCACAACTTTCAACAGGTAAAAAAGCAGCACATTTCTTTATTTTTATTTTTTATTTTTTAGGTTAATAGTGAAAATCGGCGTCAAGCTTACCTATTACTGCCCCAGACTCTGCAAGAGGCTTCTCC
The DNA here is from genome assembly GCA_029216955.1 of Iris pallida. NCBI lineage: Eukaryota > Viridiplantae > Streptophyta > Magnoliopsida > Asparagales > Iridaceae > Iris > Iris pallida. The sequence continues at coordinate 23,219,340 of JANAVB010024400.1, read as the reverse complement.
ACCATGTCTTTGCTGAATCCCACTAAAAAACTCTCAACCCTTCAACCATGGATGGATCAGAAGCATTTACCTAAAGATTCAACAAAGACATGCACAATTAATTTATATATTAGAACGTGTACACAAACCGAAGTCAACAAAGAAAATGAATATCCAGTCACCAAAATTTACAAATTTGGCGATCAATTAAATTATTCAATAAAGTTGAAATCCATACAATTGGAGGGAAGCAGAGGAAAATATAAAATAAGAGAAATTTTCAGTCGTACCCCACTTAATTTATCACAATTCAAGGTGCACCCCACTGCTTTACCATAATGGAAGGCACCCCCCACTTTTGACGGTTTCCGTTAGTAACTGAGGGTCAAAGGGTTTGATTATTTTTTTTGGACCAAAATACCCCCGTCTTCCCAAGCCCTCCCCTTCCCAAGCCGATACCCCACTTAATTTACCACAATTCAAGGTGCACCCCACTGCTTTACCAAAATGAAAGGCACCCCCACTTTTGACGGTTTTCGTCAGGAACTGACGGTCAAAGGGTTTGACTATTTTCTTGGGACCAAAATACCCCCGTCTTCCCAAGCCGTCCTCTACCCAAGCCGATCTCCCACCCTCCGCCACCACCGGCCCCTCCCCGACCGCCGCAACCCCCCTCTCCGCTCCCCTCCTCTCCCCTCCCCATCACCACCACCACCATCAACACCACCACCATCACCAATAGCCCCCCCTACCCGACCTCGCCCCCCTTCCTCGACCGCCGCCGACCCCCCTACCCACCACCACCACAGCCGCCCCCCCTCCCCGACCTCGTCCCCCCCTCCCCGACCGCCGCCCCCCCCCACCCACAGCAGCAACAACAGCAGCAGCAACAGTCGGGGAGGGGGGGCGAGGTCGGGAAGGGGGCGACGGCGGCGATTGTGGGGGGTAGGGGGGTCGGCGGCGGTCGAGGAGAGGGGGGGTGTCACGACCCGCACCCTTTTGAGGGGCACGAGCACGTGGGTACGTCCAGCCTACGCCGCAGTATCGACGGTAGAACGATGTATATAACGCCTGCAAATACTACGACTAACATTATAAAGGTACCTGTACAGTATATACTCTCCGAATGGAGGTGACATATCAATACAGTCTCAATCACAGAATAAAACTAAGATAGATAGCTCAGAAAGAGAACATGTGATAGATGAAAGAGTAAATAAGTCCAGAGTTCAATACAAGCCCAGATATATACAACATCACAGGGTCTCAAAATATAATGTAGAAGCTACAGTCTGATAAAGCTAGCTGGATCGCAGTCCAGTCAAACCTAGCTAATCTACACTACTCCGGGAGTACAAAATCTAGTGACTCTACTATAAGGCCACGGTCCTGGACTACTCCATCTAACTCGAGCCCATAATAGGTCGAGCAGTCCGCCTCGAAATCATCTGTAATATATCATAACGGTATCCTGTCAGAAAAATGAGCAAGTACAAGCACTAACAGCAGTTCCATGTGAATTGACAAATTCTATAAGAGACAGTATAATGAACTACGAGACAAAAATATATGAAGACTTGGGAACCGTTCGGAAGCCGAGTTACAACCCTTAAACCAAACAAGGACCGGGATTGTAACTCCTCTTCCGAGCAGAACTTAGTCTCCAATCAAGGTACAATGTAAAGGCATGTAGAGCATGTGAATAACTGTATATCATGCATGGTGAGAAGTATTGTATGTAGAACAGAACAGGATATATGATAAGAATAAGTAAATATAAAATGTGCCTCGAATATTATAGCCTAATGTGATCGGTATGGGTCAAGAATCAGGCTTCCAGCCGACCGGCTACAAGTACGTGGACTCGACCCGGCCGGGATGGTAAGCTATGGAGCAAGTAGTAGCACAGGTCAGGCTATACCCATCGTGAGGTGAGGGTATAGCTATGATACAAGTAGTAACTCAAGGTGGGCATTGATCACACTATCTATAAAATTCTCCATTCCCCGAATAATATACGGATCCGGATATAGCACGTCATGACGCGGGATTCCCTAAGAGGGGAGCAAGTCTTCTTCAGGAATCGGCGTCAATACAAGTACAAGAATCAAGACCAAGCAAGTACAAGTATCCCAAGAAATCCAAGAATGACATCTCATGACAGGAATCCGACAATGCTAGTCCGTGAACTATCGTGACTGAGAATCAAGTAAGACACTACGACTGAATCGGATATAACAAATATCAAGACAATGAAAACTATCAGTGAATGTACTCGCCTGCTGTCCTGAGATGTAGGGTATATCAATGCTCAGAGCGGTAATCAGAAACCTAAAGATGAGATACTGTATGTTAATTTAGGTTTAAACAAGTTTAAGAAAGATTCACAATGAATGATATGCAATTTAGGTCAAACTAGGTCTCACTGAGTCACACTAAGTCCTGTCAAGTCAAATCTAGGTCAAATCAAGTTATATCAAGTCAATCTAAGTCAGACCAAGTCAACCCTAGGTCATACCAGTCATCACAGGTCAAAACAAGTCGAAGAAAGTCAAACGGGGTCAAGAGTTGGCCTACAGTTGACTTTTGGTCAACTGGTCAAGCCTGGTCAACTCTGGTCAACTCTAGGTCAACCCTAGGTCAAATTGGTCAAATGTTGACCAACGGTCAACTGGTCAACTCTGGTTAGGATTTGGTCAAAACTAGACAAAGTGTTGACTCACGGTTGACTTTTGGGTAAAAAGTCAACTCTGGGTCAACCGAGCCAAAATCGACTCAAATATGACATTTGTAGGGTGTACCCAACAAGCCACCCAAGTTTCAAGTCAATCCGACTACCCGAACTCTGTATCTCGAAATTACCTGATTATCTCCTTAACATTTACCCTTAAACCGTTCTAACTTGACGCCAAGTGGCCTTCCCTTAGGAATTCCACTCCGTGCTTCCTAGGGTAGTAGGGTACTAGCCTATACAACCATTACCTACCAATTTTCCTAGGGTAAGTGGACATTCAGTCCATCTTACGGCCCGTATCGCCCGTTTACCCGTTATCTTGAATATTTCAAGATACGGGATGGTACGGTGCGATACCATCTCGCCAAGCCCACACGCAACCCCGATTCCAACTCCGAGGCCTACCCACAAAGTCTAAATCACATTATCTAAGTCCCCTCCAAGTTTCAACGCGTTCCGAATCGCGGAACTCAAATTCATCCCTTAACCAAAATCCTACTTAACATTCACTCACTCATTCAAACCCATTTTCCACACTCTCTTGGGACAAGTTTTTGGGGCTATTTTAGTGGGTTAATTAGGTGTCTAAATAGCTAAATATATAGAGTATATATATACATATATATTAGGCATATAGTTGGGGTTATGGGGGGTCAAAAGAGGGTGGTTTGGGGGGTGCTCTGCTGCTCCTACTGCTGCTAACTACTGCTGCTATTGCAGCTTGCTGCTGCTGCTACTACTGCTGTTATGGGGGCTGTTTAGGGGGGAAAAAACAGCCCCTAGCTGCTGTGGGTGCTCCCCCTTTCCCCTTCACAAATCCCTCCATCATTCTCCCTCTATTTCCCTCTCTAAACTCCCCTCTAACTCCTCTAATCCTCTTCTAAATCTCTTCTAAATCTCTTCTAATCCCTCTCTATCATTCTCACATATATATATATATATATATATATATATATATATATATATATATATATATATATATATAATAAAATATATATATATATATATATATATATATATTTTTATATATTTATATATATATATATATATATATATATATATATATATATATAATAAAATATATATATATATATATATATATATATATATATATATATATATATATATATATATATATATATATATTTTATTATATATATATATATATATATATTATATATATATATATATATATATATATATATATATATTATATATATATATATATACTCACATACATTTCCTCATTCCCTTCCCTCTCTACACATACAATACACACATGACCACACACACACACACACACACACACACACACACACATATATATATATATATATATATATATATATATATATATATATATATATATATTAACACACACAATTATATATCTATATATATTAACACACACATAGACACACTCTCACCCACACATGGACACACTCTCACTTACACATGGACACACTCTCATGACACAACTATCACTCTCCTCTACACACACACAAATACATAAATAAATACACACACATAAATACACATGTGTATATATATATATATATATATATATATATATATATATATATATATATATATATATATATATATATATATAAACCATAACAATTTTCTAAACTAGAATTTAAGGGAACCTACAAAGGCTAGGGTCAACTTGTAGAGAATGATCCCCTCTCTAATTTATGTGAAGGAATAAATGCAAAAAGAAGAATTAAATGAGAGTTAAAGGATTACCTAATTGAAGATTTGGAAGAAGAAGAAGGAGTTGGAAAGAAAGAATTTAAGAGAGAGAGTGATAACTTAATGGTGAAGGAAGGAGAGGAGAGGTGGAGGGGGTGCTATAGGTGGCCGGCCATGGTGCAATGGGTAGGGGCACTTGTAATTACAAGTTTGCCCCTCCCTAAGCCTACATGCAAAATAATCCAAAAATGGGTTTTGGAAATTGCTAAAATTAATTAAAAATTATAATTAACTTAATTACTCATGGGGGAACTAGTCCAAACTCCTAAACCTAGAAGTTTAGTGGGGTGGGCCATGGTTAAATAACATGATATATACGACTCAAGTCGAATTTTTCCGGGGTCCCAAATTAACTCGAAATGCGATAAAATTCGAACCCGACTCCTATAATAATTAAATAATAATAATCATGAAATAAAATTCCCAGAAATATTATAAAATAGAAAATTATCATTTTACCCCTAACTTGGAAAAGTGAGGGTGACAAGTCTATCCACCTTAAAAAAATTTCGTCCTCGAAATTGAAGACAACAAGCACAGGAAATCACAAACAGAATAAAGAAAATAGATTTATACCTCAGGGCGCAAAAAGATAAGGGAAACGCTCCCGCATGTCGTCCTCCCTCTCCCAGGTAGACTCACCTGGAGAGTGATGTCTCCATGCAACCCGAACCAAGGGTATGACCTGGTTCCGGAGCACCTTCTTCCTGCGATCCAGAATCTCCACCGGCTATTCTGGATAGCTGAGAGTAGGTCCCACCTGTATCGCTGAATGGTCCAATACATGGCTAGGATCTGCCACGTACCGCCTCAGCTGAGATACATGAAACACGTTGTGCACTCTCTCGAGCCTAGTAGGCAAGTCCAGTCGGTAGGCTACTGCACCGATCCTCTCTAAGATGGTGAAAGGTCCGATGTAGCGCAGACTGAGCTTCCCATCGCCGCCAAAGCGAATAGTGCCACGTGTCGGGGATATCCTCAAAAACACCATGTCACCAACCTAGACACAAGACAAAAACTCAACACACAACTAACAAACAATCACAACAAACACGACAAGAACTGAAACTAACCTCGAACTCTAACGGTCTCCGGTGACTATCGGCCCAATGCCGCTGCCTATCCTGAGCCACCCGAAGTCTGTCTCTAATCATCCTGACCTTCTCGGCCGTATCCACAACCATCTCCGGCCCAAGAAGCGCCCGCTCGCCGACATCGTCCCAAGACAAAGGAGTACGGCATCTCCGTCCATATAGAGCCTCAAATGGTGGCATCTCTATACTGGCCTGATAGCTGTTGTTGTAAGCAAACTCTACCAGGTGAAGATGGTCCTCCCAAGAACCCCCGAGATCTAGCACACATGTGCGAAGCATATCCTCCAAAGTCTGGATGGTCCTCTCTGACTGCCCGTCTGTCTGAGGATGATAAGCAGTACTAAACTTGAGCGAGGTGCCCAAGCTAGCCTGCAAACTCCTCCAGAAGTAGGAAGTGAATCGGCTATCCCGATCTGAAACTATACTCACCGGAACTCCGTGCAATCTCACGATCTGACGAACATACAGCTCAACCAGCCTCTCCGTAGACAAACCCACTTTAAAAGGCAAAAAGTGGGTCGATTTGGTCAATCTATCAACTATGACCCAAACCGCGTCCTTCCCCCCTGGCGACCGTGGAAGTCCAGATACAAAGTCCATGGTGATATGCTTCCACTTCCACTCGGAAATGGGTAGCGGCTGTAGCAATCCACCTGGTCTCTGCCTCTCGGCCTTCACCTGCTGACACACAAGGCAATGAGATACAAACTGAGCTACCTCGCGCTTCATGCCATACCACCATACGTGCTCTCTCAGGTCCCTATACATCTTGTTGGTCCCAGGATGCATAGAATGCTGAGAGCGATGCGCCTCCTGAAGAACCTCCTCCCGAAGCTCTCCACGCGGAACGCACAGCCTAGTACCGTGCCGCAACGACCCGTCTTTGGCTACAGAGAAATCGTCAAGCAAGCCCGTCCTCACTTGCTCCCTGATGCTCCTCAGGGCAACATCATCATACTGCGCTGACCTGACTCTATCCATCAGCTCAGACTGAATCTGCAAACCTCACATCTGGATCTCCACGTCCGGAATGATGACCTCGATACCCAAACTATCCAGGTCGGCCAACAAATAACGATCTGTCGTCAAGAACATAGCAACTGGATACCTGCTCAAGGCATCTGCAACTACATTGGCCTTCTCCGGATGGTACTGTAAGGATATATCGAAGTCCTTCATCAGCTCTAACCACCGCCTCTGCCGCATGTTCAACTCCTTCTGAGTGAACATGTACTTCAAGCTTTTGTGATCTGTGAAGATCTCAACTCGCTCTCCGTACAGGTAATGCTTCCATAACTTCAAAGCAAATATAACCACGGCCAACTCCAGATCATGAGTAGGATAGTTCTTTTCATGAGGACGTAACTGCCTGGATGCATAGGCAATCACCTTCCCGTGCTGCTGAAGAACACACCCTAAACCCTTTTTCGAAGCATCGCTGAAGATCGAGAACCCTCCTAACCCAGATGGCAAAGTCAGGATCGGAGCTGAAGTCAACCTCCTCTTCAGCTTATCGAATGCAGCCTGACACTCAACAGTCTAGACGAACTCCACGTCCTTCCTGGTGAGTCTAGTCATCGGCTCTGCAATCCGCAAGAAGTCCTGGACGAACTTCCGGTAATAGCCAGCCAAACCTAGAAAGCTCCGAACCTCGACAACTGAACTGGGCGTAGACCAAGACTCCACTGCCTAAATCTTCCTCTGGTCCACTGAAATCCCGTGCTTGGTCACAACATGACCTAAGAACTCCACATGGTCTAAGAAGAACTCACACTTCAAAAGCTTCCCGTAGAGTTGCTCCCTCCTCAGAGTCTCTAACACAACTCTCAAGTGCTCCTCATGCTCCTCCTGTGTCTTCGAATAGATCAAGATATCGTCTATGAAGACCACCACGAACTTGTCAAGGTACTGATGGAATACCTTGTTCATCAAGTTTATGAACACCGCGGGAGCATTTGTCAACCCAAATGGCATCACTGTAAACTCGTACTGGCCGTACCGAGTCTGAAATGCCGTCTTGGGAATGTCATCCCGCCTCACCTTCAGCTGGTGATACCCGGACCTCAAATCTATCTTCGAAAAGACCTTTGCCCCACTCAGCTGATCGAACAAGTCGTCGATCCTCGGCAAAGGGTACCTATTCTTGATAGTGAGGTTGTTGAGCGCCCGGTAATCAATGCACATGCGGGATGTACCGTCCTTCTTCGGCACAAAAAGGACTGGCGCTCCCCAGGACGAAGAACTGGATCTGATGAACCCCTTGTCCTGCAGCTCGTCGACTTGCTTCTTCAGCTCTATCAACTCACTGTTATTCACCCTATAGACATGCTATGAAATAGGCTCGACGCCCGGCACCAAGTTTATAGAGAACTCAATGTCCTTGTCTGGCGGCATCCCCGACAACTCCTCGGGAAAGACATTCGAGAACTCAGCTATCAACGGATGTGGCAAATCCTGCCCCGCCAACAAAGCTCTACAGAATCCAGCCTTCGGCTCCGCTGCTCCTCGAGCAAACTCGATCTCTGGCTCTTCCGGCGTCCTAAAAACAACTCTGCCTTCCCTGCAATCAATGTTAGCATGGTGCATGCTCAACCAATCCATACCAAGTACCATATTTTACCTCGGTAGGGGTATTACGAGCAGACACGCACTCAAGTTCCGGCCTCTCAGAGTGACTCTCCGTCCCTTGCAAATATTATTAACCAGGATAATACCTCCCCCGATCATAATCTTGCAAGTCCTACCCATATATTCAGCAATAATATTGTGTCTCAGAGCAAAAAAAACAGACACAAAACTAAGGGTCGCCCCAGAATCAAACAAGGCGAAAGCAGGGGAAGAATCTAGGAGAACATTACCTGCTACAACATCTCCCACGGGCTCTACCTCCTCCTCTGCTGCCAAAGCGAACACCCTGCCCACGGGTGCTCCCCTCTAGTGCTGAACAAAACGCTGCTGCTGGGTCTGAAGTGGAGGACCCCTCTGCTGAACCGCTGGTCCTCTAGCCGGCTGCACCCTGTCCTGGCCTCTCTTGGCTGCCCGAGCAGGGCAGCCCTTCAGCTGGTGGTCGGTCCCTCCGCAGAATAGGCAAGTGCCTAACCTCCTCCGGCATACGTCTCTGCTGTGCCCCGTCTTTCTGCAGAAAGCACACTACTGGGTCTGCCTCTGGCCCTGACCCTGATGCTGTTGGGCACGCGTCGGTGCCTGCTGAATCTGCAACAGAGGCTGCTGCTGTTGGAATGGCCTCTGCTGATACTGAAAGTGGAGGCACTTGGCCGGTCCCGCACTGGAACTCGCCCCCATAGTATCTCCGCTCCTCTTCGGCTTGAGGCCGAAGTCCTCCTCTGCAATCTGCACGTCCATCAATATCTGATCGAACATCGCGTCACGGCGACCCGAGGTGCGGGTACGCACTGCATGAATAAGTCCCCTATGGAACTTACGAGCCTTCTGTCCCTTATCCTGGATCATATCGGGAGCGAACCTGCTAAGGCAGAAGAACTCAGCTGCATACTCGTCCACCGACGAGTTCCCCTGTACTAGACCCACGAACTGGCCCTCCAATGCTGTAAGAGCCACGTCCGAAAAGAACTTCTCCTTGAAGAGCCTCCGGAAGTTCTCCCATGTCAGCCCTCTCACCGACGTACGAGGATCCGTGCGGTACCATGTCAGCGCAATATCGAAGAATCGGCTAGCTGCGGCCGAAACCCAAAGTGCTCTAGGAAGCTCTGCCAGCTCCATGCTCTGCTGCACATCCTCTAGCCAGTCGTCTGCATAAAGGATGCCCTCCGTGCCCGTGAAGTCCCTGGAGCTCATCTTCCTAAAGTCTAATACTGTCCCTGGCCTGGACTGCTGCTGATACGGCTGCTGGCCAGTAGGGCCCTGCACCGTACCCGGTGCCACTGTCTCCATTGCTGCCAGTGCAAGCTGATACGAGTTCTCCATACTCTGCCTCAGCATCTCGATCTGACGGTGTGACGCCTCCGACTAGCGCTGCGACGCCTATGCCTGGGCCCGCTGTGTCTCCATTATCTGCTGAAGGAGAAGGAACATATGATGTGTATCCGGCAGTATCGGTGGTGGTGGCGGCAGTATCTCTGGAACAACGGTCGAAACCCTCTGTGGTGGAGGTGGTAGACCTCCCTGTGCAACTGCCAGGGCCTCTGGGATAGTGGAATCACTGGGGGTAGTCTCGTGAACCTCCTCCTCAGCCTGATCAGATCTCTCGGGCAAGCTACTCGACCCAGTGGCCTGCGGGTGCGTCTTCATCATCCTGGAGACGAATTGAAACAAAGAGATCAATATGGCACATGAGTAGATTTATCAAAGAAGGACAGTTAATTTAATATAAGGTGAATAATCATGATAATCAAAAGATTGAAAATTCCTAGGTGTGATTGAGAAACTCCTATCATGTCCTAGGTCCTACGTCCTAATTGCAGGCTCGTAATTAGTACTCTAAGTCGAGCACCATTACGAGATCGCACTAATTGCGACACAGACCTGCATGGGCCACCACAAAAACTTGTCACGACCCGCACCCTTTTGAGGGGCACGAGCACGTGGGTACGTCCAGTCTACGCCGCAGTATCGGCGGTAGAACGCTGTATATAACGCCTGCAAATACTATGACTAACAGTATAAAGTTACCTGTACAGTATATACTCTCCGAATGGAGGTGACATATCAATACAGTCTCAATCACTGAATAAAACTAAGGTAGATAGCTCAGAAAGAGAACATGTGATAGATAAAAGAGTAAATAAGTCCAGAGTCCAATACAAGTCCAGATATATACAACATCACAGGGTCTCAAAATATAATGTAGAAGCTACAGTCTGATAAAGCTAGCTGGATCGCAGTCCAGTCAAACCTAGCTAATCTACACTACTCGGGAAGTACAAAATCTAGTGGCTCTACTATAAGGCCACGGTCCTGGACTACTCCATCTAACTCGAGCCCATAATAGGTCGAGCATTCCGCCTCGGAATCATCTGTAATATATTATAACGATTTCCTGTCAGAAAAATGAGCAAGTACAAGCACTAACAGCAGTTCCATGTGAATTGACAAATTCTATAAGAGACAGTATAATGAACTACGAGACAAAGATATATGAAGACTTGGGAACCATTCGGAAGCCGAGTTACAACCCTTAAACCAAACAAGGACCGGGGATGTAACTCCTCTCCCGAGCAGAACTTAGTCTCCAATCAAGGTACAATATAAAGGCATGTAGAGCATGTGAATAACTGTATATCATGCATGGTGAGAAGTACTGTATGTAGAACAGAACATGATATATGATAAGAATAAGTAAATATAAAATGTGCCTCGAATATTATAGCCTAATGTGATCGGTATGGGTCAAGAATCAGGCTTCCAGCCGACCGACTACAAGTACGTGGACTCGGCCCGGCCGGGATGGTAAGCTATGGAGCAAGTAGTAGTACAGGTCAGGCTATACCCATCGTGAGGTGAGGGTATAGCTATGATACAAGTAGTAGCTCAAGGTGGGCATTGATCACACTATCTATAAAATTCCCCATTCCCCGAATAGTATACGAATTCGGACATAGCACGTCATGACGCGGGATTCCCTAAGAGGGGAGCAAGTCCTCTTCAGGAATCGGCGTCAATTCAAGTACAAGAATCAAGACCAAGCAAGTACAAGTATCCCAAGAAATCCAGGAATGACATCTCATGACAGGAATCCGACAATGCTAGTCCGTGAACTATCGTGACTGAGAATCAAGTAAGACACTACGACTGAATCGGATATAACAAATATCAAGACAATGAAAACTATCAGTGAATGTACTCGCCTGCTGTCCTGAGATGTAGGGTATATCAATGCTCAGAGCGGTAATCAGAAACCTAAAGATGAGATACTGTATGTTAATTTAGGTTTAAACAAGTTTAAGAAAGATTCACAATGAATGATATGCAATCTAGGTCAAACTAGGTCTCACTGAGTCACACTAAGTCCTGTCAAGTCAAATCTAGGTCAAATCAAGTTATATCAAGTCAATCTAAGTCAGACCAAGTCAACCCTAGGTCATACCAGTCATCACAGGTCAAAACAAGTCGAAGAAAGTCAAACGGGGTCAAGAGTTGGCCTACAGTTGACTTTTGGTCAACTGGTCAAGCCTGGTCAACTCTGGTCAACTCTAGGTCAACCCTAGGTCAAATTGGTCAAATGTTGGCCAATAGTTGACTTTTGGTCAACTGGTCAACTCTGGTTAGGATTTGGTCAAAACTAGACAAAGTGTTGACTCACGGTTGACTTTTGGGTAAAAAGTCAACTCTGGGTCAACCGAGCCAAAATCGGCTCAAATATGACATTTGTAGGGTGTACCCAACAAGCCACCCAAGTTTCAAGTCAATCCGACTACCCGAACTCCGTATCTCGAAATTACCCGATTACCCCCTTAACATTTACCCTTAAACCGTTCTAACTTGACGCCAAGTGGCCTTCCCTTTGGAATTCCACTCCATGTTTCCTAGGGTAGTAGGGTACTAGCCTATACAACCATTACCTACCAAGTTTCCTAGGGTAAGTGGACATCCAGTCCATCTTACGGCCCGTATCGCCCGTTTACCCGTTATCTTGAATATTTTAAGATACGGGATGGTACGGTACGATACCATCTCCCCAAGCCCACACGCAACCCCAATTCTAACTCCGAGGCCTACCCACAAAGTCTAAATCACATTATCTAAGTCCCCTCCAAGTTTCAACGCGTTCCGAATCGCGAAACTCAAATTCACCCCTTAACCAAAATCCTACTTAACATTCACTCACTCATTCAAATCCATTTTCCACACTCTCTTGGGACAAGTTTTTGGGGCTATTTTAGTGGGTTAATTATGTAGAACCCTAGAGGGGGGGTAAATAGGGAAATTTAAAATTAACTACAATAATTGATGCAATAAAGACAATTGAAAGTAAAGAGTAGAAAGATCAAACGCAAACGCAAGGATGTATCCTGGTATCCTCTTTTGAGGCAGTCCAGTCCCGGAACTCTCTCCGACTTTAATCCACTATTTAACCAAATAGTACACACGAATTTGGATCCAAAGAACTCGCCAACTTCAACACGAGTTTGGATCCGAAGACTCGCCAACTTCTACACACGAGTTTTCTTACGAAGGCTCGCCAACTTCAAACAAAAGAGAATGAGAACTTGTTGATCTTCTAACACGTGAAGATCGAAATGTACAACTCTTTCATACTCTAGCACTTTGGGAGAGGATGACAATGAAAAGCTTGGAAGAGTATTAATGGTGGAGCTCTTGGTGTTGGAAAATTTATGGAAGAGTTGGTAAAAAAGCTAAAGAGAGAGAGAGCTTTCTTTTATAAGAGAAACAAGAGTTGGTGGTATTTAATGCTCTGAATACAGACAAACCGGCATGCCGGCGGTATGCAGCGGCATACCGTCGGTATACCGTCCAAATAGTAACGGTCATATTAATGACCGTTTGAGAGCATTAAATGCGGCCATTAATGCTAGTCAGAGCAATTCGAAAACCAAATATTTGAAACTCGGTATACCGCCGGTATGCCGGAGCATGCCGCCGGTATGCCGACAATTTGTTACAGCAAGTTTTGAGTTGCTAAAAACGGTATACCGCCGGTATGCCGGAGCATACCGTCGGTATGCCGACAATTTGTCACAGCAACTTTTGGGTTGCTAAAAACGGTATACCGTCGGTATGCCGGAGCATGCCGTCGGTATGCCGACAATTTGTCCCAGCAACTTTCTGGACAAGAAAAGTGGTATACCGTCGGTATACCGAAGCATGCCGCCGGTATGCCGACTATTTGTCACAGTAACTTTCTATATGCTAAAAATGGTATACCGCCGGTATGCCGGAGCATACCGCCGGTATGCCGCTCTGTAGCTATTTGATTTTTGACTTGTTCTTTTTTTACTGTCATCCGTCCTTAGGTGTTTACAGAAATACCTAGACCAGTACAGACTCGAAGACTCTAAGCAGGAAGACGCCGTCTTATGCAGGGAACGCCGGTAACTGCTACAGTCTTCAAGGAAGAAGGAGAATGCTCTTGAACGGAAGAACTCCATGTAGTAGATCTTCTGAGAATATTTGAATCTGAAGAACAGAAGACTAAACTACGAAGATGCTGTTAATTATTCAAAATAAAATGTGCCAACAAACTCCCCCATTTTGATAATTGACAAAATAGAGAGATAGCATCTTCAGGGAGTAGCTCCCCCGTAGGTAGACAGCTCCCCCTCAAAACGATTTCTCCTCCTTTGTCACTTAGTCAAAGATGGGGATAATCAATAGAAACAGTGCATAATAAAAATGACACGAGTATATAAAGAGAAGCATGCATTAATATATTGAAGTGAACAAAGAATACATGCTTGACACAAACATATCATACTGAAAACATAAAAGACTCTCCACCATGAGAGCCAAACACTATAGAAATTCAGAGATTAAGTCCCCGAAGGACAGCAAACAACTAGTAACAACCACACACCGGTCCCCGAAGGACCACAAAAGACAACATAAAGACAAACACATAAAAACTAGAAACACTCAAAAATCGAAACCATCATCAAAAGGAAGTCCATCCCTAATCCTCAGCCGGATCATCATCATCACCCTGAGCTTGCTGGAAGGCGCCAAAAGGATCAATGCCGTCAGGGTACATAAACCCATAGGCATTGGGGTCAGAGAAACGTGGGGTCGTGTACATGGGATCCTAAAGATTAAGATCCAGAAAGGCATCCCGGTCTTGCAGAGTGCGCTGAATAAAATACCCCTGATCGTGGAAACGAGACTGGATCAGGGCGCCAAGTCCACGAGTGTGGGCCTGCATCTGCTCCTCCGCCTGGGCTATCCGTATATCAAAGTGCTGCTGAGTGAGCGGCATATAACGGCCCGAAGTAGGAGGGGTAGATGTAGGAGCAGCAGGAGTGGATGCCGGTTGCTCTTGGAAAGATGAGGCACAAGAAGTAGAGGAACCAGCAAGGGTACGGGAGACAGCAAGATATGAGGGGACGCCATCCGAGGAGCAGAGAGACAGGTCAACATGTTTGGCCTCCAGAAGCAGAGTGATAAAAGAGCCATGGTAGAGGTTCTGCTTCCCCGAAGGCATGACACGCCGGAATTGCAGAAGAAGAGTCTTCGAAAAGGAGAAGGGCTTCCGGGCATAGAGGTAATACATGCAGACGAGAGCGTCACCGGTGATTGCGTCATAGTTCCCGCCCTTAGAAAATAGTGTGTGGCACACGATCCGATGGAGCTCGTAGTAAAACGGCTCCAGCTGGACAGAGAGGGCCGGGATGGCAGGAGGGTTGGGACCCTTGCAGATGATACGGCAGAATTCGTCGAAAGGTGACACCGCCGAGGAGTTGAGAGCACCCAAAGATGGTAACGCTTCCCCTTTGTCCGGGATGCCTAAGATGTTCCCCACTTCCCGAGAAGTAAGACGGAAGTGACGGTCATTGACCATAGATTGAATGGCGGATGGATCGTCGTCATCCCCTCTTATGTTGCAATAGAAAAGTCGGACAGCAGCGGGGTAGACAGGAATTTGGCGCCGAAGAAGAGAGGAGAGACCGGCATCGTCAAACAAGGGGACGTGACCGGGAAAGAGGTTCCAGTTGATCGCCCATCCCTTGAACACGTTGTGATGGATGAAGTGCTGGAACCAAAGCTCGGCCGCCAGAGAGTTGGAGAAGACGCGTTGGTCATAGCCGGTAGGTAGCGCCACCGGGACGAAGGGGTTGAACATGGAGGAGGAGGAGGATCGAGGGCGCTTAGGGTTTGCCATGAAGAGAGATTTGGTGCTTTGGTGTGGAAGAAGAAGGAGTAGAGAAGAGATGGAAGAAAGAGGGTTTTAAAGTAGAGGAGGAAGATGAAAAGATGATTTTGAAAATGGGGAGGAGGTTGGAACGGTTATAAAGGAGGGTTTAATGAGATGGAGTTGAAAAGGTGGAGGGAAGTTATGATGGTGGAGTAAAAAGAGGAGAAAAAAAGGGGGGAATTGATTGAAGAGAAGTAAATGAGATGGGAGGTGAAGAGATGGGTAGTTAAGATTGATGGGATGGATGAGAGAGAATAGAAGAGGGTAAAAAAGAATAAATGATGTAGAGAAGAAAGGTGGGCCCGAAACCTGAGTTGATCTCCTGTCCGTCGCTATCCGGCATACCGGCGGTATGCCGACGTGTACTGACGGTATGCCGAGTTTCGAAACAGAACCTAATTCTGCTTGGAAAAACGGTATGCCGCCGGTATATCGCAGTATACCGTCGGTGTGCCGGCCCAAAGGGACTATGGATCAAAGGATAAAATACCTAGTTCACGACAAAGGAAAGAGAAGCGATCTTCCGGAAGAGGCTTAGTGAAGATATCGGCTAATTTATAGGTAGTATCAATAAATTCAAGACGGATATCTCCTTTTTGCTGATGGTCACGAAAAAAATGGTGTCTAATTTCAATGGGCTTCGTGCGTGAGTGACAAATCGGGTTTTTCGTGAGATTGATAGAGCTAGTGTTATCACATTTAATAGGGGTGCAAGAATGAGAAATGCCATAATCTAAAAGTGTTTGTGACATCCAAAGAATTTGCGCACAACAACAACCAGCCGCAATATACTCTGCCTCAGTGGTTGAAAGAGCAACAGAGTTTTGCTTCTTACTAAACCACGATACCAAGGACTTCCTGAGGAATTGACATGTGCCACTAGTGCTTTTTCGGTCAATCTTGCATCCGGCAAAATCCGCATCCGAAAAGCCGTGAAGCTCAAAGGATGAGGATTTCGGATACCAAAGACCCATGTTAATGGTGCCTTTGAGATAACGAAAAATGCGCTTAACGGCACTCAAATGTGATTCCTTTGGATTGGCTTGATATCGTGCACACAAGCAAACACTAAACATGATATCCGAACGGCTAGCAGTTAAATAGAGTAAGCTACCGATCATACCTCTATACTTACGAATGTCGACCGATGTGCCATCTTCATCATTGTCAAGCTTTGTCGTTGTGGCCATAGGATTCCTCATTGATTTGGATGAGTCAAGGTCGAAACGCTTGAGGAGGTCCTTTGTATATTTTGCTTGATTGATGAAGGTTCCTTTAGGTCCTTGTTTGATTTGTAACCCCAAGAAGAAGGAGAGTTCATCCATCATACTCATTTCAAACTCTTCCTGCATAACTTTGGCAAATTCTACACAAAGTGTGTTGTTAGTAGAACCAAAAATAATATCATCAACATAAATTTGAACCAATAAGAGAGTCCCATCATGGGATTTAATAAAAAGTGTGGTGTCAACTTTTCCCTTTGAAAAATTGTGAGAAACAAGAAAAGAGCTAAGACGCTCATACCAAGCACGTGGAGCTTGTTTGAGGCCATAAAGGGCTTTATGGAGTTTGAAGACGTGATTAGGAAATTGAAAATCTTCAAAATCGGGAGGTTGTTTAACATAAACTTCCTCTTTAATAATACCATTTAGAAAAGCACTTTTAACATCCATTTGAAATAGCTTAAAGTCATTAAAACAAGCAAAGGCACAAAGCATACGAATGGACTCAAGACGTGCAACCGGAGCATAGGTTTCGTCGTAGTCAATGCCTTCCTCTTGGTTATAGCCTTGAGCAACCAATCGGGCTTTGTTACGAGTCACTAACCCATCTTCATTAAGTTTGCTGCGAAACACCCATTTAGTTCTAATAATGGGGTGATTGCTAGGTTTTGGGACAAGTTCCCAAACCTTGCTTCGCTCAAATTGATTTAGCTCCTCTTGCATAGCTATCATCCAAAATTTATCAAGAAAAGCATCATTAACATTTTTAGGCTCTATTTGAGAGATAAAAGCCACATTGGCACAAAGATCACGAGTGGCGGATCTTGTGCTAACACTTGAGGAAGGATCCCCAATGATAAGCTCCTTAGGATGATTGGTGACAAATCTCCATTCTCTTGGGAGATCCTTTGGAGGAGGCTCGAGAGGAGGAGACTCTTTTGATGGGGTCACAACTTCATTGTTAGATGAAGAAGGACGATCCTCAATAGAGGAGTTCTCCAACCTAAACGAGATGTCATCAATATCCTCGGAAGAGGAGAATGTAGAAGAGTTGAGTTCATTAAAAGAGACATTGATTGACTCTTCGACAACAAGACTTCTTTTGTTAAAAACACGAAAACCTTTACTATGAGTAGAGTATCCAAGGAATATTCCTTCATAGGCTTTTTCTTCAAACTTGCCTAGGTTATCCTTGGTATTCAAAATAAAACAATTGCAACCAAAAACTTTGAAATATTCAATAAAGGAATTTTGTTGAACCAAAACTCATAAGGAGTCTTCTTAGTAATAGGTCTAATTAAGACTCTATTAATAACATGACACGCCGTATTAACGGCTTCCGCCCAAAAATATTGGTGGAGCTTATATTGGTTTAACATAACCCGGGCCATATCGCCAAGGGTTCTATTCTTTCTCTCCACAACACTATTTTGTTGAGGAGTACGGGGACAAGCAAAATCATGTCCAAAACCATTCTTTTCACAAAATCTTTTGAAATCAACATTATCAAATTCTCCTCCATGATCACTCCTAATTTTGTTGATAGAAAAACCTTTCTTATTTTGAACACGTTTACAAAAAGCAACAAATTCACGAAAAGTATCACTTTTGCAAGCAAGAAAAATAACCCAAGTAAATCTCGAAAAATCATCAACTAAAACAAAAGCATAAAGTTTGCCACCAAGGCTAGCTACTCTACTAGGCCCGAAAAGATCCATATGAATAAGTTGAAGGGGTCTAGTGGTACTCACAGAGTTGATGGATTTGAAGAATGACTTGGTCAACTTACTTTTGTCGCATTCTTCACATACCATATCCTTTTTGAAAGGGATACTAGGAAGTCCTCGTACAAGCTTCTTGGAGGCGAGGCGAGAGATGGTATCCATGTTGGCGTGTCCAAGCCTCATGTGCCAAATCCAACTCTCATCGCTCTTTGCAACTGGGCACCTGTCATTGTTAGTACCTTCAACAAGATAAAGAACATAAATATTGTTTTCTCTAATACCTTCATACACAATAGTTCCATTAGAGCTATCGATAATGTAGCATTTGAGTTTAACAAACTTGATATCATAGCCATTATCGGTAAGATGGCTAATACTAAGGAGGTTATGCTTGAGATTAGTAACAAGACATACATTATTAATACAAGGATAAGGAGGAGAGCCGATATTACCATTTCTAATAATATAACCTTTAAGATTGTTACCGAAGGAGACGTGTCCTTCCTTCTTCATCGATAGCGTTGTAAAAAGTGAAGCATCACCGGTCATGTGCCGTGAACAACCGCTATCGAGAATCCACTTGCTTCTAACATGAGAAGGATTCGTCACCTACAACATAAGTTGAAGATGAACATTTTGGTACCCATGATCTTATGGGTCCTTGAGTGTTAGTCTTAGGAACCCATTTAAGAACTTTCATGTCAACTTGTTTTCTTGTATAACAAAAATTAGAAGTATGACCGAGCAAACCACAATAATTGCACATTAAAGAAGATCTAGAAGAGGAAGTGTGAGTGTTGTGCATATATGAGTTTCTAGTGTGAGAAGTTCTACCATGAGTGTTATGATGATAGTAAAATGCATGATGAGAGGTGTTCTTCTTAACAAAAGGTCCTTTTCTTGTGTTAGAAAAGGAGTTGTGTGTAGTGTTCATGTAATGGTTATGCCTAGCATTGTGATGAGTGTGAGGGTGTCTTGGAGCATGCAAGTGAGTGGTATTCTTATTACCTAAATTCTTACTCCGTGTAAGAAGATCATTATACTTAATAGAAGTGGAATATTCTCTTCTATTAGCATCTTGATATTTGCGCATGGCAAATTCATAAGAGCTTCTCATGGATTGAATCTCATCATCCTTTTTCTTGATGGTGTCAAGAGATTCTTGAAACTTGAGTCGCAAAGACTCCATTTCATCCGTGTCGAAAATAGGAGATTTTCCCTTCACATCAATAATGATACTTGAGAGCCTCTCTACTTCAAGTTGAAGAGCCTCAACCTCCTTAAGAGATTTCTTGTATTTATTCCGAACACCTTTGTGTTCTTCATGTAACTCAAGAATGGCTTTCTCCAAATCATCATAGGTAAGAGTGTTTAAGGAAAAATCATCAAGTACCTCATCGGTTGCCATGAGACAGACGTTGGCATTGTGTTTGCACTCCTTGTCGTTGTCGGAGTCGCTCGCGTCGCTTTCACACCAAATGCTAGTATTGGCAAACTTTCTGGAGGACGAGCTTCCCTTGCTAGGCTTCTCGTACTTGCTTGAGTCTTTTCGTATCATCGGACAATCCCTCTTGATGTGTCCGGGTCTTCTGCATTGATAGCACGCCGGGTCTTCTTCATTGTCCCATCTGGAGCGGTTGGCCTTGTTGAACTTTAAGAACTTCCGAAAGTGCTTAGCTGTGAGAGCTATTTCTTCATCATCGTCCGACTCATTATCGTCGGAGCTATCCTTGGAGTAGGACCTTGATGCTTTGAGAGCAAGAGTCTTCTCCTTTTCTTTGGTCTTCTCCTTCTCCTTCTCTTGAATGGAGGATTCCTCTTGATCCTTCATGTCAAGCTCGTGAGTCATTAGCTTACCCATGAGGGTCTCTAGGTTCATGACGGTTAGATCGTTCCCCTCAATGATTGCGATAGCTTTAGGACTCCAAGCTTTCGTCAATCCTCTAAGAATCTTCCTTATCTTTTCATGAGCGGGATATTCCTTTCCAAGAGAAGAGAGAGGGTTAATAATGTCACCAAAATGAGTAAACATGCTAGCAATAGATTCATCATGCTTCATTTTAAAAGACTCATATTCTTGCGTGAGTCTACTGATCTTGGATTCCTTCACTTGTGAAGTTCTCTCGTGTGTGACTTCAAGTAACTTCCAAATCTCATTGGAAGTCTTGCAAGTAGAGATTCGGTTGAATTCACCACTGTCGAGAGCACAGTAAAGAGCATTCATTGTCTTGGCATCTCGACAAGCAAGCTTCTTGATGTTTTCGGTAAGTGTTTTTCGAAGGGTGTCAGAAGCAATATCCTCAATAGCTCTGGAAGGAGTAGGAAGGCCATTTATCACGCAATCCCATAAATCGAAATCTATGGACTTTAGATAAATGCCCATCCTAATCTTCCAGTAGTTATAGTTGGTACCATCAAATAGGGGAGGCCTATTTGTGGAGTGTCCCTCATTGTGAAACGTGTTGATGCTAGGGTTAGAGGCCATGGATCACTCAAGGATGTAAATCCAAATCAAGAGAACAAAGCTCTGATACCAATTGTAGAACCCTAGAGGGGGGGTGAATAGGGAAATTAAAAATTAACTACAACAATTGATGCAATAAAGACAATTGAAAGTAAAGAGTAGAAAGATCAAACGCAAACGCAAGGATGTATCCTGGTATCCTCTTTTGAGGCAGTCCAGTCCCGGAACTCTCTCCGGCTTTAATCCATTATTTAACCAAATAGTACACACGAGTTTGGATCCGAAGAACTCGCCAACTTCAACACGAGTTTGGATCCGAAGACTCGCCAACTTCTACACACAAGTTTTCTTACGAAGGCTCGCCAACTTCAAATAAAAGAGAATGAGAACTTGTTGATCTTCTAACACGTGAAGATCGAAATGTACAACTCTTTAATACTCTAGCACTTTGGGAGAGGATGACAATGAAAAGCTTGGAAGAGTATTAATGGTGGAGCTCTTGGTTGTTGAAAAATTTATGGAAGAGTTGGTAAAAAAGCTAAAGAGAGAGAGAGAGAGAGCTTTCTTTTATAAGAGAACCAAGAGTTGGTGGCATTTAATGCTCTGAATACAGACAAACCGGCATGCCGACGATATGCAGCGGCATACCGTCGGTATACCGTCCAAATAGTAACGGTCATATTAATGACCGTTTGAGAGCATTAAATGCGGCCATTAATGCTAGTCAGAGCAATTCGAAAACCAAATATTTGAAACTCGGTATACCGCTGGTATGCCGGAGCATGCCGCCGGTATGCCGACAATTTGTCACAGCAAGTTTTGAGTTGCTAAAAACGATATACCGCCGGTATGTCGGAGCATACCGTCGGTATGCCGACAATTTGTCACAGCAATTTTTGGGTTGCTAAAAACGGTATACCGTCGGTATGCCGGAGCATGCCGTCGGTATGCCGACAATTTGTCCCAACAACTTTCTGGACAAGAAAAGCGGTATACCGCCGGTATGCCGAAGCATGTCGCCGGTATGCCGACTATTTGTCACGGCAACTTTCTGTATGCTAAAAACGGTATACCGCCGGTATGCCGGAGCATACCGCCGATATGCCGCTCTGTAGCTATTTGATTTTTGACTTGTTCTTTTTTACTGCCATCCGTCCTTAGGTGTTTACAGAAATACCTAGACCGGTACAGACTCGAAGACTCTAAGCAGGAAGACGCCGTCTTATGCAGGAAACGCCGGTAACTGCTACAGTCTTCAAGGAAGAAGGAGAATGCTCTTGAACGGAAGAACTCCATGTAGTAGATCTTCTGAGAATATTTGAATCTGAAGAACAGAAGACTAAACTACGAAGATGCTGTTAATTACTCAAAATAAAATGTGCCAACAAATTAGGCGTCTAAATAGCTAAATATATAGAGTATATATATACATATATATTAGGCATATAGTGGGGGTTATGGGGGGTCAAAAGAGGGTGGTTTGGGGGGTGCTCTGCTGCTCCTACTGCTGCTAACTGCTGCTGCTGCTACTACTGCTGTTATGGGGGCTGTTTAGGGGGGAAAAACAGCCCCCTAGCTGCTGTGGGTGCTCCCCCTTTCCCCTTCACAAATCCCTCCATCATTCTCCCTCTATTTCCCTCTCTAAACTACCCTCTAACTCCTCTAATCTTCTTCTAAATCTCTTCTAATCCCTCTCTATCATTCTCATATATATATATATATATATATATATATATATATATATATATATATATATATATATATATATATATATATATATATACACACATACATTTCCTCATTCCCTTCCCTCTCTACACATACAAATACACACACATATATACACATGACCACATATATATATAAATATATATATATATATATATATATATATATATATATATATATATATATATATATATATATATTAACACACACAAAGACACACTCTCACCCACACAAAGACACACTCTCACATACATTTCCGCATTCCCTTCCCTCTCTACACATACAAATACACACACATATATACACATGACCACACACACACACACACACACACACACACACACACACACACACACACACACACACACACACATATATATATATATATATATATATATATATATATATATATATATATATATATATATATTAACACACACAAAGACACACTCTCACCCACACATGGACACACTCTCACTTACACATGGACACACTCTCATGACACAACTATCACTCTCCTCTACACACACACAAATACATAAATAAATACACACACATAAATACACATGTATATATATATATATATATATATATATATATATATATATATATATATATATATATATATATATATATATATATATATATATATATATATATATACATAAAATATATATATATAAAATATATATATATATATATATATATATATATATATATATATATATATATATATATATATATATATATATATACACCACTCTAAAAGGGGGTAAACCATAACAATTTTCTAAACTAGAATTTAAGGGAACCTACAAAAGCTAGGGTCAACTTGTAGAGAATGATCCCCTCTAAAATTTATGTGAAGGAATAAATGCAAAAAGAGGAATTAAATGAGAGTTAAAGGATTACCTAATTGAAGATTTGGAAGAAGAAGAAGGAGTTGGAAAAAAAAGAATTTAAGAGAGAGGGTGATAACTTAATGGTGAAGGAAGGAGAGGTGGAGGGGGTGCTATAGGTGGCCGGCCATGGTGCAATGGGTAGGGGCACTTGTAATTACAAGTTTGTCCCTCCCTAAGCCTACATGCAAAATAATCCAAAAATGGGTTTTGAAAATTGCTAAAATTAATTAAAAATCATAATTAACTTAATTACTCATGGGGGAACTAGTCCAAACTCCTAAACCTAGAAGTTTAGTGGGGTGGGCCATGGTTAAATAACATGCTAAATACGACTCAAGTCGAATTTTCCCGGGGTCCCGAATTAACTCGGAATGCGATGAAATTCGAACCCGACTCCTATAATAATTAAATAATAATATTCATGAAATAAAATTCTCAGAAATATTATAAAATAGAAAATTACTATTTTACCCCTAACTTGGAAAAGTGAGGGTGACAAGTCTATCCACCTTAAAAAAAATTTCGTCCTCGAAATTGAAGACAACAAGCACAGGAAATCACAAACAAAATAAAGGAAATAGATTTATACCTCAGGGCGCGAAAAGATAAGGGAAACGCTCCCGCATGTCGTCCTCCCTCTCCCAGGTAGACTCACCTGGAGAGTGATGTCTCCATGCAACCCGAACCAAGGGTATAACCTGGTTCCGGAGCACCTTCTCCCTGCGATCAAGAATCTTCATCGGCTGATCTGGATAGCTGAGAGTAGGTCCCACCTGTATCGCTAAATGGTCCAATACATGGCTAGGATCTGCCACGTACCGCCGTAGCTGAGAATGGCATATACTTGTCATGTATAATAGAGCGTGAACATAACTTATGGTGTCAAATTTGTTAGTAACTGGCATAGATACAATACAAATATGAAAGCCTATAAAAAGGCCAGGTTCATGATCAACACTTCAGCATGCAGGTCAAGCTTTGGAAGTTCTTGAACAGAGAAATTTTAGGAATGAATCTGCTATATGCTGTACTTGTAACTTATACTAAAGAACCAGTTTCCAATAATCTTTACGTATGATTGATTGGTGGATACGGACACAGGTGTCACTCTATGACATGGACATATGGTGTTAAACTCTGTAAGTTTTCAAAGTCCAAAGACGACGACACAACTTTGTGTATACCTTTGTAAAAAAAAAAAATCTGGTACGCGGTATTTTTTTTTTCCGAAATATTTAGAATGAAAATTTATTATCATGTTTGTTTGGGATATAAAAGAATTATTTTTGGGAATTAGAAATATTCAGATAAATAGTTTATCCATAAAACATGGGAATCTATCTTTTAAGAATAGGTTGGTATTTTTTTTTTGCCCAGACAAAAATAAAATTGTATAAACTTTTTTCTACTTTTTTGATCATTTTTTACCCTTTTTTTTCTTCTTTTTTTGTCAATTTTTGTCGTTTTTGTTGTTTTTTTTTATAGTTTTTTGTCTTTTTTGATCATTTTTGTCGTTTTTATCGATTTTTTGTTATTTTTGCCACTTTTTGGCATTTTTAGTCTTTTCTTTTGGCATTTTTATCGTTTTTTTGTTATTTTTGTCGTTTTTTCTTTTTTGTCACTTTTTGTCCTTTTGTTACTTTTTGTCATTTTTTGTCTTTTTTTATCGTTTTTGTCGTTTCTCGTCTTTTTTGTCACTTTTTGTCATTTTTACTGATTTTTGTCGTTTTTTGTTGTTTTTTGTCGTTTTGTCGGTTTGGTCTTTTTTAGTCGTTTTTAGTAGTTTTTTTTTGTATTTTTTTTTGTCATTTTTGTTACTTTTTGTCAATTTTTTTTTGTTGTTTTTGTCATTTTTCTTCACTTTTTTGTCCTTTTTTTTTTCCGATTTTTGTCTTTTTTGTTGTCTTTTGTCATTTTTTGTCGTTTTTAGTAGTATTGTCACTCTTTTGTCGTTTTTTACCGATTTTTGTCGTTTTTTGTTGTCTTTTATTTTTTTTGTCGTTTTTGTAATTTTTTTATTTTTTTAGTAGCTTTTTTTATCGTTTTTTAGTAATTTCTTTTATTTTTTGTCCTTTTTTGTCCCTTTTTGTTTTTTTTGTTTTTTGTCGTCTTTTGTCGTCTTTGGTCGTCTTTTTTTGTCGTTTTTCTTTCTTTTTTTTCATTTTTTATTTTTGTCATTTTTTTGGTCCTTTTTTTTTATCGTTTTTGTTGATTTCTGTCATTTTTGTTGCTTTTGTTGTTTTTTGGTCTTATTTGTCGTTTTTATTGTTTTTTTTTTATCTTTTTTGTTGTTTGTTGGTTGTCTTTTTTTTTTTTTTCCTTTCCCATTTTTGTCGTTTTGGTCTTTTTTTTGGCCTTTTGTCTTTTTTGTATTTTGGTTGGGTTTTTTTTCGTTTTGATTTTTTTCTTTTTATCGTTTTTAGTTTTTTTTCTTCATTTTTTAGTTTTTTAATTTTTTTTTTTCGGGAATATTTATATAGTCACCAAACATGGAAATGTAATTTTTCAGAAAATTTAATTATTTAGAATTTTAATTTTCGAAAATATAGAATTTTTGACTATATAGTATTTTGCATACCAAACGCCCCCTAAAATAAATTTAAAAAATGGAAAATATACTGAAACCACGTGGTAATGTTTATATACAGGCCTAATATCTTCATCTTGAATACTTACGTGTTTTAATGAGGAGATGCTGTTATGTGTTTCAACAGAGTGTCGACCACAAATGGACTAGTGTTTCAAGTCACACATGGATATTTTAATAGAGAGGCCAAAAACACACACACACACACACACACACACACACACACACATATATATATATATATATATATATATATATATATATATATATATATATATATAACATAGAAAGCACATAAGCACTCAACAATGTTTCAAACAATGGGATATAATGGTTATTTCTTCAATACAAAAGCCAATTAATGACTTCAAATCTTTTTGTAAAGAACATTTACATGAATTCTAAAATTATATATATATATATATATATATATATATATATATATATATATATATATATATATATATTTTGAAGAATGGGTACTTTATTGGAAAAAATAAATTTACAAGCAACTACTCGAGAGCCCTGGATGCATCTCGGCAGCAAAATTACAAAATCTTAGTATCGCATTCTATACTATTCAGCACAGAATGCATAGATGACTGCACACCCTCAAAAATTCTCCTGTTATGCTCCCTCCAGACGTGCCAGACAGCCGAGAGCAGCCTAATTCTAGCTTTATTGTGTATGTTGATCCCACGAGTCTTCAGAGAGGCCATCTCCTGTATTACGTCCTGAAACCCGTTGACGTGGGAGGATGGCAAGCCGATTCTGGCTTGACAAATCTGCGAGATAGCCCCTGACCAATTACAACGGAAAAAGAGATGATCCATGGTCTCTCGACCTCCACCACAAAGAACACACTCGAGATCAGTGATAGAGATTCTAAACTTATGTAGCCTCTCCTTGGTCAAAAGCCGGTCCCGGGCCGCCTTGTACGCACATAACTGCCATTTCACCGCCGCACCCTTGGTCTATACAATTTCCGTCCACTCCAATTCCTGTCCACGCTGACACAAGTTCTCGTATGCCAGCTTAGTGGAGAAGCTCCCATCCGCGGAACCATCCCAGGCCCAATGGTCGGGTCCGCCTTCGCGTGAGATGGGCACACTGGTGATTTCTTCGGTCAGCCAGTGACCAAATGGTCTGGCGTTAAGCTCCCATTCACCATCCTGTATCAACACTGCCAACTCTTCCGATCTCCCATACAGCTCGTACAAGGGCCACCCGAATCTATCAACGAGACTCTGGTGTTGTAACCAAGGGTCGAACCATAAATTGGTCGAACGCCCATCATGTATGACCCTAGTGATATTAGATTTCAGAGAATGCCGAATACGCAACATATTCTTGAAGGTCACCGAAGAGTTATTGTCTATATTGAGAATCCAGAAGTTGCCAGAGCACACATATCTACTGTAAGTCCATCGCGCCCATAGAGAATTTCCCTCGAGGAATTTCCAGACCAGTTTCTGGAGAGCTACTTCCCGGAGAACTCTCAAGGAGCGGAGTCCAATGCCACCCTCCATCTTGGGCCGACACAGCTCGTCCCATGTGATCGAGTGATATCCTCCTTTCCACACGAAATTGGCGCAAAGTCATTCTATTTTCAGAACTGTCTTATCTGGAATGTGGATGGCCTGCAACCAATAAGTGACAATAGCAAAAATAACAGAGCGCACAAGTTCAATTCGTCCCCCGAAGGATAGTAATTGGGCTTGCCACCCCTCGAGTCTCGATTGTACATACTGTACCAACCCTTCATAGTCCGCGTCTCTAGCGTAGTTGATCGAGAGAGGGAGACCGAGATACTTGACTGAGAGCTGGCCTTGCTCGATGCTAAGTAAATTAGACCACATTTCCTTCCCCTGACAATCTTTGTTGAAGTAAACCTGACTCTTGTCCCGATTGAGTTGTAGCCCTGACCGCAGGCCAAACTCCTCCAAAATCTTATTGAGGGCGTCGATACTCCCCCTAGACGGCTGGAGAAATACTAATAAGTCATCAGCGTATATGAGATGGGAGACAATAGGTTCGACCTGCCGGAAGAGAGGAACAAGCTGCTTCCTGTACACTGCTATATCCATCATACATGTGTAGTACTCCATCACGATGGTGAATAAGTAGGGAGAGAGCGGGTCCCCCTGCCTCAGACCCCTATTACTCCTAAAGTACCCATAAGGCTGCCCCTGGATAAGTATAGAGAACGTGGGCGTGGTGATACACTCACAGATCCGGTCCACCCACCACTCCTCAAACCCCATACTACGAAGAATTGCACAGACAAAGTCACGATTGACCATGTCATATGCTTTACGAAGATCCAGCTTTACGCACCCTTTCCGTCCTCCAGCTTTATTGAAGTCCCGAACAAGTTCGTGTGCCAGATGACAGTTCTCAGGAATAGATCTGCCTTTTATGAATGCCGACTGGTTGGTGGATATCAGCCCCCTCATAATGTCCTGCATCCTGACACACATAAGATGAGTGATAATTTTATACATAAAATTGCAGCAAGCTATTGGTCTGAAATTGCTCAGAGAAGAAGCTCCCTCCTTTTTCGGAATAAGGGTAAGAAATGTGTGATTTATCTCTTTCAAAAGTTTGCCCGAGCTGAAGAAGTCCTGGACGGCTTGAAGCACAAGCTCTTTCAGCTGATCCCAATGGGTTTTGTAGAAGGCCGAGTTGAACCCGTCTAGCCCAGGCGCCTTATTGGGGTCTGCTTCCTTAACTATTTGTTCAACCTCCTCCATGGAGACTTCTTTTTAATCAGATTATTACCTTCTTCAGTAACTAATCTTTTGCAAATAATATTCGGGAATCAGTCAGATAACCAGTTTGGTTATAGAGAGAATTGTAGAAAGTGATGGCTTCATCCTGTAGCTCACAATCCGCAGTAATAACCCTTCCAGTAGCGTCCATGAGCGGTCCAAAATTGTTGCGATGGCTGTGGGACCGGACCATGGCGTGGAAGAACTTGGACCCGCGATCCCCGTCTTTGAGCCAACTGCATTTGGCTCTTTGTTGCAACGGAACCTCCTCTAGAAATCGAAGATGCCGCACCACCTCTTGTAAGCGTAGCTCTTCCTCGATCAGGGCCGTTATTCGGATCCAACTGGACCCGCTTCTGCACTTCCTGGAGTTCGGCGGCCTGAACGTGAAGTTCCCCCCGCGGTCGTGTTCGGTTCCATAGCTTCAGTAGTCGTTTAACTTGTTTCAGGCGCCTAGTAAGGCGGAACTGAGGATTGCCTTCGACAGCGGCTGTGAGTCCACTCGAGGTCGCCTCCTGGTAGCCATCAATGAGTGGCCAGGCATTGTTGAATCGGAACGGCCGTCGGCGGGGAGTAACTGCGGGGACCAATCGGATCAAGATTGGTGAATGGTCACTGGTGCCGCAAGGCAATGCCTCCGCCTTGCTAGCAGGGAACAACTCCAACCATTTGCTATTACAAAGAGCTCTGTCAAGGAGGCAAACAACGCGATTGGTCGATGAGCTATTACTCCAAGTCCATTCTTTTCACGACCCGCACCCACTGTTAGGGTACGAGAACGTAACAACGTCCAGCCTACGCCGCAGTTTCGGCGGTAGAACGCTGTCCTAGGTCACATCATCTAACAATATAATGCTAAGCAGATACAGTCTCAATCACATTTAAGGTAGAGCATGATAAGGTTAGATAAAACATAAAATCCAAAGAGATACGGGAGATAGAAGTCTAAGTGTCTAAGATACAAAAACCCAGAAATATATCTCAAAACTCAAATACAGTAATCCACAAAGTAAATACAACTCCAGACAAATGAAATAACTATCTAAACAACCTCTAAGGTGTCTCCTCTAGGCTAGCAGGCAACCTCCAAGCTATCTGTAAAATTTATCAACAGGTCCAGTCAGGACAGGAACGAGCACAAAATATCTCACGCAGTTCATATCGAGTTAGGAAATATAAAGCATGCAATAGAGTAAAGTACATGAAACGCTGAAAGAAGAAGGTATATAAAAAATAGTAGAGATTTGATAACAGGAAATATCTAAATATGATAAGTAAGAACTGTAAGGAACATGTGATTTAGAGTACAATATGGTTATATAAACGGGCTAGGACAATGCAATGGTAACTCCATTGTACGTGGGTGTACAATCGACATATACAATAGTTATACAATGTTGTACAATAGGATTTTAGTACATAACCAGTTCTACTCTCCCTCCCCAATCAATACACAAGGATCCACTCCAGTTACGTTATCTTATACAATAGTGTACAATGTTATACAATGGATGTACAATATTATACAATAGATGTACAATATTATACAATAGTTGTACAATGTTATACAATAGTGTACAATGGTCTATCCCTGGAACTCATGTGATAATGAGAGTACAATATGCACAATGAGTATACAAGGATATGGGTATTCAATAAATACAATATGTAAGTGAAACGCACATCACAATATGTATTTAGTGAATACAAGGGGATAACATCTCAAAAGAAAATCCATATAGTACCAATCCGTGATAACAATCGTGTCAGTATCAAGTACAGTAATCTAGAGCAAGAATATAAATCCAGACAAGTATGAAACGGTCAGAGAATGTACTCGCCTGCTATCTGAATGTCCAAAGAAAATGTACTGTCCGAGGAGAGGTGTCTGGCTCCTATTTAGAACAGCACAAGTCACAACATGTCCAGAAGGGTAATATAAAGCACTACTATGCATTCTACATGAATCTAGGTCAAACTAGGCCAAAGTCAACCCTTGGTCAACTCTGGTCAACTACACTAGTCAAACTAGGTCAAACTAGGCCATGTCCTAACCCAGCAAGTCTTACTAGGCCTAACCAAGACTATCCTAGCAAGCACACATCAATACAAGGCTATACAAGCCAACATACACCCAACTTTATATAGTATGCAATTATTCAATACTCAAATAGGCAAGAATTCACATTGGATATACACTAGGTAATCTATTACTTTAAGCTATATATGTCTACACATATATACACATGTATATATTGGTATTCAACATTAGGTCTATAATCATGGCATTTCAAATGGTTATATAAACTTATATATTACAACATAATATGCTAACATATATATAATATACATACATAGCTAAGTTAACTATATTCATAAATACTTACTTAAGAGGCTATGTGTGTGTATGTGGACATGACAAAGGGGCAAGTGAGGGTTAAATGGGCATACATAGTGTATATATATCAAAGAGTGTCAAAGTATAAGTGAACAATGTGTCAAGTGTGATAGTGTCAACATAGTGTAAGGGGGTACATGAGGTAATATAGGATTTGTGTTAACATAAAACATTACATCTCATTAACTTGTATATTGCATACATTACATCTATTATTACATTACATTCATGCTTGCATTCATTCATCATTCATTTATTCTCTTGCACCACTATATGCACCATACATTACATACTATGGAACCTACATATTCATTACAAGCATACTTATACATGCTTACATTAGATAGGATACTTACACCTCATATATCATTTATTTAAACATTTACTTATGCTTGCATTCTCTATTTAATTACATAATGTATATACATTAACATGGGTTAAAATCAAATAGAACATTATATTACACACAAGGGTGCACAAAATGCATATGCCGAATAGTAACTCCTACTAATAATCAATACTATACCATCTCAGCATAAATTAAAATTTAGGATTAAAGTATGTTATAGATCTATGTGTTAGCTTTCCGAAACTTTAAACGGATCGCGTTTTCGTTTCCGAAAACTCCCGGAATCGCGAAAACACCGAGAACGCGTTTGTCTTTCGTACATCTGACACTCAAATAATTCTCCAGAAAGTTACAGAAATAATTAGGCCTATTAATACATGTTTTTGGAAAGCTAACTTCAATACGCTTCTTCTAAAAAAAATGGGAGATTAAACTGAGCTTTGAGCTAGAAGTTATGACATTTCTAAGTTAGGGCTGAAATTAAAAACGTGGATAAAAATTATGACGGATTTAGATAGTTTGAGCCAAAAGAATACACAATATATATCATAATTATCCACAACAATAATAGCAATAATAATATGAGGAACCACACTCACAAACTTGATTATATAATCATCATGAACCATTTATTACATATATAAATATAGATACACTCTCATTACAATATATATATAAATCTATATATGTAACATGAACACATCCACAACACAAAGGACACTCCTATGACCTCCAAATGGACACAAAATGGACACAAATGGAGATACAACCATGGGGGTCATTCCTATGGATTCAAAATAGACCTATATGCATGAGGAAATGAAAAGGAGAAGGGATTTATACCTCCCGGTAGATCGAATCGAAGAAAAACCTTTCCGGAGCGACACCAACACGTAGGGATTCCAAAAGGACACGAACGAGCTCCGAATCCTCCCAAACTTGGGTAGCTTCCTCCTTGGATAGAATGGAGAAGGAAAGAAGAAGATTTGGTGGTGAAATGGAAGGATTTGGTGGAGAAATTGCTAGGAATTGCTCTCTAGAAATTTGGGGAAGAACAAAAGAGAGAAAAATAGATGGATAATGAAAAATGGGAGGCTCAACCCTATCCTTATTGTGGCTGGCCATAAAGGTGGTTTTGTCCTATTAGGAAAAGTCCAAAAGCCCCTACTAACCTATTCTATGAGTATTAGGAAAGGGCTAATTGGTTGGGGCTAAATTAGTCATTCTAAAGTCTCTAATCACACTAACCTTATCCATAATAATTAGTCTAACCTCTAACTAAAATATTTCTATCATGTGGACTAAAATTAATATCATGTGGGCCATGCCTAACTAGTGTGTGGGTCCCACTAGAGTCAAACTACCCCCGGGTCCCCGTTTTAAGTCGGATTGAGTTGAAATTCGAACCCGACTAAAATAACCCCAAAACAATATCATAAATAATAAAATAATATCAAAATAATTCAAAGAGGTCAAATGCAAAAATATCCTTAGGCCAAAAAAGATATTAAAATATCATAATCACATGGTTAGGCTCTAGGTCAAACAGTCTCTAGGGTTTCACTAGCAAACGTCAAAACCACAAGTCATTGATTTAAATAATTTTAAAATGATTTAAAATTACCAAAAATCATATCATGAATTAAATATCCTTATTAAAATAATTATAAACACAAAATTTCAAAATTACCCTCATTTGGGAAACTGGGTGCTACAACTCTACCCACCTTAGAAAAATTTCGTCCTCGAAATTAAAATGTTCATACTCCCTCTAGGTCAAACCCCCACAATCAAAGTCCCAGATTAAAACAAATCATGTGATCAAAAGGACGACATACAGGGTCATGGCATACGGTGGTAGTGAAAGTCTCATCTAGGTATACTAGTCATGCTAACCGAAACGGTCATAGGGTATCAAAACATACAAGCAATCTAGGGTGCTAAACTAGAGAAGTTACAGAAAAAACAAACCATCAAAACTGTAAGGCGGTCTACCATCCTATATGAAACTGGTACTTATCAAAACAAAATAAAGGCAACTACCAATTATCTGAAAAAGGGTACAGAAAATCAAATTCAAAAATTAAGGAATTGAAAATCACTTGCATTGAAATCCAAATCACAATATATATATACAGAGAGAGCGTTAGAGAGGAAAAACTAGCATTATGTAATGTTATGTGGTTTGTGTGTGTATGGGTGTATGTGAAATATACATGAAATTGTATATGAGCTATCCTGTTACACTACTTATGGCATATGGGTTAACAACCTACAATACACAACCTATTTAATCATAACATGCATGGCTAACCATAAACATCTATAAGAGGTAGAGATTTAGTTGTGTATATACATATATTATAACATGTATGCCTAACCTCTATATATATATCTATACAAGTATGTGATCATAACATAGAGAGGAAAGGTTAGGTTACATGACATCGTATACTAAGTTAGGGTGTGTGTGTGTCCTTGTACAGGGTTATAGCTTAGTATTGAAAGGTTAAACCCAGTTTTAGTTCAGCATTTACATACAAAATCTGAAAATAAGCTAACATTTAAACCAGTGTAATATTAACATAATGCAGTCTCAGATTTTACAAATTTAACATAACTTAACCAATTTCTCTAAAAATTGAAACTTTGCAGATATCATACATGTGCAGTTATGTAGACAAAACTAATAACATGAAAATTATATTTAAATTACGAATTTAAACTGGAAAAGCAGAAAACCAAAAATATTGGGGTTTTGAAAATTTTAACATTAACAACATATTAATATGTATTTAGATAGGTGAAAAATCAAGTGTAGCATGCATACGTATCATGCAAGTGTCCACTATGTAAATATACTCATATATTCTCATGTCCCAAAAAAAAATCTACGTTAAGACCAACATTTAGATTCCTACCAAGATCGCAAAATAGGTGATTGGCAAAATCAAGGCAGTTTTATTATTATTATTCAATACTAGAATAATAGCAAGAAGGAAATAACGATAAAAGCTGTTTGCTTATTTGCCTAAAAGAAGGAACCATTTTGAAACCAGAGCTAAATATCAAATCCAAGATAAAGTCTAGCAAAATCATCGATTCATTGTATTAAGAAGAAACTCATAGCAAGAAGTTACACAAGCTACAACTAAGTTAAATAATTAGAAGCAAAATAAATAATAATTCTTTTTGAAGGACTGCATCAAAGTAGAGAAAACATGCTTGAAAATATTTAAGGTACAATCTAATAATCATATGCGTCTATCCAAAATCATGGTACTCTAAATCCCCGTCATACTAGTAAGCAAGGCTACGATAATCACAGAGTCCTTGACTTATGCACATACCTCTAGAATCGTAGTATTTAACATTTTCGCGGTGCCGCTAGCTTGGCTGCGAAAACCTTAAATTCCCACACCCGAGAAATATATCCAGAGTCAGACTATATGTCCTCACCATGCTGGCTAATGTGACTATAGAAGACTAGATTCCATAACATAGATGACCTAGCCCATATAATTTTATCTTGTCAAAAAAATTAAATTAAATCAACAATGAATACCCAAAATCAAATCAAATTTATCAACGAACTTCAAATTTCAAAAATGAACAAAAATCCATCAAAATTAAATTCGACAACAGAAAGTAAAGATAAATCAAATCAAAGAAAAAAAAGAGTTTTCAAATCGAAGTTAAAATAAGCTTCTCAAGGGTCGTCCCAGGAATCTCTCAAGGGATCCTAATTGTGATTGAGTACCTTCAAAAATATATCATATTCCTACTGCAGGCTGTAGTGGTACTCTAGTTCGAATACCACTACACAAACTCGACCTGCATGGGCCACTACTAAAAACGTGTCACGACCCGCACCCACTGTTAGGGTACGAGAACGTAACAACGCCCAGCCTACGCCGCAGTGTCGGCGGTAGAACGCTGTCCTAGGTCACATCATCTAACAATATAATGCTAAGCAGATACAGTCTCAATCACATTTAAGGTAGAGCATGATAAGGTTAGATAAAATATAAAATCCAAAGAGATACGGGAGATAGAAGTCTAAGTGTCTAAGATACAAAAACCCAGAAATACATCTCAAAACTCAAATACAGTAATCCACAAAGTAAATACAACTCCAGACAAATAAAATAACTATCTAAACAACCTCTAAGGTGTCTCTTCTAGGCTAGCAGGCAACCTCCAAGCTATCTGTAAAATTTATCAACAGGTCCAGTCAGGACAGGAACGAGCACAAAACATCTCACGCAGTTCATATCGAGTTAGGAAATAAAAAACATGCAATAGAGTAAAGTACATGAAACGCTGAAAGAAGAAGGTATATAAAAAACAGTAGAGATTTGATAACAGGAAATATCTAAATATGATAAGTAAGAACTGTAAGGAACATGTGATTTAGAGTACAATATGGTTATGTAAACGGGCTAGGACAATGCAATGGTAACTCCATTGTACGTGGGTGTACAATCGACATATACAATAGTTATACAATGTTGTACAATAGGATTTGAGTACATAACCAGTTCTACTCCCCCTCCCCAATCAATACACAAGGATCCACTCCAGTTACATTATCTTATACAATAGTGTACAATGTTATACAATGGATGTACAATATTATATAATAGATGTACAATGTTATACAATAGTTGTACAATGTTATACAATAGTGTACAATGGTCTATCCCTGGAACTCATGTGATAATGAGAGTACAATATGCACAATGAGTATACAAGGATATGGGTATTCAATAAATACAATATGTAAGTGAAATGCACATCACAATATGTATTTAGTGAATACAAGGGGATAACATCTCAAAAGAAGATCCATATAGTACCAATCCGTGATAACAATCGTGTCAGCATCAAGTACAGTAATCTAGAGCAAGAATGTAAATCCAGACAAGTATGAAACGGTCAGAGAATGTACTCGCCTGCTATCTGAATGTCCAAAGAAAATATACTGTGCGAGGAGAGGTGTCTGGCTCCTATTTAGAACAGCACAAGTCACAACATGTCCAGAAGGGTAATATAAAGCACTACTGTGCATTCTACATGAATCTAGGTCAAACTAGGCCAAAGTCAACTCTTGGTCAACTCTGGTCAACTACACTAGTCAAACTAGGTCAAACTAGGCCATGTCCTAACCCAGCAAGTCTTACTAGGCCTAACCAAGACTATCCTAGCAAGCACACATCAATACAAGACTATACAAGCCAACATACACCCAACTTTATATAGCATGCAATTATTCAATACTCAAATAGGCAAGAATTCACATTGGATATACACTAGGTAATCTATTACTTTAAGCTATATATGTCTACACATATATACACATGTATATATTGGTATTCAACATTAGGTCTATAATCATGGCATTTCAAATGGTTATATAAACTTATATATTACAACATAATATGCTAACATATATATATAATATACATACATAGCTAAGTTAACTATATTCATAAATACTTACTTAAGAGGCTATGTGTGTGTATGTGAACATAGCAAAGGGACAAGTGAGGGTTAAATGGGCATACATAGTGTATACATATCAAAGAGTGTCAAAGTGTAAGTGAACAATGTGTCAAGTGTGATAGTGTCAACATAGTGTAAGGGGGTACATGAGGTAATATAGGATTTGTGTTAACATAAAACATTACATCTCATTAACTTGTATATTGCATACATTACATCTATTATTACATTACATTCATGCTTGAATTCATTCATCATTCATTTATTCTCTTGCACCACTATATGCACCATACATTACATACTATGGAACCTACATATTCATTACAAGCATACTTATACATGCTTACATTAGATAGGATACTTACACCTCATACATCATTTATTTAAACATTTACTCATTCTTGTATTCTCTATTTAATTACATAATGTATATACATTAACATGGGTTAAAATCAAATAGAACATTATATTACACACAAGGGCGCACAAAATGCATATGCCGAATAGTAACTCCTACTAATAATCAATACTGTACCATCTCAGCATGAATTAAAATTTAGGATTAAAGTATGTTATAGATCTATGTGTTAGCTTTCCGAAACTTTAAACGGATCGCGTTTTCGTTTTCGGAAACTCCCGGAATCGCAAAAATACCGAGAACGCGTTTGTTTTTCGTACAGCTGACACTCAAATAATTCTCCAGAAAGTTACAGAAATAATTAGGCCTATTAATACATGTTTTTGGAAAGCTAACTTCAATACGCTTTTTAAAAAAAAATGGGAGATTAAACTGAGCTTTGAGCTAGAAGTAATGACATTTCTAAGTTAGGGCTGAAATTAAAAACATGGATAAAAATTATGACGGATTTAGATAGTTTGAGCCAAAAGAATACACAATATATATCCTAATTATCCACAACAATAATAGCAATAATAATATGAGAAACCACACTCACAAACTTGATTATATAATCATCATGAACCATTTATTACATATATAAATATAGATACACTCTCATTACAATATATATATAAATCTATATATGTAACATGAACACATCCACAACACAAAGGACACTCCTATGACCTCCAAATGGATACAAAATGGACACAAATGAAGATACAACCATGGGGGTCATTCCTATGGGTTCAAAATAGACCTATATGCATGAGGAAATGAAAAGGAGAAGGGATTTATACCTCCAGGTAGATCGAATCGAAGAAAAACCTTCCCGGAGCGACACCGACACGTAGGAATTCCAAAAGGACACGAACGAGCTCCGAATCCTCCCAAACTTGGGTAGCTTCCTCCTTGGATAGAATGGAGAAGGAAAGAAGAAGATTTGGTGGTGAAATGGAAGGATTTGGTTGAGAAATTGCAAGGGATTGCTCTCTAGGAATTTGGAGAAGAACAAGAGAGAGAAAAATAGATGGATAATGAAAAATGGGAGGCTCAACCCTATCCTTATTGTGGCTGGCCATAAAGGTTGTTTTGTCCTATTAGGAAAAGTCCAAAAGCCCCTACTAACCTATTCTATGAGTATTAGGAAAGGGCTAATTGGTTGGGGCTAAATTAGTCATTCTAAAGTCTCTAATCACACTAACCTTATCCATAATAATTAGTCTAACCTCTAACTAAAATATTTCTATCATGTGGACTAAAATTAATATCATGTGGGCCATGCCTAACTAGTGTGTGGGTTCCACTAGAGTTAAACTACCCCCGGGTTCCCATTTTAAGTCGGATTGAGTTGAAATTCGAACCCGACTCAAATAACCCCAAAACAATATCATAAATAATAAAATAATATCAAAATAATTCAAAGAGGTCAAATGCAAAAATATCCTTAGGCCAAAAAAGATATTAAAATATCATAATCACATGGTTAGGCTCTAGGTCAAACAGTCTCTAGGGTTTCACTAGCAAACGTCAAAACCACAAGTCATTGATTTAAATAATTTTAAAATGATTTAAAATTACCAAAAATCATATCATGAATTAAATATCCTTATTAAAATAATTATAAACACGAAATTTCAAAATTACCCTCACTTGGGAAACTGGGTGCTACAATTCTTGGCCAGTTCTCTCCAAACAGGAAAGGCCAGAGGCAAGTAGACAGTCACAGAAATCAGCAAGTATGAAATCCGGGACCAGTCGACCTCCCCTCTTCTCCTCCTCAGCCATCATAGCATTGAAATCCCCACTTAGCAGCAGTGGGACCTGTCTTTCGTTCTGGCTAGCCACCTGTATAATATCCTTCCATAGTTGGAAGCGTTGTCTATGGTCATTATGGCCATAGACAGCTCCAAATTGCATATGGAATCCTCCTTTGTTAGTGAAATCCATGAGAATTAGTTGTTCAGACATAAGGCGTACCTGGCCAGACCATGTTCGCGTATCCCACATAAGCCAAATGCGAGACGAATCGCATAACTCCCTGTTATGAATAGATGACCAAGAAGATGGAGTCCTCTTAGTTATCCTCTCAACAACTTTGATCTTACTCTCCAGTATGGCTACTATCGAGCACTTGTGCACACTAATCAAGTTCTGTACCTCCTTCCATCTACCGATCGAGTTCACCCCCCGACCGTTCCAAGTAATGAGAGACATTAATTCAGATTAGGGGGGGTGTCCTTTCGATCATTCTTGCGCTCCCTCGGACGACTAGGAGACGCATTCACCTCAACGCTGTTACTTTGCCCATCCGCTTCACCTGTGCCAGTAGCTGATTGAAGAGAGACTTCTCGCACTAGCAGCGTCCACCTCGGATTCTTCCTTGTCAAATCTTGTTCGTCTTCCCTCCTGTCGTTCTGACTCGGTGCCATCCCGTCTCTACCATTAGCACCACCATGTATGGACGCTCGCTTAGCTGCTCTAGTTGTTACTCCTTCCACGTCCAGTAGAGCCTGTCCAGTTGATGCCCTAGTATTGTTTTCCCCTACCAGCACCGTAGCCAGGGTGCTACCTTCCACCGTGTGGGCTGGAAGATCCATCCCGTGCCTCTTGCCGAGTACAGAGGCTCTATGACTTTCCTCTCCTCCATCATCCATAGCTACAGACATCGTATTTTGATCCATTGTCATAGGTTCATCCCCTTCCCCTTGGCTAGAGTCCATCGGGTTGGGAGTCGACTCCTGATGGTCACTTT
The DNA here is from genome assembly GCA_029216955.1 of Iris pallida. Lineage (NCBI taxonomy): Eukaryota > Viridiplantae > Streptophyta > Magnoliopsida > Asparagales > Iridaceae > Iris > Iris pallida. Next base: position 23,179,128 of record JANAVB010024400.1, on the reverse strand, counting down.
GTTGGCCACCGAATGCTTGTTGTTTAGGTTGAGCTTCACCCTTCTCCTCCTCCTCGTGGGGATCTCTACATTGCACCTTGGTGTGCCCGAAGCACTTACAAAGAGAGCACGATGGGGGTACCCATTCTTAATCCACATCCTGAGAGAGCCACTCACCGTTCGGAAGAACAAGATCAATTTTCCTTGGTAGGACGTCGGATGTCGAGATTTCGACGAAAATTCTAGCATATGAAAATCACTGCCTTCTTGCTGTCGGGATGTCTGTACGTATAGGGACCCCCACCATGCTGGCCAGTTTCATAATGGACGGAACACTCCATAGCTGTGGCGAGAGCCATGGGAATCTGATCCATATTGGAACCTTCGATAATCTGTCCTTTTCAAAATTTAACTCAGGATACCACCTCTTCAGGACCACCAGTCTGCCATCGAAAGTCCACGGGCCACCTTCGAGGATACGCTCCAAGTCTTCGAGAAGGGCGAATTTGATGAAGTAGAAGCCATTCTCTCTTGAGAATATCTCCATATCTCCCTTAGGCTTCCAAACTCTATACGCGTACGCCCGAATTTGACCGTAAAACGGCCTATTGCCCATCACATATAGCACCAACGTGTTTCTCCAATATTCAGTCATTTCCTGGATATCATCTGCAGTAATTTTGACCACCCTTACTCCGTTGATGACGCTCGGCTCTATGTATTGCAGATCCACTTCCTCCTGAACCGGCATCGGCCTGCAAATCTTCGCCCAAGAAACTGGTTTCGCCCATGTTCCCATTGAGGTGGCGCTCATATCTCGCACCGGTGACCCCCTAGATGATTGCCTCATCTTCTGAGCAACATCCTTCCCCTTCCCCCTGCCTATGCTTTTCTCTCCTGACTCCCGTCTACCCCCTGACAGGGGGGCCTCTCTCCGATTGGCCATCGCCGGGCCGGAAGACCGCTGACCTTCCCTCGGCGGACGGCGAAAGCCCCCTGGCTTCGAACGTCTCTATCTCGCGGCGGGGGTATTTTAGGATTCCGCCGCCGTTCAACTGTGGTCCATCCCCCCGCCGCTTTGATTTCCCGTGCGTCCTCTTCGTCGTCTTTGTCCTTCCTCTCATCTTCGATCGCCGCCGTCTTGGTTCCAGGCTGTAGTGCCCCGTCCCGCAAAGTCAATCGGAGGAATCGAAATGCCGACGGTGTTCAGCCTTAGCCTTGCAACGGCTGCTCGAAGGCTCGCTCGGTCAAGACGACCGCTCGCTCAGGTGGGGTAGTTTCGGTGAACTTGCCTCATCTTTGCCTTCACATAATAAATCGTGTTTTCAACTTGCACAAGTAGGCTTAATAATAAAAGAGACGAATCCACATAACTAAGAAAATAATCCCGATGGGTCGAAATGAGTTAGAACATGCAAAACGTCCCACGGTCGGCCTAGAGTTGGTGCACGGCGTGCTTTGAAAATGACACTCGGTCCTTTGTCCCGTGGCTTGGGAGAAGGAAATTTGGTCTTCGACACAAAACTATAAACTTGCCTAAGTCATAGGCGTCGCCCGCGTAAATGCTCGATAAAGCATGCACGTTTCCGAAATGTAAGGCTTGGCATAGCCTTTGCTCGTCCCTCGGGTTAAGTTGTAGGCTTGAGTAAGTTAGGCAAAGTTATGCCGGTCGACCTAAGTTATTCCAAGTGCTGTCCCGCTCATTCTGCGGTTGTCAAGTTAAATAGTCCCACGATCCCAAGGCCCGTCATATGAAGTATGACTTGGGCGATAGCATTACGTAGAACACGAATCTGTTTAAGACACAAGCCACGGTTGGTTCAGTGGAAAGTTAGCTACGGTCTGTTGGTACTTAAGGAATACGTTATGTTCAAGTTAAGTTGGAAGGCTAGGTAGTAGCTGTTTCCTGAGTTCAAAGAACGTTAAGTCTAAGCGATGGTTAGTCGCCGTGAGGAAATATGTCGGGACTGTAGTTCAGTCGCCTAGGCAACCCTGGTTTGGGCTCTGTAAAGGAAGTATGAAAAGAGTAAAGCAAAGTAGCTAAATGATGATGATGAGACCATGCATTACTTTAAGTCTAGAAGTTAGCGTAGGCGCGTGGTCATAGACAACTTGTCGACAAGGGCGATGGTTTCTTCGAGTGGCAGCCCTGGGCCATGGGTACCGACTCGGCCTAGGAAGAAACAGGTTATAGCCGAGCTGGGTAATAGGCAACCGGTAGGTCGGAGACTTGCATCGAGGATCGCAACCGGCGGTGCAAGGGCCCCGAATGCCAGGCTATGTCCACGATAGCTAGTTAATGCCAGTGACCTTTTATATAGATGTGTCGGCACGGGCGGCAATCCGCGTGTGTGCCTTTGGATTGAGTTGAGTTGGATATGTATGAAGTTAGAGAACACAAGGTCCAGGCCTAAGATTTGGCTGTAACGAAGGTGGCATATTTCGGTACGAGATGTGGCGTCGAGTGTTAAGTTGTTGGCATAGAGTTGCATGAGTTAGGCTTGAGCTGTTGCGAGTTAAGTCGAGAAGGGCCGTAGGGCAAGTTGTGTGAAGTTACGTTGAGTTGTTGGGCACGACCTCGAAATATGAGGCACGACCGCGTTGCTACAATACAAGTGTAGGCGAGACTAAGCGAGGAGGCGCTGCCTCAGAAATATTGAAGCACGAATCGAGTTATGGCACGACCGAGTCGTTACGTCCCAGAATTTGGCACAAAAGACAAGTATAAGTTGGTGCGTCGACAATGCAAGCACGAGAAAGGTCTAGAGGCAAGAAAATGGAGTCTTTCGTGTAGTTGCGTCTCTGATTATGGTCGTAAGGCAAACACGACTTGATAGGTTAACGTTATTGGCACGAGAAGGGTCTAAGGCAAAAGTATGAGTTAACGTCGTTGTACAAGCACGGGATGGTCCTTAGACACAAGTATGCAAAGGCGTCGGTCCTAAAACTGATCCTAAGGCAAGAATAGAAAGACAATCGTAAAAGGGTTTATGTTGCACAAAGTCAAATGAAACGTGTTGGTTTTGTATGGGTGGACGAGGAGCTCACTCCACCAGTACAGTTGAGTACTGACACCCACACAGTGTTTCATGTGCAGGCACAGGTAGAAGCTCGTGGCGTGGAGCTCGCTTGGATGCGTCGAGGCACGGAGTTCCTTGGCGATTCGAAGCGTGCGACCGCGTGGACTGAAGACTTATACAGGACATAATGTATGGACATCGCTTTCCGAAGCTTTCGCTGGCTCAAGCATTATAATCGAGAGATGAGAGAGAGCAGAGTGACTTGTAAAATGAGAGAAAAGTGAGCATGAGAGAAATTGTAATTTGGCCTTGCGCCCACAAATGTAATCTTGTATTCAATATCAATAAAGAGCTTCTTTTGAATGACTTGTGTTCATGTGTTCTTATTCTAATTTTTGCTGCATGTTTTAATTTATCTGCTTGGGACTTCTGTGCGATGACCCCGTCGTCGCCGATGTAATCGGCCGTTATGAAATTGCCTTGCACGAGCGCAATCTAGGCTCGTGCGGCATCACGCCTTAGCGAGGACGATCGCTCCTACGGGTGCGGGGCGTGACATAATGGTATCAGAGCACGGCTTTACGTCCTTGGACTTCACATCGAATGTCTCAGTTTTGAAAGCTCGTCGTTGTTAAAGAAGTGTGTGCTCTTTCTCGAATGTCCCTCGGCATGTCCATACAATAAGTCTAAATATTTTCAAAAGCTCGTACAAGCGTTCAATCGAATGCATCGATAGGCGACGGCCTTTGTGCCGAACGATGTCAACTTGTCTTGAATGAAAACACATGCTATTGTTAGCAAAAGTTGCGTACGTGCCCAAATAGTCCTACGTCGACGTAAGAAATTGAGCGTGCAAACTCGAAATATAGTCTGTACGGGATGGTTATGCAGCACAACTTAGCCCGCACGTCGCGCACCTAGACTTTTTGGTGGAAATGAGTCGCGAGCGATATTGAGTACCGTTCGGTCGGGAAACAAAGCAATACTTAGAGTGTCTGTCGATAGAAACGCTATCAGACTAACGTTTAGGCGTACGTGAAAGATCGGTTTGGATTTTAAGGAGTAGTGCAAACGACTTAGCCCGTCGATGCGACGTGAGCGATTATGCTAGAGATTCGTCGAACGAATCTGAAGGACGAGTTAGCGAGTAATACGAATGTGATTTGTAGGCTAGATCGGTTGGCTCGAATCCGAGTGGTGTATGGATTTTCTTGGAAATCATTCGAGCGAAGACTGAGGATTAGAAATAATAACGAGTACGTCGGCGAGGCGATACGATCGCACATAGCGTTAGAACACGTCATGCTTAGTTGGTCATGACTTCGAAAGTCCTGAATGAGAAGTCGTTCGGACAATTTGTCAATGGGCAACGTGAGTTAGAAAACGATTCGGAACGAAGAAAAAAAGTGAATGTCTTGATCGAGAAAAACCTAGAGGATCGTGCTTACGATTTCGGATTGCGTCTAATGAAATATGACTTGAGTTTTGGACAACGATCTTGAAACGAACTTAAGGAATAGCGATCAAACTTGATCTTGAATATCAAAGAGAGTATAGAATATCCAGTTCGGACAATAGCATCAGTTGCACGACTCAAAATTGGTTGCAAAGGAAGATCGTCAGGTTACGCATATCGTCGATGGTATTGAGGCGTATCAAAGATCGATATGCGATAACTCGGGGGTACTCTGACTCGGCGAATGATGGTCGTGCAGATGTCATGGTTCCGATGGATGCTATACTCGGGATGTTGAAATACGTCAAGTAAAAGATAGACTTGGCTCGAAGATTTTCTAAGTTGAACGAATGACGATTGAACTATCGAACTTGGCTTGGATGAAAAATGGAATGTTTGGATTTGCTTCGTCGATAACCACAACGTTGATGTTCTTGTCTTATGCGAGCGCTACTCCAGCCTCGCACATACGTCACGCCGATTAGGGCGATCACTCTGCGTGAGCGCTGGTATGGTGAATCATACAGCGGGGGTGGTCAAACTTGTACGGGGCGACAATTTGTGCTTCGACTTGTGGTTTGATGCAAAGATGGACTCGAGAATGAATTGGCGTGCTTCTCGATTGAATTTGAGGATTACGTAGGTCCAATCCGCGTATCGAGAATGAACGAGTCTAGACTCAAACAAGAGTTACGCCCCGATGAGAATGATTATTTCGCGGGAGCGTTGCATGGTGATTCATGAACCACCGTGGATAATCGGACTCGCGTGAGATTGGGGCGCAACATATTGTCAAAGCTAGACGACCTCGTGATCGAATACATGAATTGGTTAGAATTGGTGATTTGAATGGATTCAAATACGCGCAACGAATGCATTGATACGAATAGGTGATCGTGCTCGACGTTTAGAAATCTGAGTGACGCAAGCTTGGATAGAAAATCCCATACTACCGACTATGGTTTGACCCTAGGATTGGGGTCAGTGTTGGCATTATTGTTGGAGAACTATGATTCTAATCCTGACATTGACTTAACCTCGAAAAGAATTGGCCTAACGGTTAGGCGAGACGCCTGTTTCAAGTGTTAGCAATCAAAAGATTGATCTTGAGGATTGGCATGGATGGATAGCGTGAATCACGAATAGGAAACCCTGCTCACGAGATTCTGCTGACATGCATATATTTCAGGGACGCCTGAGTATGTGCACGATACGACTCGAGTGACAATGACGAATTCTCTATCATACGGTTTGGCTGAATGTATGTATTTTGGGGACGCTTGGAATGCGTGCACGATCCAACCAAGCGATACGATGAATTCAAATGAGACTTGGGGAATGGAAGAATGTCGAGAATTTGAAATCGTATTAAGGGAAAGAATGATAATAGTACAAGCGTGGCTCCGAATCGAAAAAATGCGTAGGCAGAGTGTATACGATAAGTACTGGCGTACCTGCACGACTGCGATAGTCCCATGTCTAGGTACGATTAAGTCTTGGCCATAGAAATGATACGATGGCTTGCCTTCAGGAAAGTCTCGAGGATGAGACTTATTCTGAGTGGTGTATGTTGTAGTGCCCCGTCCCATAAAGTCAATCGGAGGAATCGAAACACCGACGGTGTTCGGCCTTAGCCTTGCAACGGCTGCTCGAAGGCTCGCTCGGTCAAGACGACCGCTCGCTCAGGTGGAGTAGTTTCGGTGAACTTGTCTCATCTTTGCCTTCACATAATAAATCGTGTTTTCAACTTGCACAAGTAGGCTTAATAATAAAAGAGACGAATCCACATAGCTAAGGAAATAATTCCGACGGGTCAAAATGAGTTAGAACATGGAAAACGTCCCACGGTCGGCCTAGATTTGGTGCACAACGTGCTTTGAAAATGACACTCGGTCCTTTGTCCCGTGACTTGGGAGAAGGAAAGTTGGTCTTCGATACAAAACTATAAACTTGCCTAAGTCATAGGCGTCGCCCGCGTAAATGCTCGATAAAGCATGCACGTTTCCGAAATGTAAGGCTTGGCATAGCCTTTGCTCGTCCCTCGGGTTAAGTTGTAGGCTTGAGTAAGTTAGGCAAAGTTATGCCGGTCGACCTAAGTCATTCCAAGTGCTGTCCCGCTCATTCTGCGGTTGTCAAGTTAAATAGTCCCACGATCCCAAGGCCCGTCATATGAAGTATGACTTGGGCGATAGCGTTGCGTAGAACACGAATCGGTTTAAGGCACAAGCCACGGTTGGTTCAGTGGAAAGTTAGCTACGGTCTGTTGGTACTTAAGGAATACGTTATGTTCAAGTTAAGTTGGAAGGATAGGCAGTAGCTGTTCCCTGAGTTCAAAGAACGTTAAGTCTAAGCGATGGTTAGTCGCCGTGAGAAAATATGTCAGGACTGTAGTTCAGTCGCCTAGGCAACCCTAGTTTGGGCTCTGCAAAGGAAGTATAAAAAGAGTAAAGCAAAGTAGCTAAATGATGATGATGAGACCATGCATTACTTTAAGTCTAGAAGTTAGCGTAGGCGCGTAGTCATGGACAACTTGTCGACAAGGGCGATGGTTTCTTCGAGCGGCAGCCCTGGGCCATGGGCACCGACTCGGCCTAGGAAGAAACAGGTTATAGCCGAGCTGGGTAATAGGCAACCGGTAGGTCGGAGACTTGCATCGAGGATCATAACCGGCGGTGCAAGGGTCCCGAATGCCAGGCTATGTCCACGATGGCTAGTTAATGCCAGTGACCTTTCATATAAATGTGTTGGCACGGGCGGCAATCCGCGTGTGTGCCTTTGGATTGAGTTGAGTTGGATATGTATGCAGTTAGAGAACACAAGGTCCGGGCCTAAGATTTGGCTGTAACGAAGGCGGCGTGTTTCGGCACGAGATGTGGCGTCGAGTGTTAAGTTGTTGGCATAGAGTTGCATGAGTTAGGCTTAAGCTGTTGTGAGTTAAGTCGAGAAGGGCCGTAGGGCAAGTTGTATGAAGTTACATTGAGCTGTTGTGCACGACCTCGAAATATGAGGCACGATCGCGTTGCTACAATACAAGTGTAGGCGAGACTAAGCGAGGAGGCGCTGCCTCGAAAATATTGAAGCATGAATCGAGTTATGGCACGACCGAGTCGTTACGTCCCAGAGTTTGGCACAAAAGACAAGTATAAGTTGGTGCGTCGACAATGCAAGCACGAAAAAGGTCTAGAGGCAAGAAAATGGAGTCTTTCGTGTAGTTGCGTCTTTGATTATGGCCGTAAGGCAAACACGACTTGATAGGTTAACGTTATTGGCACGAGAAGGGTCTAAGACAAAAGTATGAGTTAACGTCGTTGTGCAAGCATGGGATGGTCCTTAGACACAAGTATGCAAAGGCGTCAGTCCTAAAACTGATCCTAAGGCAAGAATAGAAAGACAATCGTAAAAGGGTTTATGTTGCACAAAGTCAAATGAAATATGTTGGTTTTGTATGGGTGGGCGAGGAGCTCACTCCATCAGTACAGTTGAGTACTGACACCCACACAGTATTTTATGTGCAGGCACAGGTAGAAGCTCGTGGCGTGGAGCTCGCTTGTATGCGTCGAGGTACGGAGTTCCTTGGCGATTCGAAGCGTGCGGCCGTGTGGACTGAAGACTTATACAGGACATAATGTATGGACATCGCCTTCCGAAGCTTCCGCTGGCTCAAGCATTGTAATCGAGAGATGAGAGAGAGCAGAGTGACTTGTAAAATGAGAGAAAAGTGAGCATGAGAGAAATTGTAATTTGGCCTTGCGCCCACAAATGTAATCTTGTATTTAATATCAATAAAGAGCTTCGTTTGAATGACTTGTGTTCATGTGTTCTTGTTCTAATTTCCGCTGCATGTTTCAATTTATCTGCTTGGGACTTCTGTGCGACGACCCCATCGCCGCCGATGTAATCGGCCGTTATGAAACTGCCTTGCACGAGCGCAATCTAGGCTCGTACGGCATCACGCCTTAGCGAGGACGATCGCTCCTGCGGGAGCGGGGCGTGACACAGGCTGGGAGCCCTCTCCGGCGTGTTCTTTCGCAGGAGGGGACCCGAGTAGGGCAAACCCTAGCCGCCGAGACATCATTTATATATATATATATATATATATATATATATATATATATATATATATATATATATATATATATATATATATATATATATAACATAGAAAGCACATAAGCACTCAACAATGTTTCAAACAATGGGATATAATGGTTATTTTTTCAATACAAAAGCCGATTAATGACTTCAAATCTTTTTGTAAAGAGCATTTACATGAATTCTAAAATAATAAAAATACTAAACCAGTAAAAAGTAAATATTCCAAAATCCAAGTCCCCAAAAAGTAATAGGAAACATAATCAAATACTATTTTTTTTATAACAAATTCAGTCTTGACTCGTTTTATGTTCCAAATATTGGACCCAGAACTTCCACGCCAGTTTTGTTGGCCTAGCCGATAGGATTTGAAAAATCTGCCGTGTACACGTAAAAAAACTATAATAACATATTCCTAGATTCCAATTTGTCTCATATTATGCTCCAAATCTTGGACCCAGAACTTGTTGGCTTTTTAGCCTTTTGTTTTGGTTTTTAGTCCCACATCGGCTAGAAAGGAATGTGTATCTCCATATATATGAGTCTTTGCTCTTTATGGAGATGCACATGTAGTGCACATGGGTGTGTGCCATGTGGGATTAATTATTAATGGTATAAAGGCTTAATCAACAATTAAGAAGCTGTAAGCTTTTTGCTCTTGGGAAATTTATTTCCATAGAAGCTAAGCCCCGTTGGGGCTTAGCGACTCGGACTCGGGCTCGGACTCGGGCTCAAGGGCTCATGAGGCGTAATGTGGCATTTTGTTGGCGCACTTTGCACTTAGCACGTCAGCATCGTCGCTAGGCGCATAGTGCGCTTAAGTTGCGCTCGTTGCGCGAGCCACTTGCGCTACCACGTTGTGCGGCCCGTTACGCGAGCCCAGTTACGCTGGCCCAGTTACGCAGCCCAGTACGCGCAGTGTGGGCAGCGTACGCAGTGTGCGTAGAGTGCGTATGTGCGTATGGCTGGCTGCATATTAGAGCGGGAACAGTTGCAGCCCGCCCCGTGGGCTATATATGCAGGTTCTCTCCTCTCTCTCAGTGTTGGAGAAATCAGAATTCCAGGGAGAAAACTCTAAGTGTTCTTTAACACAACAGAGTAGTGAGCGTGTTTTTAATACTAACACTAGTACTTTTTAGTACGCGTGGGTTCTGTTACTTCAGAAACAGAGAGAGAAGAGTAGAGCCATTGCCAGAGGAGTTCGCCGTCTTCCGAGGAGTCAGAAGAGCAGGAGTGTTCCAAGGTTTTCCGTCAACCTTGCTGGTTCCTGGAAGCTGTTCGCAGAGGGCGAATAAAGCTTTGAGCAACGGTGATCATTCACCCCAGCAATTCCATCTCTCGCCTGTCACCCTTCTGTTGCCTTTAGCAGTTCTGTCAGTATCTTCTTTTTAGAAGGCACTACTGCCAGTTTACTACGATCACGAAAATCTCTTTAGATTTTTCGTGAATTACGATATCTTTTTAGATCTCGTAATTTGCAGAATCCTTCTGGATCTCTGTTGTAAAACCTTCTTTAAGGAATTGCATTTGAAACATTGTCTTTACAACTGTTTCAGTTTCTGTATTTTCATCGAAAAGCGTGCCCCGGCGTTCCCGGCAATAACAATCTCAAAGCTTTATTGCTACGATGGAAAACATTATTGCTTCACTCCTAAACACTGACTTCTGTAAGTTAGAGAAGTTTGATGGAGAGCATTATCAAGTCTGGAAGAGGAAGGTTTATCTCACTCTTCAACTTAGAGACGTTGATCACGTATTGCTTGAAGAGGAACCTACTGTTCCAGATATTGGGTCTGCTGCCGCAATCACTGCGGCTACTAAACTTCAGGCCAAGTGGAGAAGGGAGAATAGCATTTGCAGGTTGCTCATCCTGAATGCTATGGAGGATTCCCTAGTAGAATCCTATTCTAAGAAGAATATCGCTAGAGACATATGGGAGTCTCTGAAAAAACTGTACGAAGAAGACAAGAACAGGAGCAAAATATTTGTGGTTGAAAAATATCACAAATGGCTCTTTGAGGACGAGAAGTCCATGCTGCCGCAGGTCAAAGAATTTCTGAAACTGCGACAGAAGTTGGAAGATGAGGCTATGCCCCTCCCCGACAAGTTTGTTGTTGGAGGGATTGTCTCAAAACTCCCCGCTGGGTGGAGTAAGTTCTATGCAAACATGCATAGGAAGAAGCTGGAGATCACCCTTGAAGATCTCCTGCAGAAAATTTATGTTGAAGACCAGATGAGGGCTCAACATAAAGTTGACACGCTTTTCAAGCAATTGGCTAACGCCAATCTGGTTCAGACCAAGGAACCAAAGGGAAAGGGAAAGCGTGCAGATTTCCAGAAGAAGAAGAAGAACCCTAACAGCTTGAATGTTAAGGGAACTTCTTTCAAGTCAAAGAAATCTAAGGCAAAGATGCCTTGTTTCAAGTGTGGCCAGTTGGGCCATTTCAAAAGTGAATGCACAGCACCGGCCAAGAAATCAGAGCAAGGTGAGCCTAGCAAAGTCTCAATGATTACTGATATAATTGCTATGATTGGACAGGTTGATACTGTAGGATCTGATTCAGACTGGTGGATAGATACTGGAGCCACCTGCCATGTCTGCTCCAGTAAGGAGTGGTTCACCACCTACACACCCACTTCTGAAGCGATTGTGATGGCGAACCAAGCACAAGCTGAAGTTCTAGGGATCGGGACGGTTATTCTGAAGCTGACTTCTGGCAAGTCTCTGACGCTTCAAGGCGTGAAGCATGTACCTGCTATCGCCAAGAACCTGATCTCGGGAGGCTTACTCTGTATTGTAGGCCTCAGGATGGACATCAATGCTGGCCAGATGGTGATGTCTATCAAGGGAACATATTTTGGGAAAGCTTTTTATACCAAAGGAATGTTCAAGATTCAGCTTGTAAATCAGTCCAATGTAATTAATGTAATTAATGAAGTCACTCATTCTGCTTATACTCTTGAGTTGTGGCATAATAGGCTAGGACATGTTCATTGTAAACGAATAAACAGAATGTCTAGTCTAGGACTTATCTCCAAATGTGGGGGTAAGGTAGAGAAATGTGAAGTTTGTGCTCAAACGAAGATCACAAGAAAACCCTTTCCTCGGGTTAATCGAAGTACAGATCTTCTGGAGTTGGTACACTCAGATATCTGTGACTTCAAACAGTTCTCTACAAAGGCCGGGATGAAGTATTTCATAACCTTCATCGACGACTTCTCAAAGTATGCGTTCGTCTACTTGCTGAAGGCTAAAGATGAAGCATTCGAGAAGTTCAAGGAGTTCAGAGCCGAAGCTGAGCGGCAGACTGGACAACAACTCAAAAGGATAAGAAGTGATCGAGGTGGGGAGTACAGGTCTCATGAATTCGCATCGTTCTGTAAGGAACATGGAATTGTCAATGAGACTACGGCTCCGTACTCTCCTCAATCAAATAGAGTAGCTGAAAGGAAGAACAGGACGTTGACAGAAATGATAAATTCAATGTTGTTGACTGCTGGCCTTCCTAAGTGCTACTGGGGAGAAGCTGCATTGACGGCCACTTTTATTCTAAATAGAGTGCCTCATGCAACTTCAGACGTTACTCCTCATGAACTCTGGTTCAAGGTCAGACCTAACTTGAATGTCATTCGAGTGTGGGGGTGTCTGGCGTATGTCAAGCTTCCAGATCTAAAGATTCAAAAACTTGGGACAAGGACTACAAAGACGATCTTCTTGGGGTATGCCGAGAAGAGTGATGCTCGGAGATTTCTTGATATTGAGTCAAATCATATCATTGAATCTCGCGATGCAGAATATTTTGAAGATAAGTTTACAAGGCACAAGAATATTGTTATTCCGGATGTTCCGGAGAATAATGAGGGTGCACAAGAGACTGAAGTCTTCAATGAAGATGTGGTCCAAGAAGATATTGTTGTTGAAACAACGGTTGAACCAGAACAAGCTGAGCCGTCAGCTAAGCGTGTGAGGAGACCGAAGGACTTCGGAAGTGACTTTGTCACCTATCATGTGGAAACAGATTCGCTTACCTATGATGAGGCGATGAAGACCAGAGACGCAGTTTTCTGGAAGGAGGCGATTGACAATGAGATTGATTCCATCACCTCAAATAACACTTGGGTGTTGGTTGATCTTCCTGAAGGAGCGAAATCCATCGGATACAAATGGATCTTCAAGAAGAAGATGAAAGCAGACGGAACTATTGACAAGTTCAAGGCTAGGCTGGTAGCCAAGGGGTTTTCTCAGAAGCAGGGGATTGACTATTTTGACAAATATGCTCCAGTAGCCCGGATGACCACCATCAGAATGTTGATTGCTCTCGCAGCAATACATAAGATGGTGATACATCAGATGGATGTGAATACAGCTTTCCTAAATGGCGAGCTGACCGAAGAGATTTACATGCAACAGCCAGAGGGATTTATCATCAGGGGTCTTGAAGACAAAGTCTGTAAGTTGGTAAAATCCTTGTACGGTCTTAAACTGGCTCCCAAGATGTGGCATGAGAAATTTGACAAAGTTATAAGGTCAAATGGCTACATGGTCAGCGATACGGACAAGTATGTTTACACGAAGTTCGCTGATGGAAGAGATGTAATCGTTTGTCTGTACGTGGACGACATGCTTATCCTAGGTACGGATATTAGATGTGTCACGGAGATAAAGAAATTCATCTCAAGCAAGTTCAGTATGAAGGACTTGGGGGAAGCTGATGTGATCTTAGGGATCAAGATCATCCGGACAGACACTGGACTAGCGCTGTCACAGTCTCATTATATTGAGAAAATGATCACTCGTTATGGGTAACGGGATCTTCCAGGGATCGATACGCCGTACAGGTGTGATCTGAAGCTGAAGCCTAATTCAGGGGAAAGCGTCAGGCAGCTGGAGTATGCAAGCATAATCGGAAGTTTGATGTATGCTACTACTGCCACAAGGCCTGACATAGCTTTCGCCGTGGGAATGCTGAGTCGTTTTACGAGCAATCCAGGTATTGAACACTGGAAAGCTATGGAACGGGTTATGAGATATCTCAAGAAGACTCAGACATATGCACTGTACTACAGCGGAGATCCGTCGGTAGTGGAAGGCTTCAGTGATGCCAGTTGGTGCTCAGAGGTGGAGAGCGAGAGGTCCACAGGTGGATATATTTTCACAATGGGTGGAGCTGCTATATCGTGGAAGTCGAAGAAGCAGACTATGCTCTCGCGGTCATCCATGGAATCTGAGTTCTTTGCACTTGATACCGCAGCCGAGGAAGCAGAATGGCTTCGGGAGCTCATGTATGATCTTCCAGTGGTTGGGGCGCAAATACCGGCGATACCGATATACTGCGACAACCAGGCGACTGCGGCGGTGGCATCAAATGACCTTTTCAACAGGAAGAAGAGGACTGTGCGGTTGAAGCACAGGGCAGTACACGATCTTATCAAGAGAGGTGTTATTGCAGTAATTGATGTTCGGAGTCAGGAGAACCTGGCGGATCCGTTCACCAAGAGCCTTAAGCGCCAGCTGGTCGATGACACAGCTTGTAAAATGGGCTTGAAGGCATTCTGATATTGTATTATTGTATTCCTACCATAAAGTTTTATGCTATTAGTTCAAAGATTTATCTACTAGGCATCTAGCTTTTGGTTCAAGGGAGGACCACTAATCGGAAGAATATCAGGAACGGTGGGTACATGTTCTATTGGGCATGTAGAGGTTACGGACCTATAACCACTGTTGTCTACTGTTGTTTTCTGCGGAAAACAGGTCCTGTGGAAGGTTGGCTTAATTGCCTTAATGAGTTCTCAGACAGAGTGAATGTCTGGTATGCTTTACAGGAAGCATGGTAGCACAGCACTACAAGGAGTGTGACTCCATGCTATGTATGACGGTGACTCCACCATGAGGTTCTCGAAGGAGGTAAAGCCTCGGCTATGTTAGCCAAGTCACAGCGGCGTAGCACCGCAAATAGGCAGTTGGCCTAATGCTGTATATTGAATTAAAGAGGTATGTAGTCAGCACTACAAAGAGGAGGTGTTCCTCATGTTACGGGTGGCACGACACCACAATGAGGTAAACCCGGCTAGGGATAAAGCCTCGGCCTTGCAAGCCATGTCGTAGCGACGTAACACCGCACAGAAGCGTAAGTCTTCATGCTGGGTAGTTTGGCACTACAAAGGGGCTAGACCTCATGCTATGGGTAGTATGACACTACGATGAGGTTCCCGATGATTCGGGGTAAGGTCCTCGGCTTAAGGCCATGTCATAGCGGCGTAGCACCGCAAAGAAAGCGTTGGACGCTTCATGCCATGTCTCTTTAATAAAGAACTCACCTATAGTGTATGGACAAAGAGATATCAGGCCGTCTTTTGAGGGTAAACTTGTAGACGCCCAATATTATACACTGAAACCAGGCTGGCACAGGGCCTTTAATGTGTAGCCAGAAGCACATGTAACTACATTATGTGAGTGGAAAGAATTTCAGCTATGATGCAGAATTCAAGGCTTAGTCCATTCTTGTATTATAGTTTGATTTTTGACTCACGTGGGAAGATTCAAGTCTTAAGTGGCATCTATCCTAAAAGCATAATGGACAGTTACTGTGGGGAACACTCGTACTCATATATATAGAGATATGTGGGGGATTGTTGGGTTTTTAGCCTTTTGTTTTGGTTTTTAGTCCCACATCGGCTAGAAAGGAATGTGTATCTCCATATGTATGAGTCTTTGCTCTTTATGGAGATGCACATGTAGTGCACATGGGTGTGTGCCATGTGGGATTAATTATTAATGGTATAAAGGCTTAATCAACAATTAAGAAGCTGTAAGCTTTTTGCTCTTGGGAAATTTATTTCCATAGGAGCTAAGCCCCGTTGGTGCTTAGCGACTCGGACTCGGACTCGGACTCGGGCTCGGGCTCGGACTCGGGCTCAAGGGCTCATGAGGCGTAATGTGGCATTTTGTTGGCGCACTTTGCACTTAGCACGTCAGCATCGTCGCTAGGCGCATAGTGCGCTTAAGTTGCGCTCGTTGCGCGAGCCACTTGCGCGACCACGTTGCGCGGCCCGTTACGCGAGCCCAGTTACGCTGGCCCAGTTACGCAGCCCAGTACGCAGCCCAGTACGCCCAGTACGCACAGTGTGCGCAGCGTACGCAACGTGCGTAGAGTGCGCAGTGTGCGCAGCGTACGCAGTGTGCGTAGAGTGCGTATGTGCGTATGGCTGGCTGCATATTAGAGCGGGAACAGTTGCAGCAGTTGCTGCACGTTCAGGAGTGGTTCAGCCACAGCCCTGAAGTTCAGGCAACTGCTTGGCAACCGCCCCGTGGGCTATATATGCAGGTTCTCTCCTCTCTCTCAGTGTTGGAGAAATCAGAATTCCAGGAAGAAAACTCTAAGTGTTCTTTAACACAACAGAGTAGTGAGCGTATTTTTTAACACTAACACTAGTACTTTTTAGTACGTGTGGGTTCTGTTACTTCAGAAACAGAGAGAGAAGAGTAGAGCCATTGCCAGAGGAGTTCGCCGTCTTCCGAGGAGACAGAAGAGCAGGAGTGTTCCAAGGTTTTCCGTCAACCTTGCTGGTTCCTGGAAGCTGTTCGCAGAGGGCGAATAAAGCTTTGAGCAACGGTGATCATTCACCCCAGCAATTCCATCTCTCGTCTGTCACCCTTCTGTTGCCTTTAGCAGTTCTGTCAGTATCTTCTTTTTAGAAGGCACTACTGCCAGTTTGCTACGATCACGAAAATCTCTTTAGATTTTTCGTGAATTACGATATCTTTTTAGATCTCATAATTTACAGAATCCTTCTGGATCTCTGTTGCAAAACCTTCTTTAAGGAATTGCATTTGAAACATTGTCTTTACAACTGTTTCAGTTTCTATATTTTTCATCGAAAAGCGTGCCCCGATGTTTCCGGCAATAACAGAACTTTCGGACCAGTTTTGTTGGTCTAACAGACAAGATTTGGGACAATCAGATGTGTTCACGTAAAACTTGTTGTCTTTGTTGATATCTTTATGTGCTAATATTTTGCATAGAAATCCTATAGGTTATCATCATCATCTAAGCCGTCTCCCGTACAATGGATGGGGTCAGTTATGGAGCACAAAAAGTAACACAGGTCTAGTTAAAATGACTGAACCAGATTAAGTTAACACCATTGTTAAGGGCCATGTTGCCATGTTCTGTGAACCAGATTAAGTAACACAGGTCTAGTTAAAATGGCTGAGCTGGTTGGATGAGCTGGCTACTTTGCTTAGGAAAATACTACAGTCACTGAAAGAGAACTAAGCTCAGGCACCACGAAATGTCGACCTCCTGTTGCA
This sequence comes from Iris pallida, assembly GCA_029216955.1. Taxonomy (NCBI): domain Eukaryota; kingdom Viridiplantae; phylum Streptophyta; class Magnoliopsida; order Asparagales; family Iridaceae; genus Iris; species Iris pallida. The sequence goes on along the minus strand of JANAVB010024400.1, from coordinate 23,162,267 downwards.
CTTGATTCCTCCTTCTTCCCCAGTTCAGTGGCGGTCATGAGCTCAGTTAGGAGTCCTAACATTCTTCTCCCCTTAATTTGACCTCGTCTCAAGGTCAAAATAGGGGTATTCTTTAATAAACTGCTCATGAGGAATCCATGTTGTTGGTGTCATTTTCCCTTCTCCCATTGCACAAGTAGGTCTACTTCAGTTCTTCCTTTCCTAGGGACTAACCTTCTTTCTAAAATCCAGCGGGGTTCCAGTATGGCTTCCTCGACAGTTGATGGAATTCCAGTTTGGATTTGGATCCTAGGACTGATGTGCTTCTTCAACTGTGACACGTGGAAGACATGATGAATTTGAGCTTCGTTAGGTAGGTCCAATTTGTAAGCTACCTTCCCCACTTTCGCTGAAATTGGATGGGGACCATAAAACTTAAGAGAGAGTTTCTGTGGCCTCCTTTGTGCGAGGATGATTTGCCTATTTGGTTGAACTTTTAAATACATGCAGTCTCCCTCTTAAAACTCCATCTCAGTTCAATGTTGATCAGGGCCGGCCCTGAGTTAATGGGGGACCCTAGACAAATTTTTAAAATTGGGCCACAACCAAGGCTAGAACTTAGGACCTCTTATGTACAAGTATAACAAACTACCACTACACCACAAATGTTTTGCGATAATGGAAGATCATATCATATATTAGTTCTATTTTCAATATAAGATTACTAATATATATATACATTTAAATTGATTTTTTTGGGCCCCCAAATTTCATGGGGCCCTGGACGGCCGCCCTTGCCGCCCTGGGCCAGGGCCGGCCCTGATGTTGATCAACAAACTTCTTCATCCTTTCTTGAGTCAGAGAAGTTATCTTTAAAAATCTGCAAGGCATTGTCCTTGTGAGCCACCAATTCCGCTACTTCTGGGTCTTTACCTATGTCAGGAACATAGGTAAGATGATTTGGGGGGGGGGGACTGTAACGCCCCAGAACCAGAATACTGGAGAGCGGGGACATACATAGCCAGCTACGTATATTGAAATGGAATCCACCTCGCTATACGGTCACGGCTGTCTAGCACTACACCATAATAGGCGATTACCCACGGTTATTACCGTGACAATTATTTTTCGTCACGGTAATAACCGTTACTAGTGAGGCATGGTTAATATTTAGTCACGGTAATAACCGTGACAAATATTTATTTTGGTAACGGTTATAACCGTGACAAGTATTTGTTTTGGTAACGGTTATAACCGTGACCAATATTCCATTTGTCACAGTTATTAATATGGCAATTAGTTTGTTTGTCACAGTTTTTACTGTGACTACATTAATTTTTTTTGTTACTATTCTCCACTAATTGTCACAGTTATAACCATTACAATTGGACTATTTAAATCAAAAAAAAAATTACATTCAACTGGTAACTAAATAATAAACAACACATATCCAATTTCATAATATTTCACTTTCATAATAATTCAACCATTCCAAACCAATAACTAAACCACGAAATTTTCAATAACAATTCCGAGCAAGTAACTAAACCACATAATTTGCAATAACAATTCAACCATTCCAAACTAGAAACAAAACTACATAATTTCGAATAACAATTCAACCATTCAAATTAGTAATTAAACCACATAATATTTGATTAATAAGCAACTAAACCACATGATGTTCAATAGCATCCATACATGATGTTCAATAGCAACTAAACCACATAATATTTTCATAGTCATCTTAGCATTGCAGTTAGCTCTTCTCAGACAAGCTTTATTGTAGGAAGGGTGCATGTTAAGAGCAGGATTGCAATCCTCCATGGCTTTCTCCCATTGCCAGAGCTTTGATCAGCAAGAAGCTCAAGTGCAAAGAAGAATTGCATTATTGAGAACATGTGCTAGGCCTTCACCATATGCAACACATGCCTATTCAAACTTGAGGCCAGCAACAGACCTGTTGCTCGGGCCGATGCGAGAGTACGAGCCTTTTGAGCCACTCCTCCTGCCCCTTTTCTGCTGCTGTCAAGCCGAACAACCCTATTGACCAAAAAGAGTGCATCCTCAAACCTGTAGAGTAATGCAGTATCTGTTGTCAGTTCAACTACACCTGCAAAAGGTATTCATGCATCGGGCATTAATTGCAAACCTTCCAGTATATGTTGTCAATCTTTGTGCCATTAGTATTCAAGGATCAGTTGGTGAAAATCAAGTTGGGACAATAGTGCTCAAGGTTCTGATCACATCTTACACAAGAACGACGAGAGCCAACCATACAGCCAACTCCAACCTTGTCTCCAACATTCAATTTGGTTATGTTCTGCCCAACTTAGTAACAATTCCTATAATTTCATGCATGGGGAGGAAACATACAACTATACAAGTGAGATACATAAGTTTATGGCTGGTTGTCATAACATGTGTTGATGGGTTGAATTTTTCCACCACAAACAAGAGGTAATATATACAACAATTTTCTTCTTTTTTTAGAGATTCCATAAGATAATTAATCTAACTTGTAGAAAACCAATAAAATCTAAGTTTTGGTATCTGGAACATAATTAAGATATGTTATGTACCAAAATTAGGCAATGAAGTGGATTTGGCCTTTTGTACCTTAAATATTGACATTACACAACCATGAAGTGATATATGTTGATTAGAGTAAAAAAAGTTGGGCTTTTATTTACAACATTACACATATGGCACTAACAAGAGCATTTATTCTTTATCCCCTATACAAGATAGGGCATAAGGGATGTCTTGTACACAAAACATTTCAATTGTCTATGCATTTTACATCTTACAGGCAATAGTGCTATTATGAAGGGTCTACAATAACAAAAAGGAGGCTTGAACATCTATAGGAGACTGAACGTTAGATATCTGGACAGAACAATACGCAGTACAGACACTCAACAAATGGGGTAACTAAACTTGAGTTTCCAAATTCTAGCTACTGCAGTGGAAAAGTATTTGATATGATGGACTTAATGTCTTATTTCGAAAGGACAGAACAATATGCATACATGGCTAAACATTACGATGGGGCAGAACAAATGGATAGATGAATCAGAACAAATGATGGACAGACAACTAAATATTAAGATGGCCAGGTATTCCATTATATTTAGGTCTGAACATACACTAGAGGATAAAACATATGACCAAGGGACTGATCTCTAGCATACCTAGACTGGTCAAAAGGATATGCAGGACAATACAACACAGGGACTGAATTAAAGGGTCTGAACAATAGAGGATAGTAGGCAATGCATTTATGGACTGAACATGAACAATTTGGACTGGTCATATAGAAGAATGTGGCAGAACAAATGGTATGCTAGGGACTGATAAACTAATGTAATGAACTGATCAGTTCCTATAGATATGCTCAACCTTCTGTTAGTTGCTTCAGTTGAACAGGCTGCAAATATAAGTAAAATATTCAATGTAATTCATCAATATATTATGCTAACATAATAAGCACGATAACATCTTTGACATCGACAAATTCTTCATAACACGTTTAAACTGAAACAATAACTCAGGCTGTTCAGCTCCATTACTATATTCCGTAACCTTTTAAGCATGCATCATATCGGTATTTGACAGTAACATTATAGGATCATTCAAAAAAAAAGGAGGATAAAGAAAAATCAATAGTTTACATAGGCTTTTGGATGAGGTAAGAGAATAAAGAATTATGCACACAGGTGACTCATGGTAGAGGTTGGGGTATTACTTAACCAATTATTTTGTCCTTTAAATAGAAATTCTTTGTGATGTATCCAACCAATGGGAAGGAGTAATAACAATGGTGCTCCTCTTTATTGTTCACGTAGAGGAATATAAAATGTAGAAGTAGTTGAATATCATCAGCCCTTTTTTTTTTTACTGTTTGATGAAGAATATTAGAAGATGACGTAGATGAAGAATATATCACTGTTAATATAGGTTTTGTAGTGGGAAAAGAGTAATAACACTAGCTTTAATATAATCTGTAGGTTTCTCTTTATTATATATACATATATATAAAGAGAGAAGAAGAAAGAGAGGAAATTACTTTGCTTCCAGTAGCTTAAGGGAAAAGTTTGCATATGTCATCATCTTTAGACGATTTTTTCCCCCTCAATCCTTCTGTTAGTTGCTTCAGTTGAACAGGCTGCAAATATAAGTAAAATATTCAATGTAATTCATCAATATATTATGCTAACATAATAAGCACGATAACATCTTTGACATCGACAAATTCTCCATAACACGTTTAAACTGAAACAATAACTCAGGCTGTTCAGCTTATCGAACAAAACTGGATATAACCACATCAACACCCTACAGGCAGAAGTTCAGAAGACGACAACACAAAATCCACTGCAGCATTGCACACATGCTTGGGAAGCTACATCAAATGAGAATAATATTGGAAAAGAACTGATGTTAAATAAAATAAACAGTCCATCAGCTAAAAGTTGACAATGATATGAAGCATCGTCAATACAATCAATGTCCAAAATTAAAGCACAAAAAGAAAAATAGAAAAAAAAACTATCCTATGCTCCTTAATATGCACCAAATAGATCGAGAAGGGAATGCCGGCAATGACAAGGCTTTTAGTTTTATTAAATATTTAAAACAGTTGAATATTTCTCCATGTGTACTTTAGTATATTAAGATTTAATAGACTATTACTGGAGTAAAATAAGGTCTAAGCAGAACCACAGTATCTAAGTCAAATTGAGCGTACCTCCAAAATTCCCTTCATTTCTTAAAATTAAGCCTTGCTAGAAGAGGTACTTGACGTACTCGGAGACGGTCACCTGGTCGAACGTCATCTCATAGAAGATGAAGAGGACGAAAATAAAAATCCCTTCTTCATTTCTTAGGAAAGTTGCATAAATCACCTTGAAGGCAGGAAGAGTATCAGAAGCAATATCAAATTTCGGTAACTCAGCATATTTAAAGAACTCAAAGCTTGATTCCAATACATATCTGAAAAAGTACTACAAAATCAAATGCATAAAAATTGTCAAGATAATTTGCCATAGGATAATAAAGTACAAGAGCGCATACCTTTAAATTGTAACTGATCTTATAATTTAGAGTGGATGTAGTTGGCCTGGAACATGGACCTGACATTGAAGTGCACGTCCAGAATACATAAAGATTTCATCTCACAAACAGATGTTGGGAGAGATCGAAGCTTATTAAGGTGGACAAACAGCTTCTGCAGATTCATTAGCTCATGCCCAATGTTGGTTGGCAGATACGCAAGCTCGTTGTAACTTGCATCTAGCTCCACAAGGGATTAGGGACGAGATTACCTGCACTTCGAGATGCTATCAGGCAATGCCTTGAGTTTGTTACCAGAAACATCTAGGAATTTTTGATTAAGCAGCATCCCAATGGAATCAGGCAACAATACTAAAAGGTTAGAAGAAAGGCTATTGCATCTGGAATAACCTCTTGTCGATGAGGAAGCATATGTAGCAAGAGAATGAAAGGAATGGGGGAGGCATAAGAGGAAGGGAAAACGGAAATTGGGAGCAGAAAGGATGGAGTAAAAGCAGAAGTGTCTAAATAAATATTCTGATACACAAATATAATAATCATATCCGTGCAATAAACCTCAGTTGACCATAATATTAGCCACAAAGTGTCAAAGAAGTAATTTAGACTCAGTTTTCCAGATAGAAATCATATCAAAGCACAATGAACCTACTCTCAGTTCCTGTCATGAATTCTTTCAGAGCTGCAACTAATCATACTTCTTCGGTTCTTCTGGGATGAAAACATTGTGCAGAATAAAAACACTTCGGATATAAAAATAATACATAATATTTAGCCGTACCTTGTTCTTTCTAGCATAGCGTAGAGCTTGGAGATAGTAGCCATCTTCTAAAAGTATACTAACATAATGGTGATGCAGAGAAAGCTGTCTAAGCATTTCTATGCCCAATTTCCTGGTATGTATGTTTTGTCGACCTGAGTCCAATAGTTGCAGAGCAACTTCTTTAGAAGGCTCCAAAATCTGCATAAGAATATGTACTACAAAGGGTAAATTCTCTTTATACAAAGGATCTGATGGTCTCATAGTCAGAATATACAGGAAGAGAGCATAGAATGAATATCCAAGTTTGCAACTCCATGTGAGGTGGTAATTTGCAATCATTTAAAGAACCTGAAATTTACTAATATGTGGACCAATAGCAACAGAGTTAAAAAGTGGGATCACACGTACGTAGGTAAGTTCAAACATAGTATTCAACAACATATGATGTAAACCAAGTAGTATGCAGGGTATAAAGTAGACATCAACGAGAACTAGAGATGTTTTCCAATTATCTTTCAATTCTCCTTGTTAAACAAAGATACCACTGCGTGGTAAAGTGGGTTTGGGTATCCATAAGTAAATGTCACTGTTAAGATTATAAACACAGTCATATAATGTAGGATTTGAGGTCAACTCCTGTAAGTTGGATACATAGTGGAGCATATAAACTTGAAATCCACAGTTAAAATTATGCATATCATCTAAATAGCCTAAAAACAAACCCTATATCACTTGAAACTTCTTTACGATAAACATACACCATACAATTGGATGCTAATAACTATTAAGTTGAAGAGATTCCTGGTGGCAATTGTATATCAATAATCTAACCCTTAATTTTTATCGTAGGACGATCCTAGAGGGTCATCCGTGATCCCAACCTCTATTGGGATCCTACCGAGCTTGGGAGTTGCCTTAAGCAGAGGGGAGGTTGCCCAAGTCCGAAGTCTTGCCTGGCTTACCCCACGGCCGGCCCTGGCTCTTCTTTTCTCCTTCTGGATCGAAAGCGAACATAAATGGATACTGTAGACAGATTCGGGTTACTGATTTAGCTAACTAGTACACTATATTAGGTCTAACTCAACAAAATATGTTGAATGCCTAGCTATAACAAAGTAATAATAAAATGAATTAATGTGAATGATTGGAATCTGATACTTCTTTTTCATGCAAATGTGCTTCATAGATGTCATGATCATAACTTTTTAAGTTATCAAGTTATGCAATCAAAAAAATCTAGGTCTACATTAACTAGAGCTCTACGCCATTCCTGCAGTACTTAGCAACTACTAAAAGAAGAGTTTACTTTGAAAAGTAATGCTTCTAATGAGACACAGGTCAATTGTTGTTATTGTACAAGTCATGTTACAATAAAAATATATGTAGGCAAGCTCTATATATTGGGTAGAGGCTAATGCTCAGTTCTAAAGTGGAATCCCTCGATGTTTCCTTTCATAAGTGGCTAAATCACCAATGGCATGTCATTTGAAGTTTAACTTTGACGTTGTATCAAACTGTTGAAGTTGGCTTGAACCATCATTGCAGAAGTTTACAAGTTTTTAGACTCAATTAAGGATGCTCAGCTGATCAAGATCCCATGTTTGTAGTTCTAATTGCTCAACATTAATGCAAATTTTGGTTGGATGCCTGGTCAGGTGTTTCTGAACTTGGAATCAACCCATTATTCTCAAAATAAAGAAGTAGGAAAGCTTCGATGCTGACATTATTCATAGCACCACTCTGTGACTATCCTTTCCGTGTCAGCAAACCCATGCAAACCAATTACAAGTTCACACTATCAGTTTTGGATGTGTGGGTGTGTTGTGCAAAATTTGTTATGCAAGAGGTGTCATGTGTATCAGTGTGGAGTAGGACGGATGGAAGGATTTCCAAATTGACCAAGGTGTTCGCTTTCGATCAATTAAGATTATACAATTAAATAACTCTGTACCATCATTTATTTTTTATGCAAGAGGAATTCTAGTTCAACCTCTCTTATTAATTTGAACAAATATTTAATTATATATACCAACAAAAAAGGTAGAAATTGTATGGATTAACTATTGAGTCAAGCAGCTAACTAATGAGAATCTTTTGGTTCTTCACTGTTTCCCTATAGAAGATGTCTTAAATCTTTACTTTTTTAGCTAAAACTTGCCAAATCATGGAACATTCAGCTAAAACATTGTAGTAATGTGAACAAAACTAAAGTTTCTACCATCCATAAGATTCAGATATGATTAGAGAGAGGATTACTACGAGATTCTTCAGAGCTAATCCTTCCATTTGTTGTGACCTACATGTTTTCTGAACCTATATTGCAAGCTATTTTAGATACCTCACATTGATGTATCAATTGAACCTATAATCTCATGATCAATTTGTATTTACTTTTAGTATTTGATGATCTCCTTATTTGTGGTCTTTAAAATCTTTCGCCAGAAGTAGTAGATATTTGAACTCACTATGTTTTTGTTACAATATGCAAATTAGCACTCGGAGTAGATTTGATATTTTCTCTATTCCACAAATTATGAACCCCAAAAATTGTTGGGTTAAGAATATATATTCATCAACGTTGACACAGTACTTTAGACCTTGGTCAATTTGTAGCTTAAAATATTCATCATCTTCAAGAATTTTCAGCTATTTTAATTCATAATTAATCAAGATATAGAGATACATTACCTTTCTTGAGTTAAGGTCATTGCCTAACCAAATTATTCCAACGATAATCTACAAAATAGTACATGACACCTCTTGCATAACAAATTCTGAAACCAATTACATCAATTAAGATTATACAATTAAATAACTCTGTACCATCATTTATTTTTTACATCGACATAACAGAGTCATTTTGGGATTAGTTTTCTAAAAAAATTCTTTATATATACTAGTCACTGAAGTAGACTGATGAAAAATCATTCTCATGAGTTTACCTCCTCTCTTTTCCAGATTATCAAACAAATTGATAGGCAATTAAATATACACATAAAAGGCACATGATCTAAAAAGTAAAGATCAATGAAATCAAACCTCAAAATCCAAATATAGAAAGAAAAAGGCGTGATCGAGGCGTGCTGGTGGCAGGAATCAACAAAACCCTAAAATCAGAAAAACTAAAGATGATGGAAGAATACTCAAAACCCTAATCAAACTAAAATATTGAGATTGTGAAGACTCGAAACCCTAATTAAACTAAAATCAGTGAAGAACATACCCATGGGCGCGAGTTCACTCTCCAAAAGTCGGGGACGGGCGCGGGTTCACTCTCCAGAGAGAGAGGGTAGACGGAAATTATGCTTTCCTGATAGAGCAAGAGAAAAGAAGGGGAAAGACAAAAATGAGAGGGAAAGCAAAATTTTCACTCGAACCCTAAGTAGGAGAGCGGGAGGAAACGGGGGTGGGTGGGTGGGTTTCGATCTTTTTATTTTGTAACACTCTGAATTCCAGTCACGTGGAATTCATGTGATACAATTTTTTTAGTTTGTCACGATTTTAAATATCACAACAATTCTAAAAAAAGAAAAATTACAAAATTGGTATTTTTTTGTAACGGTTTACTGCTATTGTAACGGTTATTAACCTTACAAAATTGTCACGGTAATAACTGTTACTAGTTATAAAAAAATTGTGTGACAGATTGCTTGTTTTGGTGTAGTGTAGATACATGAGGGTTTAACTACAAGCCATCAGTCTCTTATGGTCATGAACAAGCCTATTGTCTCAATCTCAAACAAGTAAAAATAGTTACAAGATGTTAGAGCATCAAATATACAATAGTAAGACGTCCCATACATTACATATTTAGATGATCATGAAGCTAGTTGTACAAAATGTGAAGACTAGCAAGAGTTTCAGTCATACATGATCAACCCTAGGATTCGTCAATCATGTTACAGCCCGTAAGCAGGCAGTAAGTACAGTACAATCGAGCTAACACGTGCTCGTCGGCTAAACGCCTCAAAAGAATATTTTTACAATAAAGTGGAAGAATAAAAGGAAAACCCACTCGTTGCCTTGGTTACGCCTGGTGGTCACCATCTGGCTGGAAGGTAGGGAGATCCTCTGGAGCTACTCCGGTATCTAGCTATACAAAACCAGCTGGGTCAGATCCCAGAACGAACAAGTGCCACAAAGGAGGTTTCACTTAAGAACTAAAACCAGCAATTAGCACAAAATATAATTATAATAAAAGACTGGTAATACATAAAATCATGATGATATACGATAAGATAACCATAGAACTATTCAGATAACCAAGTTACGACCTTTAAACCAAACAAGGATCGGGATTGTAACCTTTCGTCTGAACGGAACTTGGTTTTCCACCATTTATCGATAAAATAAGGTACAAGCAATCAGGTCATGTTACAATTTTATACCGGATCGGGACAAGACTAGACTGGGTTAGACTCCATCCAATCAATCACGGCCAAGCAATGAGTACAGCTTGATACTTTAACTAACTAGGGTTATCACAGGCCTAGTTACTAGCAAGATGCAATGAGATATTCCAACAACCACAAGCCCTGCAGACCATCCAGGTTATCCAGGTCGAATATCCGTTCATGAAGGGTGCAACACATGACAGTGTGCTGAAAATGTGCCCTACTCGTCGGCAGGCTACAAGTCCACTTGCGCGTCCGGATAACGGGATTGCCTGTAGCTGGAAAATCTCTTCATGACTACTGGATTATTCTAGTTATTAGCCTTAGTCAATTTCAGTAGGTACCCCTAACCGTGGTACTCAGGAGTCCCTGTCTTAATCATGGTGTAAGACAATACTGGTTCATTTATACAAACACAATCGCCTACGGTGTCCAGGCTATTCATTCTTGTCATGTCATGTCATGTTAGCTGTCGCAACAGCATATCAAGGTATATCATGTCAGGTTTACCTATCAAGAGTGTGCCACGACGGGCCACTATCATGTTATGTTACTTATCAAGAGTGCACCACTACGGGTCACTATCATATTTATGGAATATGTGCAGAATTTACATTGTACAAGCATTCTATCAAGGGACCCAAGTTACACAGAGGGTCATGAGACAAGGTATAAATGTAACAACCCAACATAATAAAAGGGGTGCAAGGGATATGGAAAGAGCCATGCGGCTAAGGGAAAAACAAGGTCATGCGGCTCGGGAGAGCGGGCTCATGCGGCCAGGAAAAGGCTCATGCGGCCAGGGGGGACAGGGACATGCGGCTCAGGAGGAGACAAGGGCATGCGGCTAGGGAGGGGACAGGGGCATGCGGCTCGGGAGGAGACAGGGGCATGCGGCTCGGCTTATGCGGCACGGGCCAACCAGAGCCATGCGGTTCGGTCAAGTAGTGCCATGCGGCTACAGAGAGATGGGTTCATGCGGCCAGGGGTATTAGGTTCATGCGGCCAGGGAGAATGATTTCATGCGGTCTGAAAGGGACGGGCTCATGCGGCAGTAGAAGAACAAGCTCATGCGGCTCGGAGGAAACGAGCATATGCGGCAAGGGAAAAAAGACTCATGCGGTCAGGGGAAACGAGCATATGCGGCTCGGAGGAAACCAAAGCCATGCAGCTAAGGCCAACCGAAGCCATACGGCTGAAGAAAACTTGTCGCATGAAAAGCCATGCGGTTAAGCACTGTTCTTGTTCTCCAACTTTCCGAGAAGAAGAACCATGGAAGCCATGGCTTCCAAGCTCCAATGGTCCTTCATCCAAGATCAGAATCCGGACTTCCATAGGTCAAAATGGGGTAGAAAGAAATTCTCTACAACATGAAACCATCAAAACTTGAGAATAACAAGGTTTAATAGATCAAAACCCAAGAAATCCGAAAATGTAATAAGCTTAGATCTACATGAAATGAACCATAAAAATTAAATATGCTAAGTACTAAAATGTCTTAGAATCTCGCGAGAAAGAAAATGAAACAACAAAATTTGAGTTCCTCCATGAAGCAAGTTGCACTTACCTAAGCCTCTCCTGGTAGGTGGAGAGAGTTAATGGAGGAAGAAGAAGAGTTATAAGGATTAATGGAAGAGAGAGAGTGGTTAGGTGGCTTATAAAGGAAGAAAGTGGATGGTAGGTGGGGTTGGTCCACATGCAAAATTGAACCAAAATGAACCAAGCAAACTGAACCAAACCAAGCAAATAAAATGTTAAAATAAACCATGCAATGAGACATGCAATATGAGTCAAAATCCGTACACGTATACCAAATACGTAATACGAACTACAGGCGTTACAACTCTACCCACCTTAAAAGAATTCCGTCTTCGGAATTTAATCAAGAGGCTAGAGGGGCAAGAACAAGCTATACTAATCACAAGCAAGTTATAACTAGGCAATCAATCAAGCAATCATTCATGCAAGCAAGAAATCGAAGGCATGAGGCATAAGGAAGACATTATACCTCACGAGTCAAACAGGTCAGGATATCGCGATCGGATATCATCCTCACGCTCCCATATTGACTCACCTAGAGAGTGATGACCCCAAGCAATACGGACTAAACTAATAGTCGTGTTCTTGAGTATCTTCTCTCTCCGGTCCAATATGGATACGAGTCTCTCCTCATACAAAAGGTTGGTACCAACAACTAATTTCGAATGATCTAGGACATGACTCAGATTCGGGATATACCGTCGCAATTGGGATACACGGAAGACATCATGTACCTCAAGTAACGACGGCGGAAGAGCGAGACGATATGACACATCTCCTACTCGCTCCAGAATGTCAAACGGCCCTATATACCTAGGACTGAGCTTTACCCGTACGTCGAAATAAATGATGCCACGGTTAGGCGAGATCCTAAGGAATACATAGTCGCCGACAGAAAATTCAAGGGGACGCCGATGTGAATCGGCCCAATGACGCTGGCGATCTTGTGCGACGCGAAGATAATCTCTGACTCTTCTGACCACCTCAACTGTCTGAGTAATCATTTTCGGACCGAGCATCTGCCTCTCTCCAACATCGTCCCATGCTAGCGGGGATCTGTACTTCCTACCATACAGTGCCTCGAACGGTGCCATCTGGATACTCGCTTGGAAACTGTTGTTGTACGAAAACTCCACCAGGTGCAGGAGATCTTCCTACGAACCACAAAGTCGAGTGTACAAGATCTCAATATATCTTCCAAGGTTCGTATGGTACGCTCTGACTGACCATCTGTCTGTGGATGATAAGCTGAGCTGAACTGGATGTGAGTTCCCAAACTCTCTTGCAGGCTGTGCCAAAAGTGCGACATAAATCTTGAATCTCTGTCCGAGGTGATACTGACTGGTACACCATAAAATCTGACAATCTGCCCGAGGTACATTTCTGCTAGCTGAGCCATCGACTGACCAATTCTGAACGGAAGAAAGTGAGCCACTTTCGTGAGCCTGTCTATAATAACCCAAATAGCATCTCTACCGGTCGGGGACCTAGGTAATCCTGTCATGAAATCCATGGTGATATGCTCCCACTTCTATTCTGAAATCGGCAAAGGGTGAAGAAGTCCAGCCGGTCTCTGATGCTCAGCTTTAACTTATTGGCAAACCAAACACCGAGAGACAAACCGGGCTATCTCCCTATTTGTAACGCCCAGTCCCAAAATAGTAGGACTAGAAACGTATCATGCTAGCTGTATACATATGAGTAAATATACGGCTCGTATGTATACATAAGCTGTAAAATATAGAAAGCCAAGACACAATCTCATCCACAAAGATAAATAATAATATAAAAGCAACTTTGAGTTTATCATGTACACAATAGTTGGACGGAGACAAATCCACTACCAACTAAATTAAATGTAATAAATATACAAGGAAATAATTGAGCAAGCGAGAGCAATTGACGAGTCCAAGAGCAATCATCACGAAGGAAGGTATGGCCTTAGCTAGAGCACCTGCAAGAATCATGAAACACACCTGGAGAGATCACCAGGTCCTTAGAGGGACGTAACAAGATACATAATATTATGCCAATAAACTGAATAATAAAGCTCAACAGAAAAGTACGCATGAGTAAAGGTTCCTAACCATTCTATGTGATATGTACTTTGAGGACAACGTTCTACGCAGAGGCTGTAACGGATTCACGCAAGCAAGTAATAAAGAGTGGCCGTCAAGTAGCGGTCATACGAGAAACTATCGGCCCTGGACAGAAGGTAGTGCTCATAAGAGTCACCCTCGGCCCAAAATGTATGTAAAAAAATAAATATAGCCCCTATGCTAATAGATGTCCCCTCCCCCCAATGATACTATACATGTGTCGACTCCACGACACTTGTTTAATCCTTAATAACTGCCAAGTCTTCTACAAAAATCTATTAGCAGTTATATCCTAATGCACGGCCTGTGCGCACCAATGATCAGTCGGCACGCAAGTCTGCATCTATATGCAACTCACAACTCACACACAATCTGTGGCACATCGTGACAGTTTATAAGATGCACTAAACATACGATGGTCCCTTAACTCTAAGCCAATTGCATAACGTATAATAATTTGCATCTATATATAGTTTTGAAAGAACAACATAAAGAAAAAGCATGCATGATATTGAGCAAGAAATTAAACAGTAAGGGCAAGGTGTCTTGCCTGATGTGTCGTCTGGTGTGGTGTAATAATCCGATAAGTCCTGTTCGTCCAATAGCCATGGTCGATATGTGAGGGCCCGGTATTTCATGAGAAGAGAAACGTGCGATCAGTCGTGGTCAATGGTAAAAATCGAGAAGAAATTATGAAGAACATACTTCTACTATTTTTAGAAAAGTATTTCTAATACTTAAGACTAGATTTTTATTAGTAAAATAATTTTGGTAAATACTTGAAATCCAAAAACCGTTATAGGCAAAATTTTGCATAAATAGAATAATCATATTTTTATTTACTTGATAAATAAAAATACGAGAATACATTTTATAATTTGGAAACTACTATATATTTTTGTCAACAAAATTTGTATAAGAAATTAAATGCTAAAAATATGATAAACCCTATTTTTATACATATTTGTAAATGTTCATACCGATTTATTTCTAGTTTCTATTAAATAAGAAAAATGATATCCTTAATAATAATAATAATAATAATAATGATAATAATAATAATAATAATAATAATAATAATAATAATAATAATAATAATAATAATAATAATAATGTTACTGTTTTGTAAAGGAGACCCATATACAAAACAAAGAAAAGAAAAAGAAGAATAAAAAAATATAAAGTTAATACATATAATCAGCTACTAGTACTACTGTCTTCTTCAACCAAAAGTGGTTCTTAATTTTCGAAAGTGAGGAGAGGGATTAGTAGATAATATAAATCCCACTGTTCTTCCCAAATGGTCACAGTAAGAGAGAGAAAAAAATTGAGAAAGAAGAGTGTGATGGGAGGAAGAGGATGGAGCGGGAGAGAGAGAGAGAGAGAGAGTAGAGAGAGAAAGGGGAAGGGAATTTACCAGATCGGGGCCGACGGAAAGTCAGAGAGTTTGGACCTGTCTCTGCTGGCAGACGCGTCAGGCTGGGAGGAGGCGGCGGTACGGCAGCCTGGAGAGGAGCGCCGGCGGACGAGGGTTTTCGAAGATGGCGGCGAAAGGGGTTTGGAGACGGAGGTGCTGTGGATTGGGTGTGCGGCCGGTCAGTCGACGGAGGCGGACGCCGGGGAGCGGCGTTCGCAGGCGGAGGGCTGGTTGCTTGAGCGGCGGGCGGCCTAGAGATGTGGCTATGGTGGCAGCGGCCATAGAGGACGTTGGCGGAGGGTTCGTACGCGCAGGCAGCACGACTGTCCTCCGGCGGAGGCGCGGACAGGTTAGGTTTTGTGTTTATTTTCTTTTCTCTTCTGGTGTCTGGTGGTAGTTGTTTGTGGCGACGGTGGTCGAAAAGGTGGCTAGGACAATGGTAGCGGGTGGTGGTGACGGAGAAACGGTCGGTAGATGTCGGGAGGCTGAAGTTGGGTACATGTCAGTGATGGTGATGAATGCAATGGTGGTGGTCGGTGGACAGCGGAGGTGGTTGCGTCAGGAAGGGTTGTCAGTGCTGCGAGAAGAGTGGGGCTGCAGAGTCAGGACGGAAGGAGTCTGTACACGTGTCCTGCGAGACACGGGATGAGTCGGTGTCCGGAACTGTCGGACACGGATGCAGGATGCAATTGTACTAGAAATATAGTAGAAGAAAAGACGACACGGACACGATGCACGATGGATATTTTGGTGGAGAATTGGATTGTGGAAAATTGATAGAATTTATGGAGGAATACCTGCCTATTTATAGGATGTGGGAATTCCCATTAGGATAAGGATTGGGATGTTTAAATCCCCCATTAGATAATTTTAAAAATCAAATCTAAATTAAATTCCAATTTAAACTTAGATAAACTAAACTCAAATTAAATATAAATTCTACCTTTAAATTTTTTTAAATTAAAACCATAGAATTAAATCAAGATTTAAAATGGCCACAATAATTTTTTAACATATTTTTCCAAAAATACCAATAATAATAATTTTGAAAATAATAAATATTTTTAAATATCTTTTTGAATAATAAAATATTAATATCAGTAAATTCAAAAAATGGAATTATATATATAAATTTTAAATTTATGTACCTCGTATGAATATTTGCATAATACCTCGTTTTCAAAATTACTATTTATAAACCTTTCATAATGTAAAATAAAGAGTTGGAAATTCCAATATGACGTATTTTACAACTTTAAATAATCGAAAAAAATATATATATATTTTTATTATTTGAAAACCAAGCTTCAAAAATGTTTTACAAAAATATGTACCTCGCACATATTCGCACTCGACGAGCAATTTATGAAATACGCCGTTTGCGCACAACGTATAATACGACTACGCGACGTACCATACAAAAATTTTAAATCAGTACCAAAATTGATAAAATTATAGTAAAAAATTTAGGGATTTTACATCCTACCCAACTTAAAAGAATTTTGTCCTCAAAATTTTGGAATAGTTAGGATAGGTAGTGTTGAGGAGTAGAAGAGTTTTGCCATAAGAAAATAAAGATTTAAATTATCGAACGAGAGAGAGACGATATTCAATGAAGCTTTAAACGGTTAGAAGATTGGTCAACTCATGACAACCTATCAACCTTTAAATTCAATCAACGCTACCATATATCCTATAGTTGTGCAGTCCTTGTAAATAGGCAATAGCCTCCTTTATCTCAAATTTGGACCGCTAGCTCATTACTGTCGGGTGGGTTCAATATGTTGAATCTTCGAATCCTCATCATCCCTTTATCAATATAAAAACCTTGAAACTTCGATTTTTCTCAGAATTGATATTCCATAAACTTACAATTTCGTAAAGCACACCCTCCCATTCTAATACTCATATAATGCCGTAATCTAGAATAACTTTCTAATTTACTTCCCCAAGTTATATAAATATTTTCTCAACTAAGCCTCATTCCTCTTTTTTTTTGGGTCTCTTTGAAATTTAGTCCCTTAAGGCATAAAAGTTTTCTTCGCTTCATGAAATAACCTCGAAATCCAATACCATGTTGTATTATTATATAAACAATTTCTCAACACTTTTATTATTTCAATACTTCATTCATAACTTCATATCCATACTCATCTTAGAACTAAATTCTCCATGCATCAAAATGTAAGGGTTTCTTCCTTCAACAATTAGTTATCCCTGAAAACTAATATCATCATAACACTATATGTTATCGAAGACAACGTCAACATTGTCTTTATCAAAAATTTGTATCCATAATTTAATATATAAGTTAAACCACCAACACTTTAGAAAATTTTTCACTCGATATTTAGTTACTTCAAACAAATTTTGGAATTCGATAAGTATTTATCCTTGAGTGTTTCATCAAAACATAATATATCATCCCTTAATTTATCTATTTGGATTTATCGCACATTTTCATTTATGCATATTCAATCATTTTTATTCAACTTTTTCCACTACTCTCTCTCTCTTCTAGGATTTTCTACTCTAACCTCTTACCAACCAAAAGATTGTCATGACCAATTTCAACTTCGAGCAAGGAATCATAAATTGAACACAATTGCATGAACCACGGGGGAATTAAGGTGAAATATGTGCGAAGCAAATTAATCGGGGAGGAAAAGTAAATGGTTGCTAATATTGAAGGGCGTAAAAATATGATGTGTCTAAGTGAATCGAGATAAGACATGAAAATAAATGACAAGGGTTAAGCAGTCAAGATAAACGTAAGGTTAAACATTTAAGGAATTAAGTGGATCACAATTATATATCGGGTCGAAAGAATTGAGTCGAGATCCATGGTCGATAAATATATCAATATCATGGTAAAGGTTACAGTTAGTCTTTATGACCCGAAAGTCGCACCATAAAAATAGAGTACAAGGGGACGTGTTTTGGTGGGACACAATATACCTACATGAAAGTAAGCTCGTCTAGGTCTTGCATATGGAATTTGTGGGAAGGAAAAGTCTAATGTTGTGCTCCAAATATCAAAGTCACGATAGGGTACGCCAAATGATCAAAATAGAAAGTGGGTTTTTATAAGGTACTAGTTAATGCACAAAAGTAAAAGGTTAAAGCACAAAATAAAGATAATTTAGGATATCTCGTAGTTCAAGGTAAAATAAGTTAGAGACACAGTTTCTAGAGAGGAGACAGTCTCTTAGATGGAAAATGGTCAAGGGAAAGATGCTAATCATTTCTAAACAATTAGATGGTCACGATAAAATATCTAGATTTGAGGGAAGGTCGAGTGAGTCAAGATTGAAATATAACCACATGATTTGGCAGATGACCAACTATACTCGAGTACATACAACTATCATGGCAATTAATGAGGAATACTTGTATCCCATTTGGGTGACTTGCTTGCTTCTTGGTCCTCTACCAATATATGACCTAATTTCAAATTTCAAGTTCCTCAACAGTTTTGAAATAAAATCTCAAGATACTCCATCAAGTATTTAATCATAACTTTAAAGTTTAATTTCCTTTAAATAAATTCCAAATAACCTTCATCATATCTAATGCGGCACACTAAACTTTCATAATAAGCCATCACTTTTAAAAAATTTCAATTCTCAAATGTACCTCGAGATAAACTCTTAACCCGTTTCATCAATCACAAATCATGTAACTCAAATTAAATCTTTTTTTTACCAAAATTTTAAATATCCACAATCAAGGCTTCAAACTTGAAATCTAATTAACTTTTTAAATCATAGATCATATGACACAATTAAAAATTTAAATTTTTCCTTCAAAGTCGCTTTTATATCCTCCAAATATTTAAACAAAATTTTACCATCATTTCTTCAACTTATAAATCGTACGACTCAATTTTAAACCTCAAGCTCTCTCAAACTAAACTTTCGTCTTCTCTAGATGTCTAAAAATCATAATTAAAACTCCTTAAATAATCTCGAGATAATCTTTATAATATTACAATCCAAAATTTTAAGGTTAACCGTAATCATGCGTCACAATATAAAAACTTAAGTTATTTCTCAATCGATTTCATATCCCTAATAAATCATAACTATTTCACCATTTCAAAAAATTCGTAAATCAACAATTTATTTTCTCGATCTAGCTATCATCTTGTGTATACCCCCTGGTAATAATAAAATTCTAACTATCCTTTGAAGGCGGTAATATGTTACTACCCAACTTGAAATTAACTAATCCTTAAGAACATATTTCTAGGAAAAATAAATGCCTTTATACTCAAATATAACCTCAATGGATATTATTTGTCAATATAATCCTTCTAGCCATAGGGTTGACCAATAAGTATATAGTAGTGTAGTCATCTTTCTAACCATGTTTAAGCACGAGATGATAGGGTGTTGGTAGAAAGAGTTCAAGCAAGATGCAAAAATTAAGGGAAGCCACGGGAGTCAGAATATGGAAATCAAAGGAAGGCCAAGGAAGGTGATCAAGTATGTGGATGAGATTCCTAGATTCTAATCCTATTTGGCAGGTCCGTTCGGTACAGTCATGTAACCGAAACGGCAAACTTGACCTGCATGGGCCACCACAAAAACATATAACGCTCCAGTCCCAAAATAGTAGGACTAGAAACGTATCATGCCAGCTGTATACATATGAGTAAATATACGGCTCGTATGTATACATAAGCTGTAAAATGTAGAAAGCCAAGACACTAAATCTCATCCACAAAAGATAAATAATAATATAAAAGCAACTTTGAGTTTATCATGTACACAATAGTTGGGCGGAGACAAATCCACTACCAACTAAATTAAATATGAAAAATATACAAGGAAAGTCAACTTTATTTAACTGCTAGTCGCCCTGATATTATATTTAGCGTTTGCCCGTGTGCTAGATATCAAGCTAATCCTAAGGAATCACACATGACTGCTGTTAAGTGTATCTTTCGATACCTTAAGGGTACGGTTACAGTGGGCCTATAGTATCCTAAGTCAACATCATTTGACCTCATTGGTTACTCTGATGCTGATTTTATCGGATGTAAGGTCGACCGTAAAAGTACGAGCGATACGTGTCATTTATTAGGAAAGGCTCTAGTCTCTTGGTTTAGCAAGAAGCAAAATTCTGTCGCACTATCCACAACAGAAGCTGAATATATTGCAGCTGGTCGTTGTTGTGCACAAATTTTGTGGATGAAGCAAACTCTTAAAGACTATAACTTATCTTTTATGCACATTCCTATTTTTTGTGACAACACTAGTGCTATAAATCTCACTAAGAATCCCATATGTCACTCACGCACGAAGCACATTGAAATACGTCACCACTTTTTGCGTGATCATCAGCAAAATGGCACTATTAACTTAGAATTTATTGACACCGATCATCAGCTAGCAGATTTCTTTACCAAACCACTATCCGAAGAGCGTTTTAACTTTCTCTGTCGTGAACTAGGAATTTTGGATGAAGCTATTATTCATTAAAGTAACCTGCGTAAATATCGATTATGTTTTGATTCTTTATAATGACCTTGCTATGGGTACAAGCCGAAAGGGTCCTTCTGACAACAAGACGTAAAAGCCTAAGCGACACGGTGCACTAGTCATCAGGACTACCGCTAGCTGGGATCCGGCCCCTGCAGCTAACCCATGGCAGCTTCAAAGTATTGAATTGGGGTATATTTCCTTGTTTATTACATGGTCTACTTTTATTTATCACATGCTAATTCAAAATTTCAAACTTCACTTTGATTCAGCATTAAATTTTTGCTATTCGCTACTTGGTTTTCTTTTTTATATATATCTTGCATCTACTTATTATCTTGTTTCTTAGTCTCACTTAATTGCTTAAAATTTCTTTTCTAGCCTGTATTCTGTTCTGGTACCATAAACCAAAATTCGGGCCGAACTCTGCCTTATCTAGAGTTCGGGCCAAATTCGGTCTGGCAGTTCCAGAACCGAAAGCAGCCTCAACCGCTGATCAGATTGAGATCCAATGGTCCACATTTGCTCCGACCATTCGAACCCCTACACTAAAAACCGGGTTCCCCTCTTCTCTCTCCTTCATTGCCACCTTCCAAACTTCTCCAAACATATTTTCTCCAAATCCTAACCCTAGTTCTTCCTTCCTAGAGCATCATTCTTCTCAAAACTCAAGGAGAAGGCTTCTCTTACCATTCTCCTTCATCTCTCATCATCAAATTGAGGTATATTTCCACACTTCTCTCCATCTACAATTTCTCAATTTTCTTTATTATTATGGCTCCCAAGTTGTTCAATAGGGGGAAGAGACTTCGAACCGAGGGTGCGTCCTCTTCGAATGCTCCTCCTCGTGTTGAACCACCCGTTGAATAACCCAATCAACAATCCATTCACCCGTTGTTCAACCCACCTCGTCCACTCGACCCCAACACGTATGATGACCGGATATTCGTATCACTTGATGCTTCAAATGAATGGTTTAGTGATTTTCGGTCACATCCGGTGTTTGCGGGTCACCCTATAAATTTTACTATATTTTCTCAATATGATTCACTTTTTCATGATCTTTGTCTTGATGAACTTGTCACTACCAACTCGGTTATATATCTCAATGCCACACAAATGTTCTACTGCAACCTTACTCACAATGATACACATATCTTTTCACGAGTTACGGGTATTGATATTTTGTTTGATGATTTCGATTTGGCCGAACACCTTGGACTCATGGAGCCAAACTCATCGAAAAAACTTGTTGAAGCTCGAAAGTTTATATTTCCCGATGGGTCATCCCTAGAAAGCTTTAAGGACAACTTGTGTACCCCTAACACACGTCCTCGTAAGCTTTTCGTCAAGTTTCTCAATCCCTACTTTTATAAACTTCATCGGATCGTCTTTAACACGATTTTGCCCAAAGCAGGATCGATCGATGAGGTTACATACTTTGAAATCTCTGCATTATATTACCTCCATTTTCATGTTCCGTTTAATCTTTCACGTACCATGATGGACTGGATTATTAACGCTAGGAAGATACCAAGATCCTTGGTTTATGCTCTTTATCTTCCTATACTCTTTCGTGCTTTTCGTGTACCTCTTGATGAGTGCCAGTTCCTACCTGCCCCTGCCTTCCTCTCTAAGGCACGACGGCTTCAGGCAGCAGTTGCCTCACCTGTTGTGTCCGAGCACTCTGACGATGAGCCCGACGCCCCTCCTCTTGGACAGGACCCTCCTCCTCCTCCTGCTACTCTTGAGTCACTCCAGACTATGCTCCGCGATCGATTCACCTTAGAGGATGATCACTGGACTCAGCTTGACTATCGGACTATCTTACAGATGAGTGCTATTAGCAACTCACTGCACGATATTCGGTACTCTATGTCCCGACATCCTTCTATGCCTATTCCCATGGAGCGGGACCCTGCTCGCGATGGATAGCGTATCGATAACCCTTGGGTTATCCGGTACCTGGATCCGTATGCAGCCTTCGTGGACCCTCGTCGTTCCTTCACTGATCCATCCGACGACGTTGGGCCTTCACGAGCTCGATGATGGATATGGATTTCTCTCTGCTGCTGCTTCTGAGGATCTTAGCTTATGTTTTTTTTGTATTTTTAGTTGGTATAGCTTTTATTTCTGCACTTTGGTTGTATTAGAACTTATTATATGACTCTTGGAGACATTATTTCTACAGTTTCTCAGTTTTATGCAGTTTATCATTATTATTGGTGTGTTTGCCATTCATTATTCTGGTTGTTTGATAAATGACAAAAGGGGAAGAAATATTTTTCATATTCATATTATATCATTTCTGGCTCTGTGTATCTGTGCTTTGGAAGAAGAATATTTTTATCAGGACAACATGCAACGTTTACGGGGGAGCTATTGCTAGCTCTGCACTTATTACGGGTGAGCTTGTAAAACCCCTAAATTTCTACTATAATTTTTTTAAATTAAATTTGGTACTGATTTAAATTTTTTTATTGTACGTCGCGTAGTCGTATTTTACGTCGCGCACGAAAATTTTATTTTTCTTGTTCGTCGAGTGCGAATATGTGCGAGCGTACATATTTTAGAAAAACAATTTTCTAATTTATTATACCCTTTCAAAATATTCCATATAATTATTATTCTTGCTATAAAAAGCCTTTTGTTTTTAAGAGTTATTAATCATAAATAATATTTTATTGTGTACTAGAAAAAGTATGCATTATTTGTGCTTACATATATATTTCATAAATATTTATTTAAATTTATTTCTAAATAATAATGTATTTTTGAAATTATTATTATTAGTATTTTTGGAAAATATATTTCAAAATTATTGTGGAGATTAAAATCTTGATTTGAATTTATGGATTTATTTAAATAGTTAATATTTGAAATTTGATTTATTCCATTTGATTTTGACCTAAAAATTAATTGGATTTAAATTGGATTTGTATTTGAATTTAGATTTGAATTCATTGATTTAATTTAATAATTATCTATTGGGGTTTTAAAACTATCCTAATTCTTATCCAATTGGGAATTCCCACATCCTATAAAAAGGCAGGTACTCCTCTAATTTTTTATTAATTTCTCCACAATTCACGCCCACAAATAATTATCCAACGTGCGTGCATCGTGTCCGTGTTCCACCATCCATAATCTTATTCTATTGTTTACAATTACATCAATACCATCGTCGTCGGACACATCCCCGATACAATTTTGACTCCACCCGTCACGTAGGACACAAACCCAATATACCCCTGTCGTATCCGACACCCCAAACACGACGACCATAGCCAACTAAACCCTAATCCTAAACTTAACCTAGGCTCGGCAAAGTCCACCACCCTATATGACAACCACACCCCGCCGGGGTTGTCGCCTCTACCACAGCCATCATCCGGCCATCCCTACTGCCAACGCAGCCCGTCCACCGCTACTGCCATCACCACCTCCGTCTCCACCGTCCCTCACGACCAACCTCTCTCCACCATCTCCACAGATTTCGGCCGTCAATACGGTAAAACTACCTCCACGCTGCCGCCGCGTGCTTGTCGCATGCTCCGCCCCAATACCCCGGCCAATCGTCGGAGCCCGACCAAAACCCAGCCACATCCGCAACCCAAAACCAATAGAAAACCTAAATTAAACACACCACCACCACCGCTTACCTCTGAATCGTCGTGCCGGCCGTGCTGTCCCCCGCGCTTGGCCCCAATCTTGTCGAACCGTCGGCCGAGCTGGGACAGCACCGCGCCTCCGCCATGTTTCTCCCCTCGAGCCGGCGTACACTTCAGCTCGAGTCTCCGCAGCTGTGCGCGACGCGGTCCGGCGAGTCTCCCGCAGCTCCGCGAGCGCGGGCACCCTCGTGCCGGAACGGTCGTACCCCGCCTTGCCACGCACGGCGAGCGCCTCCCGCTCCCCTTCTCCTCCGTAGCTCGACCGCAGATTCGCCTCATCACCGCCCCCTTTTCCCTCTACCGACTTCCCTATCCCTCCTCCTCCGCCGAGTCAGCCATGGCCGGGCCGCGCGTGTGTTCCCCTCTGGTCCCGCCGCTCTCACGAACATCCTCCTCCGCCGTTACCCCTCTCCGCCGCCTCCATCCACCTGTCGGAACCCCGAACTCCTCGATTTCCCCTTCCTCGTCACCGCACACCCTCCGCGCTTCCGCCCGTCCTCACCAGCCCAGCGCGCCTAGCCTCATCCTCCGCCGCAGCACGCAGCCTGCGCCGCCGGAGCTCCGACTCCCCGCTCCTTCCCACACTTCCTCTCTCTCTCCCTCTCAATCCTTAAGATTTTTGGTTGTTTTGTCTCTTCTCTTATTAAGAAAGGCAGCAGCTGCCATTTGTGGGAAAAAGGTTGTTGTGTTTTTTTTTCTTTGTTTTGTTTTGTTTGTTTTTTTGTACGGTTATTATTTTTCTTTTCATTATTGTTTCATATCCCTTCTTTCTTTGTTATTATTGATATTATTATTATTATTATTATTATTTTATTATTATTATTGTTATTATTAGTATTTTAGTATTGTTATTATTATTTTGTCTTATTAAAATATATATAGTAGTATTTCTAAATTATTGGTTACAAAGTATAATATTGGGCTTTGAACTTATTAGGGCTTTTATATTACTTTGACAATATATATATATATATATATATATATATATATATATATATATATATATATATATATATATATATATATATATTTGTAAATGATTCTAAAAAGTTCATAAATATCTTCCTAATTTTATATTATTTATGGTATTTTAACTACGGATTGGGACTCTAAAAATATTCTTTTTAAAATTTTCTAATCTAATTTTATTATAGTTGGATATCAAAATAATTCCTATGTTTTCAAATATTATTTTGACTACTATAATATAGTTTCCAAATACGATAATTATTTTCTAAAATAGTTATATATATTTTTATTTAAACAAATCTCTTCAATTATCGATCTTGTCTCTCTAGTCATATTTATATCTTCTTCCAAATCCCGAACTTATTTATATCGTCCCTAGCTAAGTTGACCGTTCTGGACCCAATGGAACTGTCCGTGCCACCACCCGAGGTCACCATGTATAGTTGTTGCACCGAAGTCGTAGTTCATGCTAGCTTGATTATTGCAGCACACCAGGCGTCCTACCAGGCAAGACACCTTGCCATTTGATGTTTATTTATTTTAGCTCATATTTCATACATTATTTATTATTTTCTTTATGTAAAATAAACTATGATACATAGCATAACCTGTTAGAATTTACTGTTCATTTATATTTCCTGCTATGTATTATGTTTCTTACACATTAAACCTAGATTTAAGGGACCACCTTTGTGTGTTGCATTCATGGCCTTGACACGTTGTACCACGAAGTTGTGTGCCGCATGTAGAATACGGAAGTACGTGATTGGCTGGCCACCAGTACGTACAAGCCGTGCGATAAAAATAACCGCTAATAGAAATTGCATGATTAGTTTGACTTAGCGGTTATAGAGGTTTACTGTTGTGGATACAACAGAGTAGGTATTGGGCGGGGAGGACAATTTTTTAGCGTATGGGCTTCGATGCACTTTTTCTTGTGACCCGAATTCTCCGCTGGAGATACGGGGTTGTTGACCCATGATTACTGACGGCCACTGACGATTCTGCGGAACGTCATGCTCTTATTGATTGGGCCTCTAGTGCCCCAAGGGGGAGACTATACCGATCCTATTCAGCCAGGGCCCATGCGTAGGAAGGATTGTTTTTAACTACATTTCACTTAGAACGGTTAGGCTACCTTATCCGTTAGGTATGAGTGCTTTTGGTTTGAGTACTTGTATCTGACCGTGGCTTGGAACAATAACTTGTCGCGGATTAGTTTGTCACATCTTGTCCTTGTTTGGTTGTAGGTGTGACTTACTACTTCGATGAGAAGATATTGAACCTTTTTGGGGTTCGGATACCATATTGGATTCTTAGCATGGAAAGATACGTCACCGTGAATTAGTTTACCATCTCCTGTCCTTGTTTGGTTGGGGGGATGGTATACTCGTTCAATAGGTGTGTATTGGACCATGTTATAATTCAATTGACTTATTTATTTGAGCAATATTTATTTAGTTTATATGGCATGATATTATGTGTCTTGTTACGTCCCTCTGAGGACCTGGTTATCTCTCCAGTTGTGTGCTCTTATCTTTCGCAGGTGCTGTAGTTCTAGTCGTGACCATCTCCATTTCTTCGAGGATGATTGCGCTTGGATTGTCTTCGCTTCGCTCGCCAAAAATCATTTTTTTTCTCATGTATTTTTTCTTTACTTGTTGGTAGTGGATTTGTCTTCGCCCAACATATTGTATCAAGACAATTCATTATCATTATATGATATCTTTTATTCATTTATTTTGTGTGGATGAGATAAGTTATGGTTCTACTGCATTTTATAGCTTATGTATTCCTACGAGGTTTCCATATATTGGAGTGTACTTCGTATGAATACAGCTGGCATGTCTACGTTCCTAGTCCTACGTATTTTGGGACTGGGGCGTTACATATTTTTGTGGTAGCCCATGCAGGTCAAGATAAATTGTTTGGTTACTTTACCGTGCCAAGCAAGCCTGCGAATAGGATTAGAAGTGTAGGATCTCATCCACATACTTGACCTCTTTCCTCGATTCCATATTCGACCGAATCATCGATTGCATCTTGCTTGATTCCTTCTATCATAAATTCTTATCTTCCCTTCGTGCGTGCTAAAGGTTAGACAGGTGACCCTACTAGTTAGACGTGTTTTCTTGTCCCAAAACACCATTAGTTTAATTCTTTAAGTTGGGTAGAATACCCCACGACTTGACACGCCCTTGACCATTAAGGAAATACCAATAGTACTATCTAGGCCATAGAGACTAGAGAAATTTAACCCTTTTGGTCAACCAAACCTTGGACAATAAAATCATAGAATGATGGTATAGGAATAAACAAGACTTAGATCCTTATGACTCTTAGACCATTCATATTTGTTTTTATTCATCTATTATCGTGCCTATATTTTACTATCTAGATTAATGATGCTAATATAGCCTAGTATTTGCAAGCTAAATTTTTTATCGAGCTTGATCAAGACATATGCTATAGAGTGGCCACTCACTAACATATTGTCTAATCGGAACCGGAGCATGATTGTCTGATCAACCAAGTACACTTTGGTTCGCTTATATCTATCGTTCTACGTGGATGGGGACATAGCTAAACTTGTCCTTTAGAGTCCCATCCACGACTGCCTTGACAATTCCTTTAAAAAAAATTTGTCGTCTTTGAATCACGTATTCGTACTCGATAATATCATCTTTAAACCCCTTATTGCTTTCGCCTTCACCCATTTTTGAAGGACGAAAGCGTTGTACTAGCACTTCCTCTAGCCTTCCTATCGATTATGACCATACCGTATTATTTTCTATGATCTAGATCGCAATTTCTTACGACATAATTTTATAAAAATATTGTCATTGTTTGATCCCCATCGATATCCCCTTGCGTCTTCTCACCCCCTACTAATTCTTAATTTCGAGGACAAAATTCTTTTAAGTTGGGTAGGATGTAAAACTCCTAAATTTCTACTATATTTTTTTAAAATTAAATTTGGTACTGATTTAAAATTTTGTATTGTACGTCGCGTAGTCGTATTTTATATCGCGCACGAAAATTTTATTTTTTCTTGCTCGTCGAGTGCGAATATGTGCGAGTGTACATATTTTAGAAAAATACTTTTCTAATTTATTATACACTTTCAAAATATTCCATATAATTATTATTCTTGCTATAAAAAGCCTTTTGTTTTTAAGAGTTATTAATCATAAATAATATTTTATTATGTACTAGGAAAAGTATGCATTATTTGTGCTTATATATATTTCATAAATATTTATTTAAATTTATTTCTAAATAATAATGTATTTTTAAAATTATTATGATTAGTATTTTTGGAAAATATATTTCGAAATTATTGTGGAGATTTAAATCTTGAATTGAATTTATGGATTTATTTAAATAGTTAATATTTGAAATTTGATTTATCCCATTTGATTTTGAACTAAAAATTAATTGGATTTAAATTGGATTTGTATTTGAATTTAGATTTGAATTCATTGATTTAATTTAATAATTATCTATTGGGGTTTTAAACTATCATAATTCTTATCCAATTGGGAATTCCCACATCCTATAAAAAAGCAGGTACTCCTCCAACTTTTTATTAATTTCTCCACAATTCACACCCACAAATAATTCTCCAACGTGCGTGCATCGTGTCCGTGTTCCACCATCCATAATCTTATTCCATTGTTTACAATTACATCAATCGTCGGACACATCCTCGACACGACTTCGACTCCACCCGTCACGTAGGACAAAAACCCAATATACCCCTGTCGTGTCCGACACCCCGGACACGACGACCACAACCAACTAAACCCTATTCCTAAACTTAACCTAGGCTCGGCCAAGTCCACCACCCTATAGGACAACCACAACCCGCCATGGTCGTCGCCTCCACCATAGCCATCGTCCGGCCATCCCCACTGCCAACACAACCCGTCCACCGCTACTGCCATCACCACCTCCGTCTCCACCGTCCCTCACGACCAACCTCTCTCCACCATCTCCACAGATTTTGGTCGTCAACACGGCAAAACCACCTCCACGCTGCCGCCGCGTGCTTGTCGCATGCTCCGCCCCAATACCCCGGCCAACCGCCGGAGCCCGACCAAAATCCAGCCACATCCGCAACCCAAAACCAATAGAAAACCTAAATTAAACACACCACCACCACCACTTACCTCTGAATCGTCGCGCCGGCCGTGCCGTCCCCCGCACTTTGCCCCAATCTTGTCGAACCGTCGGCCGAGCTGGGACAGCACCGCGCCTCCGCCACGTTTCTCCCCTCGAGCCGGCGTACACTTCAACCCGAGTCTCCGCAGTTGTGCGTTACACGGTCCGGCGAGTCTCCCGCAGCTCCGCGAGCGCGGGCACCCTCACGCCGGAGCGGTCGCACCCAGCCTTTCCGCGCATGGCGAGAGCCTCCCGCTCCCCTTCTCCTCCGTAGCTCGGCCGCAGATTCGCCTCATCATCGCCCCCTTTTTCCTCTACCGACTTCCCCATCCCTCCTCCTCCACCGCGTCAGCCATAGCCGGGCCGCACGTGCGTTTCCCTCCGGTCCTGCCGCTCTCACGAACATCCTCCTCCATCGTTACCCCTATCCGCCGCCTCCATCCACCTGCCGGAACCCCGAACTCCTCGATTTTCCCCTCCTCGTCACCGCACACCCTCCGCGCTTCCGCCCGTCCTCACCAGCCCAGCGCGCCTAGCCTCATCCTCTGCCGCAACGCGCAGTCTGCGCCGTCGGAGCTCCGACTCCCCGCTCCTTCCCACACTTCCTCTCTCTCTCCCCCTCTCAATCCTTAAGATTTTTGGTTGTTTTGTTTTTTCTCTTATTAAGAAAGGCAGCAGCTGCCATTTGTGGGAAAAAGGTTGTTGTGTTTTTATTTTTATTTTTATTTTCTTTGTTTTGTTTTGTTTGTTTTTTTGTTTACGGTTATTATTTTTCTTTTCATTATTGTTTCATATCCCTTCTTTCTTTGTTATTATTGATATTATTATTATTTTATTATTATTATTGTTATTATTAGTATTTTTGTATTGTTATTATTATTTTGTCTTATTAAAATATATATATAGTAGTATTTCTAAATTGTTGGTTACAAAGTATAATATTGGACTTTGAACTTATTAGGGCTTTTATATTACTTCGACAATATATATATATATATATATATATATATATATATATATATATATATATATATATATATATATATATATATATATATATATAATATTTGTAAATGATTCTAAAAAGTTCATGAATATCTTCCTAATTTTATATTATTTATGGTATTTTAACTACGGATTGGGACTCTAAAAATATTCTTTTTAAAATTTTCTAATCTAATTTTATTATAGTTGGATATCAAAATAATTCCTATGTTTTCAAATATTATTTTGACTACTATAATATAGTTTCCAAATACGATAATTATTTTCTAAAATAGTTATATATATATATATTTTTTATTTAAACAAATCTATTCAATTATCGATCTTGTCTCTCTGGTCATATTCGTATCTTCTTCCAAATCTCGAACTTATTTATATCGTCCCTAGCTAAGTTGACCGTTCTGGATCCAATGGAACTGTCCGTGCCACCACCCGAGGTCACCATGTATAGTTGTTGTACCGAAGTTGCAGTTCATGCCAGCTTGATCATTGCAGCACACCAGGCATTCTACCAGGCAAGACACCTTGCTATTTGCTGTTTATTTATTTTAGCTCATATTTCATGCATTGTTCATTATTTTTTTATGCAAAATAAACTGTGGTACATGGCATAACCTGTTAGAACTTACTGTTCATTTATATTTTCTGCTATGTATTATGTTTCTTACACATTAAACCTAGATTTAAGGGACCACCTTTGTGTGTTGCATTCATGGACTTGACACGTTATACCACAAAGTTGTGTGTCGCATGTAGAATACGAAAGTGCGTGATTGGCTGGCCACCAGTACGTACAAGCCGTGCGATAGGAATAACCGCTAATAGAAATTGCATGATTAGTTTGACTTAGAGGTTATAGAGGTTTACTGTTGTGGATACAACAGAGTAGGCATTGGGCGGGGAGGACAATTCCTTAGCGTATGGGCTTCGATGTACTTTCCCTTGTGACCCGAATTCTCTGCTGGAGATACGGGGTTGTTGACCCATGATTACTGACGGCCACTGACGATTCTGTGGAACGTCATACTCTTATTGATTGGGCCTCTAGTGCCCCAAGGGGGAGACTATGCCGATCCTATTCAGCCAGGACACGTGCGTAGGAAGGATTGTTTTTAACTACATTTTACTTAGAACGGTTAGGCTACCTTATTCGTTAGGTATGAGTACTTTTGGTTTGAGTACGTGTATCTGACCGTGGCTTGGAACAATAACTTGTCGCATATTAGTTCATCACATCTTGTCCTTGTTTGGTTGTAGGTGTGACTTACTACTTCGATGAGAAGGTATTAAACCTTGTTGGGGTCCGGATACCATATTGGATTCTTAGCATGGAAAGATACGTCACCGTGAATTAGTTTACCATCTCCTGTCTTTGTTTGGTTGGGGAGATGGTACGCTCGTTCAATAGGTGTGTATTAGACCATGTTATAATTCAATTAACTTATTTATTTGAGCAATATTTATTCAGTTTATATGGCATGATATTATGTGTCTTGTTACGTCCCTCTGAGGACCTGGTTATCTCTCCAGGTGTGTGCTCTTGTCTTTCGCAGGTGCTTTAGTTCTAGTCATGACTATCTCTATTTCTTCGAGGATGATTGCGCTTGGATCGTCTTCGCTTCGCTCGCCAAAAATCATTTCTTTTCTCATGTATTTTTTCTTTACGTGTTGGTAGTGGATTTGTCTCCGCCCAACATATTGTATCAAGACAATTCATTATCATTATATGATATCTTTTATTCATTTATTTTGTGTGGATGAGCTTAGTTATGGTTCTACTGTATTTTACAGCTTATGTATTCCTACGAGGTTTCTATATATTGGAGTGTACTTCGTATGAATACGGCTGGCATGTCTACGTTCCTAGTCCTACGTATTTTGGGACTGGGGCGTTACAGAGCTACGCTACTGTTTTTAATATGTCAAGGTATGAATATTGAATATACAAATATCATTTTGTCAATTATTAATATGGGAGAGATTGTTGACACAAAATTACAGTCAACCATATATTGATACAATTGACAACATGATACTTGTAATATTTCAATACGACACATGAAGACTGAATTCAGTACAAGCCAGACGACAGCTCGCACCTGCAATGTTTCACAGTTTGAGTCTGTATTTTTCACTTTATTTGAGTCTAGACTTATGTAAACTGAGCTGTGCTGAGCATTTTGAGACTTAGACTATACCTATACCTCAAGTCAAAAGCCCTACCTAACATCCAAACAGCCCATTGGCCCATTAGACCAATTCTGTGCTTTGGAGACAGAGTTCGGGCCGAACTCTGCCTCCACACAGAATTCGGGCCGAACTCTGCCTCCTTAATTCCAGGGCCCTAATTTTAGGGTTGGCTGGATGCAAGTTGTCCAACGGCCAAATTTTTGAATGTTCCAACCAGAATTCTGGCCGAATTCTGCCTGTATGGTATCCTATAAATAGGCCATGAATTCTTTCATTTTTATTCATCCAATCTTCTCTTTTCTTCTCTCTAAAGCCTTATACAAGCCATACCCTTCTCATCTACTAGCTACAAGCTCCCTAAGCCTCAAAGTGCTCAGTACTTTTCAGTTAGGAGTTTGTGCAAGAGTTCAAGAAGTCGCTTGGAAAACTCCAAGCATCGCCACTGCGATCACTGTAAGAAGTTGACGTGCTCTTCTGAAGAAAAGGCACGGGATGTAACTACTATTTCACAAATAGTGGATTTAATCCTGAGGTAGAGTTCTCAGGCCTGGACTAGTCCTCCACGAGAAAAACTAGGTTAAAATCGGCTGTGTTTGCGTATGCTTTCTTGCTCTTTACTATTTTCGTATTTACTCTGATTATTTTCTGCTGGTGAAAGAGTTTAATTTTTTAATTGGACATTATTGTCATAAACTCTATTCACCCCCCTTTAGAGTTGCCTATTGGTTCTTCACACGACACTTGTTTAATTCTTAATTACTGCCAAGTCTTCTACATAAATCTATTAGCAGTTATATCCTAATGCACGGCCTGTGTGCACCAATGATCAGTCGGCACGCAAGTTCGCATCTATATGCAATTCATAACTTACACACAATTCGTGGCACATCGTGACAGTTTATGAGATGCACTAAACATACGGTGGTCCCTTAACTCTAAGCCAATTGAATAAAGTATAATAATTTGCATCTATATATATTTTTGAAAGAACAACATAAAGAAAAAGCATGCATGATATTGATCAAGAAATTAAACAGTAAAGACAAGGTGTCTTGCCTGATGTGTCGCCTGGTATGGTACAATAATCCGACAAGTCCTGTTCGTCCAAGAGCCATGGTCGATATGTAAGGGCCCGGTATTTCATGAGAAGAGAAACGTGCGATCAGTCGTGGTCAATGGTAAAAATCGAGGAGATATTGTGAAGAACATACTCCTACTATTTTTAGAAAAGTATTTCTAATACTTAAGACTAGATTTTTATTAGAAAAATAATTTTGGTAAATACTTGAAATCCAAAAACCGTTTTAGGAAAATTTTTGCATAAATAGAATAATCATATTTTTATTTACTTGATAAATAAAAATACGGGAATACATTTTATAATTTGGAAACTACTATATATTTTTGTCAACAAAATTTGTATAAGAAATTAAATGCTAAAAAAATGATAAACCCTATTTTTATACATATTTGTAAATGTTTATACCGATTTATTTCTAGTTTCTATTAAATAAGAAAAATAATATCCTTAATAATAATAATAATAATAATAATAATAATAATAATAATAATAATGATAATTATAATAATAATAATGTTATTGTTTTGTAAAGGAGACCCATATACAAAACAAAGAAAAGAAAAAGAAGAATAAAAAATAAAAAAAATATAAAGTTAATACATATAATCAACTACTAGTACTACTGTCTTCTTCAACCAAAAGTGGTTCTTAATTTTCGAGAGTGAGGAGAGGGATTAGTAGATAATATAAATCCCACTGTTCTTTCCAAATGGTCACAGTAAGAGAGAGAAAAAAATTGAGAAAGAAGAGTGAGATGGGAGAAAGAGGATGGAGCGGGAGAGAGAGAGAGAGTAGAGAGAGAGAGAGAGAGGGGAAGGGAATTTACCAGATCGGGGCCGACGGAAAGTCGGAGAGTTCGGACCTGTCTCTACTGGCAGACGCGTCAGGCTGGGAGGAGGCGGCGGCGCGGCGGCCTGGAGAGGAGCGCCGGCGGACGAGGGTTTCCGGAGATGGCGGCGAAGGGGGTTTGGAGACGGAGGTGCTGTGGATTGGGCGTGCGGCCGGTCAGTCGACGGAGGCGGACGCCGGGGAGCGGCGTTCGCGGGTGGAGGGCTGGGTGCTCGAGCGGCGGGCGGCCTGGAGATGTGGCTACGGTGGCAGCGGCCATAGAGGACGCTGGTGGAGGGTTCGTACGCACGGGCGGCACGGGTGTCCTCCGACGGAGGCGCGGACAGGTTAGGGTTTGTGTTTATTTTCTCTTCTGGTGTCTATTGGTAGTTGTTTATGGCGGCGGTGGTCAGAAAGGTGGCTAGGACAATGGTGGCGGGTGGTGGTGACAGAGAAACGGTCGGTGGATGTCGGGAGGCTGAAGTTGGGTGTAGGTCAGTGATGGTGATGAATGCAATGGTGGTGGTCGGTGGACAGCAGAGGTGGTTGCGTCAGGAAGGGTTGTCGGTGCTACGAGAAGAGCGGGGCTGCAGAGTCAGGACGGAAGGAGTCTGTACACGTGTCCTGCGAGACACGGGACGAGTGGTGTCCAGAACTGTCGGACACAGATGCAGGATGTAATTGTACTAGAAATATAGTAGAAGAAAAGACGACACAGATACGATGCACGATGGATATTTTGGTGGAGAATTGGATTGTGGAAAATTGATGGAATTTATGGAGGAGTACCTGCCTATTTATAGGATGTGAAAATTCCCATTAGGATAAGGATTGGGAAGTTTAAATCCCCCATTAGATAATTTTAAAAATGAAATCTAAATTAAATTCCAATTTAAACTTAGATAAACTAAACTCAAATTAAATATAAATTCTACCTTTAAATTTTTTTAAATTAAAACCATAAAATCAAATCAAGATTTAAAATGGCCACAATAATTTTCAAATATGTTTTTCTAAAATACCAATAATAATAATTTCGAAAATAATAAATATTTTTAAATATTTTTTTGAATAATAAAATATTAATATCAATAAATTCAAAAAATGGAATTATATATATAAATTTTAAATTTATGTACCTCGTATGAATATTTGCATAATACCTCGTTTTCAAAATTACTATTTATAAACCTTTTATAATGTAAAATAAAGAGTTGAAAATTCCAATATGACGTATTTTACAACTTTAAATAATAAAATATATATATATTTTTTTATTATTTGAAAACCAAACTTCAAAAAAGTTTTACAAAAATATGTACCTCGCACATATTCGCACTCGGCGAGCAATTTACGAAATACGCCATTTGCGCACAACGTATAATACGACTACGCGATGTACCATACAAAAATTTTAAATCAGTACCAAAATTGATAAAATTATAGTAAAAAATTTAGGGGTTTTACACTATTTATGCCATTCTACCAAAAGTACTAACGGACATCACGGTACATCTTCGTACCACCGGAATGAATAGAATACTGAGAACTGTGAGCTTCTGCCATGATCTCCTGTCTGATATCTCCACTGGGTACACAAAGACGCCTTCCATTCCGAAGTGTACCATCCTCATGGATACATAACTCTGGTCTTCGTCCTGCTACACATTCTGCCATAAGCCGCTGAAGCTTGGAATCTGTTGACTGTGCCATCCGGATCCTCTCGACTATAGTGGACTGAACTTGCATGCTGGCCATTAATGCCACATTGGTAGGAAGGACAACCTCTATACCCAGCTTCCGAAGATCTGCTAATAACTCTGGTTGCGCTGTTAGAAAATAAACTCTGGCTCTTCTGCCCAATGCATCTGCAGCGACGTTGGCCTTCCCAGGATGATACTGCAGGTTGATGTCATAATCCACAAGCAGTTCTAACCATCTCCTCTGACGCATGTTAAGGTCCTTCTGAGTAAAAACATACTTCAGTCTCTTGTTGTCGGTAAAAATATCCACCCGGTCTCCATACAAATAATGTTTCCAAAGCTTAAGTGCAAACACTACTGCTGCCAACTCTAAGTCGTGGGTCGGGTAATTCTTTTCATGATCACGAAGTTGACGTGACGCATAAGTTATTACCTTCCCATGCTGCATCAAAATACATCCTAAACCTCTGTCTGAAGCATCGCAATATACTGAAAATCCTCCGGTCCCATCTGAAAGCGTGAGAATGGGTGCCATCAAGCCTCACTTCAAGTTCTCAAAATATTCCTGACACTCGACCGTCCAAACAAAGTGCATATCCTTGCGGGTCAACTGGGTCAATGGCGGTGAAATTCAAGCAAAGTTTGAAATAAATCGCCGGTAGTAGCCGGCCAAGCCAAGAAAACTGCAAACTTCTGCAACTGTGCTAGGTACTGGCCACGTCTCGATAGCCACAATCTTCTGGAGATCCACTTCTACTCCTCCTCTGGTAATGATATGACCCAAGTATGAAATACGATCGAGCCAGAACTAGTATTTACTGAACTTCACATACAACTGGTACTCTCTGAGAATCTGGAGGACAACTATGAGATGCTGCTCATGCTCTGCTACACTCTTGCCGTAGACCAGGATGTCGTCTAGAAATACAATCATGAACTGATCCAAGTAAGGCATGAAGATACGATTCATGAGGTCCATGAATACAGCAGGTGCATTGGTTGCTCCAAATGGCATAACAAGGAACTCCTAATGCCCATATCTAGATCTGAAAGCTGTCTTCGGGATGTTCTGCTCTCTGACTCTTATCTGATGGTATCTTGACCGCAAGTCAATCTTCGAGAATACTGCTGCCCCTTGAGTTGATCAAACAAGTCATCTATCCTCGGGAGAGGGTATTTGTTCTTGATTGTCACTGAGTTCAAGGTACGATAATCTACACATAATCTGGACGTACCATCCTTCTTTTTCATAAGAAGCATCGAGGTCCCCAAGGCGATCCACTTGCAAGAATGAATTTCTTGGTCCTGAGTTCTTCAATCATCTTATACAAGATCTCCAATTCTGATAGTACCATCCTGTAGACTCTCTCCGACACTGGGGCTGTCCCTGGGATCAAGTCGATAGAAAACTCGATCTCTTGTTCTGGCGGCATTCCTGGAAGCTCTCCTGGAAAAACATCTGAAAACTCCTCGACTATCCGGGGTAACTGCACTGCTGCTACTGCCATACGCAATACTGGAGGAGAAGGTTCAACTTCGCCTCGGGAAAAGGAAAACTCTGGCCCGCCTGGAATGCTAAAAATAACCCTGCCAATATGGCAGTCTATCCTAGCATACTGGTTCCTTAGCCAATCCATCCCTAAGACCACATCATAATCGGCCATCGGAAACTCTATCAATCTAGTGGGGAACTCTCTACCGCTAACTATGATCCGACACGAGAAAAGCACTCTATCTACTCACACAAGACCGTTACCAGCAAGTATATTGAGCCTTACTGATAATAACTCGGGCTCTAGTCCCATCCGTGTCACGAATCATGCAGACATGAATGAATACGATGCACCAGAATCAAATAACGCTGATGCTGGAAAGGAGTTGACGAGAATAGTACCTGCCACTACCTCACCTGGTGCCAATCCTTCTTCTACGGTCATCGCCATCGCCTGATGTAATGACCATTGTTCGTATTACGTATTTTGGTATACGTGTACGTAATTTTATCTCGTATTGTATGCCTCCTTGCATGGTTTATTTGGGCATATCATTGCTTGGTTCATTTTGGTTCGGTTCGGCTTGGTTTGGTTTTGTTGTGAATCAACCCCTACCTACCACCACCATCATCATTTATTAACTCCAACCCTTTCTCTCTCCTCATTTACTCTTCTTCTTTCTCACCATTACACTTCACCTACTTGAGAGAGAGAAAGAGCTTAGGAAAGTACATCTTGCTTCATGGAGGAACTCAACTTTTGTTGTTCCATTCTCTTCCTTACAACATTCTGAGATACTTTAGTACTTAGCATTTTTAATTTCTATAGCTAAATTTATGTAGATCTAAATTTATTTCATTTTTGGATTTCTTGGGTTTTGATCTACTTAACCTTGTTATTTCTAAGTTTTGATGGTTCCATGTTGAAGAGAATTTTATTCTGTCCCAGTTTGACCTATGGAAGTTCAGATTTTGAACTCGGATAAAGGATTTATGGAGGTTGGAAGTATAGCCTTCATGATTCTTCTCCTCATAAATTGGAGAAGAAGAACAGTGCTTGACCGCATGGCAATTCATGCGGCAAGTTTTCTCCTGGCCGCATGGCCTTAGCCGGTCGCATGAAACTTTCCCTGAGCCGTATGGCCTTAGCCTGCCGCATGAAACTTTCCCTGAGCCGCATGAACTCTTAATCCTAGCTGCATGAGACACTCTTCCCTCCGAGCCGCATAAGACCCCCCCTTTTTTACTTCTCAGCCGCATGAGTTAACTTTCTCTGAGCCGTATAAGACTCAGCCCTTTCCAGCCGCATGACATTGCTTGGGTTCCTGGCAGCATGAGCTCTGATTGGTTCCTAGCCGCATGGACTTCTTCCCTTAAGCCGCATGTACGCCCCTCCTTTCCTGGCCGCATAAGACCCTGTCATCCCCCAGCCGCATGGACTTCTTCCCATGAGCCGCATGCGTGCCCCCCTCTTTTCTTGGCCGCATAAGACCCTGTCTTCTCCCAGCCGCATGGACTTCTGATCCCGAGCCACATAAGACCTGATCTCCTGGCCGCATAAACCCAGTCTTCCCGAGCCGCATGTGCCCTTGAACCCTGACTGTATGAACCCGAGTCGCATGAGCCTGCTGATTCTTGGCCGTATGGCCTTAGCCTGGCCGCATGACTCCTTCTTTCCCTCCAGCCTTGTTATTTTAATTATTTTATTATGCTCATGCCTTATGACCCACTGTGTAACTTGGGTCTCTTGATAGAATGTTTGTACTATGTTATCCTGTACATGTATCCTGAACACGACAGTGACCCGTAGTGGTACACTCTTGATAAGTAACATGACATGGTAGTGGCCTGTCATGGCGCACTCTTGACAAGTAAACCTGACATGATATGCCTCGATATGCTGTTGTGACGGCTAACCTGATATGACAAGAATGAATGACCTGGACACCGTGGACGATTGTGCTTGTACAAATGAACCAGTCTTATTTTGTATCATATTTAGGACAGGGACCCCTGAGTACCACGGTCAGGGGTACCTATTGAATTGACTAAGGCTAGTAACTAGAATAATCCAGTAGTCATGAAGAGATTTTCCCAGCTACATGCAATCCTGTTTTTTGGGCGTCCCATCTGGGATTTGTAGCCTGCCGTCGAGTAGGGCACATTTCCAGCACACAGTCATGTAGTGCACCCTTCAAGCTACTTAAGGGTACATGCATTTCTTGGACGATGTACCCACCTGAAATCAATCCCTAATTGCGTCTGAATAGCCTGGATGGTCTGCACGGCTTGTGGCTGTTGGAATAATCTTACTGCATCTTGCTAGTAACTAGGCCTGTGATAACCCTAGTTAGTTAAAGTATCATGCCGTACTTATTGTGTGGCCGTAAATGTTGGATGGAGTCTAATCAGTCTAGTCTTTTCCTGATCTTGCACAAGATTGTTACATGACCGGATGGCTTGTATTTATCTCATCGATAAATGGTAGGAAACCAAGTTTCGTTCAGATGAAGGATTACCACCCCGGTCCTGGTTTGGTTTACGGGTTGTAACCTGGTTATCTGAATAGTTCCATGGTTATCTCGTCATATATCATCCTGATTTTTTTTTTATATTTCCAGTTCTTACTATTTATTTATACTCTTGTGCTAATTGCTGGTTTTAGTTCTTAAGTGAAGCCTCCTTTGAGGCACTTGTTCTTTCTGGGATCTAACCCAACTGGTTTTGTATGGCCAGATTTTGGAGCAGCTCCAGAGGATCTACCGACCTTCCAGCCAGATGGTGACCACTAGAAGGAATCCTGACAATGAGTGGGTTTATTTTGGCTCTCCCACTCTATTGTAAAAATATTCTTTGAGGCGTTTAGCCGACGAGCACGTGTTAGCTCGATTGTACTTTACTTACTGTCTGCCTACGGGCTATAACATGATTGACAAATCCTAGGGTTGATCATGTATGACTGAAACTCTTGCTAATTTTTACATTTTGTAATGACTAGCTTCATGATAATCCAAATATGTAATGTATGGGATGCCTTACCATTGTATATTTGGTGCTCTGACATCTTATAATTGTATTACTTGCTTGAGATTGAGACAATAGGCTTGTTCATGACCATAAGAGACTGGCGGCTTGTAGTTAAACCTTCATATATTTAGACAGCCGTGACCGTATAGGGAGATGGATTCTATTTTAATATACGTAGCTGGCTATGTATGCCCCTGCTCTCCAGTTGTAACACCCATATCACGGAATACGTATTTTGATCAAGCCTGCATGTATCTTGGACCTGTATTTTGTTTTCTCAGATTCTGGCCTGTAATTGTATTTTGGCTTGACTTGCAGATTTTGGTTCTCGTAATTGGGTTTTACCTGGCTTAATTTTCTTTTGTGGAGAAGGATTGGTTTAGTTTGATTTGGTTTGGTTCAACATGCATTGGACCATAATTGGTTATCCTCTACCTTCATTCCACCACAACCCACCCTCTTTATTTTCCCCACCTAACACTCTCTCTCCTTATTACTTCCCTCCATTAATTTCTTCTTCTTCTTCCTCCTTCCTCCACCAACACCATAGGTAAGTGCACCTTTCCACCACATGAGAACCACTTTTTATTTGTTCATTAGCTAGAGTAGGCCATGGTGATGAACATTAGAACTTGAAATTTTGTGATTTGGAGTCTCCATTGTTCTAGATCTAGGTTTTAACTATTTTCGGATTTACATGATTTTGATCTATTTTGGTTGTGTTTTTGGGGATTTTGATGCTTCCATGTGGAAGAGAACTCAATTTTACTCAAGTTAGAACTTTGAAAATCTAGATTTGGCTTTGATTTGACAAAGATATGAAAATTTGAATTTCTTGGTGTTCTTCTCGGCCTGGAGTAGCAGGCTGCAGCCTGCGCTCTTTAGCGCAGTGCTGGACTGCGCACCCCCTCTCGGCCTGCTCTCTTTAGCGCAGCGCCGACCGCGCTGCTTGCCTCTTGGCGAACTGCGCTCAGCCCCATGCGCCAACCATTCCTGCGCAGTTTACTCCTGCGCAGTCTGCTCCTGCGCAATCCACCCCTGCGCAGTTGGCACCCTGCGCAGCTAACACCCTGCGCAATCCAACCCCTGACCCCTTGCGCAAACCATTGGCTCTTGGAGTTTTGGTTTTATTTCTTTAAGTTTG
This sequence comes from Iris pallida, assembly GCA_029216955.1. NCBI lineage: Eukaryota > Viridiplantae > Streptophyta > Magnoliopsida > Asparagales > Iridaceae > Iris > Iris pallida. The sequence continues at coordinate 23,120,243 of JANAVB010024400.1, read as the reverse complement.
GCTCCTCTATAGCCATGTATATTGATATTATATTAGATATTTTACGCCCATTTTATATCCTTACGCCTTTTGTCATGAACTTGGTTTTACTTAATATGTTTGGAATGACTACATTGCATGGTATGGCAAGGAACTATCATAACACGACAGTGATCCATAGTGGTGCACTCCTGACATGACGAAGCCTGACATGATAGTGGCTCGTCGTGGCGCACTCCTGACAAGTACCCTGACAAGATTTATCTTGATGCTGTTGCGACGGCTAACTTGACTCGTATAATCAACTTGTCTTATCGTGCATCATGTCTAGGACGTGACTCCCTGGTTCCCACGGTCAGGGATTCATACTAAATATGGATTAGGCTAATGACTAGATCAAACTATAGTTCATGGAGAATTTCCAGTCACAAGCAATCTCGTTATCTGGGCGCTCTTAATTGGACTTGTAGCTTGCCGACGAGTAGAGCACATTTCCAGCACACTGTCATGTGTTGCACCCTCTAAGTCACCTAAGGGTATATCGTCTCCGGGGCGACGTACCCAACCATACTCTCAACCCGCGGAAGGATAACTGGATGGTCTGCAGGGCTTGGGACTGGGAATTTCTCACTTGCATCTTGTTAGTAATTAAGGCTTGTGATAACCTTAGTTAGTTAAGTAGTAAGCCGTAGTAATTGCTTGGCCGCTTTATGAATGGATGGAGTCTAGCCTTGTCTAAGTCTTGTCTAGTCCCTGTACCTGGCTACTCTTGTACATGCTTGTTTTACTTATCTCTAACAATAAATTGGTAGAGACAGAGTGCTGTTCAGGCGAATGGTTACAACCTCGGTCCTTGTTTGGTTTACGGGTTGTAACCTGGTTTCCAGAATGGTCCCACGTCCCTAGTCGTTTATTGTCTTGTTGCACTCTTTATTTACTTGTACTTTCTTCCATTTCTTTTCTTATGTTCTGATATGCTGGCTTTTGTTCTTATTTCGTGGCCTCCTTTGTGGTACTTGCTCTTTCTGGGGTTTGACCCAGCTGGTTTTGTGTGGCCAGATTTCGGAGCAGCTCCCGAGGATCTTCCGAACCTCCAGCCCGTTGGTGGTGTAATACCCAGTTTTCTGAAAATGGGGTATTTTTGAAAATTTATTATTTTAATTATTAATAATGATGATTTAGTCATGATATGATTTTTGGTGATTTTTAGTGTAATTAAAACCATTTTCTAAGTCATGACTTTTGACTTTGTGATTTACTAATGAAACCCTAGTGTAACCTTAGAGTTGCTTGTCCTAGAGACCAACCATGATCATGTGAGCCTAGTCATAAGTTTAGAACATCAAAATTGTGGTTTTAGCCTAAGGGGTATTTTGGTAAATTTTTAGGAATTAAGTAGGATTAGGGAGATTTTACTATTCATGGACTTTGATTAGTGACTTGATAATCCCTAACCTAGTTACCCTAATCTATAGGTTAACCCCTAACCTAGAATGACCAAGGGTTAGATTTTATCATGAATCAAGATGTCAAAATATCTATTTTTACTTTAATAGATATTTTGCTTGATTTATGCAAAATATCCATTTAAGGCACAAAAAGTCCTTAGCTTAGCCAAGAAGTTTTGAACTCCCCATGCCTAGTATGGCCGGCCAAGTGACCCCATGACAGCCCCTTGCCCCCCCTCTCTCCTATATAGCTAACACTTAGTTCATATTCCCATAGTTACATGAAAAATCAAAACCAAGAAAAACCTAGAAAACCTTCCACTCATTCTTCCATAACTTCTCATTTCAAGAGCTTGAACCTCTAGTTTTCTCCATTAGGTCACCTACAATCTAAGGGAACCTAGGGAAGTGTGCTACTCAAGTTTCACCAAGAGAGGACAAGTTGAGGCTAGAGGATACATCACCCTCTTTTAGGGATTTTCAAGACTTTGTGCACCAAGAGGTAATTATTCCTAAACCTTGTTAATATAGTGTTTTTCCTCACAATTGCATGCATCTAGGTAACCCTAGCTCTGTTTTTAGGTTTGGTAAATTTTAGGGTTTGTTTGGTGTCGTATCGGACACGTATCCTATTTGTCAAAACATTAAATTTTAGTGTAAATAGCTCACTGTCACATGAAAATTTACTCACTGTTTTGTAAATGTATTTGAACCAAAATGAAGCCTAGACCTAGCTAACCCTAACCCCTACTCACTGAGCACAAGTTGGCCTTGTGTCGTGTCCAAAACTGGACACAAAGCCCTCGGGACACACTGCACAGTACACAGGGAAAATGCCCTGCTACCACTGTGTCAGTTCTCACTGGACACGTCACTTGGACACATCAAACTTGACACCCACCTTGGGGTATTGACTGACAGGTCATCTCCAAAGTTTGGGATGACTTCGTGTCGTGTCGGACACGAAATCGACTCTCGAAGGGTCGTTCAGTGCACAGTATACACACACAGACACCTAACTTTGGGCGTGTCGTGTCCACTGTACACGACACGTAGACACTTCGTACTGACACGAGCACGTAGCCTATACTTAGGCGAACACATGGACACAATTTTGTGGTGTCTCGTGTCCTGTGCCACGAATACGAGACACGAGAAAACACGTCAACACGGTCTGAAACACGTATTTTAGGGTTCCGATACGCGTCTCGTGTCCGTTATACACGAAACGTGGACACGTATCAGGCCCATGGACACGAAGCCCAACCCTAGGTGCACCTTCGGGCACGAGCACGAGGCCTGTGTCGCTTTGTGTCGTGTCCTAGGTCGTTTTCTAATTTGTACTGATACGTGTGTATCAGTTTAACCTAGTTTACCCGTGTGACTTTAAAACCTCGTGGACACGCCGTGTCGCGTCGTGACACCGTGTCAGGATGCGAAGATCCTAGTCTAACCTAGGGGCTACAGTTACCAACCAACCTTGGGCCATTTTAGTTTGATTTAGGTTGTGTTTGGTTTAACCTAAGATCTAGGTTTACTGACCAATATTCCATTTCCAGTTTAATTCCCAGTTTTCTAAATTGGATTTTGATTGTTAATTAATGTTGATTTTTTACATATAATGCTATGTTATTATTAGGTTAACATGTTGTATAAATGTTAGTGTGTATGTAGGTGAAATTTGGGGAGAAATGGATGTGCATTCATGTGTTTCCACACATGTGTAAAGGAGGGGCCTGTTTAGTGTATTGTGTGTGTGTGTGTAGAGTGTGTGTGTTCTTGGTGTATTCAGTCACTGTTCAGTGACTAAACAGAGGACCCCCCCAATTTTCAGTCTCCCCTATTCTCTCTCTCTATATGATTCTCTCTCTCTCATTATATCTCTATATATATATTGTATATATATTGTGTATATATTGTATTAGGTATATATATACATATACATATATATGTCTATATGTTATATAGTTGTGTGTATAAATATAAGTTATATATATTTGGGTATGGGTATATACATATTGACCCCTATATATAGGTATAATGTATAGACCCTATTATAGGTGTAAACCTATGAACCCTATAGCCTTGACCTAGGAATACTAACCTATGGGCTATGATACTAGCCTATGGCCATTAGGCCTAACCCTAATTGACTAGTAAACCAAGACTTAGCTAGTTTGACCCCAATTTGACTAAGTGTTGACCAAGGTCAACCTTAGGTCAAATTTGAACTAGCTTAACCTAGTTTTGACTTAAACTAACCTAGAATGACAAGTTTGACTAACCCTAACTAGTTTAACATTGTTTGAGCTAACTTGGACTAGTTTGACCAGTTTGACTTTTAGTGTTGACCAAGGTTGACCAAAGTCAACTATAGGTCAAACCTTGACCTAATTGACCTTGAAAGGATTTAGATGAACTCTAAATGACTTAATGATCTAGGTTTGACTAAACCCTAGACTGTTGACTAGTTGATTATGGTTTGACCCATTCATGGGTAAATTGTGACTTAAAGTTAAATGAGTAGTCCTATGTAAATGAAGATATGTATGGGTTAAGTAGAATACTTAGGAATTAAGTCTTGATTTGAGTTAGACTATGGTTTTAGCTTGATTATAAGGTTAAGGTTGTATTGTACTGTATATTTATATGTGGTATACCTTATATAGGAAGTTGGTTATACCTTAGCTTTGTATTATGGTATCTTAGGTAACCTAAGACAAGTTAGCCTATGGTTAGTTGAGTTAACCTTATAGAGTTGACTTGGATAGTTTACCCTTGACCCAATTACCTTGTTGACTAATCTAAAGTTGACCAGAACCTTGATTAGTCTAAATTTGACTTAAGTTGACTTTTGACCAGATTGACCTAGAATCATGTAGTATGCATTGTATACTCTATTTTTACCATTGTGGATATATTGTGACCTGTTTTACTCTAAATAGGACTCTGTGACACCAGTTCGGACATCTATTCATATCAGTCATACAGGGTGACAGGCGAGTACATTCTCTGATCTTTTCATGCTTGTTAGGACTTATATTCTTGCTTTAGATTACTTTACATGATGCTGTCACGTCATTATCACGGATTGGTACTATATGGATCTTGTTATGCGATGTTACCTCCCTTGGGGTGCATCAGATACAGTTGTCATGTGCTTTTCACGAACATCTTGTATTTCATGTACACCGCTTTCATGTATACTCTTGTGCAAATCTTGTACTCTCATGATCACGTGAGCAACCATGATAAAAACCTCTTGTGCAAGGTAACATAACTTGACTGGATCCTTGTGTATTGATTGGGGAGGGTGAGTAGGAAATGGTTATGTGATCAAAATCCCATCTTGTACAAATTCTTGTGAAATCTTGTGAAATCTTGTATATGTCCTAAGCCCGTTTATATAACCATATCATGCTCTAAATCACAGGTTACCTACAGTTCTTACTTATCATATATATAGATATTTCCAGTTATCAAATCTCTCTCATTTTATATATATTCTTTACAGTTCATGTATCTTACTCTATGCATGCTTTACATTTCCCAACCTGATATGAACTACGTGAGATGTATTGTGCTCGTTCCTGTCCTGACTGGGCCTGTTAAAAATATTACAGATGATGATGGTGACTGTCCTACCTTCTATGGGACACATGAGGGTGACCTTCAGGAGCCTGAGGAGCATCTAGCTCTGTAGAGGGTGTCTAGTCTAGTCTAGTGTTTACAGTTTTCATTTTGTATCGGACTGTTCCGATTGTTAGTTGTGACTTAGTTATATTTCAGGTCTTGTACTTATTTATGTTGGACATCTACTTTGTGTGGTGTGGTAACTCTATATATATATTCAATTTCTTCCTTTCGTCTGATTCCATATCATGCTCTACCTTTCCTAGACTTGTGTTTGAGATAAAGGGTTGAGTTGTTATGTTATACCTCCGTGCGGAGATGACAGGTTTATATGTCTTATTGTTAGATGTTAGTTATTATAGATGACCTATACAGCGTTCTACCGTCGACACTGCGGTGTAGGCTGGACGTACCCACGTTCTCGTGTCCCTAATCAGGGTGCGGGTCGTGACACGTTTTTGTGGTGGCCCACGCAGGTCGAGAGTCGTATTTGTGCGATTTCGTAGTAGCACGACGACTTAGTTGTACTGCTACGAGCCTGCGATAGAATATAGGAATTCAGGTATTAGGATGAGAGTATACTCAATCACTGTTAGGATTTCATGAGAGATTCCGGGACGACCCTTGAGAATCTTATTTTGAACTTCGATATTGAAAACCCTTTTCCTCTTGTTTTAATTCACCCTCACTCCTTGATGTTTAAGGGATCTTGGACTATTTAACCTTATTCATCATTACCTCCCTTATATTTTGACCTTCTTTACTGCTAATTTAGCCTTAGTTTTGCAAGCTTATATTTTATCGAGCTTGATCACGACATATTTTATTGGGGGCTAGTACCCACTAACATATTGTCTAATCAGGGCCGGTGCATGATGGTCTGATCAACCTATTGCACTTTGGTTCGCTTTCATATATTATTCTACATGGATGGAGCCACTTGCAGGTTCTATTCTTTCAAATCCATTCCCATCTTGTTTCATTATATCTGTCTTGAAATCCAATTCCATATGCTCCTACCTATTTCTTATTTTTGATAAATTTGACCTGATAGTTCTTTTGATTTTATCTCTTACTTAGGAGTGGGAGTAGGAGTAGGAGTATGAGTAGCTCTAATTGTTAATATAATCCTTTAGGAATGAATTGATGTATGTGCTATACCTTTGACTTAGAAGAGTAGCTCTAACCATAGAATGGTAAACCTCTTAACCCTATTGATTCATTATTTTCTTACCTACCTAGTCTAATACCCATAGTCACAGACTATCCCATTTAACCTATCCTTGTACTACTATTGCATCACAACTTCTGGTTTAAATTTAGGCCATTGACCATTCCCACTCTAATTATGATCATCGTAGGCACATTATCATGACTTTTAAATTAGGAGCACAAGACTAGTTGTTTTCTCAAAACCAATTTCACAGGCATGACCTAGACTTGACAACCTATACCCATGACCTTAGTATCCCACTAAGGCACACCATTTTATACTTCAATTGCTTAGTACGACTTTTCTGACACAAGACTTCATCCTAAATTACCCCATAGAGTTACTTTTGATTCTAATTTAAATTGAGGACACCCTTGACCTAAACCTACCAGTCCAATTTATTGGACATGACCCAGTATAGGTCTACTACCCACATTTTACTTGTTGACCTTGTATGCTGCTAAGTAGTAACTCTGACATTGATTGTTGAGGGTTTGACCCAGGAGGAGTACGACCATCTAAATTTCGAGGACGAAATTATTTTAAGGAGGGTAGACTTGTAACACCCAGTTTTCTGAAAATGGGGTATTTTTGAAAATTTATTATTTTAATTATTAATAATGATGATTTAGTCATGATATGATTTTGGTGATTTTTAGTGTAATTAAAACTATTTTCTAAGTCATGACTTATGACTTTGTGATTTACTAATGAAACCCTAGTGTAACCTTAGAGTTACTTGTCCTAGAGACCAACCATAATCATGTGAGCCTAGTCATAAGTTTAGAACATCAAAATTGTGGTTTTAGCCTAAGGGGTATTTTGGTAAATTTCTAGGAATTAAGTAGGATTAGGGAGATTTTACTATTCATGGACTTTGATTAGTGACTTGATAATCCCTAACCTAGTTACCCTAATCTATAGGTTAACCCCTAACCTAGAATGACCAAGGGTTAGATTTTATCATGAATCAAGGTGTCAAAATATCTATTTTTACTTTAATAGATATTTTGCTTGATTTATGCAAAATATCCATTTAAGGCACAAAAAGTCCTTAGCTTAGCCAAGAAGTTTTGAACCCCCCATGCCTAGTATGGCCGGCCAAGTGACCCCATGACAGCCCCTTGCCCCCCCTCTCTCCTATATAGCTAACACTTAGTTCATATTCCCATAGTTACATGAAAAATCAAAACCAAGAAAAATCTAGAAAACCTTCCACTCATTCTTCCATAACTTCTCATTTCAAGAGCTTGAACCTCTAGTTTTCTCCATTAGGTCACCTATAATCTAAGGGAGCCTAGGGAAGTGTGCTACTCAAGTTTCACCAAGAGAGGACAAGTTGAGGCTAGAGGATACATCACCCTCTTTAGGGATTTTCAAGACTTTGTGCACCAAGAGGTAATTATTCCTAAACCTTGTTAATATAGTGTTTTTCCTCACAATTGTATGCATCTAGGTAACCCTAGCTCTGTTTTTAGGTTTGGTAAATTTTAGGGTTTGTTTGGTGTCGTATCGGACACGTATCCTATTTGTCAAAACATTGAATTTTAGTGTAAATAGCTCACTGTCACATGAAAATTTACTCACTGTTTTGTAAATGTATTTGAACCAAAATGAAGCCTAGACCTAGCTAACCCTAACCCCTACTCACTGAGCACAAGTTGGCCTTGTGTCGTGTCCAAAACTGGACACAAAGCCCTCGGGACACACTGCACAGTACACAGGGAAAATGCCCTGCTACCACTGTGTCAGTTCTCACTGGGCACGTCACTTGGACACGTCAAACTTGACACCCACCTTAGGGCATTGACTGACAGGTCATCCCCAAAGTTTAGGATGACTTCGTGTCGTGTCGGACACGAAATCGACTCTCAAAGGGTCGTTCAGTGCACAGTATACACACACAGACACCTAACTTTGGGCGTGTCGTGTCCACTGTACACGACACGTAGACACTTCGTACTGACACGAGCACGTAGCCTATACTTAGGCGAACACGTGGACACAATTTCGTAGTGTCTCGTGTCCTGTGCCACGAACACGAGACACGAGAAAACACGTCTACACGGTCTGAAACACGTATTTTAGGGTTCCGATACGCGTCTCGTGTCCGTTATACACGAAATGTGGACACGTATTAGGCCCATGGACACGAAGCCCAACCCTAGGCGCACCTTCGGGCACGAGCACGAGGCCTGTGTCGCTTTGTGTCGTGTCCTAGGTCGTTTTCTAATTTGTACTGATACGTGTGTATCAGTTTAACCTAGTTTACCCGTGTGACTTTGAAACCTCGTGGACACGCCGTGTCGCGTCGTGACACCGTGTCAGGATGCTAAGATCCTAGTCTAACCTAGGGGCTACAGTTACCAACCAACCTTGGGCCATTTTAGTTTGATTTAGGTTGTGTTTGGTTTAACCTAAGATCTAGGTTTACTGACCAATATTCCATTTCCAGTTTAATTCCCAGTTTTCTAAATTATATTTTGATTGTTAATTAATGTTAATTTTTTACATATAATGTTATGTTATTATTAGGTTAACATGTTGTATAAATGTTAGTGTGTGTGTGGGTGAAATTTGGGGAGAAATGGATGTGCATTCATGTATTTCCACACATGTGTAAAGGAGGGGCCTGTTTAGTGTATTGTGTGTGTGTGTGTGTAGAGTGTGTGTGTTCTTGGTGTGTTCAGTCACTGTTCAGTGACTAAACAGAGGACCCCCCCAATTTTCAGTCTCCCCTATTCTCTCTCTCTATATGATTCTCTCTCTCTCATTATATCTCTATATATATATTGTATATATATTGTGTATATATTATATTAGGTATATATATACATATACATATATATGTCTATATGTTATATAGTTGTGTGTATAAATATAAGTTATATATATTTGGGTATGGGTATATACATATTGACCCCTATATATAGGTATAATGTATAGACCCTATTATAGGTGTAAACCTATGAACCCTATAGCCTTGACCTAGGAATACTAACCTATGGGCTATGATACTAGCCTATGCCCATTAGGCCTAACCCTAATTGACTAGTAAACCAAGACTTAGCTAGTTTGACCCCAATTTGACTAAGTGTTGACCAAGGTCAACCTTAGGTCAAATTTGAACTAGCTTACCTAGTTTTGACTTAAACTAACCTAGAATGACTAGTTTGACTAACCCTAACTAGTTTAACATTGTTTGACCTAACTTGGACTAGTTTGACCAGTTTGACTTTTAGTGTTGACCAAGGTTGACCAAAGTCAACTATAGGTCAAACCTTGACCTAATTGACCTAAAAAGGATTTAGATGAACTCTAAATGACTTAATGATCTAGGTTTGACCAAACCCTAGACTGTTGACTAGTTGATTATGGTTTGACCCATTCATGGGTAAATTGTGACTTAAAGTTAAATGAGTAGTCCTATGTAAATGAAGATATGTATGGGGTTAAGTAGAATACTAGGAATTAAGTCTTGATTTGAGTTAGACTATGGTTTTAGCTTGATTATAAGGTTAAGGTTGTATTGTACTGTATATTTATATGTGGTATACCTTATATAGGAAGTTGGTTATACCTTAGCTTTGTATTATGGTATCTTAGGTAACCTAAGACAAGTTGGCCTATGGTTAGTTGAGTTAACCTTATAGAGTTGACTTGGATAGTTTACCCTTGACCCAATTACCTTGTTGACTAATCTAAAGTTGACCAGAACCTTGATTAGTCTAAATTTGACTTAAGTTGACTTTTGACCAGATTGACCTAGAATCATGTAGTATGCATTGTATACTCTATTTTTACCATTATGGATATATTGTGACCTATTTTACTCTAAATAGGACTCTGTGACACCAGTTCGGACATCTATTCATATCAGTCATACAGGGTGACAGGCGAGTACATTCTCTGATCTTTTCATGCTTGTTAGGACTTATATTCTTGCTTTAGATTACTTTACATGATGCTGTCACGTCATTATCACCGATTGGTACTATATGGATCTTGTTATGCGATGTTACCTCCCTCGGGGTGCATCAGATACAGTTGTCATATGCTTTTCACGAACATCTTGTATTTCATGTACACCGCTTTCATGTATACTCTTGTGCAATCTTGTACTCTCATGATCACGTGAGCAACCATGATAAAAACCTCTTGTGCAAGGTAACGTAACTTGACTGGATCCTTGTGTATTGATTGGGGAGGGTGAGTAGGAAATGGTTATGTGATCAAAATCCCATCTTGTACAAATTTTTGTGAAATCTTGTATATGACCTAAGCCCGTTTATATACCATATCATGCTCTAAATCACAGGTTACCTACAGTTCTTACTTATCATATATAGATATTTCCAGTTATCAAATCTCTCTTGTTTTACATATATTCTTTACAGTTCAGGTATCTTACTCTATGCATGCTTTATATTTCCTAACCTGATATGAACTGCGTGAGATGTATTGTGCTCGTTCCTGTCCTGACTGGGCCTGTTGAAAATATTACAGATGATGATGGTGACTGTCCTACCTTCTATGGGACACATAAGGGTGACCTTCAGGAGCCTGAGGAGCATCTAGCTCAGTAGAGGGTGTCTAGTCTAGTCTAGTGTTTACAGTTTTCATTTTGTATCGGACTGTTCCGATTGTTAGTTGTGACTTAGTTATATTTCAGGTCTTGTACTTATTTATGTTGGACATCTACTTTGTGTGGTGTGGTAACTCTATATATATATTCAATTTCTTCCTTTCGTCTGATTCCATATCATGCTCTACCTTTCCTAGACTTGTGTTTGAGATAAAGGGTTGAGTTGTTATGTTATACCTCCGTGCGGAGATGACAGGTTTATATGTCTTATTGTTAGATGTTAGTTATTATAGATGACCTATACAGCGTTCTACCGTCGACACTGCGGCGTAGGCTGGACGTACCCACGTTCTCGTGTCCCTAATCAGGGTGCGGGTCGTGACAGGTGGCGACTAGAAGGAACCCGGGCTACGAGTGTGTTTTCTATTTTGTTTCGCTCACTCTGTTGTAAAAATTATTCTTTTGAGGCATTTAGCCGACGAGCACCTGTTAGCTCGATGCACTTTTACTTACTGTCTGCCTACGGGCTGTAAACATGATTAACAAATCCTAGGGTTGATCATGTATGACTTAACTCTTGCTAGTCCTAGCATTTTGTACGACTAGCTTCATGATCAGCTGATATGTAATATTTGGGACGCCTTTTATTGTATATTTGGTGGTCAAACATCTTGTGATTATATTATTTGCTTGAGATTGAGACAGTAGGCTTGACCTTAAGAGACTGTTGGCTTGTAGTAAACCCTCATATCTAGACAGCCGTGACCGTATAGCGAGATGAACTTCATTTCAATATACGTAGCTGGCAATGTTCGCCCCCGCTCTCCAGTATTTTGGTTCTGGGGCGTGACATGATTTAAGTGGTGGCCTATGCAGGTCTTGTCAATCAAGAAATGTGAGGGTTTACCGAATAGATGTCTCAATCAGTATTCGCCCTTGATCTCCGCCCGTATTTTCAAATCCCTGGAATTCTTGTCCTGATTACATGCTTGTATCGTTGATCTGTCCTGGTCCTTCCTTATTGTTTCCCTGTATCGTCTTCCTCAGCGGTACTGTACCTGACCCTGCCGATCAGCAAGGAGAAGCACCTCCCGTGGACCAGCAGCAACCTGGAGATCAAGCCCAGCACTCCGGAGTAGCCTCCAGAGTTATACCTCCTGGAGGAGAGCCCCCAGTTCAGCCTGTTCAGCCTGCTGAGCCGGATGATGGCACCTTGGTAGGTCTCATCAGGGCCTTGATAACTTCTCAAGATCGTCGAGGAGACGCCTTGCACCAGACTATGGCAGATGCTTTGACCAGAGGCGGTCATCCAGGGAACAGCGCGGCCAACAGCTTCAAGCGCTTGAACCCTCCATTCTTCGACGGCAGCGAGGATGCGATTGCCGCAGACGCTTGGCTTCAGGATACCGAGGTGGTTCTGGAAGCAGCTAGGATACCTGAGAATGAGAAGGTGGTGGTGGTACGCCTGCAGTTGTTGGACTTAGCTCGCAGTTGGTGGGCAGCGCAAGCCATGGGATTAGTGACACCCATTGCTTGGGCAGTATTTAGAGAGAGATTCTAGACGAAGTATTTCGATGCTGTGGCTCGATACGACTTGCAGACGAGATTTACCAACTTAAAGCAGGGAGGCAGAACAGTTGACAGTTATGCATCTGAGTTTTCTAGACTCAGTAGGTTTGCCCCCACCTTGGTGGCGACCGAGTTTGATAGGGCCCAGCGGTTCCAACAGGGACTGCATTTGGAGATCTTGTTGGCGGTTGAGCAGTTCGAGCACCAGACGTTCGATGCTGTATTGAGGGCAGCTAGGAGGCATGAGTACACCTCCCAGAGGATCCTGGATAGGACCGGAGGTAGGAAGTGGTCCCACAGTCAGATGCACCAATCATCAGCTCCAGCCCCGGCAGCTAGGGGATTGACCATTGGAACTCCGAGGCGGGCGGCCTCAGTAACGTCGGTTCAGCATTCGACCCCGACGTACCCGCAGCAGCAGAAGCAGGAGCAGACTTCCGCAATGGGATGTTCACATTGTGGGAAGCCGGGCCATGTGGTGGCAGATTGTCGTAGGGCGCAAGGATTGTGCCTAGCTTGTGGAGCGAAAGATCACAAGATAGGAGCTTGCCCGAATAGGGGTAGTTCATCCTCTTCCAACCTAACCAGTCCATCGGTTAGGGGGCCAGTACCTGTGCAGCAGCAGCAGTACCCGAGGCCATTGTTGCCTCAGGCCCAGACATTCCAGCAGCAGTGTGCCCAGGCTCCAGTGCAGAGCAGGCAGAGAGGTTTCCAGCAGAGGGGACCCGCAGCTAGAGGTCAGGCCATGATGATGGTTATGGAAGAAAAAGTTGCACCAGGTGAGGTAGTGGCAGGTACTATTCTCGTCAACTCCTTTCCAGCTTCAGTATTATTTGATTCTGGTGCATCGTATTCATTCATGTCTGCACGATTTGCGACACGGATAGGATTGGAGCCCGAGTCATTATCAGTGAGGCTCAATATACTTACTGGTAATGGTCTTGTGGGGGTAGATCGAGTGTTTTCCTCGTGTCGGATCGTAGTTAACGGTAGAGAGTTCCCCGCTAGATTCATAGAATTCCCTATGGCAGACTATGATGTAGTCCTAGGCATGGATTGGTTAAGGAACCAGTATGCTAGGATAGACTGCCATGTTGGCAGAGTTGTTTTCAGCATTCCAGGAGAGCTAGAGTTCTTATTTTCCAGAGGAGCAGTGGAGCCATCTTTCCCAGTGTTGCGGATGGCAGTAGCAGCAGTACAGTTGCCCAGGATAGTTGAAGAGTTTCCAGATGTCTTCCCAGAGGAACTTCCAGGGATGCCGCCAGAGCGGGAGATCGAGTTCACTATAGACTTGATCCCTGGAACAGTACCAGTATCAGAGCGAGTCTACAGGATGGTGCCTTCAGAGTTGGAGATTTTGTACAAGATGATTGAAGAACTCAGGACCAAAGGATTCATTCGTGCAAGTGGATCGCCTTGGGGAGCCCCGATGCTTCTTGTAAAAAGAAGGATGGTACATCCAGGTTATGTGTAGATTATCGTACCTTGAACTCAGTGACAATCAAGAACAGATACCCTCTCCCGAGGATAGATGACTTATTTGATCAACTCAGAGGGGCTTCAGTGTTCTCGAAGATAGACTTGTGGTCAGGATACCACCAGATCAGAGTCAGAGAGCAGGACATCCCGAAGACAGCATTTAGATCGAGGTATGGACATTGAGAGTTCCTTGTTATGCCCTTTGGAGCGACCAATGCGCCGGCTGTATTCATGGACCTCATGAATCGTATTTTTATGCCCTACCTGGATCAGTTCGTGATCGTGTTCCTAGATGATATCTTGATCTACAGCAAGAGCAAAGCAGAGCATGAGCAGCATCTCAGAATCGTCCTTCAGACGCTTAGAGAGCATCAGTTGTACGCCAAGTTCAGTAAATGTGAGTTCTGGCTCGATCGCATTTCGTACTTGGGTCACATCATTACTCGAGGAGGAGTAGAAGTGGATCCCCAGAAGATTATGGCTATCGAGTCATGGCCAGTACCCAGGTCAGTGGCAGAAGTTCACAGCTTCCTTGGATTGGCTGGCTACTACCGGCGATTCGTTTCAGATTTTGCAAGGATTTCAGCGCCGATGACCCAGTTGACCAGCAAGGATGTGCAGTTTGCTTGGACAACAGAGTGTCAGGAATCATTTGAGAAGTTGAAGCGAGGTTTGATAATGGCTCCCATTCTCACACTTCCAGATGGGACCAGAGGATTCACAGTTTATTGCGACGCTTCAGGCAGAGGATTGGGGTGTGTCTTGATGCAGCATGGGAAGGTAATATCTTATGCATCGCGTCAACTTCGTGATCATGAGAAGAATTACCCGACCCACGACTTGGAGCTAGCAGCAGTAGTGTTTGTACTTAAGTTGTGGAGGTACTACTTGTACGGAGATAGAGTGGAGATATTTACTGATCACAAGAGCCTGAAGTATGTTTTTACCCAGAAGGACCTTAATATGCGGCAGAGAAGATGGCTTGAGCTATTGGTGGACTACGATGTGGATTTGCAGTATCACCCGGGAAAGGCCAACGTTGTAGCAGATGCGTTGAGCCGGAGAGCCGGAGTTTATTTCCTAACGGCGCAACCAGAGTTATTGGCAGATTTTCAGAAGATAGGGATTAAAGTGGTTCTTCCTTCCAGCGTAGCATTGATGGCCAGCCTACAAGTTCAGTCCAGCATAGTTGAGAGGATTCGGACGGCACAATCTACAGATTCTATGCTTCAGCGGCTCAGAGCAGAGTGTGAGGCTGGAAGAAGGCCAGAGTTATGCATTCATGAAGATGGTACACTTCGACACGGCTCTCGTATTTGTGTACCCAGTGGAGATATCAGACAGGAAGTCATGGCAGAAGCTCACAGTTCACAGTATTCTATTCATCCCGGTGGCACGAAGATGTACAGTAATATTCGTCAGCATTTCTGGTGGAATGGCATGAAGAGGGAGATAGCCCGGTTTGTCTCTCGGTATTTGGTTTGCCAGCAGGTTAAAGCTGAACATCAGAACCCCGCTGGACTTCTTCAGCCCTTGCCGATTCCAGAATGGAAGTGGGAGCATGTGACCATAGATTTTGTGACTGGATTGCCAAGATCCCCGGCTGGTCGAGATGCTATTTGGGTTATAGTTGACCGGCTCACGAAGGTGGCTCATTTTCTCCCATTCAGAGTTGGGCAGTCAACGGCTCAGCTAGCAGAGATGTACCTCAGGCAGATTGTCAGGTTTTACGGTGTGCCCGTCAGTATCACCTCGGACCAAGATTCAAGGTTTACATCACACTTTTGGCGTAGCTTGCAAGAGAGTTTGGAAACTCGTCTCTAGTTCAGTTCGGCATATCATCCGCAGACAGATGGCCAGTCAGAGCGCACAATCCAGACTCTTGAAGACATGTTGAGGTCTTGTACCCTTGACTTTGGTGGTTCGTAGGAAGATCACCAGTATCTTGTGGAATTCTCGTACAACAATAGTTTCCAGGCCAGTATCCAGATGGCTCCATTCGAGGCTCTGTATGGTAGGAAGTGCAGATCCCCGCTAGCGTAGGATGATGTTGGAGAGAGGCAGATACTTGGTCCAGAGATGATTGCCCAGACAGTTGAAGTGGTCAGAAGGATCAGAGATCATCTTCGAGTTGCCCAAGATCGCCAGCGGTATTGGGCCGATGCTCATCGACGTCCCTTGGAGTTTGCTATCGACGACCATGTATTCCTTAGGATCTCGCCTAACCGCGGTGTCATTCATTTCGGCGTACGGGGCAAGCTTAGTCCTAGGTATATAGGACCGTTTGACATTCTGGAGCGAGTAAGAGATGTATCCTATCGTCTCGCTCTTCCGTCGTCGCTAAGCGAGGTACATGACGTGTTCTATGTATCCCAATTACGACGGTATATTCCGGACCCGAGCCACATCCTGGATCATTTGGAATTGGTTGTTGGTACCAACCTTCCGTATGAGGAGAGGCCCGTGTCTATATTGGACCGGAGAGAGAAGATACTCAAGAACAAGACTATTAGTTTAGTCCGTGTTGCTTGGAGTCATCACTCTCTAGGTGAGTCAACGTGGAAGCGTGAGGATGACATCCGATCGCGATATCCCTACCTGTTTGACTCGTAAGGTATAATATCTTCCTTATGCCTTATGCCTTCCATCCTTGCATGCATGTGTGATTGTTTGATTGACTGCTTAGTATAGCTTGCATGTAAATAAGTATGACTTGTCCTTGTCTCTCTAGCCTCTTAAATTAAAATTCCAAGGATGGAATTCATTTAAGGTGGGTAGAGTTGTAACACCCATATCTCGGAATACGTATTTTGATCAAGCCTGCATGTATCTTGGACCTGTATTTTGTTTTCTCAGATTCTGGCCTGTAATTGTATTTTGGCTTGACTTGCAGATTTTGGTTCTCGTAATTGGGTTTTACCTGGCTTGGTTTTATTTTGTGGAGAAGGATTGGTTTAGTTTGATTTGGTTTGGTTCAACATGCATTGGACCACAATTGGTTATCCTCTACCTTCATTCCACCACAACCCACCCTCTTTATTATCCCCACCTAACACTTTCTCTCCTCATTACTTCCCTCCATTAATTTCTTCTTCTTCTTCCTCCTTTCTCCACCAACACCATAGGCAAGTGCACCTTGCCACCACATGAGAACCACTTTTTATTTGTTCATTAGCTAGAGTAGGCCATGGTGATGAATATTAGAACTTAACATTTTGTGATTTGGAGTCTCCATTGTTCTAGATCTAGGTTTTAACTATTTTCAAATTTACATGGTTTTGATCTATTTTGGTTGTATTTTTGGGGATTTTGATGCTTCCATGTGGAAGAGAACTCAATTTTACTCAAGTTAGAACTTTGAAAATCTAGATTTGGCTTTGATTTGACAAAGATATGAAAATTTGAATTTCTTGGTGTTCTTGGTGTTCTTCTCGGCCTGGAGTAGCAGGCTGCAGCCTGCGCTCTTTAGCGCAGTGCTGGACTGCGCACCCCCTCTCGGCCTGCGCTCTTTAGCGTAGCGCCGACCGCGCAGCTTGCCTCTTGGCGAACTGCGCTCAGCCCCATGCGCCAACCATTCCTGCGCAGTTTACCCTGCGTAGTTTACTCCTGCGCAGTCTGCTCCTGCGCACAGTCTGCTCCTGTGCAGTTCATTCCTGCACAGTCTGCTCCTGCGCAATTCACCCCTGCGCAGTTCACTCCTGCGCACTTGGCCCATGCACCATCTGCCCCTGCGTCCTGTGCCCCTGCGCACTTGGCACCCTGCGCAGCTGACACCCTGCGCAATCCAACCCCTGACCCCTTGCGCAAACCATTAGCTCTTGGAGTTTTAGTTTTATTTCTTTAAGTTTGGCTCTTCTATAGCCCTGTATATTAATATTTTATTAGATATTTTACGCCCATTTTATATCCTTACGCCTTTTGTCATGAACTTGGTTTTACTTAATATGTTTGGAATGACTATCGTACATTGCATGGTATGGCAAGGAACTATCATAGCACGACAGTGACCCGTAGTGGTGCACTCCTGACATGACGAAGCCTGACATGATAGTGGCCCATCGTGGCGCACTCCTGACAAGTACCCTGACATGATTTATCTTGATGCTGCTGCGATGGCTAACTTGACTCGTATAATCAACTTGTCTTGTCTTGCATCATGTCTAGGACGTGACTCCCTGGTTCCCACGGTCAGGGATTCATACTGAATATGGATTAGGCTAATGACTAGATCAAACTATAGTTCATGGAGAATTTCCAGTCACAGGCAATCTCGTTATCTGGGCGCTCTTAATTGGACTTATAGCTTGCCGACGAGTAGAGCACATTTCCAGCACACTGTCATGTATTGCACCCTCTAAGTCACCTAAGGGTATATCGTCTCCGGGGCGATGTACCCAACCATACTCTCAACCCGCGGAAGGATAACTGGATGGTCTGCAGGGCTTGGAACTGGAAATTTCTCACTTGCATCTTGTTAGTAATTAAGGCTTGTGATAACCCTAGTTAGTTAAGTAGTAAGCCGTAGTAATTGCTTGGCCGCTTTATGAATGGATGGAGTCCAGCCTTGTCTAAGTCTTGTCTAGTCCCTGTACCTGGCTACTCTTGTACATGCTTGTTTTACTTATCTCTAACAATATATGGGTAGAGACAGAGTGCTGTTCAGGCGAATGGTTACAACCTCGGTCCTTGTTTGGTTTACGGGTTGTAACCTGGTTTCCAGAATGGTCCCACGTCCCTAGTCGTTTATTGTCTTGTTGTAATCTTTATTTACTTGTACCTTCTTCCATTTCTTTTCTTATGTTCTGATATGCTGGCTTTTGTTCTTATTTCGTGGCCTCCTTTGTGGCACTTGCTCTTTCTGGGGTTTGACCCAGCTGGTTTTGTGTGGCCAGATTTCGGAGCAGCTTTCGAGGATCTTTCGAACCTCCAGCCCGATGGTGGCGACTAGAAGAAACCCGGGCTACGAGTGGGTTTTCTATTTTATTTCGCTCACTCTGTTGTAAAAATTATTCTTTTGAGGCGTTTAGCCGACAAGCACCTGTTAGCTCGATGCACTTTTACTTACTGTCTGTCTACGGGCTGTAAACATGATTAACAAATCCTAGGGTTGATCATGTATAACTTAACTCTTGCTAGTCCTAGCATTTTGTACGACTAGCTTCATGATCAGCTGATATGTAATATTTGGGACGCCTTTTATTGTATATTTGGTGGTCAAACATCTTGTGATTATATTATTTGCTTGAGATTGAGACAGTAGGCTTGACCTTAAGAGACTGTTGGCTTGTAGTAAACCCTCATATCTAGACAGCCGTGACCGTATAGCGAGATGAACTTTATTTCAATATACGTAGCTGGCTATGTTCGCCCCCGCTCTCCAGTATTTTGGTTCTGGGGCGTGACACCAGTATTCTGGTTCTGGGACGTTACATGGTTTAAGTGGTGGCCCATGCAAGTCTTGAAAATCAAGATATGTGAGGGTTTACCGAATAGATGTCTCAATCAGCACTCGCCCTTGATCTCTGCTCGTGCCCTCTAAATCCCTGGATTCTTGACCTGATCACATGCTTGTATCTTTGATCTGTCCTGGTCCTTCCTTATTGTTCCCTATGTCGTCTTCTTCAGCGGTATTGTTCCTGGACCTGCCGATCAGCAAGGTGGAGCACCTCCCATGGACCAGCAGCAACCCGGAGATGAAGCCCAGCATTCAGGAGTAGCCTCCAGAGTCATGTCTACTGGGGTCAAGAGCCACCAGTTCAGCCCGTCCAGCCTGATGATGGCACCTTGGTGGGTCTCATCAGGACATTGTTAGCTTTTTAAGATCGTCGAGGTGACGCATTGCACCAGGCAGTACAAGATGCTCTGACCAGAGGCGGTCATCAAGGTAATAATGCAGCCAACAGTTTCAAGCGCATGAACCCTCATTTCTTCGATGGCAGCGAAGATGCTATTGCTGCTGATGCATGGCTTCAGGACACTGAGGTTATTCTAGAAGCGGTGAAGACGCCCGAGAATGAGAAGGTGGCCGTGGTGCTCCTATAGTTATTAGATTTGGCCCGCAGCTGGTGGACGACGCAGACCGTTGGATTAGTGGCACCTACTACCTGGGCAATACACTTAATTTTGGTGCCGTCCATGTACTGAGAGAACGCCTTAGCAAACTGCAAGAACTGCTCTACTCCCGCTATGTATTCATCCCACACACTACACATATCATCAGAACGACGATTGTACATCTATGAACGATTCTGCAAGTAGTAATTCATATCCATTTAAAAATAATTCTGCAAAGATGGACACACATTATCCAATAGACACAAATTCGTATATTATGTCTTATTATGGGACACACATTAGTAGCGGACAGTTACTAATAACAATGATATGCAATCTAGGTCAACTAGGTTGTACTTCAAATAAAGTCAAACAAGGTCAAGCTAAGTCAAACAAAGTCGAACAAGGTCAAAGTAGGTCAAGGGTTGACCTATAGTTGACTTTGTCAACTCTTAGTCCAATCTAGGTCAGATTTGACTCTACTTTGACTTTCAGTCAAAATAGTCAACCTTGGTCAAACAAGGTCAAATCTAAGTCAAATATCCTATTTCTAGTCATTACCTACCAAGGTACCCTTTACCTTATCGCTATTGGTATCCCAATACCAATACCTTAAGTTGGTACCCTTTACCTTATCGCTATTGGTACCCTTTAACTTATCGCTATTGGTATCCCAATACCAATACCGCGGTAACATGGTTGGTACATTAAGGGTCTTTGACAATGTGACATGTTACGAAAAGATATATCCTTACATATAGTTCTCCTAAAGATTTTCTTTAACATACGTAGGAGAACTATAAGGATATATCTGTTCACAACATGTCACCTCCTCAAAGATCCTTAATGTGACATCCATGTTACCCTCTCAGTCGTATACCTGAGCTACGATGCAGCTGCAGGCATTTAACATATCACGGTTTATAAAAATAACTAATAAATCTCTATCCTAACTAATAAATTAAAATCCTACTTTAACATCTAATAACTCTCATATTCCTGCAGCTACGATGCAGTTGCAGGCAGTTCCTTCTAACATAAACTAATATCCTAATCTAAACTAACCCTTTAACTGAAACTAATATCTAAACAATGCTAATCATGAACTGTACACTACTACCTAACATTCATATGAACTATCTATCTCAAACTCTCTATCCTAACTAATAAATTAATATCCTACTTTAACATGAAACACCCTCTCATATTCCAGCAACTAAAAGGCAAAACCAAATGTTGACGGTATATATCGCCAACATTTCAGATTCTTAAATGAATTTCAAATGGATTTTTGATTGTATATATATGTGTATTTGTGTGTAATTGTATACATATATATTTATATATGTATTTGTGTGTGTATGTTAGTGTGTGAGTATATATACATGTATATATATATATAGATATGTGTATTTATATATATATGTATATATGTATGTATTATGTGTGTGTGTCCTGTGTCCTGTGTCACAGAGTCGTGTCCGAAATAGGGCTAGGATCCTGTCCCCTGCCCCCTGCCCCCCTACCCCTGCACCCACTACCCTGCCCCCTCCCCCTACCCCTGCACCCACCCACCCCTGCCCTCCTCCCCCCTACCCCCTCGATAGCAAGACCCCCCCCTCCCCTACCCCCCTAGACAGCAAGACCTCCCTCCCCTGCCCCCCTCCCCCTACCCCTGCACCCACCCCAACCCTGCCCCATCGACAGCAAGACCCCCCCACCCCCGGGTACCCCCACCCCTCCCTCCACCCCTCGACAGTAAGACCCCCCACCCCCCTGTACCCACCCCCACCCCTCCCTCCCCCTCGACAGCAAGACCATCCCAGCTAGGGTTAGGGTTCTCGTGTCCGTGTCTGTGTCTAAATAGCTAGGGCAAGGGTTAGGGTTTACCTGAGGAGGGTGGCTTCGTCGGAGGATGGAGGCAGCGAGGAGGGTGGCTTCGTCGGAGGAGGAAGGCGACGAGGAAGGAGACTTCGTCGGAGGAGGAAGGCTGGTCGTCGGAGGGAGGGGGTCAGCGGGAGAGCGGGGTCGTCGCGGGGAGAAGGGGAGGGTGTCGCCGGAGGGAAGGGTTCGCTGGGGGAAGAGGGGAGAGGGGGATCGAACGGGAAGAAAGAAATTTGGATAAAATTTATGATTTCGATCGGGCCAGTTACCCTATATGAAATAAGTCAGCGACGTATAAAATATACGTCACAAAACGTCGCAATACAGCGATGTAAAAAGTATTTTCGTCGCAAAACGTCGCCATGCAGCGACGCAATAAACACTACGTCACTGAACGTCGCTACTCAGCGACGGTCAGCGACGTGTAACACTAGGAGTCGCTATAGGCAATTATCAGCGACTGCTTTTTCCGCCGTCGCTAATATACGTCGCTATTCTAGCAGATTTTAGTAGTGGTATATGCCAATGATTATGACACGGTTTTTTTATTCACTCGTGCTTCCTTGTGGTACTTACCAACATGGGGTCTAACCCCACTAGTTTTGTTTGCCGAGATCTAGAGCCAAAGCTTGAGGATCCAATGTATCTTCTCCTGAGTAAAGGCGCACACCAGACGGATGGCCGCCGAGGGACATGAGTGGCTTTTCTTCTTCACTACTCATATAGCATTTTGTTAGGCATTTAGCCGCAAGCACCTATTTAGCCTGATATCTAAATATTTCTCTTTCCATGATTATACTTATTCAAACCGCAGTTGACTATGGTTGGGTACATTTGACACTGTGTTAGCTTTATATTTTGTATAACTAGTTATATGATCATTTTGATGGAGTATCGGGGACACCTTACTGCTTTATCGAACTACCTTACTTTATTGAGACATAGATGTTCTGTGAGACCATAGAAGATTTGATTGTAGTGGCACCCGTGTCTAGTGACAGCCATGACCGTATTATGAGGTGCTGGTGTACTCCGTAGTACATAGCTGGCCGTGTCATACACCCGTTCTTCGTATTCCGGTACTAGGACGTGACAACTATGATTTCAATAGTTCAACAAAACAGAAAGAGTTGAAAGCTTCCTGGAATCACAAATAAAGTCTACAAACTCTTCATAAGAATATGAGAGTAATGAATATAAATATACAGATAAATAAAGTATTATGGTGAGATATAATATTCAATTTTGTTGGAGTTGATTTTCATTTGAATTGATGTTGGACCAAGATTGTAATATCATTTTTATGGGGAGCATCTTGTTGATGCAAGCATCCTGAAGTTACTAATAGAGACATCTTGAAGTGTGCCTTTGCTCATTGTACTATTTTTTTCGATGATATTTTTTCGCTATATTTTTCCTTCAAAAGATTTTTAATGAGACAGTGTAAGTCGTACCCACTTGGATAAAAATTTATTATTAACGATATAATTTCTTGTTAATCTTAGCATGCCAGATTAAAAAAATTAGTCAAGAAAATAAAGATGATTTACCAATGGCCACATCATTGCCTATTCACTTTTCGCTCTTTGGTAATAAAGTTATGGTAACGACAAATGGTTTCATTGCCAAGATTTGTCTTTAACGAAAAAATATGCGTTGTAGAAAATATTTATTAGCAACGAAAGATATATATTATGTTGTTATAAATTTTGTTGCCATATGGGATATTTCTTGTAGTGTGCAATAATGTTCATCGGTATAATCGTAGGACACTAAGTCGTTATATGCTTTAAAATGATCGTAGGACACAAAATTAATGTTGTCTGTGTATATGTCATCAATTTTATGATTATTCAAATGAAGTACGACTATGTATTTATACTTGCATGTTCACCTATATGTGTCATATAAGAGTAGAAATATATATATATATATATATATATATATATATATATATAGTATATATATATATATATATATATATATATTGTTTTTTAGAACTATATATATATATATATATATATATATATATATATATATATATATATATATATATATATATATGTTAAGCGTAACTGATTTACATATCGGTAATGATTTACGTAATTAATCCTAGTACTATCAGAAATGTTTTGAAAGTATTATAAGACGACTAGTACAAGATCAAGTTATTATATTTATGATTTATAACACTGTACCTGACTTAGAGGAATTTACAATTATGTATCGAACTATCAAAAAATTAATATATTGGAACTCGAGGAATATGATTTAAATCAATTTTATATTTTTTGTTAAGTCATGGAATATAAGAACTATTACTTAATTGATGGAAAGTTGCTTTGAGACATAATATTTAATTCTAGAGCAGTTACTTATACTTGATAGGTATCAAATTTATAACATATGCATATATTTGTATTATGAGTTATATCGATGCCTGAATATTTGAAATGATAGATTTTTGGTAAAATATCAAACTTTGTAAACACTCTTGTTTATGTGATCATACTACTGATTCAAGTTTTATCATGTATTCAAGTTGCATCATGTCTGAGCCCAAATTGATACTTTCCATCCATTCCTTGATGAATCAACTACAAATTGCTCATTTCTTATATTAAGGAATCAATTATTGCATGTAATCTATAAAACCACATTGTATCCATGCAATTAAGAATTGAAACTTTTGCATTCCCTTAACCTAACACTGCGGCAAATTCAACACTAGATTCATTGGTAATATTATGGAGATTCTTAATTAGAGTGTATTAACCAAATCTTCCCTTTTAAAAGGTTAAGAACTTATATGGCCAGTAATGAACACTAAATATAAAATATCTTTACAAATATTTGTGTCCATCTTTAAATAGTAGAGTAATAATAGAATTAATAGCATTCTTGGCTATTTGCTCTCTACAAGTTTTAGAAACAAATCATTCCTTGTTATTACACAATAATTCATACCTATATATACGCGCCTAGCTT
>JANAVB010024400.1:22954240-23031915 GCA_029216955.1 Iris pallida | reverse complement strand
AAAGTCGGACGCGTCCGTGTGCACTTCGAACGCCTTGGAGTAGTCGGTAGAGATAAGACCGGCTCCTCCGTCACAGCCCGCTTCAGTGCCTCGAATGCCTCCTCGTATCGAGGCATCCAGCTCCACGCCCGATCCTTCTGCAGCAAATCGGTCAGAGGCGCTCGATGGTAGAATATCCTCGAATGAACCGTCGGTAGTAATTTGCCAAGCCAAGGAACGATCGCAGCTCCGTCGGCCTGGTAGAAGCCTCCCACTCCCGTATGCACTGGACCTTTGCGCCGTCCATCCATATCTTGCCATGCCCGATCCAGTGCCCCAAGAACAACACCTTTTCTGTGCGAATGAGCACTTCTCCCGTTTGACAAAGTTCTTTCTTCTCAGCACCTGGAAGACAGTCTTCAAATGCTCGATGTGCTCTTCCATCGTGTTTGAGTACACGACGATGTCGTCGAGGTAGACTACGACGAACCGATCCAGGTAGGGGTGGAAGAGCTTGTTCATCAAAGTACAAAAAGTTGCAGGAGCATTTGTTAGACCAAAAGGCATAACCATAAACTCATATGCGCCATACCTCATCACGTATGCCGTCCTAGCCTCGTCGCCCTCCGTAATTCGGACTTGATAATACCCGAGCACAGATCAAGTTTGGAGAAGTATCTCGTGCCTCCCAATTGGTCGAACAAGTCCGCCACCAACGGGATGGAATATTTGTTCTTGACGGTTACCTTGTTTAGTATACGATAGTCGATACACAAACGAAGGCTTATATCCTTCTTCTTCTAGAACAACCGGTGCACCATATGGAGCCTTTGATGGTCTAATGAATCCCGCGTCCAACAGCTCCTTGAGTTACTTCTTCAACTCATCTAGCTCGGGCGGGGCCATGCGATATGGATCCATGGTGGGCGGCTTCGTGCCTGCTCTAACTCAATGGCGTGGTCTACCTCCCTCCACGAAGGTAGCCTTTTCGGCAACTCCTTCGGCATGACGTCCCCAAATTCCACAAGGACGTCATCACCTCAGGCAAAGATCCCCTGCATGGGCGCCTCTTCCATCTTGAGCATAGCAAGGTAAGTCATCTCTCCATGTCGCATCCCCTTCTTGAGTTGTAATGCAGAGGGAGCCTTCCCTTTCGTAAGCTCGCCTCGTACAGTTGTCACCATGAACGGAGAGCTCTCCTTCATGATCTCGACGACTCCCAGATGCGGCATTGGGACCGTCTTTGCGAAGTAAGGAAGTCCATCCCGAGGATCATGTTGAAGTCATCCAGTGGTGCTGCCGTGAGACTGGAGACACCCGTCCAGTCTTCCACTTGGATCTTCACTCCTTTGGCCATCCCTGCACGGGGCGCGTCTCAGAGTTGACTGCCTTTATCGTGCTTGAGTCTTTTTCCAGCGCCAAACCCAAGCGTCGGACCTCCGCGTCCGAGATAAAGTTGTGGGTAGCCCCTGTGTCGACCATCGCCCTGGTGTTGTGGCCGTTGATTTTTACGGCTACGTACATCAGCTCTCGATTCGGGGTCTTGGACACTACCGCCTTGCTCTTCAAGCATTCAACAGGCACAGGGCACCCATGTGAGCCCCCTTCTTAGGCTCCTCATCCTCGGCTCCTCGCCTTGACCGCGTTCACCTTCTTTCCTTTGTTCGGGCAGTCTCGTGCGAAGTGATTTCCTCCGTATAGGTAGCATTCAATCTTCCGTTCGTCGAAGGCTTCGCGTGCGCTTGTCCTTCGACGGGCCACCCTTTCCATTGTTCTTCTTCGCTCCCCCCATTGAACTTGGTGGTGGTCTTTTCTTTGGGCTTCGGGGCATCATTCCGACGATACTCCATCAGTTTCTCGGCTGCCACGACAGTCGCGTTCACATCTGACATCTTGCCTCTGTAATTCTTGTGCCGCCATGGTTGTAGACCCTCCAAGAAGTGGAACAGGTGATCCTCTTTGCCTATAGTGGAAATATAAAGCATCAGGCGGGTGAACTCCGCCACATACTCCTTGACGGACCCGGTGTGTTGAGTTGTCGCAAACTCCGCCTCACGACATACTCCAAGTTCTTCGGATAGTTAATTAGACTTGATCTCCTTCTTGAGATCCTTCCAAGTCTCGATCTTGCAAAGCCCCTTTTCTATAACATGTACCTGCGTCGCCACCACAGCATAGCATCATTAGAAATATAGGGATGCTGTGTTTACCTTGTCGGTCTCATCCTCGATGCGGACCGCCTTCAGTAGCGCTCGACATTCCAGATGAAGTTATCTACTGTAGTACCCCGTCCCGCAAAGTCAATCGGAGGAATCGAAACGCCGACGGCGTTGGAACTTAGCCTTACAACGGCTGCTCGAAGGCTCGCTCGTCCGAGGCGATTCCTCGCACAGGTGGGGTAGTTTCGGTGAACTTGCCTCATCTTAGCCTTCACCTAATAACTCGTATGTTTTTAACTTGCACAACTAGGCTAATATAAAAGCTACGAACATACATAGCTAAGAATAATCTCGACCCGTCGAATGTCTTAGAACATGGAAAATGGTCCTACGGTCTTCATAGAAGTCGGCTCAGCGTGCTTTCAAATGACACTTGATCCTTCGACCCCGTGGCTTGGGAGAAGGAAGTTGGCTTAAGTTGCTAAGTTGTCCCAACACTTGAAACAGCCTAAGTCATAGGCGTCGCCTGTGTGAATGCTTGATAAAGCATGCATGGTCCGTCGTTTTGCCCCAACACTCGAATCAGCCTAAGTCATAGGCGTCACCCGCATGAATGCTTAATAAAAAGCATGCACGGTCCTGTCTCGCAAGGCTTGGCATAGCCTTTGCACGTCCTGCAAGTTAAGTCGTCTTGCACGGCTTGTTGGCTTAAGTCTAGGCACCCAAGAACTTGGTTATTCAAGTCGAACGCGTGCACAGCACGTTCCCTCGATGCGAAGCTCGGCGTAGCCTTTGCTCGTCGAGTCGTTGCCCGAATAAGTTAGACAAGAGTTGTGCTGGGCTATCGAAGCCATTTCTAGCACTGTCCCGCTCTATCTACGGTTGTCAAGTCACGTAGTCCCTTAAGAACAAGGCTCATCGTATAAAAGTATATGACTTGAGTGTTAGCATCGCCTAGAGAACCAGGTCTGTCTAAGGCGCGAGCTGCGGTCAGTTTAGTAAAAGTTTGCCACGATCAAAGGATGTCCACGCGACTGGTTGTTGCCGAGATCGGTCCCGCTACTTGGGAGTCTCATTAAGTCTTGATATGTCCGCACACGAGATCGGTCCCGCGGCTTGGAGTCTAGCTAAGTCTTGATAAGTCCCACATACGAGATCAGTCCCGCGGCTTGGAAGACTCGTTAAGTCTCGAAAAAAGAAGGAACGCATGGTCATGTTAAGGAAGGATTGGTTAGATCGAGTTGAGACTTGCATGGTCATTGGACAACTTATCGACAAGGTGTAGTCTTCTCGAATGATTGCCGGGGCGCCGGGATCATTCGGCCTGGGGGAAGCGAGTGCGGCTCAAAGTAGGATGCTGGATAACCGCATGGGAGACTTCGGCGCCTCCGGGCTAGCTACCCGTGTAGGGACGAGCCGATATCCCATAAGCCATGTCCAAGATAGCTTGATATTGCTAGAGACAACTCATGTAGATGTGTCGGCAATAGTGGCACATCGCGTGTTGCCTTTAGATTGGTTTAGAACTGGAATCATGTCTAGTCGGTAACACAATGTCTGGGCCTAAGATTGGGCTGCAGCATAGGCACCGTGCTTAGCACGATACTTGGCGTCGGGATGTCCATGAGATCGATACTAAGTTTGGCAAGTCTTGTCTAAGTGGTTCATGAGTCGAATAGAAAGACCGCTAGGCGGTAGCATGGATAAAGTCTTGATAAGTTGCGAGGCGCGGCCTCAATCTTGAAGTATATACAAGTCTAAGCAAGGTCTTAAGGCACAAATCAAGTCTAGCGGCACGACCTGCACGAGTCGTCCCCTTGACGTCGGGCACGAGAATAGGCTTGAGGCACTTGAGTTCAAGTAAAGGTCTTGGCACGACCGAGTCCGTGTAAGTTTCTCCTCGGCGTAGCACCGTCTCGAATATATCTAAGTCGCGAATAGAGTATGGCACGACCCTGTCGTCTCGAGTTCAAGTTGGGTCAAGTATATGCACGATGAGACACTGCCTCGATCGAAACACACGTTGGAATTATAGCACAAATGTCTTGGCACTCGGTTTGGTCAGACGTCCTCGTCCTAAAATGAATCCTAAGAAAATACTAGAAAGACAATCGAAAGGGTTTTAAACTGCACAAACTAAATGAACGTGTCGGTTATGTATGGGTGGGAGAAGCTCACTCCACCAGTACAGTTAGTACTGACACCCACACAGTGTTCATGTGCAGGCACAGGTAGAAGCTCGTGGTGCGGAGCTCGCTTGGATGCGTCGAGGCACGGAGTTCCTTGGCGATTCGAAGCGTGCGGCCGTATGGATTGAAGACTTATACAGGACATAATGTATAGACATCGCCTTCCGAAGCTTCCGCTGGGTTTAAGCATTGTAATCGAGAGATGAGAGAGAGCAGAGTGACTTGTAAATGAGAGAAAAGTGAGCACGAGAGACTTGTAATTTGGCCTTGCGCCCACAAATGTAATCTTGTATTGAATATCAATAAAGAGCTTCTTTTGAATGACTTGTGTTCATGGGTGTTTGTTCAAATTTTTGCAGCATGATTCAATATTTCTGCTTGGGACTTCTGTGCGACGACCCCGTCGCCACCGATGTAATCGGCGTTACGAAACTTTCTTGCACGAGCGCAATCTAGGCTCGTACGACATTACGCCTTAGCGAGGACGATCGCTCCTACGGGAGCGGGGCATGACATAATGGTATCAGAGCACGGCTTTACGTCCTTGGACTGCACATCGAATTTCTCAGTTTTGAAAGCTCATCGTTGGAAAATAAGTGTGCGCTCTCTCTCGATTGTCCCTCGGCATGTCCATACAATAAGTCTAAATATTTTTAAAAGCTCGTACAAGTGTTCAATCGAACGCATCGATAGGCGATGGCCTTTGTGCCGAACGATGTTAAACATGACTCGATAGAGAACACATGCTAAGTTAGCAAAGTCGCGTGCGTGCCCAAATAGTCCTACGTCGACATTAGCAAGTGAGCGTGCAAACTCGAATATAGTCCTCACGGGATAGCCATGCGCACGACCTTTTGGCTAAGTTGCGTCGTGTATCGCACACCTCGACCTTTTGTGCAAACGAGTCGCAAGCAATATCAAGTACCGCTCGGTCGAAAATGAGCTACACTTAGAGTGTCTATCGATAGGAACACATCGAGTTGACGCTTAGGCGTACACGGAGGATTGATTGGATTTTGAAAAATACGAACAACTTAGTACGTCGATGCGACGTGAGCGATTACGCTTGGGATTCGTCGAACGAATCAGAAGGATGTCTTAGCGAATGATGTGAACGTGATTGCGGCTAGATCGGATGGCTCGAATCCGAGTGGTGTATGGATTTTTTGGAAATCATTCGAGCGAAGATTGAGGATTAGAAATAATAACGAGTACGTCGGCGAGGCGATGCGATCGCACAAAGCCTTAGAGCGCGTCACGCTTAGTTGATCGTGACTTCGAATGTCCCGAACGAGATGTCGTTGGACAACTTGTGAATGGACAATGCGTGTTAGAAAATGATTCGGAACGATGAATAAAAATAAATAGTCTTCATCGAGGAAACTTAGAGGATCGCGCGTACGATATCGGATTGATTCAAATGAAATGAGACTTGAGTTTCGAACAAACAATCTTGAAACGAGCTTAAGGAATAGCGATCGAACTTGAACTTGAATATTGAGGTATTATGGTATATCCAGTTCGGACAATAGCATCAGTCGCACGACTCGAAATTGGTTGCAAAGGAAGATCGTCAGGTTACGCATATCGTCGATGGTATTGAGGCATATCAAAGATCGATATGCGATAACTCGAGGGTACTCTGACTCGGCGAATAACGATCCTGTAAATGCCATTGCTTCGACGGATGCTATACTCGGGATATTGAAACGTATCGAAGAAATGATAGACATGGCTCGAGGATTTCCTAATTGAACGAATTATGAACGGACTATCGAACTGACATCTTGGCTTGTAGGAAAATAGAAATGCTTGGATTTGCTTCATCGATAACCACAACATTACGTTCTTGTCTTATGCGAGCGCAACTCCAGCCTCGCACATGCGTCGCGTCGATTAGGGTGATCACTCCGCATGAGCGCTGGTATGGTGATTCATACAGCGGGGGTGATTGAACTAGCATGGCGTGGCAATTTGGATATTTCGACTTGTGGTTTGACGCGAAGGTGGACTCGGGAATGACTCAGTGTGCTTGATGATCGAATTTGAGGATTGCGTAGGTCCAATCCGCGTATCGAGAATGAATGAGTTGGACTCAAACAAGAGTTACGCCCCGATGAGAATGATTATTCCGCGGGTGCGTTACATGTGATTCATGAACCACATGGATAATCGAACTCGCATAAGATTGGGGCGCAATGTATTGCCAAAGCTAGACGACCTCATGATCGAATGCATGAATTAGTTAGAATTTGTGATTTGAATGGATTCGAATACGCGCAACGAATGCATTGATGCGAATTGGTGATCGTGCTCGATGTTTAGAAATTGAGTGACGCGAGCTTGGGTAAAAAACCCTGTATTACCGAATTGTTTTGACCCTAGGATTGGGATCAGCATTGGCATTATTGTTGGGAACTATTATTCCAATCCTGACATTGACTTAGCCTCGCAAAGATTGGCCTAGCGGTTAGGCGAGACGTCCCGTTGCAAGTGTTAGCAATAAAAAGATCAAACTTGAGGATTGATGGATGGATTGAATGAATCAAGGATAGAAAAACTCCGCTCACGAGATTCGGCTGACATACATATATTTTAGGGATGCTTGAGTATGTGCACGATGCAACTCGAGTGAGAATGACGAATTCTCTATCATACGGCTTGGCTGAATGCATATATTTTGGGGACGCCTGGAATGCGTGCACGATCCAGCCAAGTGATACGTTAAATAAATAAGACTTGGGGAATGGAAGAGTGTCGGGAATTCGAAATCGTGTTGAAGGAAAGAATGATAATAGTGCGAGCGTGGCTCGGACTCAAGGAAACGCATAGGCATGTCTCGCTCAACTGTTATAGTCCCATGTCTAGGCTCGATTAAGTCTTGGCCATAGAAATGGTAGGATGGCATGCCTTCAGGAAAGTCTCGAGGACGAGACTTGTTCTGAGTGGTGTATGATGTAGTGCTCCGTCCCGCAAAGTCAATCGGAGGAATCGAAATGCCGACGGCGTTGGAA
Organism: Iris pallida; assembly: GCA_029216955.1. NCBI lineage: Eukaryota > Viridiplantae > Streptophyta > Magnoliopsida > Asparagales > Iridaceae > Iris > Iris pallida. The sequence goes on along the minus strand of JANAVB010024400.1, from coordinate 23,024,574 downwards.
CTTAGCCTTACAATGGCTGCTCGAAGGCTCGCTCGTCTGAGGCGACTCCTCGCATAGGTGGGGTAGTTTCGGTAAACTTGCCTCATCTTAGCCTTCACCTAATAACTTGCATGTTTTTAACTTGCACAAGTAGGCTAATATAAAAGCTACGAACGCACATAGCTAAGGGAATAATCCGACCCGTCGGAATGTCTTAGAACATGGAAAATGTCCCACGGTCTTCATAGAAGTCGGCTCAGCATGCTTTCAAATGACACTTGATCCTTCGATCCTGTGGCTTGGGAGAAGGAAGTTGGCTTAAGTTGCTAAGTTATTCCAACACTTGAAACAGCCTAAGTCATAGGCGTCGCCTGCGTGAATGCTTGATAAAGCATGCACGGTCCCGTCATTTTGCCCCAACACTCGAATCAGCCTAAGTCATAGGCTCACCTGCATGAATGCTTAATAAAAAGCATGCACGGTCCTATCCCGCATGGCTTGGCATAGCCTTCACACGTTCCGCAAGTTAATTCATCTTGTACGGCTTGTTGGCTTAAGTCTAGGCAACCCGAGAACTTGGTTATTCAAGTCGAACGCGTGCACGGCACGTTCCCTCGATGCGAAGCTCGGCGTAGCCTTTGCTCGTCGAGTCGTTGCCCGAATAAGTTAGATAAGAGTTGTGCTGGGCTATCGAAGCCATTTCTAGCACTGTCCCGCTCTATCTGCGGTTGTCAAGTCGCGTAGTCCCTTGAGAACAAGGCTCATCATATAAAACTATATGACTTGAGCGTTAGCATCGCCTAGAGAACCAGGTCTGTCTAAGGCGCGAGCTGCGGTCAGTTTAGTGAAAAGTTTGCCACGATCAAATGAAGTCCACGCGACTGGTTGTCGCGGAGATCGATCCCGCTACTTGGGAGTCTCGTTAAGTCTTGATATGTCCCGCACACGAGATCGGTCCCACAGCTTGGGAGTCTCGCTAAGTCTTGATAAGTCCCGCACACGAGATCGGTCTCGCGGCTTGGAAGTCTCGTTAAGTCTCGAAAGAAAGAAGGAATGCATGGTCATGTTAAGGAAGGATTGGTTAGATCGAGTTGAGACTTGCATGGTCATTGGACAACTTTTCGACAAGGTGTAGTCTTCTCGAATGATTGCCGGGCGCCGGGATCATTCGGCCCGGGGGAAGCAAGTGCGGCTCAAATTAGGATGCTGGATAACCGTATGGGAGACTTCGGCGCCTCCGAGCTAGCTACCCGTGTAGGGATGAGCCGATATCCTACGAGCCGTATCCAAGATAGCTTGACATTGCTAGTGACAACTCATGTAGATGTGTCGACAATAGCGGCACACCGCGTGTTTACCTTTGGATTGGGTTTAGAACTGGAATCATGTCTAGTCGGTAACACAATGTCTGGGCCTAAGATTGGGCTGCAGCATAGGCACCGTGCTTAGCACGATACTTGGCGTCGGGATGTCCATGAGATCGATACTAAGTTTGGCAAGTCTTGTCTAAGTTGGTTCATGAGTCGAATAGAAAGACCGCTAGGCGGTAGCATGGATAAAGTCTTGATAAGTTGTGAGAAGCGGCCTCAATCTTGAAGTATATACAAGTCTAAACAAGGTCTTAAGGCACAAATCAAGTCTAGCGGCACGACCTGCATGAGTCGTCTCCTTGACGTCGTTGGCACGAGAATAGGCTTGAGGCACTTGAGTTCAAGTAAAGGTCTTGGCACGGCCGAGTTCGTGTAAGTTGCTCCTCGGCGTAGCACCGTCTCGAATATGTCTAAGTCGCGAATAGAGTATGGCACGACCCTGTCGTCTCGAGTTCAAGTTGGGTCAAGTACATGCACGATGAGGCACTGCCTCGATCAAAACACACGTTGGAATTATAGCATGAACATGTCTTGGTACCTTGGTTTGGTCAGACGTCCTCGTCCTTAAAATGAATCCTAAGGCAAGACTAGAAAGACAATCGAAAGGATTTTAAACTGCACAAAGTAAATGAACGTGTTGGTTATGTATAGGTAGGCGAGAAGCTCACTCTACCAGTACAGTTGAGTACTGACACCCACACAGTGTTCATGTGCAGGCACAGGTAGAAGCTCGTGACACGGAGCTCGCTTGGATGCGTCGAGGTACGGAGTTCCTTGGCAATTTGAAGTGTGCGGCCGCATGGATTAAAGACTTATACAGGACCTAATGTATGGACATCGCCTTCCGAAGCTTCCACTGGGTTTAAGCATTGTAATCGAGAGATGAGAGAGAGCAGAGTGACTTGTAAATGAGAGAAAAGTGAGCACGAGAGACTTATAATTTGGCCTTGCACCCACAAATGTAATCTTGTATTCAATATCAATAAAGAGCTTCTTTTGAATGACTTGTGTTCATGGGTGTTTGTTCTAAATTTCTGCTGTATGATTCAATATTTCTGCTTGGGACTTCTGTGCGAAGACCCCGTCGCCGCGGATGTAATCGGCTGTTATGAAACTTCCTTGCACGAGCGCACTCTAGGCTCGTGCGGCATCACGCCTTAGCAAGGACGATCGTTCCTACGGGAGCGGGGCGTGACATCTACCTCCTTCGCGTCCCTTACGCCAGTGAAGGATTTGGATTCTGGATACTTCACTCTCTGAGTCGACTCCCTCCTCGTAGTCAGACCACCAGTAATGGCCCTATCGAGGACCTCCGCCTTGGTTTGTATCTCTTTGTGTATTTCAGCAATCTCCGCCTTCGTGGCCTTTCGTTCCTCCTCGAACTCGGCCTGCATCTCGCGGAGATGCTCTCGGAACTCCGTCATAGCCGTGGCGACGTCCGCCTCCAAACCCTGGGCGAATTCCTCGTGAGTCGCTTGGTTCTGCTCCACTTGAAATTCGACGTCCATCACGCCTTTCTCCAGCATCTCAATCCGGTCAGCCAACTCGCCAAGAGCCCGTTCCATCGACGGTTCCTTGCTCTTGCCCTTCCTCGAGGTCTTCGCCTTCTCCTTAGGCGATGCGGGTTGCTCGTTGATGATAGCTTCAGTCGAAGACATGACGGCGATCGAACCTTTGCTCTGATACCACTTATCATGGACTTAGTATTTTTGCTAGCACTTTGCCCCGTACGGCGCACTATCTTCCTCCTCGAAGAGTCGTGCAAGCCTTCCCAACCCAACTTTGCTAGATCGCTAAGGAAATTAGAATAGTGGTGCAAAGATGGACTAGTAAGAATCTCTTTATTGACTTGGAGAATGCTTACAATTTTTAGGTGGTGAGGAACAAATGAAAGCCTTCCCCTTTTATAAGTGCTCATAGAGCTTTATAAGGAAAGTCTTGGAAGGAATATTCCAAGGATTATTCTTTTCTACCATAACTGGAATGGCATATTCCAAGTTTATTCCCTAGCAACATAAAAGAAAACTTCTTGGGCCATCCAGAAGCTTCTTGGGCCTCCTAGAATGATCTTGGGCCTTCCAAAGAGATCCACAATCTTCTAGAGCCTTCTGCCATCTTCTAGAATGTTCTGGAAGCTTTTCGCATAACCTTGGTCCGTAAAAAGGTTATGCAACTGGGCCTCAGGTAGGGTGTAACATTTGGGACGTTACAAAACACTCTGGATAGGATACGATAAAATTGATGCATGTCGCAACGGGTGCATGTTGTACAACAAAGACGACAAGGATGAAGACGCATATAGCTTTTGTGCTGCTGATCGCTACAAGGGCGGTGGTAGAGAAAGGTCTGTTAGTGCAAAGAAGCCGACCAATTTGATGCACTACTTGCTATTGACGCCGCGGTTGCAAAGATTGTTTATGGTGAAGGAGACTGCAGAAAATATGAGTTGGCACAGACAAGAACAGATCGAAGGAGTATTGGATCACCCATCTGATGGAGAAGCATGGAAGCACTTTGATCTAGAGTATCCAGATTTTGCTTCAGATCCGCGTAATGTCAGATTGGGGCTCTCCTCCGACGATTTTAACCCATTAGGACTTTGAGGCTCCCAGTATTCGGGTTGGTCTGTGATCATCACTCCGTACATTCTGTCGCCTTGGATGTGCATGAAGACTCCGTATATGTTCCTCACCATTATTATCCCAGGTTCGAACAATCCGAAGAGGAACATCGATGTATATTTACAGCCATTGATAGATGAGTCGTACCAGCTGTGGGAAGTAGGTGCCAACACCTATGATGTTTCTAGAAAGTAGAATTTTCAGATGCGGACAACACTTATGTGGACCATCAACAACTTTCTGGCCTATGGAATATTATCGGGATGGAGCACGCATGGCCGTCTTTCATGTCCGTATTGTATGGACCGCACTAAGGCTTTTCGTTTAAAATACAGAGGCAAATCGTGCTTCGATTGTCATCGACAATTCCTGCCGAAAGATCATCCGTACCGGATGAACATGAATGCTTTTCGTACCGACCTTGTCTAGAAGGCTAATCCACCACCAAGGTTGCCCGGATACACGATATGGAAAGAGGTAAAAGATTTGCCCAGAGCTATTGAAGTGCCCGCTAAGGGCTACAAATGTGACGGATTTGGTCGCACTCATAACTGGACAAAGAGGAGTATATTCTGGGATCTGCCATATTGAATCACCAGTCTGATCAGACATAACCTTGATGTCATACATATCGAGAAGAATATATTTGACAACATAATTAATACTGTAATGGACGTAAAGGGGAAGACGAAAGACAATCCAAAGGCCTGGTTGGACTTGGAAGAAATATAGATGTCATGCATTGAATTTGATAGAGGAGGGGAATGGAAAGTTGAAGCAGTCTAAAGCAATTTTCTCACTGGAGAAGGAGAACAAAGTGAGACTTTGTAGGTGGATTTAGGGCCTAAAATTTCCAGACGGGTACATTTCGAACTTGAGAAGATGCGTCAACCTGAAGAAGAACAAACAGATTGGTATGAAGAGCTACGATTGTCATGTATTCATGGAGAGGTTAATTCCAATTGCATTTCGAGAATTCTTATCCCAGGTCATTTGGAATCCATGGACAGAGCTTAGCGTATTTTTCAGAGATTTTTGTTCTACTAAGTTGCTCGTCGATCGTCTATAAAAGCAAGAGAACGATATTACGGCAATATTGTGCAAGCTCGAGAAGGTGTTTTCTTCTAGATTCTTTGCCTCCATGGAGCATTTACCAATTCATCTTTCCTATGAGGCACATGTTGGTAGGCATGTCGGTTATCGGTGGATGTACCCATTCGAGCAACATCTGAATCACCTAAAAAGAAAAGTGAAAAATAAGACACAGGTTGAGGGTCTATTTGTGAAGCTTATGTTATCGAGGAGATAACAAACTTTTGCTTGACGTATTTTAAACCTCATGTTGCTACTAATAGAACGAGAGCTCCAAGAAACGATAACTGATATCAAAAATCTAATGTTGCAATACTGAAAGAATTTAATACATCTGAAAATCCTTTGGAAAAAATGAAGAAGAGATATTTGAATGATGAAGAGCTAAGGCTGGTTTACATCATCTCAATATAATATTATAAGCTAATATTATACTACTAATTGGCGGTTGCTTCATTATTTTTTAGCACATATAATGATGAATTGAGGTCGGTTAGACCCTACATAACAGACGAAGAATTAGAACAAGAAATAACTTAAATAATAGGCGAAGACATCATTTTCCTTTTTGGTTGAGCATGTAGTGCCCCGTCCTGCTCAGTCAATCAGAGGAATCGAAACGCCGACGGCGTTCGGACTTAGCCTTGCAACGGATGCTCGAAGACATCGCTCGGTCGAGGCGACCGCTCGCTCAGGTAGGGTAGTTTCGGTGAACTTGCCTCATCTTAGCCTTCACATAATAAATCGCATGTTTTCAACTTGCAAAGTAGGCTTGATAATAAAAGTGACGAATCCACATAGCTAAAGGGAATAATCCCGACGGGTCGAATTGAGTTAGAATATGGAAAGGTCCAACGGTCGGCTTAGAGTTGGTGTACGACATGCTTTGAAAATGACACTCGATCCTTCGTCCCGTGGCTTGGAAGAAGAAAAGTTGGTTGAGTAGGCAAAGTTATGATCGTAGCCTAAGTCATAGGTGTCACCCGCATGAATGCTTCATAAAGCATGCACGGTCCCATCGTCCAAGGCTTGGTATAGCCTTGGCTTGCCCATGAGTTAAGTTGCGTTGAGCGGCTAGTGACCTGAGTCTAGGCACCCGATTGACTTGGTCGTTCAAGTCGGATGCGTGCACGACACGATCCGTTAAGGCAAAGCTTGACGTAGCCTTTGCTCGTTAAGTTGTTGCGAAGTTAAGTTAGGCAAAGTTATGCTGGTCGACCAAAGACATTACAAGTATCGTCCCGCTCTTTCGCGGTTTGTCAAAGTTAAGTAGTTCCACGATCTCAAGGCCCATCATATAAAATATGACTCGGGCGGTAGTGTTGCGTAGAACACGGTTGGCTTAAGGCACAATGCACGGACTTAGTGTTTAAGGCACGAGCTACAGTTGGTTTCAAGTCGAGTTTAGAAAAAAGGGCTATCAAATGGGCATTCCTAAGTTGAGTAAAAAGGATATGGCATCAAGGAAAAAGGCTCGCGACCGTGGGTCGTCGAGGGATCTTAAGGATAGAAGTCTTGAACATGGTTTTGGAAGAGAGGGTAACACTAAAAGAAGGATGACTGTGTGAGACGTCAGTTTGAGTCGAGTCTTGTATGGTCATGGACAACTTGTCGACAAGGGCGATGTTTCCTCGAGCGGTAACCCTGGGCCATGGGACCGACTCGACCTGGAAGGAAACAGGGTATAGTCGTGCATAAGGTTTTAGCACGGGTTAAAGCGGGGGCTTGCAACGGAGCTAGCTACTTGCGTTGAAAGGTCTCCGATTTAACCAAGCTATACGTCTCAGGAGCCTTCACCTAGAAGGTTAAACTCAGAACATTCCAAGTGGGCGATCTTGTTCTGGCAGTTCGGAGGCCGATGGTTATGACTCACAAAACCGTCGGTAAATTCCAGCCAAAGTGGGAAGGTCCTTTCATCATCGAGGCTGTATTCTCTAATGGTGCTTACCGCCTCGTAAAACAAAACGGAGACTTGCTCATGTTGCCCGTGAAAGGCAAGTTCCTGAAGAAGTATTATGTCTAAACGACATCCTCCAAATCTACCTGACTGTTAAGTTATGTGCCCTTAGGTACTGCTGAACTTACACTCTGGTCATCCCAAATAAATCTATATCGTATCTTCTGGTTAGTAAGTCATGTATGATCATACCTCTGAACTTTCGTACCAAAAAAGCATCTTCTTCATGTTCTATTGCCCGTACTTTCAGTGCATAAACAGGATAACAGATCCACATATTGCCCGAAACAACCACGTCGATGTCACCTCTGAGTTTTTTTTACTTCCATCAAAAATAAACCACCCCTCACGTAGAACTTCCACGTCCATATTACCTCTGAGTTGTTCTATGTACCCTCCATGGTGTCCACTCCTGCCACGTCCTCATTACCTCTGAGTAGGAAGACTCTATTGAAGAAACCCTCATATTTACCACGTCCTCATTACCTCTGAGTAAGTATGTTGGTTTTCTCTCGACTTATTATCTGTACCCAAAACTAGGGTACGCCAAGGATAATAGGCCTACAAATGTCTACAGTTGGCCACAAATGTCCGCAGTTGACCACAAATGCTGTACTAGGTCCCCTAGTACATGCGTCTCTTTTCTCATTATCTCATGCCTCTAGAACCCAGCTGTTCCATGGCATTCTTTCGCCCGATACCAATAAATTCCATATCCACCTTACCACGGAATTGTTCTAGGTATCCCTATCAAACTTATTATCCGTACCTAAAACCAAGGTATGTCAAGGGTAATAGGTCCACAGAAAAGCCCCCAGTAGGGCAAACACATAAATGCAGTATAAGCACAACAGATAAAGGATGATGCAAGCAAAGTCATTTATTCAAATCAAATCAAAAGTACTACATTCTTTGGGACCACGTCCCTGCCAAAAAGATGAAGAAACATAAAGAGAGAAAGAAAAGAAAAAGCCGACTATGGTTCGACGATACATAATTCTCTGAGACGGTCCCTCAGTACGGTCGTCGACCGCTCAAACCGCTGCTTGGCTCGGCGCTCGGCCTCCTGAGTCAACCTCTCCGCATCCTCCAGATGCGCGTGAGCCTGCCAGCCATCCTCAAGCTTCTTCAGAGCATGCTCCAAGACAGCAGAAGTTCGGGTGACTTTTTCGGCCTCCTAAATAATTACCTCCTTATCCGTACGGGAGGCCTTGAGCTCAGATTCTAAGAAAGCCAATTTCCTCTGGAGCTCGAGGATCTGTTCCTTCGTGCCAATTATGCCGCGAGAGGCTGCCACTTCTCGAGCAATGCAATCCTCTCACCGACGGCTCAGCTGATCATACTGCAAAGAGAGATCGCGAAGGTCCTTCATTATAATCGGCTTGGACGCTTCTCGTCCAGCCCTTACCTTCTCTATGACAGTGATGAGGAAGTCCCGCTCCTGATCTATTGCTGAAGACAGATCAACTTGCCGCAGTACTTGAAATTGGGCCACAAGCAGATCCGCCTCTAGTAATTTGGGCTCCAGGAGCTCAACTATCCCTGCCCCACCGGGGAGGGTTCTAAGGAGTTCAATTTTGCCATGGGCGTATTAACGCGCCAAGGCAAAAGAAGTCCCCCTCTCCACGGCGGCCTCAACCCCTCGCCTCAGGTGGCGGTAGAAACTGTCAACCACATCCTTTGACGATTCATCCAGGATTTCTGAAGAAGACGGCGTCAAAGGAAGAGTAGCTGGCAGTGTCGAAGAAGAGGCACCGGAACTTGATGCCCCTGCCACAAGAAAAACGAGTTCCGACCGAAAAGTCGCTTGAATAGCGGCCAATTCCTCCTCCGCAGCCCGAAGGATCTGGAGACTCGGCAGGGCGGAAAGGTCGATCTCCGGAGCCGTATGAACAGAGGAGGGTGCAGGGACCAGTTCTTCCTGCCCCGGCCGTTCTGCCGTTTGCTCTCATGAACTCGATCCAGCAGGAGGCCCTTCAATGTAAGCTGGAGGAGAAGGAGGCATATTATCTTCCACCAGATCCCCTTTGACGAGCTCTCCCCCAATAATGTCCGTCGTTGGTAGTGAAGGAGCAGGACATGTATGTCCGGAGCAACCATCAATCAGCTTAACCCAAAGGATGTGATGATAGAGCAAATAAACCTCCTCACTGGTCAAAATTTGATTTAGCTTACCAGGAACAGTTAATGGGCTGAGGTTCGCTCTCAGCCACCGTAGTCTCTTCACCAGCAACATCTGACCCAAAGGCAGCTGGTTCATCTGCCCCAGCTGCCCCGGAAGGAGATACAACTGGATCAGCGTCACCCGACTAAAATTCAGCAGTCTCGGGGACGGGTTCAGCAGAGACCACGTCGCCCTGGGTTGGGACGTCAACAACTGGAGGAACCTCGGCCATCACTGGGATAATCCCGACACTCATCTCTCTAACTAGAGTAGTTAGAGCCGGGTCGACTTCAGAGGCAGCAACCGGCTCTGAAAAGTTCCCTTCTTCTGACGCCTATAGAGAAAAAAATGATTAGGTCATAGTTCAGGAAAAGAAGAGCTAAAGAAGAAGATGGTTGTAATCCAATTCACCTTTGAAATGGCGTCAACCTCACCTCTCTCCTTAATAAGCAGTCCGCGAGGCCTAATCGCAGCCCGTTTCACGGAGTAAGTTATACCGCTAACGGTCGGCTCACGCCTGCTTCGCTTGTGCGAAGGACTAGGCATGACATGCGACTGATCCGCCACCACATCTTTTGCGGAAGGAAGAGAGTTATCGGGAGCATGCTTGTCATCCTCTTCATCCGCGACGGCAGACTCCGAGTCTGACACAGCAACTGTGTTCTCCTTCTTCTTCCTCGCCTTGGACCCCTTGGGCTTCTCTTCCAAGTCAGTACCAACAATAAAGCTGGTACCTGGGTCAAAATCGACAGGAGGCTTGTTCGCCATGACATGGTATAGAGCCGCCAAATACAAGATCTCCCCTGACTCCCCATCATCAGGAACTGAGAAGCTGGTACGGGTGTGAACCATGTTATAATAGTGTCAGGCTCTGATACCGTAAAGGACACTGCCTTCAAATCCCAGACAAGAGCTGGGACTGTCCAAGAATATCTGGCTATACCCAAACTGGCGAAAGATCCTACTGGGCAAGTAAGGCTCCAAATAGACAGTATTGCAGTTGCGGTATACCAGGTGGGAAGGACGAATGTTGTGCAGCCAAAAGAGCATCTTGTAGGATAAGAAGTGGGGAGGCCCAATACCATCAAGATGTACGGCCCTCACTTTTTCAGCAGTAAATTGAGGAACAAACACGAAAAAAGTGTATCTGTCCACCCTCGCCAGTGCCATCCGACAGGCACGCATAGACTCGCAATCCCAAGGCATGCGGCGATACTGGAAGATGAAAGCATCCTCGGTAGTTACACCATCTTCAGGGCCAAGCCTCATCAAAGAGCGGCAATGCATCAACAGCCACCCCATCAGATAATGATAGGGCAGCTCAATGCGTTCAAAGTCCTTCGTCGTGTCATGGACGATTACCTTGGACGTGAAAGTGCGAAGGCCACGATGTATACTACACACCATGTTCGGGAGAAGAGCTAGTCTAACCCCGAAGACCAGCTTCACAGCATAGAGGATAAAGTTGCGGTTGATCCTCTCAATAGAACCAACCCCTCCTGAAACTACGCAATTCCGTAGCCATACCATCAGGAATCCAGCCAGAAGAGCCTTCTCGGACAACGGCTGAGTGTCTTGATAAAAATAAGCAAAAGAGTCAGATTTGCTTCCGAACCTGTCACCAGTGGTTCTTACCCTCTTGGCGGTTGACACTTGGTCCTACATCTCCTCTCGAGTTTGAGAACTTTGGAGAGAAACTCGACCTGAGGCACCGAGTTTAAAAAGATAAGTGAGCCTGGCCTGTGTATGCGAAAGATTCTCTTCCGAGCTGTCGTTCTTTTTCTTCGACAGCTGCTGGCATGTGCTGTGATGACACAGCAATTCCTGGAAGACGGTAACAAAGCCCGGGAACTTCTCCTCCAAATCCTCGAACTCTTCGTTCGTCGGGGTATACACCTCAAAGACTTCATCTCCCCAAGGCAGCTTGGAGACGTCATGCATCTCGTGCAGAGCAAGCCCCATCTCCCCTACAGGTGTAAAGAAAGTCCCTGTACGGTAGTTGTACATCTCCAGCAGAGCCATGAACAATTTCTTGTTTATGGGCAAGCCGTAACAGGTACCTCGGATAGCATGGTAGAGTCCAATCTCATGCAGGAGAGTCTCGTATTTTTGTGCGATCCACGTAGACAGGTTGGTCCATGAAGGGAGGGGTGTATCCAACTCGGTCGCGACAACCGGCCAATGGAATAGGACCCCTTCCGAGCAAGCTGGTTCAGAAAAGTGTCAGCTTGAGAGAACTTGAAGCTGGGACCCTGCACATTCAAGAAACTGCCCGGGGCCAACCCCATCACATAGCGGCTGACCAGTACCCTGCCCGCGTACACTGACCGCAGGTAATTGTTATAGTAAATTTTGCCCACAAACATCCCGTTCCGGGTCGGAGTCAAGGAATCCTACATCTTCCTGTCCATGGGCAACATGTTGAACCACGATAGTAGGAAGTGACGCTCCATCAGAGGTATATGGATCGCCATCCCGTCAGAAGTAAAACTCCAACTCTCAGATATGTCCAGAACTTGGGAGTTCTTTACAGTTAAGGCATCCCCGAAGAGGAACGCAGACTTCAAGTGTTTGCCCCCAACAGCCCGAAGTTCATCATCCCCGAGATAAAGAAGAAGGACTGCTTTTTAATGTCTTCCAGCCTCTCCACAGGTTCATCTTTTAGAAGCTGGTTCACCACATACTCGACCATGTGGTTGAACCTATAGCCCACAGCAGATTGGGCACGACCCACCAAAGGTTCTTCCGCAGGATTGACTGGCAAATTCACTGAAAAAAGGACAAAAGAAACAAGTCAGAAGATGGACAGGGAGAACTGCTTAGTGTTTTCGAGCTTAGGCAGCTCTGATCAGGCGGGTCCTTATGCGGCTCAATTTAATGGGGCTTATGCGGCTCTGTTTAAACGGGGCCTTATGCGGCCGAGTTCAGATGAGCTTATGCGGCTCTGTTTAGCGAGGTCTCATGCGGCCGAGTTCAGATGAGCTTATGCGGCTCTGATTAGTGGGGTCTCGTGCGGCCGAGTTTAGATGAGTTTATGCGGCTATGTTTAGCGGGGTCTCATGCGGCCCAGTTCAAAGTGAGCTTATGCGGCTCTACTTCGAGGGAGCTTATGCTGCCCAGTTTAAAAGTGCTTATACGGCTGTGATTTGATGGGGTCTTATGCGGCACAGTTCGAGGGAGCTTATGCGGCCCTGTTCAAAAAAAGCTTATGCGGCACAGTTCGAGGAAGCTTATGCGGCCATGTTCAAAGGAAGTTTATGCGGCACAGTTCGAGGGAGCTTATGCGACCCTGTTCAAAGGAAGTTTATGAGGCACAGTTCGAGGGAGCTTATGCGGCACTGTTCAATGGGAGCTTATGCGGCCCAGTTTATAAAGTACTTATGCAGCCACAAGACGACTCTCATACGGCTCGGACATGGGACATACCCCCATGCGGCTCGGACATGAGATGTACATGCGGCATAGTATGCGGATTCATCATAATGAACTTGAACAGTTTAATGAAGACGAAGAAGGCCTACGCATAAAATATGCGGCGTAGCCATGATGGTTAGGATTTTGAGTTCATACAATTTCTTCCAATATCCTTAACCTTAATGGCGGGTTGGGCGTCGGGATGAACTGTGGGTGCCTCAGTCGACAAGAAAGCCGCTCCATTACCCTTCGCTGCGGTGCTAGAGGATGCTTTGGGAGCCATTGCTGATCGGAGAAGGAAGTGAGGACGGCGACTAAAGGCAAGAAAAGTTAAAGAGAAAATAAAGTAAAGAGTTTCTCTCTTCCAAAAGTACTCGTATTTATAGGCTAACAAGGGGCGTGCGAATCGATGGACGCTTCACATTACACGCCGCCTAGAAGATGAGGCCGACTCTTGGATTTCTATCCTCTACATGTAAAAGATTACTCGTAATCATTAAAACAAATCTAAATATTTAAAGCTGACTCTTAGGATCCTATCCCAAAAGACGGCTTTAAATCAAAGCAAATCAAAGGCAATTAAATGAGACGCCTATGTGGCACAGGACAACCATGCGGCCATAGTAGTCCATGCGGCCGGAGCAGTCCATGCGGCCAGAGCAATCCATGCGGCTAGAACAGTCCATGCGGCCAGAACAGTCCATACGGCCAGAACATCCTATGTGGCCAGAACATCCTATGCGGCCAGAGGAATCTATGTGGTAAGAAGAGCTTATGCGGACATAGCCATGCTTCTTATTCAAAGTATTTCAATTTTACAAATTGAAAACTTTGAAGGGGGACTTGTAGAAGCATGAAAAAGAACAGAAAATTTCATACGCCTCAAAACAGAGGGAGTCTCATGCGGCTCAAAAGTCCCTTAGAGCTTCATACGGCTCAAACATCCTTTAGAGCTTCATGCGGCTCAAAAGTCCCTTAGAGTCTCATGCGGCTCAAAAGACCCTGAGAGCTTCATGCGGCTCGAAAGGGCCCGATAGCTCCATGCGGCTCAGAAAAAGCTACGTGGCCCTATGCGGTTCAAAAATAGGCCTCTATAGCTGGCCATAACTACTCAGTGCAGCTGGCTCATTAAATGCTCTGACGCAAGGCGACAGCTCTGACACAAAGAATTGATAGCTCTGACATAAAGGTAAAATGATGACTCTGACATAATGACGTGTCCGTAGAGAGACGAGAAAAATCTTTATGGCTGGCACAATCCACCAATTCTAAAGCTCCTTATACGGATCGCTTCAAAGACTTCCATGCGGCTCAGTTATGGGGGCTACCCTTATGCGGTTCAGATAGGAGGCCACCCTTATGCGGCTCAGTTATGGAGGCCACCCTTATGCGGTTCAGATAGGGGGCCACCCTTATGCAGCTCGATTGTGGGGGCCACCCTTATGCGGATCAGTTGGGGGCCACCCTCATGCGGCTCAGTTGGAGGCCAACCTTATGCGGTTCAGTTAGAGGCCACCCTTATACGGCTCGATTGGAGGCCATTCTTATACGGTTCAGTTGGAGGCCACCCTTATACGGCTCAGTTTGAGGCTATCCTCATGTGGCTCGGTTGTGAGGCCACCCTCATGCGGTTCAATTAGCAGACCATACTCATGCGGCTCTGCCAGGACGCCCCATTCATGCAGCTCACAGCATAAGTGACAGTTGGGATACGTGGCAGAAGATTGACTAAGACTTATCCACTCGGATTTAGCAACCAACAAATCATAATAATACAGATTTATTGCAATCATCATAACTGCCTAGATCAATTTCCAACAAATAATACAGATTTGTTACAATCAACATAAACTACCCAGATCGATTTCCATCAAACAATGCAGATTTGTTGCAATCAACATAAACAGTCCAGATTAATTTCCAACAAATAAGATCAAGGCTAATCTTAACCAATCCCCAACCGTTCGCTTTTCAAGGAACAATTACTGCACACCCTACTTATCATAAAGCCCTATAAATAGCAGGGGATTATTCCTTTGCAAAACACACAGAGTTATACGCACAGAGCCCGAGTAGAGAGACTAGCAACCCCCGCACACACAAAGAGCATTTCTTTGCCAGAGCAGAAGCTACGTCCGATCGTCAAAGGAGTAAGGCAGAGTTTATATCACTTTCCTGAGCCTCTACCGTCATCCCCCAGAAAAACTAAACAATTGTACTTAGATTGCTTTTCCTAGGTTTTATTCATAGGCTCTCTTTGTACGAGCGAGTTTGTATTATGAATCAATGTCCAGTCCTCCCATAAAACTGTTCTGTTCTTTCGATAATCAATGGCAAACAAGCTTGTGTAGAGGGATCCCTAGAATTTAGAGTAGACTTCTAGAAATGATGCTGAGGGAGGAACCTGGATCAATATACATCCGATCCACCTTAATCGCCCCGATAGACCTTGTATAGTACAGAGGTCTATCATGATGATTGTTTTTTAGTAGCATGTCCTCTTATGAAAAGGTGATGTTGGGTACCACTTCCAAAGTGCTGTGACAGTGAGGACAGGAGACGGGATCTTCAGCGGGGGCTTTGACTTCAGCGAGATAAGAGTCGGCTTGTAGTAATGCCTCACTTAAGTCTTTTTGCACCTCTTTCGAGAGTCAGAATAGATCGAACAAAGACAACCTGGCAGGTGTATTGGCCATCTGTACCAGTATGTCAAAGTTGTAAGGCCGATCCATGCCTTCGGGAGTTGGTGCCTTCAGAGACTTATCAAATCGCGTCTCTTTCTGCTTAGCTTTGTCGGTAGTTAAGGACTTAGGTGGACCAGCTTCTGAATATGTGGGGGCAGCAGGAGCTTGAGAAGGTACTGTATCTTCTTGTATGGGGTCATAAGTTCGTAGGTAGGCCTTCCCAGATCGCGTCTCGCAAAATAGAACTTCGTAAATAGGAGAAGATACCATATGGCATGATTTGTATTTCTTGTCCCTCTTTACTTTGGAAGACACCACCCCCTGCGTTATTTCTTTCACAAGGTTTGGATGGACCCACATGATCTCACCATGTTCTGTCGTGAGTGCCACCAAGGTTGAGTTGCGAGCTGGCGGCAGGTTAACAACTTCCATTATTACCTTGGGGATTGGGACTATACCGTCTGGGACTTCTGTGGAAGGAAAGTTACCAAATTGAAGAGAGATGATGTTAGAAGATACGACCTTGTCTTCAGCTTCGAGGTTGATCACTTGGCTGTCGATAAGCTGTTATGTCTTCTTCTTCAGGATGATGCAATCCTTAGTAGAGTGGTGCACGTACTGATGATAAAGGCAGTACTTAGGATCGTTGAGTTGGTTCGCTTCCGCAGGACATCGTGGTGGAGGCAATGTCAGTTTATTACCCTTCATCAATGTGTAAAAAATGGTAATATCATCATCTTCGTCAAAGGAGAAAGTCTTCTTAGGTTTGTCAGGAGCGCCCTGAGAATTGGAAGCTTCCTTGGAAGTGTCGACCTTCAAGACTTCTTTTCCTTTACCCCCACGGATAGGGATAGTTTGGGAGTGCTTACTTTTGTCTTCATATTTGGGTGTATTCAACCCCAGTAATTCTAGATTAGGGACTTTATTTTCAGCAGCATCAGCATCCCCGATGAAAGCAGGCCAAGTATCATACTTATGTATACCCAGATAGAACTTCACTGTAGGAAGGAAGTTATGTCGACAAGTATCTATAAGTTCTGAGTCTGGTATACCGAAGGTCATCTTCAATGCTAGTCGCCTGAAGCGTTCAATGAAAGTATTAACAGACTCAGTCCTCCTTTGCTTGGTCTTGATGAGGGTGGACATATTAACATATATGCCACTCTCATAAAACCTGTTGAGGAATAACTTCTCCAAGTCTTTAAAGGAATTAATACAACCGTCAGGCAGACTGCAGAACCATTCAAAAGCTACCCCCTGCAAGGTGCTAATAAATAGCTTTGACAAAAATGGATCGTCCCTTAGTAAGTGTAGAGTCTGCATGTTGAAGTATGTCATGTGTTGGCGAGGAGAAGTCATCCCGTCAAATGAATATAGCGTCAGTGGCTTGTAGTTAGGAGGGCAAGTAGCATTCTCCCAATCAGGAGGATAAGGTTGAGATATCCCCATTTTTTGAAGCTCATCTTTGTATGAGATGGTATCGAGGCGAGCAACAAGAGAATCAATTGCATCTTGTTGATTGAGCAGATGTTGAGAAACGGCTGTTGTACGATTGTCAGGCGTCGTTGGCGAAGGACCACCCTCAGCGTTTACGAGATTTGGAGGAGGCACAACGGAATGATACTCCTTGTGTAGTGAAGGAGGGTTGTTGCTATGGGCCGGACTAACGTATGCTGAGACGTTCGGTTGAGGTGGAGGAACAGCCCCAGCAGTTTGGACTGTCATGATACTGGTAAGCATATCAGTGATCTTGGCAAAGGTTGTTTCAAGACTCTCTAGCCGCTTGTTGGTCTGATCACTGGCTTCTTCAGGTCTCTCTCCATCCGCCATGTACGTAGATAACATGTGAGGACGAATAGAGGAGACAGTACAACTGGTGCTGATATTATCTGTCTCTGAGTTAAAAAAACCTTCGTCATTAGGCAGGGGAGGTAGATAGTCACTATAAGACTCGAAGAGATCATCGTCATCTGGAAGGCTATCCCTGGTGTGAAGGTCGTCTGCTTCAGATTCTGATGGAATACTACCCCCAGCTGAAGGATTATCACCCCCAGCTTGGGAGTCCTCGTCATCTATACGGAATCTCATCCTTGACCGAGTACCCATATAGACTCCTTCAGATGTAACAGCTTGCTGGCTATCTGTTGGCAGACTTCTTCTTCTTATGTTCGCAGAACTGAAAGAAAAAGTTGGGTTAGTGGTCCACCTTCTTTGATTGGGGCTCCCGTAAGGAGGACCCCATGAAGTCATGTTGGATGAAATACATAGCGGTTTTTTATCATCAGAGTGATGCAGTCGTCGAAACACGGACTGCCTCTGAGGCACTTTCGTTGCTTTGGAGCAGCAACAGTTGATGACAATACTGGTGTACGGATATATGCCATAAATCAGCGGAAGGGAGTTTTGCCTTAAAACCCATGTCACATGCATCATCGAGCTTTGTATATAGGTTTGTAAGGGGAGTTGGCACATCCGGACTTAGTTCACGTGCAGGGGCAACCCCCACACCTAAGTTCCGTCATGACCTTAAAGACAGCCCCGTGCTATACGCGGTAGTGTCTGTCTTTTTACTGTGGGTGCATCGACCCTGGAGCATGCCCTTGGGTGCATGCTTCCCAGAAGTCCTGGCAGTATACCTAGCCCTCCTGGATGTAGGTGCATAGAATGGGTCATCAGAGCCCGGACGCACAGCCCTGGGCGCATAGCCTATCGAAGACAGAAGTCCTCTGGCTAGAGATATGCGTCCACATACTTACTTGGGTGCATGACTCTGGGCGCATGCTTTAGAAAATAGCAATGTTTTCTCCCAGTTTTGTCTTCTTCATTTGTAAGCCTCGTTGAGTTTATCTAGAGCGTCGAACACTTCGATCTTGGCATCGTAGTATTTTTTTGCCAAGTTTCGAATGTTGAACACTTTGTTGTTGGTTGCACAAGTGGGAAGTCGCTGGGCTAGTGGAGCCTGGAACGGTATGCGCCTTATTCGTCTCATAAGCCTCTGTGGCAGAGCTATGCGCCCACAGGGGAGCTCCATACGCCCACGTGGAGGGCCTATGCTCCCACGTGACAGAGTTCTTCGGTTGCATATCTTCTATGACACAGGCAGGATATGCACCACGAGCCTTCGGAAGCTAAATCTTGCGAGACTTGTTTGGCTTCACTAATTTTGAGGGAGTAGAGTCGTCCCTCGAGAGCATCTCTTCGAACGCCTGCTGATCGAACTTCACGATCAACATCTTCTGAGTGCTCTCCACTTTATCATTATCAAATTGCATCACCACCTTCTCGTCAGGGGAAAGGTAGTCCCCAGCAGAGTCGCCATTTTTGTGGACACACACAAAAAAGAAGAAAAAATGTTATCTTTTCTTATTGGCACAAGGCACCACAAATCGAGTACGCCTGAGAGATCCTGCACTGAGGATCCCTGAGTACAAAAAGAATTCTGGAGAATAGGACGATGGAGATCGAGCGGCAGTTGCTCCTTTACTCCATTGACACTCCGATTACAAAAGTGGGAGAAAATCTAAAAAAATTGCTAACTCTCGGCTCACTAGCAAGAAGGGCAGCAATTTGGCTCTTGAAATGCTCGTCGTTCTATCTTCTTCATGTGGGATACATAGTCTTGTATTTTTCATGCTTCTACACACATCATTACTTTCTGAGTATAATCACACATTTTTTATTTTTATTAGATTTGTATTGATTATTTGTAGCATCACACTATTTTTTATTTCTTTTACATTTACATATGGTGGGACGAGGCCATGGACGACGTCGACGATCTTGATACCGTTATCCTCTTCCTACTACTACTCCACTTGTAGATTGCAGAGGAGTTAACAAGGACGACTTCTTTGATGATGATGATGTCTTATCTCCGTGGTTCACTCGTTCATCGATAGGCGGAGCTAGCCCTAATATTCCTACAGCATCTACTCATATGGTCCTTCCCTGGTTTAACTGACAAACTTCTATACCGGAGACTGCACATGTCGCTCATGTTGGCCCATTGGTCATAGTTGAACCTAATTTAATAATTGATCAAACTTTGTCTCGATATAAGGGCTACTTGGATTATTTGGAAAACTGCTAAAGAACTGCTACCTATCTATTCAAGACCGAAGCCGTTTTTACCGTATGAGTCTGTATTTCTATATGCAACGTAATTTTTACATTTATTGAGTCTAGGAATACATTATACACCGAGTCGTACTGGCAAATAGGCTATACCAAAATGATTTTAAAAAATATCCTATGTTTTGAAAAATAGCCTCTCTTACAAAAGTTTCTAACTGCTTAAAGTTTTCAAGAAACCAAAATCTGTTTTATAAAATATCCAAAAATTCAAAATAGGCCTCAAGAGAATTCGGCCATAATTCGGCCAGAGTTCGGCCCGAATTTGCCTAATGCCCATTGGATTTTGAACTTGGTCATCCTTCTGTTACAGATGCAACGGCTATTTGTCGAGATTCTCTTAAAGAGTTCTGCCCGAATTCTGCTCAAATTTTGTCAGATTTCTGACTTTAAAAAACCTATAAATAGAGAAGGATTTCTATCATTTCAACTCACTCATTCACTTTCTCATCTCTTCTCTCTTAGCTTAAACGTCTTTCAAAGTGATCTAAAGCTTTCATTTTCAAATCCCAAGCCTGTTACAATCCTCTAGTCAATTTGTCAGTACGGTACGGTCTAGAAGTTTCAGAGAGATTGTAATTAGAGGCTTGATTGAAGAAAGATACTTTACAATTGAAGTTGGTCGAGTACTTCATATCAAAGCTCGTATTGTAGAAGTTGCAAGGACTTCGTATGAAAACTTGCAATATTTTTCAAAAGTGGATTCAACTGGAAGCTAGAGTTCTTCCGACTGGAATAGTCCTCACAAGAGGAAAACCAATATACATCGACGTCTTTGCATTTTCTTTCTGATCTCTGCCTTTATATTTATTTACTTGTGATACACATATTTGTGTGATCTTGCTGCTAAATTTTTAATTAGCTAAATTCTGCTGCCTACTCTATTCACCCCCCTCTAGAGTATTATGCTTTATGATTCGTTCCGAATTATATAGGTAAAGCGAGGTAACACTGATATTATATTTCTTATTATTTCAGCTGTTACATAGATCACAGTATTACACATGAAAACTGTAAAATTTACAAGTGAAGGCCAAGCCAAAAATAGACCTCCACTATTTGACGACACAAATTACACTTACTAGAAAACATGGATGAGTTTCTTCTTGAAACCTCTACATTTTGATTTATGGTGTATTGTTATTGATGGCTATAAAAAGCATGCTCGTATTCTTATTGAAGAAGAATTGGTTGAGAAATCCCATGACAAGTATACTGAAGCTGAAAAGAAACATGCCAGTGTTGACGCACCTGCTATAAATGCTTTGTTTTTTTTGTATTAGACAGGACTGAATTTAACAGGTTGTCTACTTATACAACATCAAGTGCCACGAAGGCACGATGCAAGTCAAGGTGTCAAAGATCAGCAGACTTACTCAGGAGTATAAGACGTTCAAGATGAAGACAAACGAATCTGTCACTCAGATGTTTACGAGATTCATAGATATTGTAAACCCTCTATCATCGTTAGGCGAGGAGTACAATAACCATGAAAAGATTCGTAAACTTCTAGGATCTCTTACGAAGAACTGGATTCCGAAGGCTACAACAATCATTGAAGGGAACGACCTCTCAACTATGTCTCTTGAAACACTCATGGGTAAGCTACTTACTCACAAGCTAGAACTTTAAGACTTTGAAGATATTGCACCAAAGGAGAAGATCACTTTCAAGGTTCAACACAGAAGAACTGTCGAAGATAATTCCGAAGACAGTGACTCTGACTCTGAAGATCAAGCTCTTCTAGTAAGAAAGTTTAAGAAGTTCATGAGATTCAATAGAAGAACAAAGGATCACAATAGCAACAGCAACAACAACGAAGAAGATCCTATCTGTTATGGTGGTAAGAAGAAAGGACATATGAAGAAGGACTGCCCAACAACATCATCATCAACTAGAAAAAGCAACAAGTATGACAAAGGCTACCTGAAGAAATCTACATCCAGAATGTACGCCAATACAAGCATATGGCGTGAAAGTGAAGCCAGCGACTCAGAAGATGAACAATTAGCTAACGCTGTAAATGTATGCTTAATGGCATTCGATCAGGTAACTACTAACCCCCTGTTTGATACATATGATGATTTTACCTTTGATCAATTAGGTGAAGCCTTTAGTGACCTATTAGGTGATTACAGAAAATTGCGTAGTAAATATCAAAACTCTAAGAAGGTACTCAAGGAGTAAAAAGGTGAAATAGGAAGACTTACCGACCTACTAGCTGAGATTAGAAGTAATGATAATTCTAGTGAGGTAGGTGAGCTCTCTTCGGTTAAGCTATTACTACACGAGACCACAAGACTATCCGAAGAGAAAGATAAGACCATTACCCAATTAGAGGAAGACCTACTCAAGGAGAAGAAGAGTCTTCAGCAAGCACTTATCAGGAATGATACACTTACTGCTGATTATACTGTATTGTATGACACTTCCAAAAAGTTAGAAATTAGGTTAGAAAAATAGCGTACGCCAGGTGCTTCCTGTCCTAACACGTGTCACTTACCGAAACATCAGAACACTGTCAAACCCAACACTGTTAGACCAAACCAAACCAAACCTTTGCCCAAGATGACTAACAGGTATGCACTCTTTTATACTAGAAAACCAAGACCTACCAATCATGCACAGCACACTACTCCTAACACCCAACATGTTAAATCTCATTATTGTGGCCTCATTGGTCATATCTCTCCTGCATGTAGTTTAAGGAAGTTTGTTAATTTAAAGATATGTGCATGGATACTGAAAACTAACATTTCAGGACCCTACAAGAAATGGGTACCAAAGTTTTCATCTACAAATTCTTTTGTAGGTGCCTTCACATGCTAGAAGCAAATAGATCCTCGACAGCTGTTACTCACGGCACATGACCGGTGATGCTTCATTATTCGCAAAGAAGAAAGAAGGATACGTCTCCTTCAGTAATAATCTTAAAGGGTACATAATATCTATCGGCAATATTGGTAAGGCCCCCTACCCTGTGATTAAGGATATCTGTCTAGTTACCGAGTTAAAACATAACCTACTCAGTATAAACCATTTAGCTGACCATGGTTATGGTATTAACTTCGTCAAAGACAAGTGTATTATAGTTGATAGCTCAACTGGTAGTACTATCTTTGAAGGTATCAGGGAAGACAAATATATATGTTTTATATTTGTTAAACGATACTAACAAAGCAGGTAGTACTTAATGGCCAAAAGTGATGAGGGTCAACTATGGCATATGAGACTCGATCATACAAATATGGACACAATTTCAAGATTATCCACAAAGAAGTTGGTACGAGGCTTACCGGACATTACTTTCAAGAAGGATACGGTATGTAGTGAATGTGAAAAGAACAAAGCTACCTGATCCTCATTTAAGTCCAAGAACATTGTAAGTACCACTAGACCTCTACAATTTCTGCATATGGATTTATTTGGACCTAGTAGAGTTGCTAGCCTAGGTGGTACATGCTTTGTAATAGTAGATGATTTCTCTAGATACACGTGGGTATATTATCTTACACACAAGAACGATGCATTATCAGAATTCGTTTCCTTTTGCAAGAAAGTTCAAAATGAGAAAGGTTTCATGATCACTCGTATTCGAAGCGATCATGGCGACAAATTTGAGAATGCAGAGTTCAAGCAATTTTGTGACTCACACGGTTATCTACATGAGTTCTCTAACCCTAGGACTCCACAAAAAATGGAGTTGTGGAACGAAAGAACAAGACTCTATCCGAAATATCTAGAGTAATGTTAAACCAGTTAGTCTACCGAAATACTTTTGGGCTAAAGCTGTTAGTGCAGCTTGCTATGTTCTCAATAGGATTCTAATTTGACATATATCGAAGAAGACTCCCTATGAACTATGGTTTGATAGAACACCCACTGTATCTTATTTTAAAATATTTGGTTGTAAATTTTTTATTCTCAATACTAAAAATAATATAGAAAAGTTTGACGAAAAGGCCGATGAAGGTATCTTTTTAGGTTATACGGCGAAGAGCAAAGGGTACCGAGTCTTCAATAAGAGAACCATGATCATCGAAGAATCGATAAATGTTATATTTGATGAAATAAATCAACATTCAGTCGATAATGATGATGAAGACATAAGTACACCAAATGCAACACCTGTAGAACCTACAAGCACAATACCAGCTGATCCTCTAAGCAGATCACGTACAGAACCAGAAGCCGGAACCAGCTACCCTGAGAGTTTGCCAAAAAGAATAAAAATTTTGACAGATCATCCTAAGGACTTGGTAATAGGTGAAATTGCTAGGGGTGTAAGTACTCGTTCCTCAAGCAAAGATATAGTTTCCTGTATTGCATTTGTTTCACAACTTGAACCCAAAACTATTGAAGAAGCATGTAGCAATACTTTTTGGTTAGATGCTATGCAAGAGGAATTGAACCAATTTGAATGAAATCAAGTTTATATTCCCAAGCCCATTGATCATCTAGTCATTGGCACCCGCTGGATATTCTGAAATAAACTGAATAAATATGGTTTGGTTACTCGTAATAAGGCTCGACACGTAGCTCAAGGATAGAACCAAGAGGAAGGTATCGACTACGATGAAACCTATGCCCAAGTTGTGAGATTAGAATCCATTTGCATGTTGTGTGCATTTGTATGTTTTCATAACTTTAAATTATTTCAAATGGATGTTAAGAGTGCATTTTTGAACGATTTTATAAAAGAAGAAGTTTATGTAGCACAATCTCCAGGTTTTACTGATTTCAAAAATTTTGATTATGTTTTCAAGTTCAAGAAAGTATTATAAGGATTGAAATAAGCCCATCGTGCTTGGTATGATCATCTAAGCTCCTTTCTACTTGACAACGGTTTGACAAAAGGCAAGGTTGATATTACGCTGTTTATAAAGTCTTTTAATAGAAATCTTCTTTTAATTCAAATTTATGTAGATGATATTATCTTTGGATCTACTAATGAATCTCTGTCACCACTATATTCTAGAATAAGGGTATTTTAGTAATTAGTAATTTTTTTGATTATTTGTTTATATTATTTAATTTAATGTATTGTGATTTTGTTATTTTCCAGTAAAACCTTAGAACTACATTGTGTAGATGTTAGCCATGACCATAGAAACTTTTTAGAGAGGTTAGACAACTTAAGTTAGACTCTAATTTAGCTAGCATATCATTTAGGACCTACTAATTAGCTTAAACCTTAAGTCACTTTGGACCTTTCCCTTAAGGGGCCTTAAATTACATGTTAGGAAGGCCTTTTAGCCAATTTTACCAAACCCTAATCCTAGGGCAACCCATGGCCGGCCAATACTAGCTACCCCTTGCCTATTTAAGTAAATATTAGCCTCTTTTTTCCCTTTTATTGTAAACCCTAACCCTAATTTGTCTTCTTCTCCAAATTTGTCCCCTTTCATCAAATCAACTCTAAATTCAACCAAACCAATTGCAAATCACTCCCTTTGAGTAGAAGAGGTCTCTATTGGCTAGCTATGATGGATTTGGAGCAATTTGATCATTGGAACTTGGTGGAGATCTAGATTTAGGAGTTTTTATTGAGATTCTAACTCTCAATTGGTAATAGCCTCTAAACTATTGAATTTCTGTTTTCTTTCTATAGATGCATTCATTTAGGGTCCCCCTAACATTAGGTTAAGTTTGGCTCGAAATTGGATCCATTTGGGGTGCGTATTGGAGGAGTATCGGATACGTATCTCAAGTGTTCGACGAAATGCCCCTTAGAACTTTTTGTACTCTAATTTTTAAATAAATTATATATTTAGGTAGCCTATTATATGTAGATTATATTTGTAGTTGATTGAGTTGATTTTTGTGACAAATTGGACACAGGGATACCAGGCCAGAAATCTGCCTGTGCATAGTTTTTCCCCTACTACATAGGGTTTGGAACTCGATGCCCACTGAACCATTTCACTTCCTTTTTCTCCTACAGCTAGGGGCAATGACTGTCAGCTAGTGTAGGAAGTTGGGCTTCGAGCTATGTTGATTTCGATCTGTTATTCAACCCACAGATTTATATATGTACAGTCGAGCACTGCACTTAATGTTCTGTTCACTTGGACACGTTTCACTTTGATATGTTGATATTGTGACACCTTGTTGTAGGACACTTGGACACATGTTCACTTGTCTACTGCACTTTCCCTTACATGGACCCTCATTCACACATTCATTCATCCTCACATACTCGAACATCCATGTCACATTGCACATATACTGATACTACATTCACTTGCTGCACTTGCCACTGTGACACATCTCTGATACTATTTGACATGCTCACCTTCACTCCATGACACATTGGCACATGCTATACACACATGTACACATGACACACAATTACCTACTGACACTTACACTTGTTAACACCCAAACTGCACTCTGATACATGATGTATCAGAGCACTCTCTGATACTGGATGTATCAGAGATACATTCTCTGTTGCATCTATACTTGACACCCTCACTGCTCTGGACATTTGACACTCACACTTGCTATGGCACACACACACACATATTTCATTATATTCACATTCTCTGTTGACTGCACACCGACACTCATTCACTCATCGACTCATTTGTATGTGACACAAACCTATTTTAAACAATGTTCAGTCTCTATTTGATTTCAGTCCAGTTTTGATGCTTGAGTGTCATGTCCTTAACTTGGATTACCTACCTACACACACTTTAAATGAATACTTCATTACATGTCCTATACTCATGCACCCATTGCATTGCATCTGGAACCACTTCACTGCAATCCTCTTACCTTCACTAACTTGTAGCAGCTCTAACCCCATTTACATATCAGACTTAGTTCAGTCCTTGGGACTTCTAGGTATCAGTCAGTAAGAGGGAGGCTCGAGTGGATCACCTTGGTTTCAAATCCTTGGAATATCAAGGGACATGCCCTGCAGCCCATCCTTAGATGACCAGATCACCATAGGTGTCCAGTCCTCTTTGAACTTGTTCAACCCATCATTAGTTTGTTTCAATCCAATTACCCTGTGATAGATACCATCATATGATAGGTGTATCTGTCACCACATGTATTAGTTTTATTCCTTAGATGCCATGCCCTGAACTCACTTTTTAGTTAGTCTTAATGTATCAGTATTATAGGTGTAATAGAGAGGCTTGAGTATAGGATTATATATATGTGTACTTATATTGTGTTCAGTCCATCTTTTGAATGTTCAGTTTATATGTGTTATAGTGACTAGGACAGGTGGCTAGATGCATAGGAGATTAAGGGGTTATAGAAGCATGGAATTTCAGGACCAGAAATCCTATACGCCAGACACTACATGCGCCAGAGCTCGGACAGAGTACTTCACAGCAAAAACATCGAATATAGACATTAAAAATGGACTTTTTATTACATATAAAAGTCTATTACATGTCTAAGAAAAGATTGTACAAAGAAAAATTTCTACAAAAAAAGATCCTAAGTCTACAGCCAGCAGCCATCATGCGCCCTCAAATAGGCGCAGCGATCACCATGTGCCCCCAGTCAGGCGCATCCCACCATGCGCCCTCAGCAAGGCGCATCTTTTTCAGCAGCTCAGTTATGTGCATCCCAGTTATGTGCATCCCTTCAGCAGCCCAGTTATGTGCCGCTCTTCCAGCCAGGCTCACCGTCGTCTAAATGCTTCGACTAATGAAGCATTTATTGAGCAGAACGAGGGTGGCAATCAACCCTCTAGCCGAGGAAGGGAAAAGAACCACAAGCCAACCTGTGGCCAGGGGAGGCTTCGAAAGAGCCTCCAAACACCAAGGAAGACCGTGATTGAAACTGCGGCTAAAGGAGCAGCTTTCAAGCCACCAAAGCTGCAGCACCGCCATTTCGATCTATGGCTCTTCCTGCACAACGAAGACGAGGCCCGAGCATCCCTTTCTTTGGATGCAACAGGCACCTTCCGCCTGCCTCGGAAGCCCTCGACTCCGACTTTTGGATGTAACAGTCACCTTCAAGTACATCAATGAAGACATTGCATCGCATCTTCACCCTCGGGAGCATCTCATCAACAGAATGCATCCGAGTAAACGAATTCATGTCGGAAGGACGTGAGAGAACGAGAAGCAAACTCTCTCCATGCCACTATTTATAGGCCGAGCAAATCAAACCCATGCGCCAAGTGGATGGCTTTCCGAATTCCGTGCAATAAATTTGCATTAAATGGATGAACCGGACGCTTCGAATTCAGCTAAGTCAAAACAGCTATTTTAAGCACTCGAAGATCGTAACAGTCGCACCATTAAAGACGTGTCACGAAGCAGATGCGCCGGCCAGACCGTGTATCACACAGACGCGCCCTTTAGTACCAAGCACATCACAGGGATGCACCCCCCATGCGTCCCCATGCGCCTAGTGGAACGCCAACCGATGCGTCCACTCAGCTGTCCATCGAATGTCACAAACTTTAAATGCTGAACTGACAGAGTTGGCAGCACGCCTCCCGAAGTCTGAACAGTTCAGAAGACGAAGCGTCGCCAACGTCAGCATCATCATTACTTTCCTCCGACGGCTACTGCCACATGGCCACCCAACTGCTTGCATGCGCCTCTACAGCCGTGTGCCCAAACCTGCATGCGCCTCGAAAGCCATGCGTCTCAGACTTTTCATTGATCCCTAAAGACAGAAGGAAAGTCACCATTAAAGCTCTGTATGCGTCTCAAAAGCCATGTGCCCCAGACTTCTCTCTGATCCCGAAAGACAGGAGTTAAGTCACTTCTGAAGCCTCGTATGCGCCTCAAAAGCCATGCGCCCCGAATGGTTCGTGACTCCTAAAGGTTACGAGCCAAAGCCTCCTCATGCGCCAAATCCTAGGCGCATCCTACCAGATCATTCCTCCACTAAATCAGAGATCTCCGAGCCATGGATCGATGACACGTGTCCTTTGACTCGACTCACCCAAGATTTCAGCAACAGAAAGATCTTCTCCTCTGCTACGTCCCGGTCCACAACAGCTGTATGAAGAATTCAACCCCTCGATCAGGGCGTATTATTCATGCGCCTCCATCAGCAATCAACACGTGGCATCCCCACGTACAGGCGCATCCTACATGTGTGCATGAGCAGCTAGACTGCAAAGCTATAAATAGAGGGATTATTTCCTTCTTCCGGACGTACACACATCTACCTACCTACACACGGACAGAACACACAACCACCAGAGAGGCAGATACAGACACTCAACGTCTTCCTCCTCTCAGCAAGCTCCAGCACCCAGAGCAATCCAGACCTTCAGAGAACCGATAACCGTCGTCAGATCGTCAACGGAGTTAACGCATTATCACTCACTCCATCGGCACAAGGGACCCAGATAAACAAAAGTGTACTCCTAGGACTACATCTAAGTCCTATATTGTAACACTGTTCTGTTTGTATTAAAATTTGCAATCAAAGAATTTTAATAGCAATCAAGCTGGCGACTCTGCTGGGGACCTCTTTCTCCTCCACCGAGAAAGCTGTGTCACAATCCGACGACGTGAAGGTGGGCTCCTCCCACAAGACGCTGATCGTACGCCTCAATCAACAGGCGTATGAGGAGTTCATCTCTGAAGGCAGTGCGAGTCCTTCGAAGCGGCTGCCAAAGCCGAAGAAGACCCGCCGAGTCTGGGTGTGCAAGGTCGACGCCTCGGGCACCACCACCGAAGGGGATGTGCCGATCCAGCCTTTCCTTCCTGCTGACATCCTCAGTAACCAAGATGCACCTGCTGGTGTAGCACATCTCTCGAAAAAATGTGCGGCTAACCACGTTCCCCAGCCATCTCCCTCTCAGGCGAGAAAGATGCGTCGATGGAGCAGGGGCACAGCCAATGCCCCGCGCATCACCTCTGATGCGCCATAAAAGGTCTCTGTCTTTGACAGACTCACTCGCTGTAATGGCGAAGAGAATTTGGATTCTGAGTACTATGCTCCCCAGCAGACTGGTACGAAGGAATCCAAGGCAGCACGGGCCATGCGTCCCAAACGTGCTATGCCAGCAGCAAGCCAGAAGCATGCGCACACAATCATGCGCGCTGCTGATGGTAAGTTGTACAAGGTCGACTCGAGTGCTGCGACGCCAGAAACGAGCCGACCTTCAAAGTCCTTGTCTCGTTGGGGCTCATCTATTGCGTGTACAACCAAGTCGAGTAAGGCAAATCCAGTGGTCTTGAACTCCCGCGGCTCCTCTGGTTGCGCGTCTGAGGTCCGTTCAAGTCACTTCAAATGCTGTGGTTTCCCCACTACTGATCGGGATGCCTGTTTGGTATTAGATCAGGGGGAGCAGCACTCACTTGACCACCCCAGCGCTTGGCCTTGCCATGCGCCTGAAGGGGGTGTGAAGATGGCACTCTCCTCCAACGATCTGCGTAACGTGATCACTCACAAGCGCCGATCAGGAGAGTCGACTGACAAGCATGATGCACCTCTCACGGGGCATACTTGTGCTGTGGTCATCATCAACTGCTGTTGCAAAGCGGCAGTCCCACCAAGGCAGTCGGTGTTCCAGCGGCTGCAATCATCGAAACCCCTCCGACGTCGCCTCGGGAAGAAGGTGTCAACAGAAGAAGAGCTAAGGGTTGCTTCATGTAACGTGATCTCCAACTCCTCGTCAGTCCGAAAGGCGACTGGCAGTTCCTCTTCCTCGTCCAAAAGCCAGCTGAGGAAAACCAAGACAGCTGTCGCGTCCTCCGGGGTGTTCGAAGGCACTCGGAGGAGGAAGCAGATCATGAAAGAAGCTGGGGGTAGTAAGGCCCTTGTCGAGTCCGAAGACGAGGGTGTCCAAAGCACATTTGGGGCAGATCCTGTCAGCCTCCCAGAAGATGAGGATATCCCCCAGAACATAGCTGGGGGTAGTCTAGCATCTGCGGACCCGAGTTCCGGAGATGCAAAGGCCCTTCAAGACGGAGCTGAGGGTAATCAGGCCCTTGCCGAGGCGCCCGTGGCGAATATTCTCCCGAACGTAGCCGGGGGTAGCCAAGACGAGGCTCTAGGAGAGGCAACTCCCCCACAAGAGAGTAAGGCCGAGTGTGAAGCCTCAACCCATCCATCCACTCCCGGCCATGTCATGGCAGTAAACGTGACTGGGGCTGATATCGAGTCTGATGCGCCGCCAACGGACCTCGTCCAACGCATGGATACCCTGGAGGGAGGACTCAAAACCCTCTCTGCCTCCATGCAAACACTGACTCAAGCGGTGTTTGAGATACGGTCAGCATTGGCCAGGACACCTTCTGCCGGTCCCGACCCAGGGGCCAATGGAGAGTCGAGTGTACCCCTTCAACGGGTATCCTTGGACATAGATCGCCGCGAAGCACCTCGGACATCGGAGCCCTCAAGTGCTCAACTCCCGGTGGTACCACCTTCCCCGACTCCCAGCTCCACAGAAGACGTGGTCGAGATGATCAGGGACTTGCGCGAACGCTTTGAGTCCAAGACAAGACAAGAGGAGCGCCAAAAGATGGGCATCCCCCAACCTTATCCCCTCGAATAGAATAAGGTGGTTTATCCTCCTAAGTATAAACCACAAACACTGACGCCATACGACGGGAAGGACTCTCTGCATCGCTATCTGACGTATTTCCAGTCTCAAACGGGACATCTCCCGAAGGAGGACGCACTACTTACCAGCATATTTGTTGGGGCACTGAAAGGAGTGGCGTACGACTGGTACTGCAGCCTCCCCAACAATTCAATATCTTCTTTCGATGACCTGATGCGTCTTTTTCTCGATCGTTTCTACGACGGTGGAAAGGACATGACAATGGCGTCCCATATAGAGATACGCCAGAAGGAGAAGGAAACAGTCCGAGTGTTCATCGAACGCTTCCGACAGGCCTGCTTCAGACTGCCCCCGGGCATGCCAGAACATGCGCTTCTCTCCTCCTATAGCATGAATATGCTGCCTGCAGTCAAACTCTGGCTTAACTCTACTCCTCCTCCCGACTGGAGCTCCTTGATCATTGAAGCAGAAGCCGCAGAGAAGAAGGCGGCCAATGCTCATCTTCTAGGAGTCAGTTTCCCTGCCTTCGACGACAAGGGGAAATGGCCTGCAGCCAACAACCCCGGACGAGAGACAAAGGGGAAACAGGCATTGACTGTCAATGCCTCAAAAGGTGTGTCAGCACCTGCTCAGAAACCTCCACTTGCACCAAGGCCGAGGAAGGTTTATTCGTTCAACGACGAAGACACCCTGCAACTCTTCGAGATACTGAAGCAAGGTAACAAGATCAAGCTTTCGGACCCTAAGCGTCCTGATGAGGTTGGGAAAGTGGACAACCCGAGGTACTATCACTACCATCGGTTTGTCAGACACCCAACCAAGGACTGCTATGTCCTCAAGAATTACATCCAGCGCATGATCAATACGGATGTAATCTCCGTCAACTACGAAGAGAAGACGGTGTCAGCCAACGTGGTGTTACTCCAGTTTGGCACCCTGCCGCCGACTACAACACAAGATGGCGTCGTCCCCATCCCTAAGGCGACAATAGAGGTGGTTAACCTACCACCTACCCGTGACAACGTGAGTGGACTCATCCCACTCACCACATCTCGGGGAGAGATCCTATGGGTTCACCCCGATCTTGTCTCCGAGGTGACTCAACCGGAGGTACGCCCTACCTCCAAATCCAAAGGCAGGAAGATCAAGTCTTGCCGCACGGTCTCTTCTTTAGCGGAAGAGGCACTTCCTGTGCAGACGCGTTCACAACAGAACATCCAACCCGACGAAGCTGCCGTCGAGGTGGTGCCTCCTGGCACCGTCCCTGCTGTCCAGGACGAAGGCCCGTCTAAGCCCCCAGCAGCCAATAAGCAGAAGCAGATAGAGGCCCGCTTCGACAGGCCTCTACGAAAGGAGAATGCTTCGGGGCTAGCTAAGCCCCACAATTTCGACATACTGGCACAATTGGCCAGTACTCCTGCCCACCTATCTCTGTTCGAGCTCATTCGTCTTTCCAAGGACTCCCGAGAAGCTCTGAAGGATGCTGAATCATTTCTCAGTCAGGTCAAGCAGCCTGAAGATCTCTCGACTGTATGCACGCACTTTCATTGTGCGGATGAGGTTATCCCCAATATAACCTTCACCCAACAAGACATGCTGCTCAAACACAACCGACACAACAGGCCGCTGTACTTTATAGGGTATATCGGTTCAGTCAAGGTGAAGCGAATTCAGATCGATCCAGGGTCTTCCCTCAGCATCATTCCGAAGATGCTGCTCTCAACACTGGGGATCCCAATGTACCGGTTGGCGCCTTCTAATACAACTATCAGCGGCTTTAACGCCAGCAAAAATGAACTACTGGGCAAAATACGACTAAAGTGCCACATCGGTAACCTCAGAACCGAGGTCACTTGTTATGTCGTGGACGCTGAAGTCAACTACAACCTTCTGTTGGGTCGCCCATGGCTGCATGAATATATGGTGGTGCCATCCACGCTCCACCAATATATGAAGTACGTGTCCACCAACAACGTCATCCGTACAGAGTTCGCGGACATAGATCCTTTCAAAGGGATTGAAGCCTACTTCACCGATGCTGACTTATACAAATCACTTGACGGGGAGGAAGCTAATGATGCTGACGACGAAGCAGAAACGGCAGCAGAGCCGGACATGGAGCCTGAGGTCACTCCCGATGCTCCTTTGAAGATCCGACTCAAAGGCAAACTGCCTTAGAAGTTGCCTCCCATGAGCATTAAGCTACCCGGAAAAGCACCAGCTGCTCCTGAAGCTCCCTTGAAGATACGCCTCAAGGAAAAGCCGCCTCAGACATCGGCTCCCCTTGTGGCAAAACTAAAAGGAAAGGTGCCAATCACCGGAGGCACAGCGGAGGCACCTCTGAAGGTGCGTCTTAAGGGCAAGCCACCGCCATCGCAGCCGCCAGAGAAGGCCCACGTAGTCCTCTCGGACTCCAAAGCCAACGCTGTGTTGGCCTCTCCCGATCCTACTCCAGTGCTTACAGACGAAGAGTTGGGGGAATATATCTCGGCTAATATAGATGCCCCTTCTCTGGACAATATAATCCCGTGGGATAAAATCTCATATTTCATCAATAATAGAGTGTCTTTTAATTATTCTAGTCTTCCACATTGGAATGCCATGTATACATTAGATAACGCTCTACGGTCGTTGCAAACACAAATAACGACCGTCCATCATGTAAATTGAATAGTCCCGTCCCAAGGGGTCTGTTACATAGTCCCACCACGGAGTCGAGATGAAAAATCCACCATCTTCGGCAAGGTTGAGCGTCATCAAGACCTCCCGCCACTCGAGCCAGAACCAGATGCCGGCAGAATGCAACTCTATCGGTACATGGACAAGGCAAAGTACCTCATCCAACAGATGGGTTACGACCTAAAAAGTGACAAAGGCCTGAACTATGGCAAGGGTCGACGTCTCCCTCTCCGGCTTCCAACACCTAAAGGAAAGCCGCAGGACTATTACAATCGAACTCGACGGGGGGTAGGCTATGTCACGCCACTGTCAACTCCTAAGAGTTCAGACGCGGAAGAGGTAGAACATTCTCACTCGTCCGAAGCATCAACCTGGGATTTCAATACCAGCATCGGATCAATCTTCAAGAAAGTGCTGTCAGCCAACATGACATCAGCACAACCTCAAGAAGATAAAGGCCAAGCGCCAAAATTCTTCGAAGAAGAACCCTGGGCTCAACGCCTAGGACAACAATAGGAGTCTCGTTTTGAATTACGTGAACCTCCCACCGAAGACGAAGTCGAGCAGATCGACCTTGGGGATGGATCTTCTTCCAAATCCATCTTCATCAGCAAAAGCCTAAAAGGAGAAGACCGAGAATCTTTAATCCAGCTGGCTAAAGAGTATATCGACGTCTTCGCCTGGAGTTACGAAGATATGCCGGAACTTGATCCCCAGATCGCGATGCATAGGCTGAATATCTTACCTGATGCCAAGCCTATCAAACAACAACAGCGGAGCTTCCGTCCGGACATCATGAACGCCATCGATCAGGAGGTGGACAAGCTCTTGACCAGCGGCTTCATCCGTGAAGAACAATACCCAGATTGGGTAGCCAACGTTGTCCCCGTTACCAAGAAGAATGGAAAGATACGAGTTTGTATCGACTTCAGGAACCTCAACTCTTCCTGCCCGAAGGACGAGTTCCCGCTTCCAATCTTCGACGTGATGATCGACAACACATGTGGCTTCGAGCGCATGTCTTTCATGAACGGGTATTCGGGCTACAACCAGATCAAGATGTTCCCCGATGACATAAAACACATGTCATTCAGGACTCCAAAGGGTGTTTTCTGCTACACAGTGATGTCCTTCGGCTTGAAGAATGCTGGTGCGACATACCAACGAGCTATGAGCACCATTTTTTGTCAACACCTTCGCAAGACAGTCGAATGCTATGTTGACGACATCGCAGTCAAGAGCCGTCTCAAAGGAGATCACCTGCAAGACCTCAAGACAGTCTTCGATCTCATGCGGGCGCACCAACTCAAGATGAACCCCGCTAAATTCTTCCTAGGGGTTTCTAGCAGAAAGTTCTTGGGCTTCATCATCACGACGAAAGGCATTCATGTCGATCCCGAGAAGACCAAAGCCATCCTTGATATGGACCCTCCGAAGAATCTTCGAGAACTTCGAGGCCTACAGGGGCGTCTGGCATACATCCGGAGGTTCATAGCAAACCTTTCCGGCAAATGTCGACCCTTCACTCAGCTCATGAAGAAAGGAGTCTCTTACGTCTGGACAGAGGAATGCCAGAAAGCTTTCGATGATATCAAAGCTTACTTGACAAGCCCGCCAGTCCTGGTGGCACCAGTCGCCGACAAACCATTCCTCCTCTACGTCCGTGCCATGGATCATTCCCTCGACGCCCTGCTAGCTCAGAACAATGACACAGGCTATGAGCAAGCAATCTACTACCTCAGTCGAACTCTGATCGGGACCGAACACCGGTACAACCCTGTTGAAAAGGAGTGCTTAGCTTTGGTATTTGCCATCCAAAAGACTCGACATTATGTCTCGGGACAGACAATTTATGTCGTTTCCCGAGTCAATCCGCTCAGGGTCCTCATGACGAAGCCAGGATCATTGAACTCCCGGCTAGCCACATGGGCGATCTTGCTAACACCATACAACATGGTGTTCGTTCCGCAAAAAGCTGTTAAGGGTCAATCTTTGGCCGACTTTTTAGCTGCACACCCCATCCCAGAGTCTTCAAGACTCTATAAAGACATCCCGGATGAGGTCCAAGAATCAAACGCACCGAAGAAGGTCCCGTCTGGCGGATGTTTTTCGATGGCGCTTCAAGAACAGGCCCCAAAGGCCAAATCGTCGCAGGAGTGGGGGTGGTATTAGTCTCCCCCGATCAGCTGGTCATTCTGCGTGCTTACTCCCTTTCAAAGTCGTATTCCAACAATGTTGTCGAGTACAACGCGCTCATTATGGGACTCCAGCTGGCGCAACAGCTGGGGGTGAATCATCTGGAAGCCTATGGCGACTCAAAACTCATCGTAAACCAGATCAGAGGACAATACGAGGTTCGCCATGAAGATATGATCCCCTACCATGAAGTTGCATTGAACATCATTTCAACCTTCACCGGGTTCTTCATCGAACATGTACCTCATCTACAAAATCTGGAGGCTGATGCTCTGGCCGGCCTTGCAGCCTCATTAGCGGCACCCCTCGGGACTCAATACTATGTCACGGTAGTGGGTCGAGACCTGGTCTGCCCTAGAAATAACCTGTGCTCACAAGTGGCCCATGTCATATCAACGAGTGCTGGTGTTAATATCCGAGACTGGAGATTCATGTTCATCGACTTCGCTGTCTACGGAATTCTCCTAGAGGGCCCGAAAGAAGCCGTCTCAGTCAGGAGGCGCTCCCTTCGATTCTACTACGATACGGCAACTAAAATGTTGTACCGACGCTCCTACGATGGACTTCTCCTTCGATGTTTGTCCAACGAAGAAGCAGCCGAAGCCCTTCAAGAAGCTCATGATGGAACCTGCGGGGCCCATCAACCTGGTCCTAAGTTGCAGGACCGACTGCGACGCATGGGCTACTACTGGCCAACCATGGCCGCTGACGCTGTCGAATATGCTAATAAGTGCCATGCGTGCCAGCTTCACGCAGACTTTATTCATACACCGTCAGAACCACTACATCCTACAGTCGCCTCCTGGCCCTTCGAAGCTTGGGGCATGGACATTGTGGGACCGATCACCCCTCCTTCATCGAGAGGGCACCGCTTCATCCTAGCAATCACCGACTACTTCTCCAAATGGGCAGAAGCAGTTCCGCTGGCAGAAGTGAAAAGCTCCAGGGTGATCAGCTTCATCAAGCACCACGTCATCTACCGTTTTGGAGTACCCCGAAGGATCAACCACGACAATGGTCCTCAGTCAGATTCTGTGACAAGAATTGCATTCAAAACGTGGCATCAACCGCCTACAATCCGACAGCAAACGGATTGGCCGAAGCGTTCAACAAAACTATCGTCAGGCTACTCAAAAAGTTTGTGTCATCTAACAAACGTGACTGGAACAAAAAGCTCGGCGAATGCCTTTGGGCCTACCATACAATGGTACGGACCCCGACAGGCAACACACCATTCTCCTTGGTCTACGGGAGCGAAGCGGTACTGCCTCTCGAGATTCAGATACCCTCACTCCGCGTAGCAATCACAAACCAACTCACAGAAGAGGACAATCAACGTCGTCGTCTGCGAGAACTGGAGGCACTTGACGAAAAGCGTCTCCTAGCTCAACAGGACATCGAACTCTACCAAGCCCGTATACCACAGGCTTTCAACAAGAAGGTCAAGCAGAGGACTTTTCAAGTTGGCGACCTGGTTCTGGCAGTCAGGAGGCCGATGGTGTTGACTCACAAGACACCAGGAAAGTTCGAGCCCAATTGGGAAGGACCTTTCATCATAGAGACGGTATACTCAAACGGTGCTTACCGCCTCGCCAAATCCAATGGGGACTTGTTCATGATGCCTATCAACGGCAAGTTCCTAAAGAAGTACTACTCTTGACACCTTTCAGACATGTGCTTCCACCCGGGGATCTGTGGACCCAATCATCAAGACTCACAAATAATTCCCTTTCACAAAATCATACGCTTCTGGAACCCAGCTATTCCGTAGCATCCTCCAGTAGAAGGACAACCACGTCCACATCACCTCTGAGTTGTCCCCCCTACACCCTATAAAGCGGAATCTTATATCCCATAAGACTACGCTACCCACCATGTTTACCACGTCCACATTACCTCTGAGTAAACATCCCGTACAGACAACCCCTGCATTATCGTACATTGATCGCAGAACTTCCATGTCCATATTACCTCTGAGTAGTTCTGCGTATCCCCAGGATCATTCCTACCACGTCCATAACACCTCTGAGTAGGGAGATTCCACCACTTGAATCCCATATTTGCCATATCCACATCACCTCTGAGCAAACATGAGGGTTCTCTCAAACTTATTATATGTACCTAAAAACCAAGGTGCGCAAAAGATAATAGGTCCACACAAATCATCAAGGTCATGACAGTAAAAATAAACACATCACAAAAAAAACTTTATATTCTTTATTTTTAATAGAGAGTAAAAGTTTACAACCCCAACAAGAGTTGTAAAAATACAAAAAAGAAGAGACTACAATCCCTAAACATCCCCAGGGTTGGCTGAAAGCTCTTCAATCCGACGCCTCAAGTCTGCCGCTCGAGTCTCCACAGTCACCAGGACTCGACTTTCAGCTTCTTGACGCATCGCTTCAATAGCCTCAGAAGAAGTATCATTTTTATGCTTCCCATCCAGCTGCTGCCGCTGCTGAGCCAAAGTAAGAGCCCGGTGGATGAAAGCTGCTTCCTCCTTCTTGAATGCTACGTGTTCAGCCTGGACACGTTCGGCGTCTAATAGAAGTCGGCCCCGTTGGTCCTCAAGACGGCGGATTTGGACGTCAATCTCCGTGATATTAGCGTCCAACGCAGCTCGCACCTCTACTGTCTCCCGCGTAGACTGAGACAACCGCTCCACTGCAGCTTCAGTCTCAGCTACTTCACGTTCCCAGACACTCACAGTGGCCTGGTAGGAAGACTCAATCTCGGCGATCAGCTTCTCCTTCTCCGCATCTATCAGGACGGAAAGGTTATTTCGCTGGATGCGTTGTAATTCGGAAAGCCGCTGGTCCAACTCAGCCACCGTGGCTTCCAGAATGACGGCCATATGGTCGTGGCCCTGGTGAAGACGGATTAGGTTGATATGAGACAGTGCCAGAGTTCTTGCCGTCGTAAAGCTCCCGTTGGCATCCATCACTGCCGATACCCACCTCTGCAGTATTTTATACACTGCCTCGACGATGAATTTCACGTATTCATCTGCATCCGCCAGCACCTGCGGCGTCATGGCAGGAGTCGGAGGAGCTGCTCTAGTTAGCGGACCGGAAGAAGATCTGCCGACCTCAACCTGCGAGGCTGGAACCTCGACATCAACAGGCTCTTCATCAATAGGGGCTTGACTACTAGCCCGAGGAGCCACAGGAACAGAAGAAGCCAAAACAGGCATCGAGATAGTACCCCAAGTAGAAGGAGCAACAGAGGGTTCCATCACACCCTTATCCTTCCCAAACTCAGAAGAACCACCGACGTCAGTGGCCACCTCTTCAGCCTCCAACGTCCTATCAGCAGCCAGTACCTCCCCTGGCAGAACGGGGAGATCAACACTTGCCTCCTGACTCGTCCCTGAAGTCAGGACCGCCAGACGAGTCTTCTCATCAAATCCCTCTACAGGAACAGGATCTATCACTACCTCCTGATCGGTAGCCACCTCAGCTTCTGCTGCTGAGTCTGGGGTAGGGCTCGGCAATGATGCAACCGACCTCCCTGCATCATAACAAGAAAGGAAATCAACCCTCTCCTCCGTTCCAACCACATCTGTTGCCCCCGCAACAGAGTCTTGCAACTCTGGAGCAATGTCATCTGAAGACGACGAACTCCACTCCACTTCATCATCACGAGGCCCTATGTCCGCTGGACCCTCAGCGTCCAAGGCTTCCACGGCAGCTGGCATCATTTCGGAAGTGGCTGCAACCTCCGCATCTCTTTTAACAAAGTCTGGAGATACTAAAACCTCTGCAGGAACATCTTTTGAATTTTTCTCCAGTGGAGACATTACCATCGGAGGAATGCGCTCGTCAGAAGAGCTTGCCACCTCCTTCGGTTTACTGACACCCGGTTTCAAAATACGGGTCCTCTTCTTCGGTGATCCCTACAAGAAGAAGAGCACAAGTCACCAAAATGACAAGATGAGCCAAAATTACGGAGGACTCTTTACCTCGACAAGAGCTGATTCTACTGGCATTACAGACGGTATTCACGTAGCCTTTGGAGTCGTGGCTTTTTTCGGCCTTTTTGGTACAGACGAACCAGCTTCTACGTCGGCCCGTCTCTTTTCGACAGAGGGATCTCTCACTGATGCTGCAGCAGCGGCCCAATATCCTGCCAATTCTGGTGGACGATATGACCAAGCCGCTATCAACATATTCACCGTGGCCTCCAGCTGAGTTCTAATGATGAAACTAGTCTCTCTATCATAACCTGGAGACGCAGTATTTATTGTGCAATACAGCTTAGCTGCCGAATACCGGATCTGTGGCCGAGGGTTGCGAACGGGCGTAGTAAACTGAACACCAGTACACCCGGCATTGTAATATTGCCAGCCCCGGGCTCCATCCAACAAACTCCCGACGAACCCCAGACTGTTACTGGGATTCCGTAGCATTAGATGGGTATAGCCAAACTGGCGAGCAAATCGGTAGGGCAGATACGGCTCCAGATAACACCTATTCTGGTTCCGTTAGACCAAGTGAGAAAGCCGAATACTTTGCTACCAACGAAAACCCCGTTTTGGCAGAGTAATCGTGTCTTCACCAGAGTCGACTAAATCTTGGTCAGCCTCGAAATCTTTGAAGATACCTTGACAATCTTCCATCCCTGAAGGTAGGACAAAACTCTCCTGCAAACGGGGACGCCAGTGTGTAACCACTTCCTCTTGTAGAAGCGGCAGATAAAGGCATCTCCTTCAACATGATCCTCCTCCGGACCTGGACTCATCACGTTCGGATGATGCAGAATCAACCATCCCATAAGATAATGGAATGGTAGTTCGGCTCGGGGAAAGTTGTCATTTCTACATCTTCCATGGATCACATCATCAGCAAAGGTCCTCAAACCCCGCAACAGGTTACACACCATCGCGGGGAGGAGAGCTAAAGGACGTCCAAAGACCAATTTCACGACGGGCAAAATGAGGTTCCGGTGTACCCTCTCCACTGCACCAGATCCGTCCGCAAACACACAATCCCGGAGCCATATCATCAAGTATGCCATCAGCACCGCCTTAGACGACATCCGGTGCGCACAATGCCAGAAGCAACTATACGCGTTCTCGTCCCTCTTATTGGAACGAGGGGTCCTCTCGTCCAGCCGGCTTATTTCAGAAGTCACTTCCACGAATTTCAACCCTTAAGGAGTCGTAAACGGGATCCTCGAGGAATCCACCAAATCCTGCTTGAAGACGTAATCCCTCCAAGCAGTCACATGAGGCTGGGTCTTGCCTTTGTCCTTCCTGTGCATCAGATAATGATGGCTCGCCACCTCTTTGAAAATAGCCATCATCTCCGGGTCCTTATTTTCCAGAACCTGGATCTCTTCATTTGAGGGAAAATATTTCTCGTACGGTTCCGAGCCCCAAGGAAGCTTGGACACTTCGTACATCTCATGAAGAGCCAACCCCAACTCCCCCACCGGAGTAAAGAAGGTGCCAGTCTGGGCATTAAATAATTCCAAGAGTGTAAGGAACATAGGCTTATTGAGGTCCATGCCAGACTGCGTGGCACGGATAGCGGCTATCAGCCCAATCTCCTTAAGCTCAGCCTTGAACTTCGAAAGCACCCAAATGGTCAAGTCAACCCACTTTGGCATGAGATGACACCAACCTTCAACTCTAAAGCCACCTTTCGGATACGTGACCCTCGATGTCAGCATCCGACTTGCAAAGGTTGAGGCGCTAAAGGCAAAATTGTCATTAGGGACTTCACTGTAGAGGCTCCCAGGACGCAAAGTTCGGTAACTAAATGAGGGACAGGTTCGTGAAGCGGCCAGGGTATCCCTCTGATTTGAGGTAGCATCAATCAAAAAAGCACCTCCCAAAGCCCCTCCTTGAGAAGGAGTAAGCTCCCAGGGCATCCTTCTCTTGGAAGCTAAACGATAGAAGGCCGTCAGCGGTAACTGGCGGTCAAGTTGTCACATGTACAGTACCATGCCTTTTGCAGAGAAGAACCAGTCTTCTTTAACCTTCAGTATCTTCGCCTCAGTGGAGACCAGGCGGTCACCAAATAAAAAGGCAGGTTTTAAGAAGGTCACATCCTCGAATTTAGCAGATTTCAGTTTTTCGCTCTCCATCATACTCTGAAGGAAAATCAGCAACTGCTCTGGATCTGCAGCACTCTCTCAGGAGGTTGATTCTGTAAGATAGCATCCTTCGCAGGGTTGATAACCGCCTCGTCAAAATCAACTCCCATTTGACAAAGGGAAGAATCCAGAAGGACCTCATTCAGCAAAGGAATTGTCATCGATACTGGCACAATGAAAATAAAAAGTCAGGCAAAAAGACAAAGTATGTCAAAGCAACCTGGCGCATCATCAGGGTGTCAACCTATGCGCCTCAGTAAAAGCTTTGGCGCATTAGTAGGGTGTAAAACCATGTGCGTCAGCAGAAGCTTCGATGCATCATTAGGGTGTAAACCCATGCGCGTCAGCAGAGGCTTCGGCGCATCATCAGGGTGTAAACCTATGCGCATCAGCAGAGGCTTCGGCGCATCATCAGGGTGTGAACCCATGCACGTCAGCAGAGGCTTCAGCACATCATCAGGGTGTAAACCCATGCGCGTCAGCAGTTAAAACCTCGGTGCATGATAAAGGCCTAAACCTATGCAC
The DNA here is from genome assembly GCA_029216955.1 of Iris pallida. Taxonomy (NCBI): domain Eukaryota; kingdom Viridiplantae; phylum Streptophyta; class Magnoliopsida; order Asparagales; family Iridaceae; genus Iris; species Iris pallida. The sequence continues at coordinate 22,982,157 of JANAVB010024400.1, read as the reverse complement.
GTCGACGGGACAAAACCTCGGCGCATCCATACGCGCCGGCAGCAGAGAGTTAGGGTACGCCAACTCAGCCGCATGATCCAAAGTTCGTCTGAACCAAAAAAATAGTGGAAGAAAAGATACCCATCCGTCACCGCGGGTCGAACGTCGGCCGGAGTCACAATGGTGGCAGGAGCATCCTCCTCGGCAAATTCCACAACAGCCTCTACAGGCTCTTTCCCTTTGCCTCATCCCGCACCGCCACGAGGAGTCTTGGGAGCCATTGCTTGAGAGAAGAAAGGTTAGGGTTTTGAGGAAGAACTCTAAAAAGCAAAAGCAAGCAGAAGAAGAACTCTCTCTCTCTCTCTCTCTCCATCTCTCGCCTATTTATAGGCATGGTCGCACGCGTGAACCGATGAAGTGTGACCTCAGCCGCCGCCTCGGGTTCTGTGAAGAGATAACCGCAAATAAAACCAAAAAGATCATCATTAATCTTTCTTGGTTATCGAGGCGTTATCATTTGTATTGACTGAATGGAGCATGTGCCCCATCACTGATACGCGGAGTATCTATGCGCCCCGACAGTCGTGCGTCTCTACCACCATGCTTCTTATTCAAAGTATTCCAAAACTTATCCAAAAGTTTTAAAAACTTTGAAGGGGGTCTTGTAGAAGCATAGAATTTCAGGACCAGAAATCCTATGCGCCAGACACTAGATGCGCCAGAGCTCGGATAGAGTACTTCACAGCAAAAACATCGAATATAGACATTGAAAATGGACTTTTTATTACATATAAAAGTCTATTACATGTATAAAAAAGATTGTACAAAGGAGAATTTCTACAAAGAAAAGATCCTAAGTCTACAGCCAGCAGCCATCATGCGCCCTCAAATAGGCACAACGATCACCATGCGCCCCCAGTCAGGCACATCCCACCATGCGCCCTCAGCAAGGCGCATCCTTTTCAGCAGTTCAGTTATGTGCATCCCAGTTATGTACATCCCTTCAGCAGCCCAGTTATGTGCCGCTCTTCCAGCCAGGCTCACCGCCGTCTAAATGCTTCGACTAATGAAGCATTTATTGAGCAGAACGAGGGTGGCAATCAACCCTCTAGCCGAGGAAGGGAAAAGAACCACAAGCCAACCTGTGGCCAGGGGAGGCTTCGAAAGAGCCTCCAAACACCAAGGAAGACCGTGATCGAAATCGCGGCTAAAGGAGCAGCTTTCAAGCCACCAAAGCCGCAGCACCGCCATTCTGATCTACGGCTCTTTCTGCACAACGAAGACGAGGCCCGAGTATCCCTATCTTTGGATGCAACAGGCACCTACCGCCTGCCTCGGAAGCCCTCGATTCCGACTTTTGGATGTAACAGTCACCTTCAAGTGCATCAATGAAGACATTGCGTCGCATCTTCACCCTCGGGAGCATCTCATCAACAGAATGCATCCGAGTAAACGAATTTATGTCGGAAGGACGTGAGAGAACGAGAAGCAAACTCTCTCCATGCCACTATTTATAGGCCGAGAAAATCAAACCCATGCGCCAAGTGGATGGCTCTCCAAATTCCGTGCAATAAATTTGTATTAAATGGATAAACCGGACGCTTCGAATTCAGCTAAGTCAAAACAGCTATTTTAAGCACTCGAAGATCGTAACAGTCGTACCATTAAAGACGTGTCACAAAGCAGATGCGCCGGCAGGACCGCGCATCACACAGATGCGCCCTTCAGTACCAAGCATATTACAGGGATGTACCTCCCATGCGTCCCCATGTGCCTAGTGGAACGCCAACCGACGCACCCACTCAGTTGTCTATCGAATGTCACAAACATTAAATGCTGAACTGACAGAGTTGGCAGTATGCCTTCCGAAGTCTGAACAGTTCAGAAGACGAAGCGTCGCCAACGTCAGCATCATCATTACTTTCCTCCGACGACTACTGCCACGTGGCCACCCAACTGCTTGCATGCGCCTCTACAGCCGTGCGCCCAAATCTGTATACGCCTCGAAAGCCATGCGTCTCAGACTTTTCACTGATCCCTAAAGACAGAAGGAAAGTCACCATTAAAGCTCTGCATGTGCCTCAAAAGCCATGCGCCCCAGACTTCTCTCTGATCCCAAAAGACAGGAGTTAAGTCACTTCTGAAGCCTCGCATACGCCTCAAAAGCCATGCGCCCCGAATGGTTCGTGACTCCTAAAGGTTACGAGCCAAAGCCTCCTCATGCGCCAAATCCTAGGTGTATCCTACCAGATCAATCTTCCACCAAATCAGAGATCTCCGAGCCATGGGTCGATGACACGTGTCCTTTGACTCGACTCACCCAAGATTTCAGTAACAGAAAGATCTTCTCCTCTGCTACATACCGGTCCACAACAGCAGTATGAAGAATTCAACCCCTCGATCAGGGTACATCATTTATGCGCCTCCGTCAGCAATCAACACGTGGCGTCCCCGCGTACAGGCGCATCCTACATCCGCGCATGAGCAGCCAGCCTGCAAAGCTATAAATAGAAGGATCATTTCCTTCTTTCGGACGTACACACATCTACCTACCTACACACGGACAGAACACACAACCACCAGAAAGACAGATACAGACACTCAACGTCTTCCTCCTCTCAGCAAGTTCCAGCACCCAAAGCAATCCAGACCTTCAGAGAACCGATAACCGTCGTCAGATCGTCAACGGAGTCAACGCATTACCACTCACTCCATCGGCACAAGCGACCCAGATAAACAAAAGTATACTCCTAGGAATACATCTAAGTCCTATATTATAACGTTGTTCTGTTTGTATTAAAATTTGCAATCAAAAAATTTTAATGGCAAACAGGGGTTGGTCAGAAGATCATAGCAGTAGGTTTTCTTGTACAGTAGGCCATTAGCCATCTGCAGGGTTGCAGCCACTTGACCTGGTTCAGATACTGAACTTGGATGTTCTGTCCCTTAGACACTTAGTTCAGTCCCTAGTGTTACCTGCAGCCATTTATTCAATTTTTAGAGACTTGTTATATGTTTAGTTTGGTCATTTTATTAGATATCAATCATATAGGAGTGTGTCCCATGTCAGATATCAAGTGTATGTCATAGTGTAGAGATGTGCTTGTGTTAGAGTCTAGGAGTGAAGGGGAGATATTAGGTATCTGTGTTAAGCATGTGTAGGCAAGATTTGCATATGGCCAAGTATCTTAGGAAGAAGACAACGTGTTGTATTAGGTAGATAAGTTGGGCATATGGGTTAAGTAGTTGGAAGCTAGATTGATAGATAGGTAGATGAATAGTTAGATGAGCATTAGAGGCTTTGCAATGTGAGAATTAGAGTAGATGTACTAGGGTGTGTTATAGAAATAGGTAAATGCTAAGAGTGTGGGATATAGGTAAATGAATAAGGATAAGGATAAGGTATAAGGTAATGGAAAGGTTTTGACCAAGTTAACCCTTGACCTAGAATTAGCCTATGAATATAAGAGAATGCCATAAGCATTGGAGTATAGGTGAAATAGGTTATGACCTGTGGTGTCATGGTATAGGACTGCATATGTGTATATATGATGGGTAGGTTGATTATTGCATGGTAGTGCCTAAGTGCACAGGATGTGTATGGATATGAGTTGGCCTAATCTAGACAGGTACAGAAGGAATACAACTTAGTGTGGCCTAGTACAGGCTCGAAAACCCACATGTAGCTTAAATTGACCTAGTTGGCTTGTATTGACCTAGAAGAGGGCCTAGAAGCATGCAGTTGACTCATGTAGATTGCATTATAAACTTCAATTATCATATATTGGACACATTATAACCTGTATTGCTCTAAATAGGACCTTGTGACTCCAGTTCGGACATCTGTATACATCAGTTGCTCAGGGTATCAGGCGAGTACATTCTCTGATAATTCTTTCATTTACTTGATTATTACTGTATTTCAGTTCTAGTATAGTTCTATTTGATTCTCTGTCTCAACACGTATTAGTTTTCTGTCACAACAAGTATTAGTATTCTGGATTCACTCACTCGTAATACATGTATTTGACTCGTCTAGCCTTAATTACTCGAACCACTCACAAGAACCATCTAATCAAAACACCTACAGGTATTAAATGTGCAAATCTTACAAGAATCATCACTACAAGCAAGATAGTCGTCGCTGCTAGGCCTGGATACGACGTATCGTATTCAACAAGAACCACCCTACAAGAAAGATAGTCATTGCCGCTTGGCCGAGCGTGCGATGTGCCGTATTACAAGAAAGATAGCCATCGTCGCTTGGCCGGGCATACAGTGTGTCGTATTACTCGTCTGAACAAGAAAGATAGTCGTCGCTGCTTGGCCAAGCGTACGGTGTGTCGTATTACTCATCTGAACAAGAAATATAGCCATCGCCACTTGGCAGAGCGTGTGGTGTGTCGTATTACTCGTCTGAACAAGAAAGATAGCCATCGCCACTTGGCCGAGCATGCGATGTGCCGTATTACTTGTCTGAACAAGAAAGATAGCCACTGCCGCTTGGCCGAGCGTACGGTGTGCCGTATTACTCACTTGAATAAGAATTATAGTCATCGTACGCTTGCCAAGTGTACGGTGCGCCATATTTACTCGGATGCTGATTTTGTTGGATGCAAAATGGATAGAAAAAGTACCAGCAGCACGTGTCATTTCCTAAGCAAGGCTCTAGTCTCTTGGTCTAGCAAGAAACAAAATTTTGTCGCATTATCAACGACTGAGGCTGAGTATATCGTCGCAAGGCGTTGTTGTGCACAAATTTTATGGATGAAGCAAACCCTATCAGACTTTGGTTTACTTTACACACACATACCCATTTTCTGTTATAACACTAGTAGTATTAATTTGACTAAAAATTCTATATGTCACTCTCGCACTAAACATATTGAGATTCGACATCATTTTCTTAGAGATCATCAACAAAATAGAGATATAAACCTTGTATATATAGACACCGAAAATCAACTAGCTGATATCTTTACAAAATCATTAGCGGAAGATCATTTCAATTATTTATGTCAAGAATTAGGAATTTTAGATATCAATAAAATTAATTAATTTTATTTTATCAATTATTTTTTAATACTCAAAAATTATTTTTGAGACAAGCTTACAAAGGGTCTGTCTGTCACCATGACCACGGTCGAAATAAAACGGTATTTAATTGTTCCCCGGTGAACTCCTGTTAGCTGGGACAGTACCCCTACAGCTAATCTAAAATAGTCGCTGTATAACAAAATTTAATTTATAAAATAATATTAATTATATTAATTAAAATCTAAAATAACTAAACTTAAAATTAAATAATTGAAAAGAATTGATGAAAAGAAAGAGGACTGTATTTATGTCTGTTTGAAAATCAACTCAACAGAACCCTAGGCAAACTCGGCCCAAATTCGGCCAGAGTTCTGTTGGTGGTATGAATTTTAAGTCAGAACCGAGGGCCCCCTTCCTTTCATCTTCTCCAAATCCTCTTCTTCACAGCAGCAGCCGCCCGAGCCTCCTTCAAAACCGTAGAAATTCTCAGAGTCCCTACTTCCAATCCCCTTGGAGAAATCCATCTAAACTTTGGATTCGTGTGAAGATTTTCGTCCTCTACATCATACTCCAAACTTAGAAGGTATAACCATCTCCTTCCCTCTCTTTCAAGTTCTTATTATTTCATCTTTTTGGACACAATGCCTATGAACTTCAATCCCTTCAAAAGGAAGAAGATCGCAGCCAGTGAAGAGGCTTCGTCTTTGAATCCTCAGGCAGATTCACTCTTTTCCCCGGTTCAATCGGTCGACGGCGCATATAATAAGTTTTTTGTTTGACACTCATGATCAATCCTTATTATGGTACACGATTTTCTTGGTTCGTAAAATATGCACCGGCACCCCGATTGAATGGACTGTATTTCCTGAATAACGTCTATTCTTTAAGGTATTAGGGTTACACAAACTTGTCACCCACCAATATCCTATCGCCACTAATGTCATTAGACTATTTTATTGCAATTTCATATTGAACACTTTTGCTGCTAGAACTCGTGTCGATGGAATTAGTATCGAGTTCAATGATGTCCTCCTAGCAGAAATCCTTGGTATCCCTAACGAAGGTGCCCCGCTTAATGATATCATTGGGTTTGATTTCCCCGTTGGCACTACTCTAAGCAGTTTCAAGAACGAACTCTGTTCTCCTGCCCACGTTCATTCTGGTAAGTTCAAGGCTGCTAACTTAGACTTTTTCAACTATGAATTGCATCGCATCGTCTACTCTACTCTTTTGCCAAAATTGACTTTAAAAGACGATGTTACCACCCTTGAACTATCTGCCATTTATCACATTCGTAAGGGAATCCCATTTTCTGTCCCCAAGACTATTATTCAGATGATGGGCTATTATTGCAAAAGAAATTGCAACCTTGCTTATGCGATGATTATTCGGATCATCATTTAGCATTTTTAGATTGACTTATCCACTTGTGCTCTTGACTCTGAGCCCAAACATCTTCAGCTGTCATATCGTAGCACAGCCGTCCCTCTTGTTCCTCCTACTGCTACTGATCCGCCTCCTCAGGATTACCCTATGTCCTATGAGAGTGTCCATCAGCATCTCTCAAATCTACAAATGTTAATTACTAACACATCTAGGGAACGTGAGTTCCATGATGCCAGTCAGTTTCAGGCTCTCGCTAATTCATTTATCGACCTCCGTTTTGCTCAGACTGGACATTCTGCCAATTATTTTCCCCAAGATCCAGCTGTTTTAGGATATCGCTATGAAGATGAGGTGATACGTCATCTCTTTCAGCCCGGTAATGCATATGATTGGTACCATAGTCTGGTGCTACTCCACACCCTTCTGGAGCTAGCACTTCTGGAACTGATCCATCCAGATATAGTGGCACTGCTAGCACTGATGATGATGACTCTGAGGATCTGTGATCTAGACGCGATGCATTTTGTCTAGATGTTATCTAGTTAGACTTTTATTTTGTCTATGTTTACTTGGAAATGCTCCGTCATTCCAAGACAGTATTTATCATTACTTTTCTATTAGCACTGAGACTGTATTTCTAGAATAATGTATTTTGAACATATTTTATGCTTTTCTTAGCATGCGTTTTATTTCAGCTTAGTACTATTCTATATCCTCATATCATGTTGTTTACATATAGCACTATTTCTTTTAGCTTATGCTTCAACATATAAACTGCATGTAAAATACATGTTTACCTCTATATATTTATTGTACTTCTTCAACGTTTGTTTCTTATGCATAAATTACGGGAGAGCCTTTCTTTTTGCAATTATTTTGCTAAGTGACAACGGAGGAGAAATAGGATCTAACATCTTTTGTAGGATATAAGATTTTTTTTGAGAACACAGTACAATATTTTGATTCTTTTTCAAATCAAACGATCGAAGATGTTATATCGGTTAAGGTTTGTCAATTATCAAAATGAGGGAGATTGTTGGCCCATTGGTCATGGTCGAACCATATTTTAATAATTGATCAAACTCTGTCTCGATATAAGGGCTACTTGGATTATTTGGACAACTTGGACAACTGCCAAAGAACTGCAACCTATCTATTCAAGACCAAAGCCGTTTTTGTCGTATGAGTCTGTATTTCTATATACAATATAATTTTCACATTTATTGAGTCTAGGAATACTTTGTACACCAAGTTGTACTGGCAAATAGGCTATACCAAATCATTTTTAAAAATATCCTATATTTTGAAAAATAGCCTCTCTTGCAAAAGCGATCCTAACTGCTTAAAGTTTTCAAGAAGCCAAAACCAAAACATGTTTTATAAAATACCCAAAAATTCAAAATAGGCCTCAAGAGAATTCGGCCAGAGTTCGGTCCGAATTCGCCTAGTGCCCGTTGGATTTTGAACTTGGTCATCCTTCTGTTACGGATGCAACGGCTATTTGCCGAGATTCTCTCAAAAAGTTCTATTCGAATTCTATCCGAATTCTGTCAGAGTTCTGACTTTAGAAAATCTATAAATAAAGAAGAATTTCAATCATTTCAACTCACTCATTCAATTTCTTATCTTTCTAAGCTTAAACGTCTTCCAAATTGCTATAAAGCTTTTATTTTCAAATTTCAAGTCAGTTACATTCCTCTAGTCAATTTACCAGTGCGGTGCAATCTAGAAGTTTCAGAGAGATTGTAATCAGAGGCTTGATTGAAGAAAGACACTTCACAATTGAAGTTGGTCGAGTACTTCGTATCAAATCTCGTGTTGTAGAAGTTGCAAGGACTTCGTATAAAAACTTACGGTATTTTTCAATAGTGGATTCAACTGGAATCTAGAGTTCTTCCGACTGGAATAGTCCTCACAAGAGGGAAACCAATATACATCGTCGTCTTTGCGTTTGTTTTTTGATCTCTGCCTTTATATTTATTTACTTATGATACATATATTTGTGTGATCTTGCTGCTAACTTTTTAATTAGCTAAATTTTGATGCCTACTCTATTCACGCCCCTCTAGAGTATTGCACTTTATGATTCGTTTCTACAGCTCCTACTGGGGCAAATCCATATCCTAGCCTGGTTGTGGACCATAGAGTGTACACACGTCGACAATGATTTGCAGACTCCCTACTCTATAACCAGAGCGGCCAGCCAGTATTATACGTCCCGAGTTGTGGACCAATGGAGCAACTTAAGTATATAATTGTTATAACATACATTTATTCATACTTTTTTTATTTTCTAATGTTACGTTGTTTACTTATTCCAGGTTCTTTCTGCTCCAGGCTGGTAGAGATTTTGGTGACTTGATGCATCGTTAGTTTCATGGTCCCTATCTGAACTTCGGAAACATCCCACTTGATAGACGATTTATTTGGCTAGATATATTAGAGGTAAGCCTAAATAGGAATGTATTTGTTTACAGCCTTTTTTAAATATTTGCTCATACGTTTTTATTTTTTCTTATTTGTAAAAGTTGGTGGCCGGAGCACAGAGATCAGGCGATCCGAAAGTGCTACAAGTCCGTCATCGACAAAAGGATTAGGGATATGATCAACGACCAGAAGGTGTTGGCTACACTCCCTGGAGATCATCGCAAGGAGTGGTTGAAAGAGGAATTTTTGGAGGAGATGATGATGAAAAAGAAGAAGATCGACAATCCGACCTATAAGGCCAAGAGTGAGAAGGCGAAGGTTGCCCGTGTTAAGGGTGGTAATCACACGGGTGGATCCATCCCAATTTTGGATTATCGACGGATGGTGAGTATTCTTATTTATTATTTCTTTAATTGTTTAATTCTAATATTTAGTTATTAATTGATATTTAATTGGTATATTACGAAAAGGTCACCAAGACAAGCGGAGACCCGAACACTGTCGACTTTTCCAAAAATTTTGAACATACCCGTAAGCGAAAGAAGGATGGAAAGCTCGTAGATGATCGGACAACCAAAGCCTATATAAGTTTTCTCAGTGCTATCTAATTACATTCTTCTTTGTACTTAACTATATTTATTTTACCTAATTAATAGCTAGTCCTAACTTTAAATATCCTAACCATAACCCTAATTAGCAATAAAAATCAAAGATAAATAATACTTAATAGTAACTAAAATATGAATATTAACTCTAAATCTATTTACCAATATAAACATAGAAGACGTATAAAATTTTAGAGAGTCAGGTCGGTGAGGGAGGGAGTACTGCTGGGGGGGGTTATCGAGGGGGCAGCTGGGACTAGTCGGTCACCGATGCCAGCTGTGAGGAACAACTTGTGGATATAAGCTATTGGTAGAGAGAAAGGTGGTAGCATGTATGGTACTGGATCGTTGGCATCCCAGTCGTCCGTTTACTCCAGAGCTCCTCCTCTACCTATACCTCCACTTGTAGCTACACAGTCCGACGTTACTTCTGGCACCTACAATTTGGAGCAGATTACACAGATATTATTGACCCTACAGGGTCAGATGACGTAGGAGACTCATGTTCTAGACAATTGTGGTCTGATTCCTGCGATCACTGTTGGCCCATTGGTCATAGTCAACCTGATTTTAATAATTGATCAAAACTCTGTCTGGATATACGAAGCTTGTTGGGACATTTCAGCTTCTTGGACATAAGCAAAATTGGATATTCACTCCGTTCAAGACTGAAGATCTGTTTGCCTACTTGAGTCTGTACTTCCTATGTAATATAATTTTTCACTTTATTTTGAGTCTAGGAATACGTTGTACACCGAGTCGTACTGGCAAATAGGCTATCCCCAAAATAGTTCAAAATATTTTTAAAATGACCTATCAAAATGTTTACAAAAAGGTTTTCAAAAATGTTTTCAAAAATCACCAAAAATCTATTTTAAAACCCTAACCTAACCCTGACAGAACTCGGCCAGAGTTCGGCCAGAGTTCGGCCAGAGTTCGGTTGGTGGCCGTTTGATTTTTGAATTCTCTGGAACTTGGTCCTCCTGCAGTTGCGAATTTGACCGAGATTTGCTCATCGAGTTCTGCCCGAATTCTGCCCGAATTCTGACAGAGTTCTCCCTTTGGAATTCCTATAAATAGAGATGGATTTCGATCATTTCAATTCACTCATTCACTTTCAATCTTCTCTCTATCTAAAAAGCTTTCTGCCTTCCAAAGAGTTTTCTAGAGCTTTCATTTTCAGATCCCAAGCCAGTTACAATCCTCTAGTCGATTTGCCAGTGCGGTACGGTCTAGAAGTTTCTGAGAGATTATAATCAGAAGGCTTGATTGAAGAATACCTCTTCACATTTGAAGTTGGACGAGTTCTTCGTATCAAAGCTCGCGTTGTAGAAGTTGCAAGGACTTCGTAAAAAAACTTGCAGTTTTTTTATAGTGGATTCAACTGGTAGCAAGAGTTCTACCGACTGGATTAGTCCTCAACAGAGGGATACCAGTATACATCGCTGTCTTTGCATTTGCTTTCTGAACTCTGCCTTTACATTATTTCAACTGTGATTATATACTGTGATTGTGTTGCTAACATTTTTTTAATTAGCATTATTCTGCTGCCAACTCTATTCACCCCCCCCTCTAGAGTATTACGCTTTACTATATCGTTCCTACAATTGGTATCAGAGCAGGTGTTACAGGTAAAGCGAGGTAACAGTGCTATTATTTATTTATTATTTATTAGATCACAGCACATCACATGGCTACTATGAAATTCACAAGTGAAGGTCAGGCCACAAACAGAACCCCTCTGTTTGATGGTACTAACTACACTTATTGGAAAACACAGATGAGTTTCTTCTTAAAATCTCTTGATTTTGACTTATGGGCTATTGTTCTTGATGGCTATCTGAAGCCACCTCGTATAAATGTCGAGGGAGTTTTGGTTGAAAAACCCCAAAGCAGTTATACAGAGGAAGAAAAGAAAAAGGCCAGTCTTGACGCACGTGCCATTAATGATCTTTTTTGTGCCTTAGACAGAACAGAATTTAACAGGGTATCTACATGCACAACGACAAATAGTGTGTGGAAGATTCTCGAAGTTACACATGAAGGCACGACTCAAGTCAAGGAGTCAAAAGTCAGCAGACTTACTCAAGAGTACGAGGCGTTCAAAATGAAGCCAAATGAAACAGTCACACAAATGTTCGAGAGGTTCTTGGATATTGTAAACCCTTTGTCCTCCTTAGGCAAAGATTACAGTAACCACGAAAAGATTCGCAAACTCCTGCGAGCTCTCACCAAGACCTGGATTCCGAAGGCTACAGCTATCATTGAAGGAAACGACCTCACCACAATGTCACTTGAAGTACTCACTCATGAACTGGAGCTACAAGATTTTGAAGAACCTGCACCAAAGGAGAAGACTATCGCCCTCAAGGCTCAGCACAGAAAAGCTGTTGAAGATGACTCAGACAGCAGTGGATCTGACGCTGAAGATCAAGCTCTCCTAGCAAGGAAGTTCAAAAGATTCATGAGACATGAGAAGAGAGTCAAAGAGAACAACAGCAACAACTGGTATCAAGAAGATGCTGTCTGCTATGGCTGTAAGAAGAAGGGACATATGAAGAAGGATTGTCCCATCAACTCATCATCGAGCAAGAAAAACAACAGGTATGAAAAAGGCAACCTGAAAAGATCAACGTCTCGGAAATATGCCAACACCAGCATATGGCATAAGAGTGAAGCTAGCGACTCAGAAGATGAACATTCAGAGGACGCTGCAAATATCTGCTTCATGGCAATCGATCAGGTACCTACTGAACCTGTAGAAACATATGATGACTTCACCTTTGAGCAATTAGGAGATGCCTTCAGTGACCTGATGCTTGACTACAGGAAACTGCGTAGTAAATATCAGACCGCTAAGAAGGTACTCAAAAAGTACAAAGGAGAAATAGGAAGACTTACCGACCTACTAGCTGAGGTTAGAGCTAATGTTAGTGAGTCTGGTGAGCTTTCCTCTATAAAGCTCTTATTACACGAGACTAAACAGTCATCCGAAGAGAAAGACAAGATTATAGACCAATTGAGAGAAGATCTTTCTAGAGAAAAGAAAAGTCTTCAATCTGCACAAATCAGAATGGAATCACTCACTTCTGATTATACTAAGTTATATGACACTTCCAAAAGGTTGGAAATTGGGTTAGGAAAACAGCCTGAGCCTGCTGCTTCCTATCCTAACACGTGTCACTTACCAAGAATTCGAAACATTCCCAAGCCAAACACTGTCAGACCAAACCATATAAAACCTTTACCCCAAAAGGTTAAGCCCAAACATGATCATAGGTATGCATTCTTCTCTACTAGAAAACCCAAACCTACCAACCATGCACACCACTCAGCTTTCAATACTCGACATGCACAATGTCATTATTGTGGCCTCATTGGTCATATATCATCTGCATGTAGAATGAGAAAGCTTGTAGATTTAAATGTTTATGCTTGGATACCTAAAGCTAACAATTCAGGACCCTACAAGAAATGGGTACCAAAGGTTTCATCTGCAAACTATTTTGTAGGTGGAACACCCTTCACATGCTAGAAGCAAATGGATCCTCGACAGCGGTTGCTCACGGTATATGACCGGTGACGCTACCCTATTTGCAACACTGTCGAAGAAGAAGAAGGAAGGTTATGTTTTCTTCGATAATAATTTGAAAGGGTATATTATTGGTATCGGTGATGTTGGTAAGTCTCCCTATCCCGTGATTAAAGATGTCTGTCTGGTTACCGAGTTGAAACATAATCTGCTCAGCATAAGTCATCTAGCTGATCATGGTTATGGTATCAACTTTGGCAAAGACAAATGTACTATAGTTGATAGCTCAACTGGTAGTACTATCTTTGAAGGAATCAGGGAAGACAATATATATGTTTTCTATCTGTTGGAAGAAGCTAACATTTCAGGTAGATGCTTAATGGCCAAAAGTGATGAGAGTCATCTATGGCACATGAGACTCGGTCATGCAAACATGGATACAATTTCAAGATTATCCACAAAGAAGATAGTACGCGATTTACCAGACATAACATTCAAGAAGGATTCGGTATGCAGCCAATGTGAAAAGAACAAGGCTACCAAATCCACATTCAAGTCTGTAAACGCAGTATGTACTACTAGACCTCTACAATTGCTACACATGGATTTATTCGGTCCTAGCAGAGTTGCTAGCCTCGAAGGTAAATTATATGCATTTGTTATTGTAGATAATTTTTCTAGATACACGTGGGTATATTTCTTGACACGCAAGAATGACGCATTATCCGAATTTGCCGCCTTTTGCAAGAAAGTACAAAATGAAAAAGGTTACATGATCACTCGAATTAGAAGCGATCATGGAGGCGAATTCGAGAATACTAATTTCGAGCAATTTTATGACACACACGGTTTCATACACGAGTTCTCCTGCCCTAGAACTCCACAACAAAATGGAGTTGTGGAACGTAAGAACAGAACTCTAACCGAAATGGCCAGAGTGATGTTAAATCAATTTATCCTACCCAAATACTTCTGGGCTGAAGCTGTCAATACAGCTTGCTTTGTGCTCAATAGAGTTCTAATTCGACCCAAATCGAAGAAGACTCCATTTGAGTTATGGTTTGATATAATTCCTTCAGTTTCATACTTTAAGATTTTTGGCTGTAAGTGCTTTATTCTTAATACTAAAGACAACTTGGGAAAGTTTGACGAAAAGGCCAATGAAGGTATATTTCTAGGTTATGCGGCCAAGAGCAAAGGGTACAGAGTCTTCAACAAACGTACCATGACCATCGAAGAATCAATCAACGTCACTTTTAATGAAATGAACCAAATGACTCTCGATGACAGTGATAAAGATCTGCCTACATCAAGTTCAACATCAGCTGAACCTGAACCAAGCTTTGCACTAGCTGAACCCCCTAGAGGAGATCCAGGAACCAGCTACCTACAGAGTCTACCGAAGAGGTTAAAATTCACAGCTGATCATCCACAAGATTTGGTAATTGGTGACATTACCAAAGGAGTAAGTACTCGATCATCCAGTAGAGATATTGTTTCTAGTGTTGCATTTATTTCACAGCTAGAACCTAAATCTATTGATGAAGCATGTAGTGATAGTTTCTGGATAGATGCCATGCAAGAGGAATTGAACCAATTTGAACGGAATCAAGTTTGGGAACTTGTTCCCAAGCCTATTGATCATCCGGTCATTGGCACCCTTTGGGTATTCTGAAACAAACTAAATGAGGATGGTTTAGTAACTCGTAACAAGGCTCGACTCGTAGCTCAAGGATACAATCAAGAAGAGGGTATCGACTACGATGAGACTTATGCCCCAGTTGCGAGATTAGAATCTATTCGAATGTTATGTACATTTGCATGTTTTCTTGATTTCAAACTTTTTCAAATGGATGTAAAAAGTGCTTTTCTAAATGGCTTTATAAAAGAAAAAGTTTTTGTAGCACAACCTCCGGGTTTCACGGATTTCAAAAATCCTGACCATGTTTTCAAGTTGAAGAAAGCCTTATATGGTTTGAAACAAGCCCCTCGTGCTTGGTATGACCGTCTAAGCTCTTTTCTACTTGACAACGGTTTTTCAAAAGGAAAGGTTGACACTACACTATTTATTAAATCTTTTAATGGCAAGCTGATTTTAATTCAAATTTATGTTGATGATATCATTTTTGGATCCACTGATGAATCTCTTTGTCAAGAATTTTCTAAGTGTATGCAGAATGAGTTTGAGATGAGCATGATGGGAGAGCTGAAGTTCTTTCTCGGATTGCAAATCAAACAAACCGACAATGGGACGTTCATTAATCAAGCCAAGTACATAAAAGATTTGCTAAAGAAGTTCGATCTGGACAATGTCAAACCTATTGGCACTCCGATGGCAACTTCAACAAAGCTTGATTCTGACGAACAAGACAAGCCAGTCGACATACGTAAGTATCGAGGTATGATTGGTAGTTTACTTTACTTAACTGCTAGTCGTCCAGATATAATATTTAGTGTTTGCCTATGTGCACGTTTTCAAGCTAACCCAAAGGAATCACATCTGACCGCAGTTAAGCGTATCTTCCGATACCTTAAGGGCACTTCTTCTGTCGGCTTGTGGTATCCCAAAACTAAATCCTTTGACCTTATTGGTTATTCGGATGCAGATTTTGCTGGATGTAAGGTTGATAGAAAAAGTACTAGCGGTACATATTATTTCTTAGGCAAGGCTCTAGTCTCTTGGTTTAGTAAAAAAGCAAAATTCTGTAGCCTTATCAACAACAAAGGCTGAGTATATCGTCGCAGGACGTTGTTGCACTCAGATTTTGTGGATGAAACAAACCCTAGAAGACTTTGATTTATTTTTCACACATATTCCCATTTTCTGTGATAACACGAGCACCATTAATTTGACTAAGAATCCTGTATGTCATTCTCGTACTAAACATATCGAGATTAGACATCATTTTCTTAGAGATCATCATCAAAATGGAGATATAAACCTTGTGTACATAGATACTGAAAATCAATTAGCTGACATCTTCACTAAACCTCTAGCGGAAGATCGTTTCAATTATTTACGTCGAGAATTAGGAATTTTGGACGTCAATAATATTAATTGATTTTATTTTATGATTATATATCATTATGCAAAAACTGTGTTAGAGACAAGCTAATAAAGAGTCTGTTTGTCACCACAACTACGGTTGAAGCGAAGCGGTACTTAAGAGTTCCCCGGTGAACCTCCGCCAGCTGGGACAGTACTCCTACAGCTAATCTGAGACAGTCGCTGTGTAACGACATTTAATTCATAAAATATCATTAATTATGTTATTTGAAGGCTAAAATAACTAATCTTTGAATTAAATATTTGCAACGAGTCAATGAAAAAGAAGTAGCAAAAATCAACCTGAAAGAACCCTAGGCGAATTCGGCCAGAGCTCTGACCGACTTCGGCCCGAGTTCGGTTGTAGGTATCTGTGTATATATCCAGAACCCGAGAGCTTCTTCTCTTTCATTGCTTCCAAACTAATTACAACAACAGCAGCAGCCGACCTCGGTCATGCTGGCCGAGCTGCTGATGATGATGATGATGATAGTGATTATGAGATCTGATTTGATTATTAGTGATATTCTATTGTATACTTGGAAATGCTCCGACATTCCAAGTTTTTATCATTTACTTTTTATCAGTACTTTGTAGTTTGCTATCAGTACTTTTTATCTTCATGGACATGTTTTTGATGTTTCATTTATGACATCTCAGTTTATTTCAGCATTTTGTTTAAGCACTATCTCTTTATACTGCTTCTCAATTTTAAACTGCCTGTGAAATAGCATGCCTAAGATTTTTTTTATGTTTTTTTAAGCAATACATGCCTGTGATGCTATATCTCTAATTCTTATACTATATTTCTTTTATTTGTTTTTCTCGCTATTTGTTACTTATGCATTGATTGCGGGGGAGTCTTCTGCATTTAATGCGGGGGAGCCTTCTCTTGTGCAATTATTTTGCTAAGTGACAAAGGGGGAGAAAATTAAAAATGATCTAATATTTTTTTTGAGTTAAATACAGGTTATGAACAATTTCTACTTTTTGATATTTTTGAACAAGCTTGAACAAGCTTAATGTTATATCATTCATAGTTTGTCAATTATCAAAATGGGGGAGATTGTTGGCCCATTGGTCATAGTCAACCTGATTTTAATAATTGATCAAAACTCTGTCTGGATATACGAAGCTTGTTGGGACATTTCAGCTTCTTGGACATAAGCAAGATTGGATATTCACTCCGTTCAAGACTGAAGATCTGTTTGCCTACTTGAGTCTGTACTTCCTATGCAATATAATTTTTCACTTTATTTTGAGTCTAGGAATACGTTGTACACCGAGTCGTACTGGCAAATAGGCTATCCCCAAAATAGTTCAAAATATTTTTAAAATGACCTATCAAAATGTTTACAAAAAGGTTTTCAAAAAGGTTTTCAAAAAGGTTTTCAAAAATCACCAAAAATCTATTTTAAAACCCTAACCTAACCCTGACAGAACTCGGCCAGAGTTCGGCCAGAGTTCGGTTGGTGGCCGTTTGATTTTTGAATTCTCTAGAACTTGGTCCTCCTTCAGTTGCGGATTTGACCGAGATTTGCTCATCGAGTTCTGCCCGAATTCTGCCCGAATTCTGACAGAGTTCTCCCTTTGGAATTCCTATAAATAGAGATGGATTTCAATCATTTCAATTCACTCATTCACCTTCAATCTTCTCTCCATCTATAAAGCTTTCTGCCTTCCAAAGAGTTTTCTAGAGCTTTCATTTTCAGATCCCAAGCCAGTTACAATCCTCTAGTCGATTTGCCAGTGCGGTACGGTCTAGAAGTTTCTGAGAGATTGTAATCAGAAGGCTTGATTGAAGAATACCTCTTCACATTTGAAGTTGGATGAGTTCTTCGTATCAAAGCTCACGTTGTAGAAGTTGCAAGGACTTCGTAAGAAAACTTGCGGTTTTTCCTATAGTGGATTCAACTGGTAGCAAGAGTTCTACCGACTGGATTAGTCCTCAACAGAGGGATACCAGTATACATCGCTGTCTTTGCGTTTGCTTTCTGAACTCTGCCTTTACATTATTTTAACTGTGATTATATACTGTGATTGTGTTGCTAATATTTTTTTAATTAGCATTATTCCGCTGCCAACTCTATTCACCCCCCCTCTAGAGTATTACGCTTTACTATATCGTTCCTACAATCACTACATCGGCTCCTGCTTCGACCACAACGCCTCCTATATCGGTTCCTGCTTCAACCTCAGCATCTCCTACACTAGCTCCTACTTCGACCACAGCGCCTCTCTCACGCTGGCGACTGTTCCAGTCGGTGTTCCTGTCCATGACCTACAGCAGATCCTCAGTATGGAGTTGACACAGTTATATGCGTGCGGACAGCCGCCTCCATCTCCTCACCTTCTCTACCGTCTGTTTGATATGCTGGAGTTTTGTATGATTTTATGTTGTACTGGATGATTTTTTATAACTTTATGAAATTTTTGTATCATTTGAGTAATTTGTATAAATGTACTATTGTTAGAAAATATTTGACTGTATAAATATTTGTATTTGAGTTTATTTCCTTTAATGTTATATATATTTGTGTTCAAGTTTATTGAACAAGTAGTATATTTGTATTATACAAATACAATAGAAATTTGTATTGAATATATATATATATACATATATATATATATATATATATATATATATATATATATATATATATATATATATGAGCATTGCAGGAATCATTTGTTCTGGCAATAGAACTAACCTCGGTGACTGACTAGCAGCTTATTACTGACGTTTAACTGTAGGACACGGATGGTCTACCGACTAACCATCGATGAAAAATTAGGAAAGCAACAGGTTAGCGGTGGAAATTTTTGTTTCTGATACACAAAGACGTATCAGACGCCTTACCTACGGAAGCTTTTGTCGGTAACCATCTGGAAAATTTGTAAATGTGTTCTCGCAAAAGACTGTCACTAAGACGTTGCAAAACGGTCGCAAGTGTCATCGGAGAAAAGGCGTTACTAATCCGTCGATGGGTTGTTGTCGCCAATTCAGTCACTAATCCGTCGCTCCAGCAACCACTTACCGACGAAATTTTCTTAGCGACATTTAACCTCCGTCGGTATTCCGTCGATATATGTCATTAGCGACGGAATTATAATATATAGCGATGGAAATGTTCATCGCTAATAAGCTGTATTTTTGTAATGCACGCCTACAACCAAACAAGGACAAGGGGTGACACACTATTCTACGACGAGACGTTGTTTCATGCCATGATCAGGTGCAAATACAGGATTCATGTACACATGCTACAGATACCAGATACCATGTACAGGAATATTATAGAAAAATACGTATACAAAAAATAGGGAGTGACACATCTTCTCAACTATTCTTGTGTTACAAGGTCGTTTAGAGTTTTATACTTCTTCTATTTTTTAAGCGTCCTAGTGACAACTGTGAACCCGTGTACATTTGGTCCTATTGTAACACCTAGTCCCAAAATATGTAGGACTAGGTACATAGACATGCCAGCCGTATAATAAATATACGTAAGCTATAAATGCAGTATAACTATGATAAACTAATTTCATCTACAAAATAAAAGAATAAAGATGTCATAAATCAACTATGAATTATCATTTTATAAGTTTGTTGGGCGGAGACAAATCCACTACCAACTATTTTAAATGGGAAGTAATACATAAACAGTAAAATGATTTATCAAGAGTCGAGGACGATCCAAGAGCAAGTCATCTTCGAAGGAATAGAGAAAATCACGGCCTTCCTAGGACACCTGCAGAAAATCATGAAAACGCACACACACTTGGAGAAATCAGCAGGTCCTCTGAGGGATGTAATAAGATACAGAAAAATATGCCATAATACTGAATATAAACTGCTCAAAAGTAAGTCGATCAGAAAAGTACCCATGCCTAAAGAGATAGAGGTCACCTAACTATTCTATGTGAAATAATGCACCTTTGAAGACAACGTTCCACGCAACGGCTCTCCGAAAATAAAGGCACGGCGTATTAGCGTTTCAACCGAGGCACTAGTGGCACCTAAAGAAAAATAAATGCACAGCACACTATCTCTCGGGTGAGTCACTAATGGCATCGAGAGAAAAATAAATGCACGTCACACTAGCACTCGACCGAGTCCTGCTAGCGGCGACTAGAGAAAAATAAATAAATGGAAGCCCCTACGCCTAATAGTTGTCTTCTTTCTCCCCATGCACTACTCGTCCTGCATCCACATTACGACATTCCTAATAAATGCTAAGTCTCATATACAAATCCATTAGCAGTTATATCCTAACGCATGGTCTATATACACCGATGTACGGTCGGTACGCGAGTCCGAATCTATATATGACTCGCGACTTCGTAGCATACATGTGTCAAGGCCAATGAATGTGGCACAAAATAGGATGGTCTCTTATTTGTAGGTCAAATTCATAAAAATAAACTGAAGTATCAAAAAACATGAATAAATAGTAATGTGCATCTATAGACGAATTGGAAGAACAATTTTATATGACAGAAAAGTAAATAATAAATAATAAATAAATACATGTAATATAATGAGCTAAGTAAATAAATAGCATATGGCAAGGTATCTTGCCTGGTAGCGACGCCTGGTGTGGTGCGATGATCAAGGTGGCACAGAGTTTGATTTCGGTGTTACAACTATGCAAGACAGCCTCCGATGATGGCACAGAATGTTCCACTCGGTCCAAAGCAGTTGGATTCGCTAGGGTCGATATGAGGATGTACAGACTTCACAAGGGATGGAGATTATGACTAGTCGCAATTAGAGAGATAATCGAAGGAAATTTGGGGAAAAGAGATACATATATTATTTTAGAAACTATTTATAATACTTGAAAAAATATTTTATTACCACCAAAAAAATTTAGATACATACTTAAAAATTCATTTTTAGGCTAAAAAATACTCTACTTTTGTCAAAGTAAAGTTTGGGTAGAAAGCTATCTTTTGTTAGTTAAAATAATTTAGGTAATTATTTGAAAATACTTAGAAATTTATTCTATAATTTGGAACCTATATTTTTCTTATTCAAAAATATTTTATATAAGTACATAAAATCAAAAAAACTAAAAACATGATTTTGTCATATATATATATATATATATATATATATATATATATATATATATATATATATATATATATAGAGAGAGAGAGAGAGAGAGAGAGTGTGAGAGAGGAGGGATCCACATCCCCTCACTTTTGCATCCCGCAAGCATCCCCATAATAACACCCATTGGATCTTGTTTAAGTCATCTAATCTTAACCATTGAAAAATCAACGGTTAATATTAGATGACTTAAACAAGATCCAACGGATGTGAAAGAGGGGAAGCTTGGAAGATGCAAAAGTGAGGGGATGTGGATCCCTTCTCATATATATATATATATATATATATATATATATATATATATATATATATATATATATATATATAAGTCCCCGAGGCCGTAGCCCGTTGGGAACGGCGAGGCACCCCAGTGCAGTGGCGCCGGTTCAAGCCTCCATGGAGGCACGCCTCCATGCTCCATTAAGAAGTGGACACCAATATATATATATATATATATATATATATATATATATATATATATATATATATAACTAAAAAACTATTTTAGGCTAAAATCCAAAATTTCAAATTACATAGATAGCTTTAACCCCTATAATACGCATATAGTTTGAAAAATAATTATATATATAATTTTCAAAATAATAAATTTAATAATAATAAATAAGTAAACTAATAGCAATAATATTACTAATCATAAACTAAATATTGTAAATACTGATAACAGCATTAATAATAATTTTTATAAAAATAGTTTGATAGTAGAGTAAGTTTATAACCATAAAGTTACTCTAACCCTACCAATAAAAGTAATAAACCTATTATTATTATTATTATTATTATTATTAATTGCACTCATCAATTCCCATCAGCAGCTAAACATTAATTGCACTCATAAATTCTTATCAACAGTTGTATAGCTGCGTCTCTTCGAGGAAGAGCTAAGTTTGAGGAGGGAAGAAAATGAAGCAAATGAGAGAGAGGAAAGGGGACGAGTACGAGAGAGAGGGAGAGGTGGGAAGAGCCAGAGGAATTTGTGAGGGAGCCGGGAAGAGGAGGGGACGAGAGCGAGTGGGGAGACTTACCATGAGACGGTCGGCACTGACGGTTGACGGGCATGAGGAGGCGTCGACGCACGGAGGCGGCGGTCATCGTGAGGCCACGGCGTGACTGGTGGCGTCGCACCATCTCGGTTGCGCGCGCTTCTTAGCACCGCGCCATCTCAGGTTGCACGCGCTCCTTAGCGCCGAGTCATCTCGGTTGCGCGTGCTCTTTAGCGTTGTGCTATCGTGGTTGTGCGCGCTCCTTAGCGCCGTGCCATCTTGGTTGCGCGCGCTCCTTAGCATCGCGTCATCTCGGTTGCGTGCACTCCTTAGTATCGCACCATCTAGGTTGCGCGTGCTCCTTAGCGCCATGCCATCTCGGTTGTGCGTGCTCTTTAGCGTCGTACCATCTCGGTTGCACGTGCTCCTTACCACCCACCATTTCGGTTGCACACGCTCCTTAGCACCGCGCCATCTCGGTTGTGCGCGCTCTGGCGCAACCTGGCTTCCGGCACAGCCTGGCTTCCGGTGCAACCTAGCTTCTAGCCTGGCGTAACCTAGCCTGTCACCACTTGACCCCTAGCACCATTTGCCACTTGGCACCATTTGTCCCTTGGCGCCATTTGTCCCTTGGCACCACTTGACCCCTGGCACCATTTGCCACTTGGCACCATTTGTCCCTTGGCGCCATTTGTCCCTTGGCACCATTTGTCCCTTAGCACCATTTTTCCCTTGGCACCATTTGTCCTGTGGCACCACAATCATAGTTTTGATTTTTTGGCACATTTTTTGTACTTGGTCGTTTTTGATATTTTCTTCGACTGACTAAGTTCTTAACATGATTAGATGATCTTGTATAGTTAAAGAATAATTATACACCCTATATACACTTGACACTAGCACATGTATTTACTTTTATTTATTCCTTCTCACATGCCATGATATATCTTTCCTTTCGATTCTTTCTTATATGCTATGCTATGTATTGCCATGTCTTCCCGAATTTATTGTACTTTACAGTCAATGTCATATTTATAATTTCTTTATAGTGGTCCGTCGTGGTGCATCCATGTTATATATCTTCTTTGCTTACTAGATAGTGGCCCGTCGTGGCGCACCGATGTTATATGTCTTCTTTGCTTACTAGATAGTGGCCCGTCGTAGCGCACTCGTGTTACATGTATTCTTTGCTTACTAGATAGTGATCCGTCGTGGTGCACTCTTGTATATGTCTTTTCTTGCTTACATGATAGTGGCCTATCATGGCGTACTCCCTATTTTCTCTATAGTGGCTCGTCGTAGCGCACTCCTAGCTTCCAGCTTATTATATTTTTTTATTGTGGCTTGTTATAGTGCACTTTCTTGTATTGTCCAGTCTTGTATATCATGTCTAGGTTGGATTCTGCGGAATGCCACACCCAGAATCCAACAAGAAAACGTTAAGGACTAAACAACTAACTTGATTACCTAGATGCATTGGGAGGAAAGAATTTTTCGGTTGCCTGCAAGCCCTTTGTCTCGGCCCCAACCTGAATAGATTTGGAGCTATCTGTCATGATGAGCACACTTCCAGCGCACCGTCGAGTGTTGCACCTTTTATATATTGTAGGGTACATTTGTCTCATGGGCGATGTACCCACTATTAGATCTTAGGATACATTTGTCTCCCGGACGATGTATCCATCATTACTTTCTTTTTCTTTTAGCCTGGATAAGTCGGATAGTCTGCATGACAGGTAACTGGATTGGATTTCTCAAAAGTGTATATGTTAGTAATTACGATTGTGATAACCCTAGTTAGCTAGTGTATAAAGCCGTACTTATTGCTTGGTCGTGATTTTTGTATGGAGTCCAGTCTAGTATAGTTTTGTCTAGGCAGTGTCCGTATTTGTTTATTTTAGTACATTATTGTTTATGCTTTACTTTTGTCGATAAATGATTAGAAACTAAGTTCTGTTCAGGAGAAGGGTTACAACCCCGGTCCTTATTTAGTTTACGGGTTGTAACTTGGATTCCGAAATTGTTTCTTAGTCATCTTGTCATTTGTTGTCCTATTTAGTACTCATACGCTATACATGATTCCTATGTTGTACATTGATTAGAGACTAAGTTCTGTTCAGGAGAATGGTTACAATCCCGGTCCTTGTTTGGTTTACGGGTTGTAACTTGGGTTCCGGAATTGTTTCTTAGTCATTTTGTCATCTATCGTCCTATTTAGTACTCACATGCTATACATGATTCCTATGTTGTACATTGATTAGAGACTAAGTTCTGTTCAAGAGAAGGGTTACAGCCCCGGTCCTTATTTGGCTTACGGGTTGTAACTTGGGTTCCGCAATAGTTTCTAAGTCATCTTATCATTCACTACAAGAATAAGGGATTTTCTTGACGGTGATTTCCCGTCAAGAAATGGGTATCTTGACGGTTGCAGATCCGTCAACTAGGCCGAAGTCAAGAAAAATCCCCCCTTTTCTTGACGGTCCCTGACAGGACTTTCCTTGACGGTTTTTTGCCATCATTTTATGTAGTTTTCTTGACTATTTTTAGCCGTCAAGATAGCTCTTTTTAGGAACCGTCAACATAGACAAAAACTTTTCTTGACTCCGGCCTAGTTGACGGTCTTTAGCCGTCAATAAAAGCATTTGTTTTGACGGACAAAACCCGTCATAAAAAGCACTAATTCACGGCTATACTGTGCAGCATGATATGAATTAAAGTTGACGTTTGACAACCGTCAAGATAAGCTATCCAGAGTACCGTCAAGATAAGCATGCCAAAATTCTGTCAAAAATTATATAATATTAATCAACCACACATTATATCAATCCAGAAGCTGCACACATCAAATTACTATAAAATCCAAATTTCATATTAACAAACTGTATTGTTCATACAACAAAAACTTCCAATACACATCCAACCACATGTATTCTTCACTTGTCCAACCACGACATAATCCAACCATAAAGTACACATCCCACATCTGTTGTTTCCATACAACTTAAACATCCAAACCACAAACAACCATCACTTGTCACAGCCACGAAACATAATCCACCAAAACTACAAAATAAAACAAAGAAAGTAGCAAACCATATCGGAGCACATCCCTCCATATCCACAGCATTCTCCTATTCACAGCATGCATCCACCTTTCATTTTTCAGCAAGTTCATGAGAGAACAAGAACACAAAGTATCAACTTACTATTACAGGATTATCAATACAACTCGCGACAATTTGAATCACTTGAGAAGATTACACATGAACCACGAACTACCCAAATATTAAGTCCACAAACAAACAGAGCTCTATCAGAAGTCCATGTTAAAAAATAACTATTCAAATATTAGATTTCTAGCTTCAGGATAATCACAGTAAGGAAAACAAAGGTTTTAATGTTGCAAAATAGAGCTCATATCATACACGCGCAATAATATGGACAAATGAGGGCTATGAGATACATGGTGTCATCATAAAAAATTAGAGCTCATAAAATTCTATAAGTTCTTGAGGAAGTATTTTATATCGAAATTCAACTAACAAGGTAGTACACACACACAGGGACTCTAAAAATTAGAGCCCGTGGACACAGGTAGCACACACACACAACCTGGTTCAACCCTTGGATAACTCCACTGATACCACACATATATACATGCACATGGACTCTAAACCCGTACACTCTAACACCATGTATCTATCAACTTAGCTAAATGATTGGTCTTTCAAAAAGAACTAGTATAACTATATAAACCTCATCCCTCATGAACACTCTAATGTTTTTGTGCCATACCAGGGACTTTGACAGTTTACATGAAGGAGAGCCATATCCCTGACTACTCTCTTTTTTCATAAATATATAACCCTCATCCTACATAGTTAGAAGACTTTGACAGTTTACATGAAGGAGAGCCATATCCCTGATGTCACGACCCATACCCGCTTTTCGGGCGCGAGCTCGTGAGCAAGCCAGCTACGTATCGAACGAACTTCGGCCCGACTCGAATACGTAAACGCTGTCAAGGCTATGGTATACTGCCAAATCATGGCAAACAATTCTATATCTCAATCCACAATAAGATAATAAACATGAATGAACACTATGGGTCGTGGTCTGCAGCCCACTAGCATAAATGTCCGATAAGACTCTAAAGAAAATAACAAGAGTCTACAACTGAAACAAGAAACAGGATATCTCATGATAAGGAATGAAAAGCACGAGCGGATAATAAAACACAATAGCGATACCTGAATCCCACAAGCGTATCAGCACGTCTGCCATCCAGAGCTGCTAACTAACTCCACGCAATAACTAACCTGAAGAGATCATCAGGTCCTCAGGGGACATAGCAAGATACATAAAACATGCCTATCTAGCAGTTTATCATGCAATAAAGAAAATACAAAAGATAAATAGGAAAGGACCAATCATCATGACAACACGACTATACACGACTGGAAGAACCACTACGTCTGAACGAACTGCTGGAGAAGAACAAGAGGACACGATATCACGATGTCAATAGATAACCAAATCGAATACTCAAACCCTCGTCCCTAGTTTGGACTCGCAGGTTTGAACAACTACTAGCCCTCGTCCCTAGTATGGACTCGCAGACTAGCATCACCCTCGTCCCTAGTGTGGACTCGCAGGTGTGAACCATATACTACTAACCCTCGTCCCTAGTGTGGACTCGCAGGCTAGCATCACCTTCGTCCCTTGTGTGGACTCGCAGGTGTGGATATATAACTACTAACCCTCGTCCCTGGTGTGGACTCGCAGATTAGCTTACTAACTCTCGCCCCTGGTGTGGGCTCGTAAGTTAGCTTAACTACTAACCCTCGCCCCTAATGTGGACTCACGGATTAGCTTACTAACTCTCGCCCCTGGTGTGGGATCGCAAGTTAGCTTAACTACTAACCCTCGTCCCTAATGTGGACTCGTAGGTTAGCATCAAGATTTCAAGACAAGGAGGTAAAGCAGTTCTGATATGACTTAATCATCCTATGATACGATACGACTCACGACACGGTACGAGAGAAAACCAATCTGATAGAACCACGACATCCAGTCAAGCATGATAACGATAAAAGAACACGACTAATAAACCAGTAATCACTGTCTAAAGTAAAGCATGCAAATCAAAAGAACTGTAATAACTAACTGATAACATATAAAGATGTAGGGATTAAATAAACATGTAAATCATGAACAACTAGAGAACTATATATATACTAGTATACACGATGTACAAATCCTATGTCAATAATCAACTAGTAAAACTATATAATAATAATAGAAATATGCATGTAAATAAACTGTAGAGGGAGGCAAGGTATCTTGCCTGGAGGTTACACGCAGATCCAACAAAATACAGTCAACTGGTAATCCATTAAGTCCAAGTCACCACAACTGTCTTCGAAAGCTGAAACAAACATTGCCAACAGTCTCAGAATAGTCAAATTAGCTAGGATTGCCTGTCCTTAAGCCCAATTCTGGACACAGGGACAAAACGGTAATTTCGGGCAAAAACGATGTCCGCTGTTGGACCCGCTTTGCACCAAAAATCGTGCCAGAGTCAATGGTCTCTAAAGTCGTCAAACTACATGTCTACGGATCCAGTTTTCCGATACGAACCCAATCGTATATCCAAAGTTAGATTTCGGCGGACCGTGCACAAAATCACCCGTTGAGTAGGACCGGGGGCCCGCGATACGACGATTTTATCAACTGTCACCGAATCGGACCAAACTGGACATACAGGACCAAAAAAATGATATGG
>JANAVB010024400.1:22934240-22949240 GCA_029216955.1 Iris pallida | reverse complement strand
TTCGCGACCACGTCGCCCGGCTTGGCGGGACGCACGTCGTGTGGAACAATTTTCTAGTTTTGAAAACAGATTTTTGGAAAACTTTGGGATTCGATTTCTCGATGCGTAGTCGATGATTTTCAAATCCACAAAAAGGGTTGTGAAGCTCTATATGTTGTCTAAAAGTGTCTTCAAATAGTTTTCTTAAACTGTCTTTGGTTTGACGATGATTTGCCTCCCAACAAGGGTGTTTGGACCGACTTACGTCCTGTTTTGGACAGGGTTTTGGCCAATCTTGGCGTCGAGTTTCAACTCGATTTTGATTCGATTTGAATCGAAGTTGATCAATGGGATCGAAGCCCTATGTGTTGTGTTTCCAACGCTTCTTTTGGTTTGGAAAATGATGAAGAGACGAGGGAGAAATCTTACATAGAAGAGGGGCTCCGCGCTGTTACTGTTGTTTGATGCTGCTGGTTCGTACGTCCATTCCGGCGTCAGCCCGGCGCTCGTCTGGCGTGCTCGATGGAGGAACATCGTGCCAGGTCTGGAGGGGAGTCGGGGTGGCGCTGTGCTGGGGTTTGCGTGGATTTCCATTAGGTTTTCGAATGAGACCTATACGTATATGTACGCTGTGTAGGACCGATTGTAGGAACGAGTTGTAAAGCGCAATACTCTAGAGGGGGGGTGAATAGAGTAGGCAGCGAAAATTAACTATTTAAAAATGTTAGTAACAAGATCACAGATAATATATATCACAGATAAGTAAATAAAAAGTAGAGAGTAGAGAGCAAACGCAAACACAAGGATGTATACTGGTTTCCCTCTGTTGAGGACTAGTCCAGTCGGTAGAACTCTTGCTACCAGTTGAATCCACTATGGAAAATCACCACAAGTTTTCATCCGAAGATCTTGCAACTTCTACAACACGAGCTTTGATCCGAAGTACTCGACCAACTTCAATTGTGAAGTGTGTAACTTCAATCAAGCCTCCGATTACAACCACTCTGAAACTTCTAGACCGTACCGTACTGGCAAATCGACTAGAGGATTGTAACTGGCTTGGGATTTGAAAATGAATAGCTCATAATACTTTGGAAGAAGTAGTAGGCTGATAGAGAAGAGATATGAAAGTGAATGAGTGTGTTGAAATGATCGAAATCCTTCTCTATTTATAATTTTTCCAAAGGCAGAATTCTGACAGAATTCGGATAGAATTCGGGCAGAACTCGATGAGAAAATCTCGTTGGGATCCGTAACTACAGGAAGACCAAGTTCAAAAAGGAACGTTCACTAACCGAACTCTGGCCGAACTCTGGCCGAATTCGGGCCGAACTCTGGCCGAATTCTGTCCGAGTTCTGTTGGAGTTCTGTCAGGGTTTTTGCAAATTAGTTTTGGGCTTTTTGAAAACTCAAACAGTTAGGAAGTAGTTTGGGCTTTTGTAAGTGGGCTTATTTTCAAAACGAAAGGGTATTTTGAAAACGTTTCTTGGGTAGCCTATTTGCCAGTACGATGCAGTGTACATCGTATTCCTAGACTCAATAAATATGCAAAATTACATTGATGAAATAGGAAAACCAAGAGCCCTTTGATGACGCCTTTCTTCAAAACTTGAACAGACTTGAAGACGCCTTTTTTACTTGACGGCAATCGTCCAAAGATAAACAGATCTGAAAATTTGAATACCTTTCGGGGGCTTCGCCCCCGAACCCCTGACGGGGGGCGCTGTCCCCTCGACCCCTGTCCTCTAACAGGGCAGCGGAACCCCCGATGCGAGGCCCCGGATAGGTCGTTAGGCGGTTCAGAGAAATCTTCTTGTATAACGCCGTCTTTGGCCCATCATTAATTCTCCATTGCATATGTCCTGGTTTGATCATGTTTGATCATGCTTACAGCATGTCTGTAAATACATGTTAGAAGAGCAAAGCAGTATAATACATTATGATACAAACATATGATGTAGAATAGTAGGACAATTCTAATATTAG
This sequence comes from Iris pallida, assembly GCA_029216955.1. Classification (NCBI taxonomy): domain Eukaryota; kingdom Viridiplantae; phylum Streptophyta; class Magnoliopsida; order Asparagales; family Iridaceae; genus Iris; species Iris pallida. The sequence continues at coordinate 22,947,275 of JANAVB010024400.1, read as the reverse complement.
GACAATGCTAAGTTTAAGTAGCAACATGATAATGATTACATGAATATTAGTGACGTCGATATGTTAAACTCAATTGATTAGCCATATTCAAAAACATGATATAATCATTAGGCTAACAATCTCCCCCTTTTAGATTATGGCAAATCCTTTAAGTTTAATATATATACAATAGATGCATGTATCACTAATAAGCACATAATACTAAAAGATTGTATGCAGACTTAAACTTATTTCTCCCCATATAAACTTATTTCTTCCCCTTTGACATGATCAAAAAGAAGCTCCCCCGTAATTAGAGCTAAAATAAACTTAAGCATAAGTAATGGAGGAAAGCAAAAATAATCATGAGGAAGGATTAGGAGAACAGTGTAATGACAAGTGTAGAAAATAAAATTACATAAAATGCATAACTAAAGAATAAAAATTTGTCAACACAGAAAAAAAAAATCAATCAAAACACAACATAGTTGGTTGAACTTAAAAAAAACATAGAAGGCTCAGTACATAGTTTACCAACTAGAAATCCAAAAAATGTTTTGAATGTCATTTGACCAAAAAAAATCTATCAATATAGTAGGAATCAATCATTGGTCATAAAGAAATCATGAGGAATAGAAATTCGCAGATCTAGTATATATAAAAGAATCAAAAATATAATAAGACTTTTAACAATGATCACAAAAAAAAAGATTCATAATTCGCCCATACAAATTAGTGAATCAATTCCATAAAGAGTATAATCATTGAAAAGACATCAAAATACGTATACTAGAATCTATACAAAATCTATACCAAGTTCATGCAATTGAATTCAATTACCTTAGCATGATATATATCCATCAGATAAACATGAAGGTAATGAAGACAAAATACTTGAGAAGGAGAAATTCAGTCGACTTGAATGCTCCCCCGCAAAGTATGATCTGTCAAAATATAGATAATCATGAACTTTAGAGATAAAATCTTAATATGAAATGCCAAATCAGTTTAAATTCAAAAGGATTATCAATAAATTAAATTACTTATAGCAAGATAACTTTAGAAACTCAAAAATGAGAGAATTAAAAATAAATAATAATCATATATTCTTTCATAAAACCAATACAAATCCAAATATCATGAACAACTCAACAAGATATTTTAACGTAGAAGAATATATGTCCATGATGAACTAGGTATACCACATATTAAGGGCCTAAAAGAATTGAAATAATTAATTTGCTCCCCCTTAAAATATGTGTATAGTTCAAAAATAATTTATATGCATAAAATAGATAAAAGAAATAATCACAAGATCTAAGGAATATCCAAGATATGCATCTTTTCTTTCCTTTGATCAAAAGCATATAAAATTCCAAACTCAAAACAAATATCATCTTTAGGCAAATAAAAGAAATATCCAATGAATAAATGCTTAAAGATGAAGAAAAAAATATGTCTTCAATAAAACAAATAACACAAATCATTTCATGTAAGTAAAAGATTTTTGAAAGTTGTCTTTAATAATAACATTTGAGTTCCGGACAGATTCAATAAATCAAAAAGAAATCAAAAAGGTTTTTCAAAAATGTGGAATTTATTATGAAAAAATTGTCTTAATAAATGTTCGAATGCGTCCATTTAGTCCTTAGACAGAAAGCTGGCGATTCGAATCACGGAAACAATTTTAATAAAAGAATCCATAAATCATAAATAAATCCATTTGAACAAATAAACATAACCTGATAAATGTCCCAAAAAAAGTGTATTCTAGATATATGGCATGTCAAGGGGATAATTGACTTGAAACAATTAACTGCTCCACCTTTACATGGCTATATCCAAAAATAATAATATAGATAAAAGAATTTCAGAGACATATTTCCAGAAGTAGAAAATTAATCCAAAAATATTAGGTCTTCTTATCAAAGTTCATTTCTTCCCTTTTAAAGTCTTAGCACGGTGTCCACCTGACAACCGTAAGGTTTAAAGAAAAAAAACGCTTTGAGAGAGAGAGACATTCAATATGCATGACTTCTCCCCTGTAAAGAATTACTGTTGTAGACAGTAAGTAACTTGAATAAGACGATAATAATATAAAGCTCAAAATCATGAATATTACGAAACAAGCTAAAGATGAAATCGTAATACCATAATATTCAATGAGTAGTACAAAAAATAATCATCTTTAGACTAAAGAAGAAATATCCATTAAATGAACATTTAAAAATAAAAAGATATTCAAATTAGCATGATGAATAATCGTATAAGTCAAAAGATGACATAAATTGATCTATGCTATAGAATAAGATAGATCAACATATGCTACCTTTTGTGAAAATATAAAGAGAGAATATTATTCATCAAATCTAAAATTCAAACTCCATCAGATAATAATTGCAACTAGATCTCAATAAATCTTTAGTTTAAAAAGCGTCGATTAATCTTGGATTAGCTGTAGAGGTACTGTCCCAGCTAACGGAGGTTCACCGGGGAACACTTAAGTACCGCTTCGCTTCGACCGTAGTCGTGGTGACAGACAGACCCTTTGTAGGCTTGTACCCAAAAAAATCTCTTCTTTAATAACCGAGGATTTAAAAAGAATTAGTGCAATATGAAATCAATTATATTCTATGGACTTAAAAAAAATCTTAGAATAATGTAGCATATAGCATAAATTACATTTATCCATATGTGCTACAAAATTATTGGGTAACAATAAATATAAAACATTTGTAAATCAAAATGTAGGACATAGATACGTTGATGTATTCTGGAACCTAGGAGACTGGTTCAGTACCTTGGATCCGAACTAGACGAGTTGCAAGTAGACCTTAATAAATCTTAAGTCTATAAAGTATTGATCACTTCGGTTTAGCTGTAGGGGTCGGTTCCCAGCTAGCGGTAGTCCGAAGACTAGTGCACCGTGTCGCTTCAGGCTATTTACACCTGTATGACAGAAGGACCCTTTCGGCTTGTTCCCAAAATGATTTATACTCTTAAAACTTAGATTCAAAGGAATATATGCAGTATCATCGAACATCGTCGAAATCCAGAATCTCGAAATATAAATAGAAGTAAATACCCAAAGAATGGTTTATCAAGATCAAGATATTAAAAATATCATGTATCCAAAAATGTCAACCAAAAGCCAAGAAAAACATACATCATTAAAAGAGGCTTTGAGAAAGAAGCTAATAAAAATAAGAACATAAATTTGTTCAAAGTAATCACTAGCTTAAGTATGAGATAAGTACAAGTTAAAAAAAAACTACTTTTCAAAATATAATATAGAACTTGAACTTAACTCATAATCCCCATAAAGATATTTATACAATATAAGAAACATGAGCAATATATAAATGAAATGAATTATTCATGTATCATTAACAAGCATCAAAAACATGCATAAATAAGCGTTATCAGACAAAGATGTAATTGATTCATAAGAGTTAATCAAAATAATTAAAATAGAAATCATAGTAAAGTATATTATGCAAGCACAAGGTTAACATAAAAATATATGTATACTTTTCAAGTAAATAGAAGACTTGTGCTAAACATACATACTCACAAAATACTGATCAAGTAAATATGGCATGTTAAAGACAAATCGATAAGAAGTGACCATTAAAAAAAATTAAAGGCGAAGAGCCAAAAGCATATTCACCAAAACAAAATTAAGCTCCTATGCATGCTTCAAGAACAATAAATAGCATACATGACAAATGTGTCACACTAGTAAAATACTATATAGTATGAACTAAACATTTAGCTAACAGCTAGTCATGCTAGGATTATATCTCACATTGATTTAAACAATAAATAATTTAAAAGATATCAAAGAAAGCTAATAGCAAGACATCAAAAAGAACATGCTAGATATTAAAAAAATTAGAAAGCATGTTACCGAAGTGGTTCTAGTGACCACACTTCTGTTGGTGCAATTGCATGGAAGATGACCTTTGTAGCTTTGCAATCACTAACATGTTCCATGGTTCTATTTGATATGAGAAGCTTCACCTGCAATATTAGTGAAGACTTTGGTATCCAATAATTGGAACCACATTTGTTAGCTTTGGGAACCCATTTGCACAAGTTCATATCAACAAGTTTTCTAATCTGACAATGATTAGAAACATGTCCCCATACCACAATAATGACAGAAAGAATATTAGTACTATGTGTAGCAGTATGAGAACGTGCAGTAGTGTGATATGATGTGCGTGGATACTTGTAATAGAAAGCATGGTTGTGTGAAGCTTTAGCTTTGCTTGCTTCCTTTCTAAAAGATCTGACGTGTGTGACTTTGTGATGTGCTAAGTGTCTTGTGTTAGACTGAGTCGTAGGTTGTACTACCTGCTTTCCCAGTCTAATCTCTAACTTTTAGAGTTAGCACAGATCTCATCATACTTAGCAGAGAGAGCATCAATTCTACATGAAGCATAGAATACTTCTTCTTTTCTGATTGTAATTCCTCCTTAAGTTTAGCATTTTCTTGAGTGCTTTTCTCAATGCATTCAAGCGCCTCATGCAATCTAAACTCAGTGTGGATATCTCAATAGAATTATCAGAAGTAGAAGTATCTCTAGCATCATTCAATAAGCAAGTAAGCTTTTTAATCTCACGCTTATAGGATAGAATATCCTTTCTAGCTTGCTTATATTTATCTAATACTTTCTTGTGTTCTTCTAACAGATCACTGAAAGCATCAGATAAATTATCATAAGAAAATTCACTCTCTTCAGAAAAGAATTATTTTGTACCTCGTTAGATAATGCCATTGTGCATAATTTGCAGCTTGATGAGTTTTTCTTCTTCTTCTTCTTCTTCACTCTCTTGCTTCGCTTTCACACCATATGCCCGATGATCTTCCTTCGTTTGATTGTTCGTAGTGACTCTCCTTTCTTGTAGTAGTACAATCTTCTTGGATGTGGTCTATCTTCTTGTAATTGTCACATACAAGCTCTTCTTCGTATAAGGGATTATGCTGTACCTTAAATCCCAATTTCATTATGTACATATTTGCATCATTATGAAGACTATCCTTCTCTCTGGAGTTGCTAGCTTTGCTTTCATACCTGCACTCATAAGTAGCTTCAAGAACTTTCCAAATTTATGAGATGTTGTGCAAGTAGAAATAAGATTGAATACATTTGTGTCTACAGCACAATAAAACATATGCATAGCTTTTGCATCAAGGCTAGCTAACTTCTTCTCTTCATCCGTGTAACTATATAAGGCTTATTGATTAGAGGATGTAAGAATAGAAGTGATAGTAGGCTTTTTGTAGCCGGTGACAACAATTGACCATAAGTCAAAATCTAGAGACTTCAAGTAGAAGCTCATCCGTGTCTTCCATAGCTATAGTTTGTTCCATCAAATAGTGGGAGTCTATTTGAGGATTGCTCTTCAGTTGTGAAGTACATACTTGCCATATGTGATATAGTGATCTATGTAACAACTATAATAAATAAGAATATAATAGCAGTGTTACCGCTCGCTTTACCTGTATAACCCCGCTCTGATACCAATTGTAGGAGCAATTGGTATGAGTAGCAATATATATATACCAAGCACCCGCTCTCTAGTTGTAGCACCTTTGATACCAATTGTAGGACCGATTGTAGGAACGAATTGTAAAGCGCAATACTCTAGAGGGGGGTGAATAGAGTAGGCAGCGGAAATTAACTATTTAAAAATGTTAGTAACAATCACAGATAATATATATCACAGATAAGTAAATAAAAAGTAGAGAGTAGAGAGCAAACGCAAACACAAGGATGTATACTGGTTTCCCTCTGTTGAGGACTAGTCCAGTCGGTAGAACTCTTGCTACCAGTTGAATCCACTATGGAAAATCACCACAAGTTTCATCCGAAGATCTTGCAACTTCTACAACGCGAGCTTTGATCCAAAGTACTCGACCAACTTCATTGTGAAGTGTAACTTCAATCAAGCCTCCGATTACAACCACTCTGAAACTTCTAGACCGTACCGCACTGGCAAATCGACTAGAGGATTGTAACTGGCTTGGGATTTGAAAATGAATAGCTCATAATACTTTGGAAGAAGTAGTAGGCTGATAGAGAAGAGATATGAAAGTGAATGAGTGTGTTGAAATGATCGAAATCCTTCTCTATTTATAGTTTTTCCAAAGGCAGAATTCTGACAGAATTCGGGCAGAATTCGGGCAGAACTCGATGAAAAATCTCGTTGGGATCCGTAACTGCAGGAAGACCAAGTTCAAAAAGGAACGTTCACTAACCGAACTCTGGCCGAACTCTGGTCGAATTCGGGCCGACTCTGGCCGAATTCTGTCCGAGTTATGTTGGAGTTCTGTCAGGATTTTTGCAAATTGGTTTTGGGCTTTTTGAAAACTCAAACAGTTAGGAAGTAGTTTGGGATTTTTTAAGTGGGCTTATTTTCAAAACGAAAGGGTATTTTGAAAACGTTTCTTGGGTAGCCTATTTGCCAGTACGATGCATGTACATCGTATTCCTAGACTCAATAAATATGCAAAATTACATTGATGAAATAGGAAAACCAAGAGCCCTTTGATGACGCCTTTCTTCAAAACTTGAACAGACTTGAGACGCCTTTTTCATTTGACGGCAATCGTCCAAAGATAAACAGATCTGAAAATCGGAATACCTTTCGGGGGCTTCGCCCCCGAACCCCTGACGGGGGGCGCTGTCCCTTCGACCCCTGTCCGCTGACCGGGCAGCGGAACCCCCGATGCGAGGCCCCCGGATAGGTCGTTAGGCGGTTCAGAGAAATCTTCTTGTATAACCCGTCTTTGGCCCATCATTAATTCTCCATTGCATATGTCCTGGTTTGATCATGTTTGATCATGCTTACAGCATGTCTGTAAATACATGTTAGAAGAGCAAAGCAGTATAATACATTATGATACAAACATGATGTAGAATAGTAGGACAATTCTAATATTAGGACAATGCTAAGTTTAAGTAGCAACATGATAATGATTACATGAATATTAGTGACGTCGATATGTTAAACTCAATTGATTAGCCATATTCAAAAACATGATATAATCATTGGGCTAACACGCTGCAGGGAGGGGTCGGCCTGGCTCGGGTCATTTGTTGTTGGGGTTTTTGATCGGGCTGGGCTGGGCTTCTCAGCTAGGCTGGGTCTAGGGTGGTTGGGCCCGGGTTGTAGGGGCATGGCCGGGCTGCTACTTCTATTCCCTTTTTGTTTTCTTTTTTCCTTTTTCTTTTTCTATTTCATTTCTATTCTAATATATATATATATATATATATATATATATATATATAGATATATATATATTATATATATATATTTGACACAAACAATTCTATTGAAATGAAAGGGGCTCCGAAGGAGTGCTACAGACTGGTGCTAGGCCTAGACACGCAAAAGGCCCAGCATGACAAAGTAGATAAAATACAGGAAAAAATTCGAAATACGAAATTACGGAACCGCTATTTCGAAATTTCGAAAACAAAAGTAAATTCGAAATTTCAAAAACACGGTTATCATTACGAAATCGCAAACGGGTTTGGGGGGTATGGGCACCAGGCCCAAGGGGGGTCACGTTTTTTTTTTTTTTATGGAGTCCAAAATTTGAAAATTTCAAATTTTGAAATCGCAGCGGGAGGGGAGGCCAAGCACGCGACCCGAAGGGGGGACGCGTGGCCCTAGGGGGTAGGTTAGCGTGGGGCCCAAGGGGCGCGGGCCCTAGGGGCGCGGGCCCTAGGGGGGCACGGGGCCCTAGGGCGCAGAGCCCAAACCGAACGTCGGGCGGCGCGAGAAGCCCCGATCTCCCCGCCGGTGGAGGGGACAGCCGACGGATGCGGGCGGTGGGCGGGGAGCCACCGCACCGGGAGAGGGACGGGGAGGCAGGGCACCGGCGATCACCGGCGAACCGCCAGCATCCGGCGTAGGGGACGCCGGAGGGCGGAAAGTCAAGGACGGCGGGAAGGCCGTGAGCAACGGCGCCAAGGAGGAGGGGGCGCCACACAGAGGAGCAGCGCCCGGGGGGGCGACACGCGGAAAGGCCAGCCGTCGCCGGCGCGCGCGCCGAAGGCGACAGAGCAGCCACGATCGCCCAGGAGTAGGGGGGAGGGGCACCACCGCCGAGGGAAGGGCCTGGGCGGCCGGGATCGCCTCGGGTGGGGGGCCGGTGCAGGAGGCGGGAAACACTCGCAAGGGCGGCTGCGGGGCTGGAAAGGGGGAGAAGGGACTGCCAAGGCCGAGGGGGAGGGCCTCGAGGAGGTGGCGGCCGAGGGAGGCGAGGGCAGCGAGGAGTGGACGAAGTTTGGCCACCCCAGAGGAGGAGACGCGGCGGGGACGGTGGGCCGGGGCTGGACCACCGGGGGAGCGGGGGACGCGCCCGGATCCGGGCGCGCCACCGCCTGGGGGCCAGAGGGGAGGGTTCCGGCGGATGTCCAGGGGGAAGGACGATGGAGCGGACTCCCGGCGAGGAATGGGGAAAGAACCGGGATGGGGGCTGCCGAGGTGGGAGGCGGACCCGGCGGTGGATCGAGAGGGACGGCGTGGCTCGCCGGGCGGAACATCGACCAGCGGAGATCCACGCCGAGTCCGACGACGCCGGTGCCGACGAGGGGTCGACGACGCCGAGGCTGAGGGGGGTGGAGGGGAGGGGAAGAGGGGGAGGAGGGGCGCCGGTGCCGTCGCTGAGGAGGAAGGAGCGGGCGGCAGCACCTAGGGCAGCACGGGGCTGCCAGGAGGACTCCAGCGGGAGGAACTCCACGAGGGCGGGGCGGCAGGGAGAAGTCCGTCGGCGGATGTCGCCGCAGGCGGCCAGGGGGCCGCTCCCCAAGGCGACGCCCACGGAGGGGCCGGCCACCAAGGGGGAGGGCACCATCCCCCGAGGGCTCTATAGGGAGCAGAGCTCACCATCTTATTTTATATATATATATATATATATATATATGTATTATATATATATATATATATTATATACACATGTACGTATACCATTTATATCACACATATACAATATTTATAATATATATTTATATACAAATACACATATACACCTAAATACATATATATATTTATATATACATACTCTTTCACACCTATACTATATATATATATATAATAATAAATATAATATATAATATATATATATATATATATATATATATATATATATATATATATATATACATAACCATATATAATATATATAATATACATCTATATATGAATACACAAATACACTTATATATATATATATATAATATATATATATATATATATATATATATATATATATATATTATATATATATTATATATTAGTGTATGTGTATATTATATTATATATTATATAATATATATATATATATATATATATATAATAATATATCTATATATATAATATATCTTATATATATAATATAGATATTATATATATATATATATATATAATATATATATATATTTTTATATATATATATAATATATCTATATATATATTATACTTCAATTACACACATATTTTACCTATATCAATATCATATATATATAACATACCAATATTTTATTACATATTTTACCTATAACAATTATTTAGCAAATAATTGCCAATTCCTAAAATATACGAAAATAAATGCCTTTACCAAACATGTCTACAAGGCCGTATTTGGTCCCACTACATTCCTATAAAAGCTTGGATTGGTTCGGGCCCAGTTCGGGCTAAGTTGGTACAATCGGGTCATCTAAAATCAATATATTTAATTAAAAATTAATAATTTATCGGTGGGGGTTAAGTCGCAACTTAATCTGGTTTTCCTAGTTATGACACTCAAATGGTTTGCATTCCCCTACCATGGCTAAACACTAGTCAAAGCACGCTACTGCACTATCGTGCCATGATTCCTAGCCGTCTTGTACTTCAAAACTCAACCATGATTAAAATCATCTACCGTAATAATTAAGTAAATAATTATCTAAAATCACTATTTAAAACAAATAAATAAAAATGAAAAATATTTCCAAATTCCGGGAAGGGGAGCTACAAATCTACCCACCTTAAAAATAATTTCATCCTCAAAATTCTAATTTCTAATTATTCCTAAAATTCAAAAGGAAGTCTACTATTATCTGAATCTCCTTAAATTTAACTCCTCAAAAATTTACAACCTTCCCCTAGCAATTTTGGTAACTACGAAATCTCGAGGACTTCTACCCACCTTTGGTCATACTACTCCTCAAAACATGGTCACTAAAGTCTTATAATCTTCTAACTAGTTACTAACAATTCTACCGGCAGATATCTAGGAATATGGCATCTATAATCCTGCATACCTATAAACAACCGAATATTCAATAGTCACAATATTATACTATAATTAAGAATTTCTAATGAATTCTAGACAGCACGATCATTCGTCACCCCAAAATAAAGGGACGAGAATCAATGGCACAGGAAGCAAGGAAGCATATTCGGGAGCAAATATGGAGTTTCAAGGACGTAGATAATTTCTAGGAGAATTTTCAAGACATAGTGGATTGAGATATCTAAGGTTTAGTCATAGTCGCAGGCTCGTACCAGTACAGTTACATAACCGATACGATATGCTCTGACCTGCATGGGCCACCAAAAAACTTGTCACGACCCGTACCCCTTTTCGGGCGCGAGCTCGTAAGCAAGCCAGCTACGTATCGAACGAACTCCGGCCCGATTCGAATACGTAAATGCTGTGTGTGTGTGTGTGTGTGTGTATGTGTGTGTGTGTGTCACTTTGTGCTTCACATTTTCTAATATTTGGCTGCAATCCAATCAAGATCCTCTCCCACTTTGCCACAAAGTGAAGTTGATGGATGGGAGCGCTCTAGTCTTTTGAAACTACTGGCATACATATATAGAGTAGGAAGAGATGGAAGAAAATGGAAGTAATAAGCAAAAGAAGAAATTTTCATTGGGAGAAAAGTTTGCTTGGTACTCTCCTTTAAAGCACAGCTACCACAAACCAAATTCCAACTTCTCCACTCCACCGAGAAAAACTCCAAATGGCTCACGTGAAGCGCTTTTGCCATGTCACCGTCCCTTGCCATCAAAAAAGCTTTGATGTATCCCTCTCCCCTCAAGTGAAAAAAGTGATGATGTGTTCCCATGAACCTGCAAAGAATTAATCAATCATTAACCAATATTAAAAAAAATCATAACATTTTATCATCTGGACCTAACAAAAAACCTCAATAATCAAGAAACACCATATAGCGTCAACAAAATGACAGATTTTTAGATAAAGAATTAGTAAAAAGGGTGGGTTCAGAAGAGCAACGAATCGTGAGAGATGCTAGAGGGGCCATTGGATCCGCAGTAGCCGCAGGAACTCCGCATCCTCCCATGGTCGACCACCACCACCATCGCCTTCACCCCGGCCCGGGCCGACTCCTCCAGCTCGACCCTGACCTCGGCGGCGGCCGCCATGGCCGCCACCATCGGCACCGTCAGGCCCGTGCCTCCGAGCCTCACCAGCGGCCTCCTGTATTCCTCCACCATCCTCTTCACCTCCTCCAGGTGGCTCCCCGACATGGCCTCCGCCGCCTGGCCTCACCAGCGGTGAGCCGGCTGAGAGCGGCGGGGGAGGGCGTCGCTCAGGCGGGCGTCGGAGAGCCGAACGGCAGTGACGCAAGAGCCGGACGGCTGCGACGCGGGAGCTGTCCGGGCGGCAGTCGACCCCGGTCCAGTTCCTCTCCAGGGCCTAGGTCAAAGAACTAGGGTTAGGGTTAGGGTTTCTCTATTTTCTCCTGGCCCTCCATAGAGCATCCAAATTTGTGGAGAAAACTAGGGTTAGGGTTTCTCTCTTAGGGTGGTGAAAGAGGAGAGGAGTGGGGGCTCTTTAGAGGAGAGGAGTGGGGGCTCTCTCTCTAAAGGAGGAAAAAGTTAGGGAGAGTGGAGGAAAGGAAGGGGACGATCGGAGAAAGTTTGCTGGGTTCATCCATTAAAAGGAACCACAACCATCAACACATAAAAATTTTAAAAAATTTACTAAAATGGCAGTTAAAAAATCCCGCTAAGTTTTGGCACATACATTACTTGACGGTTATCACCAAAACCGTCAATAAATAAATTGTTGTTTCTTGACGGATCCTCCGAAACCGTCAACATACATGGTATAAAATTGCTAATTTAACAAATAAAAGGGCCTCTCTTGACGTAAGCCTAAATACGTCAAGAAAACTACTATTGTTGACGGCTTTTGACGACCGTCAAATTATAAACCATCAAGAATCGTCTTTTTTCTTGTAATGATTTGTCGTTCTATATAGTTCTCACATGCTCTCATGCCCTAGTTATCTAACATGCCTACATGTCCCAATTGCCCTACATGTTTACATAGACAGGTTACCTTACATGCTCACATGTCCCAGTTGTCTCCCATGCTCATATGCCAAGTTATCTCTACATGCTCACATGTTCTGTTTATCACTCATGTTCATATGTTTTGTTTACCTTACATATCCATAGTTTACATTATGTCACATGTTATTTCACTATGCTCCATGTTGCTTTACTTATTGTCTTTTCTATTCTCGAGAGATGCATCGGTAGTGCACGAGTCTCGATTTGTATTTACTTATTATGTCTCTATCCGTTGCTAAGTTAGCTATTGCTGGTTTTAGTTCATAAGTTTGGCTTCCTTTGTGGTTCTTGCTATTGGGGGTCTGACCCCACTGATTTTGTTTGGCCAGATCTGATAGAGGAGCCCGAAGGATCTTTCGTACCATCTACTCGACGGTGACTACCCGGAGCACCAGAGTACCTTCGTGGATTTTTTATTTCATTCTTCCACTAGTTATGTACATTATTCTTTTATGGCGTTTAGCCTCCGAGCACGTGTTTAGCTCATGTTTTGGATCTTAACATTTAGCCTACGGACCAAACATGATCTACGTATTCTAAACTATAGCTAGAGCTTATCATGTATGACTATTACTCTTGCTAGTTCTTCACTTTGTATTACTATCTACATGATCATCCATGTATATAGTTTGGGACGCTTTACTATTTTATGTCTGAAGATCATAC
>JANAVB010024400.1:22904284-22934227 GCA_029216955.1 Iris pallida | reverse complement strand
TAATTTCGGGCAAAAACGATGTCCGCCGTTGGACCCGTTTTGCACCAAAAATCGTGCCAGAGTCAATGGTCTCTAAAGTCGTCAAACTACATGTCTACGGATCCAGTTTTCTGATACGAACCCAACCGTATGTCCAAAGTTGGATTTCGGCGGGCCGTGCACAAAATCACCCGTTGAGTCGGACCGGGGGGCCCGCAATACGACGATTTTATCAACTGTCTCTGAATCGGACCAAACTGGACATACAGGACCAAAAAAATGATACGGACCTGTTGGCGCAAGTTTCGTCTTGATCTAACGAACGTGCACAAAGTAATTGAGAAATTTACACAGAGGCCGATACGGTGAATTTCGACGGATACGTATCAAATTCGTCGCGCATACGCGACCAATTTGAATTCCGTCAAATCCCACATGACCATGAAGCCGTTACGCAGCTTTCGATGCCTTCGGTTCGCGACCACGTCGCCCGGTTTGGCAGGACGCACGTCGTGTGGAACAATTTTCTAGTTTTGAAAACAGATTTTTGGAAAACTTTGGGATTCGATTTCTCGACGCGTAGTCGATAATTTTCAAATCCACAAAAAGGGTTGTGAAGCTCTATATATTGTCTAAAAGTGTCTTCAAATAGTTTTCTTAAACTGTCGTTGGTTTGACGATGATTCACCTCCCAACAAGGGTGTTTGGACCGACTTACGTCCTGTTTTGGACAGGGTTTTGGCCAATCTTGGCGTCGAGTTTCAACTCGATTTTGATTCGATTTGAATCGAAGTTGATCAATGGGATCGAAGCCCTATGTGTTGTGTTTCCAAAGCTTCTTTTGGTTTGGAAAATAATGAAGAGACGAGGGAGAAATCTTACATAGAAGAGGGGCTCCGCGCTGTTACTGTTGTTCTATGCTGCTGGTTCGTGCGTCCATTCCGGCGTCAGCCCGACGCTCGTCCGGCGTGCTCGATGGAGGAACGCCGCGCCAGGTCTGGAGAGGAGTCGGGGCGGCGCTGTGCTGGGGTTTGCGTGGATTTCCATTAGGTTTTCGAATGAAACCTATGCGTATATGTACGCTGCAGGGAGGGGTCGGCCTGGCTCGGGTCATTTGTTGTTGGGGTTTTTGATCGGGCTGGGCTGGGCTTCTCAGCTGGGCTGGGTCTAGGGGTGGTTGGGCCCGGGTTGTAGGGGCATGGCCGGGCTGCTACTGCTATTCCCTTTTTGTTTTCTTTTTTTCCTTTTTCTTTTTCTATTTCATTTCTATTCTAATTTTTTTTTCTATTTCATTTCTATTCTAATATATATATATATATATATATATATATATATATATATATATATATATATATATATATATATATATATATATATATATTCATAAAATTATATATACACATGTACGTATACCATTTATATATACACACATATACATATATTTATAATATATATTTATATACAAATACACATATACACTAAATACAGATATATATTTATATATACATACTCTTTCACACCTATACTATATATATAGATAATATATAATATTATATATATTATATATATATATATATATAGATATATATATATATAGATATATAGGAGATATATTATATATATATATATATATACATATAATATATATAATATATTCATTTATATATGAATACACAAATACACTATATATATATATATATATATTATATATATATATATATATCTAATATATATATATATATATATTATATATATAATATATAATATATATATATTCATTATATATGAATACACAAATACATATATATATAATATATATATATATATATATATATATAATATAAATATATATATATATATTAAATATATATAATATATATAAATATATATATATATATATATATATATATATTTATATATACTATTATATATATAAGTATATATATAAATATATATATAAAAAATATAATATATATATATATTTATATATACTTACAATTACACACATATTTTAGCTATATCAAGATATCAATATTAATATATATAACATACCAATATTTATTATACATATTTTACCTATAACAATTATTTAGCAAATAATTGCCAATTCCTAAAAATATATTCGAAAATAAATGCCTTTACCAAACATGTCTACAAGGCCGTATTTGGTCCCACTACATTCCTACAAAAGCTTGGATTCGGTTCGGGCCCAGTTCGGGCTAAGTTGGTACAATCGGGTCATCTAAAATTAATATATTTAATTAATAAATAATAATTCATCGGTGGGGGTTAAGTCGTAACTTAATCTGGTTTTCCTAGTTAGGATACTCATATGGCTTTGCATTCCCCTACCATGGCTAAACACTAGTCAAAGCACGCTACTGCACTATCCGTGCCATGATTCCTAGCCGTCTTGTACTTCAAAACTCAACCATGATTAAAATCATCTACCATAATATTTAAGTAAATAATTATCTAAAATCACTATTTAAAACAAATAAATAAAAATGAAAAATATTTCTAAATTCCGGGAAGGGGAGCTACAAATCTACCCACCTTAAAAATAATTTTGTCCTCTAAATTCTAATTTCTAATTATTCCTAAAATTCAAAAGGAAGTCTACTATTATCTGAATCTCCTTAAATTTAACTCCTCAAAAATAGTTTACAACCTTCCCCTAGCAATTTTGGTAACTACGAAATCTCGAGGACTTCTACCCACCTTTGGTCATACTACTCATCAAAACATGGTTACTAAAGTCTTATAATCTTCTAACTAGTTACTAACAATTCTACCGGCAGATATCTAGGCATATGGCATCTATAATCCCGCATACCTATAAACAACCGAATATTCAATAGTCAAGCAATATTATACTATAATTTAAGAATTTCTAATGAATTCTAGACAGCACGATCATTCGTCACCCCAAATAAAAGGGACGAGAATCAATGGCACAGGAAGCAAGAAAGCATATTCGGGAGCAAATATGGAGTTTTCAAGGACGTAGATAATTTCTAGGAGAATTTTCAAGACAGAGTGGATTGAGATATCTAAGGTTTAGTCATAGTCGCAGGCTCGTACCAGTACAGTTACATAACCGATACGATATGCTCTGACCTGCATGGGCCACCAAAAAAACTTGTTACGACCCGTACCCGCTTTTCGGGCGCGAGCTCGTGAGCAAGCCAGCTACGTATCGAACGAACTCCGGCCCGACTCGAATACGTAAACGCTGTCAAGGCTATGGTAATACTGCCAAATCATGGTAAACAATTCTATATCTCAATCCACAATAAGATAATAAACATGAATGAACACTATGGGTCGTAGTCTGCAGCCCACTAGCATAAATGTCCGATAAGACTCTAAAAAAATAACAAGAGTCTACAACTGAAACAAGAAACAGAATATCTCATGATAAGGAATGAAAAGCACGAGCGGATAATAAAACACAATAGCGATACCTAAATCCCACAAGCGTATCAGTACGTCTGCCATCCAGAGCTGCTAACTAACTCCACACAATAACTAACCTGAAGAGATCATCAGGTCCTCAGGGGACATAGCAAGATACATAAAATATGTCTATCTAGCAGTTTATCATGCAATAAAGAAAATACAGAAGATAAACAGGAAAGGACCAATCATCACGATAACACGACTGGAAGAACCACTACGCCTGAACGAACTGCTGGAGAAGAACAAGAGGACACGATATCACGATGTCAATAGATAACCAAATCGAATACTCAAACCCTCGTCCTTAGTGTGGACTCGCAGGTTTGAACAACTACTAGCCCTCGTCCCTAGTGTGGACTCGCAGACTAGCATCACCCTAGTCCCTAGTATGGACTCGCAGGTGTGAACCATATACTACTAACCCTCGTCCCTAGTGTGGACTCGCAGGCTAGCATCACCCTCGTCCCTTGTGTGGACTCACAGGTGTGGACATGTAACTACTAACCCTCGTCCCTGGTATGGACTTGCAGATTAGCTTACTAACTCTCGCCCCTGGTGTGAGCTCGCAAGTTAGCTTAACTACTAACCCTCGCCCCTAATGTGGACTCGCGGATTAGCTTACTAACTCTCGCCCCTGGTATGGGCTCGCAAGTTAGCTTAACTACTAACCCTCATCCCTAATGTGGACTCGTAGATTAGCATCAATATTTTAAGACAAGGAGGTAAAGCAGTTTCGATATGACTTATTCATCCTATGATATGATACGATACGACTCACGACACGGTACGAGAGGAAACCAATCTGATAGAACCATGACATCCAGTCAAGCATGATAACGATAAAAGAATACGACTAATAAACCAGTAATCACTGTCTAAAGTAAAGCATGCAAATCAAAAGAACTGTAATAACTAACTGATAACATATAAAGATGTAGGGATTAAATAAACATGTAAATCATGAACAACTAGAGAACTATATATATACTAGTATGCACGATGTACAAATCCCATGTCAATAATCAACTAGTAAAACTATATAATAATAATAATAGAAATATGCATGTAAATAAACTGTAGAGGGAGACAATATATCTTGCCTGGAGGTTACACGCAGATCCAACAAAATACAGTCAATTGGTAATCCATTAAGTCCAAGTCACCACAACTGTCTTCGAAAGCTGAAACAAACATTGCCAACAGTCTCAGAATAGTCAAATTAGCTAGGATTGCCTGTCCTTAAGCCCAATTCTGGACACAGGGGCAAAACGGTAATTTTAGATAAAATGATGTCCGTCGTTGGACCCGCTTTGCACCGAAAATTGTGCCAGAGTCAATGGTCTCTAAAGTCGTCAAACTACATGTCTACGGATCTAGTTTTCCGATACGAACCCAACCGTATGTCCAAAGTTGGATTTTGGCGGGCCGTGTATAAAATCACCCGTTGAGTCAGACCGGGGGGGCCCGCGATACGGCAATTTATCAACTGTCTCTGAATCAGACCAAACTGGGCATACAGGACCAGAAAAATGATACGGTCCTGTTGGCATAATTTTTGTCGCAATCTGACGAGCGTGCACAAAGTAATTGAGAAATTTGCACAGAGGCCGATACGGTAAATTTCGACAGATATGCATCAAATTCGTCGCGCATAAGCGACCAATTTGAATTCCGTCAAAGCCCACACGACCACGAAGCCGTTACGCAGCTTTCGATGCCTTTAGTTCGCGACCACGTCGCCCGGCTTGGCGGGACGCACGTCGTGTGGAACAATTTTCTAGTTTTGAAAACAGATTTTTGGAAAACTTTGGGATTCGATTTCTCGATGCGTAGTCGATGATTTTCAAATCCACAAAAAGGGTTGTGAAGCTCTATATGTTGTCTAAAAGTGTCTTCAAATAGTTTTCTTAAACTGTCTTTGGTTTGACGATGATTTGCCTCCCAACAAGGGTGTTTGGACCGACTTACGTCCTGTTTTGGACAGGGTTTTGGCCAATCTTGGCGTCGAGTTTCAACTCGATTTTGATTCGATTTGAATCGAAGTTGATCAATGGGATCGAAGCCCTATGTGTTGTGTTTCCAACGCTTCTTTTGGTTTGGAAAATGATGAAGAGACGAGGGAGAAATCTTACATAGAAGAGGGGCTCCGCGCTGTTACTGTTGTTTGATGCTGCTGGTTCGTACGTCCATTCCGGCGTCAGCCCGGCGCTCGTCTGGCGTGCTCGATGGAGGAACATCGTGCCAGGTCTGGAGGGGAGTCGGGGTGGCGCTGTGCTGGGGTTTGCGTGGATTTCCATTAGGTTTTCGAATGAGACCTATACGTATATGTACGCTGTGTAGGACCGATTGTAGGAACGAGTTGTAAAGCGCAATACTCTAGAGGGGGGGTGAATAGAGTAGGCAGCGAAAATTAACTATTTAAAAATGTTAGTAACAAGATCACAGATAATATATATCACAGATAAGTAAATAAAAAGTAGAGAGTAGAGAGCAAACGCAAACACAAGGATGTATACTGGTTTCCCTCTGTTGAGGACTAGTCCAGTCGGTAGAACTCTTGCTACCAGTTGAATCCACTATGGAAAATCACCACAAGTTTTCATCCGAAGATCTTGCAACTTCTACAACACGAGCTTTGATCCGAAGTACTCGACCAACTTCAATTGTGAAGTGTGTAACTTCAATCAAGCCTCCGATTACAACCACTCTGAAACTTCTAGACCGTACCGTACTGGCAAATCGACTAGAGGATTGTAACTGGCTTGGGATTTGAAAATGAATAGCTCATAATACTTTGGAAGAAGTAGTAGGCTGATAGAGAAGAGATATGAAAGTGAATGAGTGTGTTGAAATGATCGAAATCCTTCTCTATTTATAATTTTTCCAAAGGCAGAATTCTGACAGAATTCGGATAGAATTCGGGCAGAACTCGATGAGAAAATCTCGTTGGGATCCGTAACTACAGGAAGACCAAGTTCAAAAAGGAACGTTCACTAACCGAACTCTGGCCGAACTCTGGCCGAATTCGGGCCGAACTCTGGCCGAATTCTGTCCGAGTTCTGTTGGAGTTCTGTCAGGGTTTTTGCAAATTAGTTTTGGGCTTTTTGAAAACTCAAACAGTTAGGAAGTAGTTTGGGCTTTTGTAAGTGGGCTTATTTTCAAAACGAAAGGGTATTTTGAAAACGTTTCTTGGGTAGCCTATTTGCCAGTACGATGCAGTGTACATCGTATTCCTAGACTCAATAAATATGCAAAATTACATTGATGAAATAGGAAAACCAAGAGCCCTTTGATGACGCCTTTCTTCAAAACTTGAACAGACTTGAAGACGCCTTTTTTACTTGACGGCAATCGTCCAAAGATAAACAGATCTGAAAATTTGAATACCTTTCGGGGGCTTCGCCCCCGAACCCTGACGGGGGGCGCTGTCCCCTCGACCCCTGTCCTCTAACAGGGCAGCGGAACCCCCGATGCGAGGCCCCGGATAGGTCGTTAGGCGGTTCAGAGAAATCTTCTTGTATAACGCCGTCTTTGGCCCATCATTAATTCTCCATTGCATATGTCCTGGTTTGATCATGTTTGATCATGCTTACAGCATGTCTGTAAATACATGTTAGAAGAGCAAAGCAGTATAATACATTATGATACAAACATATGATGTAGAATAGTAGGACAATTCTAATATTAGGACAATGCTAAGTTTAAGTAGCAACATGATAATGATTACATGAATATTAGTGACGTCGATATGTTAAACTCAATTGATTAGCCATATTCAAAAACATGATATAATCATTAGGCTAACAATCTCCCCCTTTTAGATTATGGCAAATCCTTTAAGTTTAATATATATACAATAGATGCATGTATCACTAATAAGCACATAATACTAAAAGATTGTATGCAGACTTAAACTTATTTCTCCCCATATAAACTTATTTCTTCCCCTTTGACATGATCAAAAAGAAGCTCCCCCGTAATTAGAGCTAAAATAAACTTAAGCATAAGTAATGGAGGAAAGCAAAAATAATCATGAGGAAGGATTAGGAGAACAGTGTAATGACAAGTGTAGAAAATAAAATTACATAAAATGCATAACTAAAGAATAAAAATTTGTCAACACAGAAAAAAAAAATCAATCAAAACACAACATAGTTGGTTGAACTTAAAAAAAACATAGAAGGCTCAGTACATAGTTTACCAACTAGAAATCCAAAAAATGTTTTGAATGTCATTTGACCAAAAAAAATCTATCAATATAGTAGGAATCAATCATTGGTCATAAAGAAATCATGAGGAATAGAAATTCGCAGATCTAGTATATATAAAAGAATCAAAAATATAATAAGACTTTTAACAATGATCACAAAAAAAAAGATTCATAATTCGCCCATACAAATTAGTGAATCAATTCCATAAAGAGTATAATCATTGAAAAGACATCAAAATACGTATACTAGAATCTATACAAAATCTATACCAAAGTTCATGCAATTGAATTCAATTACCTTAGCATGATATATATCCATCAGATAAACATGAAGGTAATGAAGACAAAATACTTGAGAAGGAGAAATTCAGTCGACTTGAATGCTCCCCCGCAAAGTATGATCTGTCAAAATATAGATAATCATGAACTTTAGAGATAAAATCTTAATATGAAATGCCAAATCAGTTTAAATTCAAAAGGATTATCAATAAATTAAATTACTTATAGCAAGATAACTTTTAGAAACTCAAAAATGAGAGAATTAAAAATAAATAATAATCATATATTCTTTCATAAAACCAATACAAATCCAAATATCATGAACAACTCAACAAGATATTTTAACGTAGAAGAATATATGTCCATGATGAACTAGGTATACCACATATTAAGGGCCTAAAAGAATTGAAATAATTAATTTGCTCCCCCTTAAAATATGTGTATATAGTTCAAAAATAATTTATATGCATAAAATAGATAAAAGAAATAATCACAAGATCTAAGGAATATCCAAGATATGCATCTTTTCTTTCCTTTGATCAAAAGCATATAAAATTCCAAACTCAAAACAAATATCATCTTTAGGCAAATAAAAGAAATATCCAATGAATAAATGCTTAAAGATGAAGAAAAAAATATGTCTTCAATAAAACAAATAACACAAATCATTTCATGTAAGTAAAAGATTTTTGAAAGTTGTCTTTAATAATAACATTTGAGTTCCGGACAGATTCAATAAATCAAAAAGAAATCAAAAAGGTTTTTCAAAAATGTGGAATTTATTATGAAAAAATTGTCTTAATAAATGTTCGAATGCGTCCATTTAGTCCTTAGACAGAAAGCTGGCGATTCGAATCACGGAAACAATTTTAATAAAAGAATCCATAAATCATAAATAAATCCATTTGAACAAATAAACATAACCTGATAAATGTCCCAAAAAAAGTGTATTCTAGATATATGGCATGTCAAGGGGATAATTGACTTGAAACAATTAACTGCTCCACCTTTACATGGCTATATCCAAAAATAATAATATAGATAAAAGAATTTCAGAGACATATTTCCAGAAGTAGAAAATTAATCCAAAAATATTAGGTCTTCTTATCAAAGTTCATTTCTTCCCTTTTAAAGTCTTAGCACGGTGTCCACCTGACAACCGTAAGGTTTAAAGAAAAAAAACGCTTTGAGAGAGAGAGACATTCAATATGCATGACTTCTCCCCTGTAAAGAATTACTGTTGTAGACAGTAAGTAACTTGAATAAGACGATAATAATATAAAGCTCAAAATCATGAATATTACGAAACAAGCTAAAGATGAAATCGTAATACCATAATATTCAATGAGTAGTACAAAAAATAATCATCTTTAGACTAAAGAAGAAATATCCATTAAATGAACATTTAAAAATAAAAAGATATTTCAAATTAGCATGATGAATAATCGTATAAGTCAAAAGATGACATAAATTGATCTATGCTATAGAATAAGATAGATCAACATATGCTACCTTTTGTGAAAATATAAAGAGAGAATATTATTCATCAAATCTAAAATTCAAACTCCATCAGATAATAATTGCAACTAGATCTCAATAAATCTTTAGTTTAAAAAGCGTCGATTAATCTTGGATTAGCTGTAGAGGTACTGTCCCAGCTAACGGAGGTTCACCGGGGAACACTTAAGTACCGCTTCGCTTCGACCGTAGTCGTGGTGACAGACAGACCCTTTGTAGGCTTGTACCCAAAATAAATCTCTTCTTTAATAACCGAGGATTTAAAAAGAATTAGTGCAATATGAAATCAATTATATTCTATGGACTTAAAAAAAATCTTAGAATAATGTAGCATATAGCATAAATTACATTTATCCATATGTGCTACAAAATTATTGGGTAACAATAAAATATAAAACATTTGTAAATCAAAATGTAGGACATAGATACGTTGATGTATTCTGGAACCTAGGAGACTGGGTTCAGTACCTTGGATCCAGAACTAGACGATAGTTGCAAGTAGACCTTAATAAATCTTAAGTCTATAAAGTATTGATCACTTCGGTTTAGCTGTAGGGGTCGGTTCCCAGCTAGCGGTAGTCCGAAGACTAGTGCACCGTGTCGCTTCAGGCTATTTACACCTGTATGACAGAAGGACCCTTTCGGCTTGTTCCCAAAATGATTTATACTCTTAAAAACTTAGATTCAAAGGAATATATGCAGTATCATCGAACATCGTCGAAATCCAGAATCTCGAAATATAAATAGAAGTAAATACCCAAAGAATGGTTTATCAAGATCAAGATATTAAAAATATCATGTATCCAAAAATGTCAACCAAAAAGCCAAGAAAAACATACATCATTAAAAGAGGCTTTGAGAAAGAAGCTAATAAAAATAAGAACATAAATTTGTTCAAAGTAATCACTAGCTTAAGTATGAGATAAGTACAAGTTAAAAAAAAAACTACTTTTCAAAATAATATAATATAGAACTTGAACTTAACTCATAAATCCCCATAAAGATATTTATACAATATAAGAAACATGAGCAATATATAAATGAAAATGAATTATTCATGTATCATTAACAAGCATCAAAAACATGCATAAATAAGCGTTATCAGACAAAGATGTAATTGATTCATAAGAAGTTAATCAAAATAATTAAAATATGAGAATCAATAGTAAAGTATATTATGCAAGCACAAGGTTAACATAAAAATATATGTATATACTTTTCAAGTAAATAGAAGACTTGTGCTAAACATACATACTCACAAAATACTGATCAAAGTAAATATGGCATGTTAAAGACAAATCGATAAGAAGTGACCATTAAAAAAAAATTAAAGGCGAAGAGCCAAAAGCATATTCACCAAAACAAAATTAAGCTCCTATGCATGCTTCAAGAACAATAAATAGCATACATAGACAAATGTGTCACACTAGTAAAATACTATATAGTATGAACTAAACATTTAAGCTAAACAGCTAGTCATGCTAGGATTATATCTCACATTGATTTAAACAATAAATAATTTAAAAGATATCAAAGAAAGCTAATAGCAAGACATCAAAAAGAACATGCTAGATATTAAAAAAAATTAGAAAGCATGTTACCGAAGTGGTTCTAGTGACCACACTTCTGTTGGTGCAATTGCATGGAAGATGACCTTTGTAGCTTTGCAATCACTAACATGTTCCATGGTTCTATTTGATATGAGAAGCTTCACCTGCAATATTAGGTGAAGACTTTGGTATCCAATAATTGGAACCACATTTGTTAGCTTTGGGAACCCATTTGCACAAGTTCATATCAACAAGTTTTCTAATCTGACAATGATTAGAAACATGTCCATCCATACCACAATAATGACAGAAAGAATTAATATTAGTACTATGTGTAGCAGTATGAGAACGTGCAGTAGTGTGATATGATGTGCGTGGATACTTGTAATAGAAAGCATGGTTGTGTGAAGCTTTAGCTTTGCTTGCTTCCTTTCTAAAAGATCTGACGTGTGTGACTTTGTGATGTGCTAAGTGTCTTGTGTTAGACTGAGTCGTAGGTTGTACTACCTGCTTTCCCAGTCTAATCTCTAACTTTTTAGAGTTAGCACAGATCTCATCATACTTAGCAGAGAGAGCATCAATTCTACATGAAGCAATAGAATACTTCTTCTTTTCTGATTGTAATTCCTCCTTAAGTTTAGCATTTTCTTGAGTGCTTTTCTCAATGCATTCAAGCGCCTCATGCAATCTAAACTCAAGTGTGGATATCTCAATAGAATTATCAGAAGTAGAAGTATCTCTAGCATCATTCAATAAGCAAGTAAGCTTTTTAATCTCACGCTTATAGGATAGAATATCCTTTCTAGCTTGCTTATATTTATCTAATACTTTCTTGTGTTCTTCTAACAGATCACTGAAAGCATCAGATAAATTATCATAAGAAAATTCACTCTCTTCAGAAAAAGAATTATTTTGTACCTCGTTAGATAATGCCATTGTGCATAAATTTGCAGCTTGATGAGGTTTTTCTTCTTCTTCTTCTTCTTCAGACTCTCTTGCTTCGCTTTCACACCATATGCCCGATGATCTTCCTTCGTTTGATTGTTCGTAGTGACTCTCCTTTCTTGTAGTAGTACAATCTTCTTGGATGTGGTCTATCTTCTTGTAATTGTCACATACAAGCTCTTCTTCGTATAAGGGATTATGCTGTACCTTAAATCCCAATTTCATTATGTACATATTTGCATCATTATGAAGACTATCCTTCTCTCTGGAGTTGCTAGCTTTGCTTTCATACCTGCACTCATAAGTAGCTTCAAGAACTTTCCAAATTTTATGAGATGTTGTGCAAGTAGAAATAAGATTGAATACATTTGTGTCTACAGCACAATAAAACATATGCATAGCTTTTGCATCAAGGCTAGCTAACTTCTTCTCTTCATCCGTGTAACTATAATAAGGCTTATTGATTATAGAGGATGTAAGAATAGAAGTGATAGTAGGCTTTTTGTAGCCGGTGACAACAATTGACCATAAGTCAAAATCTAGAGACTTCAAGTAGAAGCTCATCCGTGTCTTCCAATAGCTATAGTTTGTTCCATCAAATAGTGGGAGTCTATTTGAGGATTGCTCTTCAGTTGTGAAGTACATACTTGCCATATGTGATATAGTGATCTATGTAACAACTATAATAAATAAGAATATAATAGCAGTGTTACCTCGCTTTACCTGTATAACCCGCTCTGATACCAATTGTAGGAGCAATTGGTATGAGTAGCAATATATATATATACCAAGCACCCGCTCTCTAGTTGTAGCACTGGCTTTGATACCAATTGTAGGACCGATTGTAGGAACGAATTGTAAAGCGCAATACTCTAGAGGGGGGGTGAATAGAGTAGGCAGCGGAAATTAACTATTTAAAAATGTTAGTAACAAGATCACAGATAATATATATCACAGATAAGTAAATAAAAAGTAGAGAGTAGAGAGCAAACGCAAACACAAGGATGTATACTGGTTTCCCTCTGTTGAGGACTAGTCCAGTCGGTAGAACTCTTGCTACCAGTTGAATCCACTATGGAAAATCACCACAAGTTTTCATCCGAAGATCTTGCAACTTCTACAACGCGAGCTTTGATCCAAAGTACTCGACCAACTTCAATTGTGAAGTGTGTAACTTCAATCAAGCCTCCGATTACAACCACTCTGAAACTTCTAGACCGTACCGCACTGGCAAATCGACTAGAGGATTGTAACTGGCTTGGGATTTGAAAATGAATAGCTCATAATACTTTGGAAGAAGTAGTAGGCTGATAGAGAAGAGATATGAAAGTGAATGAGTGTGTTGAAATGATCGAAATCCTTCTCTATTTATAGTTTTTCCAAAGGCAGAATTCTGACAGAATTCGGGCAGAATTCGGGCAGAACTCGATGAAAAAATCTCGTTGGGATCCGTAACTGCAGGAAGACCAAGTTCAAAAAGGAACGTTCACTAACCGAACTCTGGCCGAACTCTGGTCGAATTCGGGCCGAACTCTGGCCGAATTCTGTCCGAGTTATGTTGGAGTTCTGTCAGGATTTTTGCAAATTGGTTTTGGGCTTTTTGAAAACTCAAACAGTTAGGAAGTAGTTTGGGATTTTTTAAGTGGGCTTATTTTCAAAACGAAAGGGTATTTTGAAAACGTTTCTTGGGTAGCCTATTTGCCAGTACGATGCAGTGTACATCGTATTCCTAGACTCAATAAATATGCAAAATTACATTGATGAAATAGGAAAACCAAGAGCCCTTTGATGACGCCTTTCTTCAAAACTTGAACAGACTTGAAGACGCCTTTTTCATTTGACGGCAATCGTCCAAAGATAAACAGATCTGAAAATCGGAATACCTTTCGGGGGCTTCGCCCCCGAACCCCTGACGGGGGGCGCTGTCCCTTCGACCCCTGTCCGCTGACCGGGCAGCGGAACCCCCGATGCGAGGCCCCGGATAGGTCGTTAGGCGGTTCAGAGAAATCTTCTTGTATAACGCCGTCTTTGGCCCATCATTAATTCTCCATTGCATATGTCCTGGTTTGATCATGTTTGATCATGCTTACAGCATGTCTGTAAATACATGTTAGAAGAGCAAAGCAGTATAATACATTATGATACAAACATATGATGTAGAATAGTAGGACAATTCTAATATTAGGACAATGCTAAGTTTAAGTAGCAACATGATAATGATTACATGAATATTAGTGACGTCGATATGTTAAACTCAATTGATTAGCCATATTCAAAAACATGATATAATCATTGGGCTAACACGCTGCAGGGAGGGGTCGGCCTGGCTCGGGTCATTTGTTGTTGGGGTTTTTGATCGGGCTGGGCTGGGCTTCTCAGCTAGGCTGGGTCTAGGGGTGGTTGGGCCCGGGTTGTAGGGGCATGGCCGGGCTGCTACTGCTATTCCCTTTTTGTTTTCTTTTTTCCTTTTTCTTTTTCTATTTCATTTCTATTCTAATATATATATATATATATATATATATATATATATATATATATATATATATATATATATATATATATATATATATTTTGAACACAAACAATTCTATTGAAATGAAAGGGGGCTCCGAAGGAGTGCTACAGACTGGTGCTAGGCCTAGACACGCAAAACAGGCCCAGCATGACAAAGTAGATAAAATACAGGAAAAAATTCGAAAATACGAAATTACGGAACCGCTATTTCGAAATTTCGAAAACAAAAGTAAAATTCGAAATTTCAAAAACACGGTTATCATTACGAAATCGCAAACGGGTTTGGGGGGTATGGGCACCAGGCCCAAGGGGGGGTCACGTTTTTTTTTTTTTTTATGGAGTCCAAAATTTGAAAATTTCAAATTTTGAAATCGCAGCGGGAGGGGGAGGCCAAGCACGCGACCCGAGAGGGGGGGACGCGTGGCCCTAGGGGGGTAGGTTAGCGTGGGGCCCAAGGGGGCGCGGGGCCCTAGGGGGCGCGGGGCCCTAGGGGGGCACGGGGCCCTAGGGGCGCAGAGCCCAAACCGAACGTCGGGCGGCGCGAGAAGCCCCGATCTCCCCGCCGGTGGAGGGGACAGCCGACGGATGCGGGCGGCGGTGGGCGGGGAGCCACCGACACCGGAGGAGAGGGACGGGGGAGGCAGGGCACCGGCGATCACCGGCGAACCGCCAGCATCCGGCGTAGGGGACGCCGGAGGGCGGGAAAGTCAGAGGACGGCGGGAAGGCCGTGAGCAACGGCGCCAAGGAGGAGGGGGCGCCACACAGAGGAGCAGCGCCCGGGGGGGGCGACACCGCGGAAAGGCCAGCCGTCGCCGGCGCGCGCGCCGAAGGCGACAGAGCAGCCACGATCGCCCAGGAGTAGGGGGGAGGGGGCACCACCGCCGAGGGAAGGGCCTGGGCGGCCGGGATCGCCTCGGGGTGGGGGGCCGGTGCAGGAGGCGGGGAAACACTCGCAAGGGCGGCTGCGGGGGCTGGAAAGGGGGAGAAGGGACTGCCAAGGCCGGAGGGGGAGGGCCTCGAGGAGGTGGCGGCCGAGGGAGGCGAGGGCAGCGAGGAGTGGACGAAGTTTGGCCACCCCAGAGGAGGAGACGCGGCGGGGACGGTGGGCCGGGGCTGGACCACCGGGGGAGCGGGGGACGCGCCAGACGGATCCGGGCGCGCCACCGGCCTGGGGGCCAGAGGGGAGGGTTCCGGCGGGATGTCCAGGGGGAAGGACGATGGAGCGGACTCCCGGCGAGGAATGGGGGAAAGAACCGGGATGGGGGCTGCCGAGGTGGGAGGCGGACCCGGCGGTGGATCGAGAGGGACGGCGGGTGGCTCGCCGGGCGGAACATCGACCAGCGGAGATCCACGCCGAGTCCGACGACGCCGGTGCCGACGAGGGGGTCGACGACGCCGAGGCTGAGGGGGGGTGGAGGGGAGAGGGGAAGAGGGGGAGGAGGGGCGCCGGTGCCGTCGCTGAGGAGGAAGGAGCGGGCGGCAGCACCTAGGGCAGCACGGAGGCTGCCAGGAGGACTCCAGCGGGAGGAAGCTCCACGGAGGGCGGGGCGGCAGGGGGAGAAGTCCGTCGGCGGATGTCGCCGCAGGCGGCCAGGGGGCCGCTCCCCAAGGCGACGCCCACGGAGGGGCCGGCCACCAAGGGGGAGGGCACCATCCCCAGCCGAGGGCTCTATAGGGAGCAGAGCTCACCATCTTATTTTATATATATATATATATATATATATATATATGTATATATATATATATATATATATATATACACATGTACGTATACCATTTATATATACACACATATACATATATTTATAATATATATTTATATACAAATACACATATACACCTAAATACATATATATATTTATATATACATACTCTTTCACACCTATACTATATATATATATATATATATATATATATATATATATATATATATATATATATATATATATATATATATATATATATATATATATATATATATACATATACACATATATAATATATATAATATATACATCTATATATGAATACACAAATACACTTATATATATATATATATATATATATATATATATATATATATATATATATATATATATATATATATATATATATATATATATATATTAGTGTATGTGTATATATATATATATATATATATATATATATATATATATATATATATATATATATATATATATATATATATATATATATATATATATATAAATATATATATATATATATATATATATATATATATATATATATATATATATATTTTAATATATATATATATATATATATATATATATATATATATATACTTACAATTACACACATATTTTACCTATATCAAGATATCAATATTAATATATATAACATACCAATATTTTATTATACATATTTTACCTATAACAATTATTTAGCAAATAATTGCCAATTCCTAAAAATATATACGAAAATAAATGCCTTTACCAAACATGTCTACAAGGCCGTATTTGGTCCCACTACATTCCTATAAAAGCTTGGATTGGTTCGGGCCCAGTTCGGGCTAAGTTGGTACAATCGGGTCATCTAAAATCAATATATTTAATTAAAAATTAAATAATTTATCGGTGGGGGTTAAGTCGCAACTTAATCTGGTTTTCCTAGTTATGACACTCAAATGGTTTTGCATTCCCCTACCATGGCTAAACACTAGTCAAAGCACGCTACTGCACTATCGTGCCATGATTCCTAGCCGTCTTGTACTTCAAAACTCAACCATGATTAAAATCATCTACCGTAATAATTAAGTAAATAATTATCTAAAATCACTATTTAAAACAAATAAATAAAAATGAAAAAATATTTCCAAATTCCGGGAAGGGGAGCTACAAATCTACCCACCTTAAAAATAATTTCATCCTCAAAATTCTAATTTCTAATTATTCCTAAAATTCAAAAGGAAGTCTACTATTATCTGAATCTCCTTAAATTTAACTCCTCAAAAATAGTTTACAACCTTCCCCTAGCAATTTTGGTAACTACGAAATCTCGAGGACTTCTACCCACCTTTGGTCATACTACTCCTCAAAACATGGTCACTAAAGTCTTATAATCTTCTAACTAGTTACTAACAATTCTACCGGCAGATATCTAGGAATATGGCATCTATAATCCTGCATACCTATAAACAACCGAATATTCAATAGTCAAGCAATATTATACTATAATTAAGAATTTCTAATGAATTCTAGACAGCACGATCATTCGTCACCCCAAAATAAAAGGGACGAGAATCAATGGCACAGGAAGCAAGGAAGCATATTCGGGAGCAAATATGGAGTTTTCAAGGACGTAGATAATTTCTAGGAGAATTTTCAAGACATAGTGGATTGAGATATCTAAGGTTTAGTCATAGTCGCAGGCTCGTACCAGTACAGTTACATAACCGATACGATATGCTCTGACCTGCATGGGCCACCAAAAAAACTTGTCACGACCCGTACCCGCTTTTCGGGCGCGAGCTCGTAAGCAAGCCAGCTACGTATCGAACGAACTCCGGCCCGATTCGAATACGTAAATGCTGTGTGTGTGTGTGTGTGTGTGTATGTGTGTGTGTGTGTCACTTTGTGCTTCACATTTTCTAATATTTGGCTGCAATCCAATCAAGATCCTCTCCCACTTTGCCACAAAGTGAAGTTGATGGATGGGAGCGCTCTAGTCTTTTGAAACTACTGGCATACATATATAGAGTAGGAAGAGATGGAAGAAAATGGAAGTAATAAGCAAAAGAAGAAATTTTCATTGGGAGAAAAGTTTGCTTGGTACTCTCCTTTAAAGCACAGCTACCACAAACCAAATTCCAACTTCTCCACTCCACCGAGAAAAACTCCAAATGGCTCACGTGAAGCGCTTTTGCCATGTCACCGTCCCTTGCCATCAAAAAAGCTTTGATGTATCCCTCTCCCCCTCAAGTGAAAAAAGTGATGATGTGTTCCCATGAACCTGCAAAGAATTAATCAATCATTAACCAAATATTAAAAAAAATCATAACATTTTATCATCTGGACCTAACAAAAAACCTCAATAATCAAGAAACACCATATAGCGTCAACAAAATGACAGATTTTTAGATAAAGAATTAGTAAAAAGGGTGGGTTCAGAAGAGCAACGAATCGTGAGAGATGCTAGAGGGGCCATTGGATCCGCAGTAGCCGCAGGA
Source organism: Iris pallida (assembly GCA_029216955.1). Taxonomy (NCBI): domain Eukaryota; kingdom Viridiplantae; phylum Streptophyta; class Magnoliopsida; order Asparagales; family Iridaceae; genus Iris; species Iris pallida. Next base: position 22,915,559 of record JANAVB010024400.1, on the reverse strand, counting down.
ACTCCGCATCCTCCCATGGTCGACCACCACCACCATCGCCTTCACCCCGGCCCGGGCCGACTCCTCCAGCTCGACCCTGACCTCGGCGGCGGCCGCCATGGCCGCCACCATCGGCACCGTCAGGCCCGTGCCTCCGAGCCTCACCAGCGGCCTCCTGTATTCCTCCACCATCCTCTTCACCTCCTCCAGGTGGCTCCCCGACATGGCCTCCGCCGCCTGGCCTCACCAGCGGTGAGCCGGCTGAGAGCGGCGGGGGGGAGGGCGTCGCTCAGGCGGGCGTCGGAGAGCCGAACGGCAGTGACGCAAGAGCCGGACGGCTGCGACGCGGGAGCTGTCCGGGCGGCAGTCGACCCCGGTCCAGTTCCTCTCCAGGGCCTAGGTCAAAGAACTAGGGTTAGGGTTAGGGTTTCTCTATTTTCTCCTGGCCCTCCATAGAGCATCCAAATTTGTGGAGAAAACTAGGGTTAGGGTTTCTCTCTTAGGGTGGTGAAAGAGGAGAGGAGTGGGGGCTCTTTAGAGGAGAGGAGTGGGGGGCTCTCTCTCTAAAGGAGGAAAAAGTTAGGGAGAGTGGAGGAAAGGAAGGGGACGATCGGGAGAAAGTTTGCTGGGTTCATCCATTAAAAGGAACCACAACCATCAACACATAAAAATTTTAAAAAATTTACTAAAATGGCAGTTAAAAAATCCCGCTAAGTTTTTGGCACATACATTACTTGACGGTTATCACCAAAACCGTCAATAAATAAATTGTTGTTTCTTGACGGATCCTCCGAAACCGTCAACATACATGGTATAAAATTGCTAATTTAACAAATAAAAGGGCCTCTCTTGACGTAAGCCTAAATACGTCAAGAAAACTACTATTGTTGACGGCTTTTGACGACCGTCAAATTATAAACCATCAAGAATCGTCTTTTTTCTTGTAATGATTTGTCGTTCTATATAGTTCTCACATGCTCTCATGCCCTAGTTATCTAACATGCCTACATGTCCCAATTGCCCTACATGTTTACATAGACAGGTTACCTTACATGCTCACATGTCCCAGTTGTCTCCCATGCTCATATGCCAAGTTATCTCTACATGCTCACATGTTCTGTTTATCACTCATGTTCATATGTTTTTGTTTACCTTACATATCCATAGTTTACATTATGTCACATGTTATTTACACTATGCTCCATGTTGCTTTACTTATTGTCTTTTCTATTCTCGAGATGAGTGCATCGGTAGTGCACGAGTCTCGATTTGTATTTACTTATTTATGTCTCTATCCGTTGCTAAGTTAGCTATTGCTGGTTTTAGTTCATAAGTTTGGCTTCCTTTGTGGTTCTTGCTATTGGGGGTCTGACCCCACTGATTTTGTTTGGCCAGATCTGATAGAGGAGCCCGAAGGATCTTTCGTACCATCTACTCGACGGTGACTACCCGGAGCACCAGAGTACCTTCGTGGATTTTTTATTTCATTCTTCCACTAGTTATGTACATTATTCTTTTATGGCGTTTAGCCTCCGAGCACGTGTTTAGCTCATGTTTTGGATCTTAACATTTAGCCTACGGACCAAAACATGATCTACGTATTCTAAACTATAGCTAGAGCTTATCATGTATGACTATTACTCTTGCTAGTTCTTCACTTTGTATTACTATCTACATGATCATCCATGTATATATAGTTTGGGACGCTTTACTATTTTATGTCTGAAGATCATACTTCTTGTACTTTGCATATTTGTCTGTGATTGAGATACCTAGGATTGCTTGACCTAGGATTGACTGTTGGCTTGTAGTAGTAACCCCCATGTCTTGACAGCTTATATGTTATTTCAGAGTACTGGAGTACTTTGGTATTATGTAGCTGTCCTGGTCCGTTCCTACTTGCCAGTATTCTGGTTCTGGACACCGACACGGTGCACGACACTTTGGTGGAGAGAAATTTGGGCTTGTGAAATTTTCTAGGAAGAGAGCAAAGGGCTTCTCCTTATATAAGAGGTGAAAGTCCCAGTTGGATAAGGACTAGTTATAATTTAAACCCCCTAGTGGATAATGACACATTTAATTTAAATAGAATTAAAAACCAATTCAATCCAATCCAAATCTAAATTTAGTTCTAGATAAATCTTGTCTATAATTTAAACTTAAAAATTAAAAATCAATAAAACTAATCTTAATTTAAATTACCATAACTAATTTAAACATTAAATCCACAAATTTCAAAATATCTTTACAATAAATAAAAATAATAATATTTAATTTTAAAAATCACAATAAATATTTAAGTATTGGAAATACCATTTTGCAAATAAATAAAATAATTACAATTACATTTCTAAAATTAAAAATATATACATGAATTTAATTTCATGTACTTCATATGTGATAGAATATATTATTTTCTAAATTATCACTTAATACTTTTACAAATAAAAGTAGCTCCTTATAATAAATATAATAAAATAAAGTTTAGGCAATCGTGACGCATTTTATAGCTTTAAGCAAGTAAAGTATCTACCTCATACTGCATATTGAAACAAAATATCTATTCCTATATTTATAAGAAAAAAATAAAAGTACATCGTATTTATGTCTTTACGCATTCGCACTCGATGTACGATAAAAAAAATAAAACTAATACCAAAATAAATAAATTTTAAAATCTTAGTGAAAATTTAGGGGGTTTACACTTATAAACAAAGATAAAATACATAAGAAGTATAAAACTCCAAACGACCTTGTAGTTAGGGCTGTAAATGAGCCAAGCCGTTCGCGAGTTGCTCGAAGCTCGGCTCGATAGAAGCTTGTTTGAGCTCGGTTCGTTTAGTAAACAAGTCGAGCTCAAGCTTTATTTTTTAGCTTTTTTAATAAACAAGCCAAGCTCAAGCTTAGAAGTACTCGGCTCGATTGAACTCGCGAGTTGGCTCGTTTATGAGCTTGCGAGCTGGCTCGTTTAGGAGCTTGTTTAGAAGCTCGTTTGTTCTTTGTTGAATTTTATATGTATGTCCTTAATAAGTAATACTAAGGAACTTTTTTTAATTAAATTTTTATGAATAAATTGTTAATATTTCATATATTTGAAATCAAACCTAACTAGCTTGAAATAAAGCTCGCTTGAATTTAAGCTTAATGAGCTTGAAATAAAGTTGAGAGACAAGCTTGATTTTAAGCTTATCGAGCTTGTTTATCAAGATTGAATCAAGCTTCCTTATCAAGCCAAGCTCGAGCTCAAACCAAGTCAAGCTCAAGCTTAATATAAACAAGCTCGAGCCAAGCTCAAGCTTCAAAATAAAAGCTTATCAAGCTCGAGCTCGAGCTTGAATAATTCTAGTCAAGCCAAGCTCAAGCTTACAAAAGCTTGGCTCGGCTAGGCTCGTTTGCAGCCCTACTTGTAGTTCGAGAATAGTTGAAAAGATCCAGTGCTGACTTTGTGCTGATGTGCTGACTACGTGTATCGAGTCATATCAAGTCATGGTTCGATTAGTATCAAATTAAATTGACCAATGACTATTTAGACTAACAATCTCCTCCATTTTGATAATTGATAAACTATGGCCGTTTCGCGATACTATATGCCGGTACAATGCTCTACAATTTGTGAGCATTTGTCTTGTATAGTTCAATAGTTGTATCGGTTTCTCCCTCTTTGTCACTTCATCGAAATGGATAGCTCCCATGCAAGTGGTGAAGCAAAAGAGAAAAGAACACTACAACAAAAAACCCTTTTAATGACGGCTAAAAAGCGTCATTAATGACGAACCATGACACTTTTTTTTTCCACAGCAACCGTCATAAAAACGGGTGTTATAAATGTCTTTTAAAAGCGTCATAAAATAACCGTCATGAATAGTTCCTATAAAAGCGTTATGAATAGTTAATATATAGTGCACAATTCAGAACAATTTTAAAACGTCATGAATAGATAACATGAATAGGCTCAATGCAGCACATTTATAACACTTTATACTATTTAAATTAGCACATCCAAATCAGTCCATATAATTGTCAGGCCTAAAAATCAAATTAACATTATATATCACCATCTTTATTACATTTCTCAAAATAGAGTACATATCAACATCTTCATTACATTCTCAAAATAGAATATCCAAATACATATATATATTTACAAATACATATATACATTTACAACTACCAAAAAACCTGCACCCAGAGCTCTGTTGGACTACCAGGGACTAAAGGTCCTCCAACTGCTAAAATCTTTATGGAAAAAAGCAGTATCCTCGTTTGTTTGAATTTAATGTCTCTTGCAATTGATTGGTCCACATATGAAAGAAGGAAAGCTGAAAAAAACAAAAAAAAGATTACATTGGAAGCATGAATAAACTTGACAGTACATTCTCTTAAATCAACATGAATAAGCTTAAAAAGGATTACATTGGAAGCTGAGCAGCCAGCATCAAACTTCTCAAGCAGTACCAACATGTAACTTATAGTTAGGGATAACAGTACCTAGGAAACTCCCCAACCAATGAGCCATCCAGACCGGTCAAGAAAAAATTATGAACCAATAAGCAAGTAAGTCCTTGAAACACAAGCAATAAAACATAGAGGGAAAAAATTATGTAGTCCCAACATAGAGGGAAAGGAATTATTTTTTTTCAACCAATTTAAAATATGCCATTCATGATTTGAACCTTCTAAATAAATAAAATTGTAATTGGTCTAATACCATGTTAAAATCTATGCCACCAATACTCCAATTTCTACAACCAAGGATTCACCACAAACACATAGTTGTTACCATGTAATGTATTTGCTTTTTCTGGCATATGTAAAATAGCTCATTCTTTCATTCAAGTTATATTATAGTCCGTAGTAACTCAGGTCAATTTGCAAGTACAGAAGTATGACATAGATGAAAGTAAAAGGTAAATCAACTAAATGAGGATAAAACTGGTCTTATCCAAGACTAATATATACTTTGTTAACACAAGTAAAAGCTCACAGAGCAGAAACTAAGGCAGCTAACTGAACTTAAATAAATCCATGTTAAGTTGTGTGGAAGACTTGTTACCCAAACTTTAAGAGAGGAAAGACCGAGTCACAGTCATGGGAGAAGCCTCTTCCAAGCCGCAAAGAGCACAAGCTGTTCATTATATATTCAGAAGCAGAATAAACATAAACTAGGTTACAAGAAGCGAAACAAAATTAAAAGAAATAAAAATATATATGCTAAGAACTAACACCAGTAAGCAAGATGGAGATAACCAAAAGATTCTATTATTTATGAATGTAACTATCAAAAGAAGTATAAACATTGTCACATATATTTTTTTTCCCTGCAAACTGACTGTTAGCTCTTCTGAAGGTATATGGATCACATTTACCCGAAGCTTGATATCCCAACTGGATACTAATGTAGTTCTTTTACAATCCTAAACCAATTCAAGTTAATAACTGGGACAATATTATTGAAGGTGATGGACCACACAAAATAACTAGCCCAACGGAACCTCAATCTAGAATTAAAACCCATATGATCATAAAGTGATAGACAAATGGTTATCTGGTCCAACAAGTGTAACCCAGGAGATTTTCTATAATGTATCATACAGTAGGTATATACAGCACTAACCATTCACGGATTGTTAGTCACTTAAATTCTGTGATATGCAAAGTACCTCAGGATCAAGTTTCTGGGAACATCTAGATATGAACCTGTATGTGACAAGAGTAGGAACTGAGGTCTATAAATTACCAAGACATCTAGATATCATCAAACTTAGGTAGGATGCAATAACTGATAGAAACAGATATGCAAATCAAATTTGGAGAATCTAAATTTCATTCAATATTAGAAGAGAAATTAGGAGAGCAGTTACCAAGGAGAAATTAGAAAGCTTTAGGGTCACGAAACCTAACAAAATTGCAGTATAAACACTCAACATCGACGACAACAACAACAACAAAGCCTCTATCTCGAATGTTGGGGGGTCGGCTAAAATTGTTAAATGACACTGCAAAAAAAAAAAATCCCTTTCGGAGGGGCTATACTAATATTTAATCAGGGGGGTTGCTGCATTGAGCAGGTGACACAAGACCTAGCAAAGTGAAAAGGTTTATGCACTGACTGAAAGCACAACACAATTCCATGACTAAGTAACAGTGCACGGACACTACCATTTTTTTTTAATTTTCTCTTTAACCTAACTCAAAATGGGAATGGTGAGTATGAACCCTAGATAAATAAGAAAAAGTATTAAAAAAAACTATAGAATGGAATCAGATCCAAAAATTCCCCTCAAAGAATAATAGGAAATTGAGACAATATTCTATCAGAGAAAGAAATTGAGACAATATTCCCCTCGAACCTCCCGCGCAGCGTCACGATCGCGCCCGCGGCGGCGGCTGGCGGAGGCTGACGTTGGACACGGCGCCGCTCCCGCTCAGAACGCAGACGCCGCGCTGGCGGCGGCGGGCGTAGGCGGCCACGGAGCCGAAGACGTCGCACCCGCCGCCGATCTCCAGCATGTGCGCGCGGAGGGCGTTGGCGCTCTCGCGGGTGATGATCACCGGGGGCTTCGGCTTGTTCTTGGACCCGAGGGGACGGCCGCTCTTGAGGAAATTGGAGGAGAAGAGGTTTGGAGAGATCGCACCTCGGCTAAGATCCATCGATCAGAAACCCTAACCTAACTCTTGAGGAAATTGGGGGAGAAGAGGTTTGGAGAGATGCTGCTCCTTAGAAAATGGATGAGAAATAAATTTTCTCTCTCCCACTTAGCTTTTATAGAGTGAAAAAATTACAAGTTTGCCACCGCTCTAAAGTATTAATGACGTTTTGTTTTATAAACGTTATAAAAAGCCCAAAATTAGTCCAAACCGTCATAGAAAAAAGGTATTTTTCAACTTGATAACGCTTATTTATCAGCCGTCATTAAAACTCCCTGTCGAGCGTCATTAAAAGGGTTTTTTCTTGTAGTGGAAAGAAACAAAAGAGTGAAGCAACATATACAAAATATAATAGAAAAATGAACAATAGTTGATAAAAACCTCAATAAATTTTTAGTTTATAAAGCGTTGATCAATCTTGAGTTAGCTGTAATAAAGCGTTGATCAATCTTGAGTTAGCTGTAATAAAGCGTTGATCAATCTTGAGTTAGCTGTACAGGCCGATTCTCAGCTAGCAATGGTCCAAAAACACTTAAATACTGTGTCGCTTAAGGCTATTTACATCTCTTTGACAGAAGGACCTTTCGACGTGTACCCAAAAACTAATCCCAAAAACTAATCTCTAATTTAATAAATGAAAACTAGAAAGAATTTAACCAATGTCATACAGCTTCAGAATTCCTAACTCTCTACGAATGTAGTAGCAAAACATATATTGAAACATGCTAGATTCTACAATTTTAGCAATTCTAGGAAGAATTAATTAGCACATTACCAAAGTAGCTCAAGTGATCCACTAATGATTTTAAGGATTACTATATTTTCTTGCACTCCTCACCTCACAATTAATCCCATCTTAGGTTTCTCACAAGAAGAAACCCCAAATTCCCTTGACAATTCTCACACCAAATTCCTCTTATAATTATGATGCTCTCAATGATTTATCCAAACATTGCCATGAAGATTAGCCCAAATAACAATTTGTAAGCCTTCTCAAAATGAATAGTTGAAAGCAAGATAACACCAACATCCAAAAACTTAGATTGACAACCTCAAACTCAAGATCTACATAGAACATTTGTTTACAATTATGTCCACAATAAACCATCCATCTGTGTCATTTTTTTCAGCATATATATATATAATAGAGTGCGTAAAATATGTATTAAGGAAGGAGAAACTACATTAATGGTTCATGGGATCGGATATATGACAACCTTTCCAGTAGCTCTGCCTGTTTCGAGATAAGAGAACGCCTCGATCACCTTCGAGAACGGGAAAGGCCCCTTTGGATCCACGATTGGCTTGACCTTCCCGCTCTCGAGAAACGGGTTCAGCGTCGTCAGCGCAGAGCCATCGGACGTGACTACAAATCTAAACCCCGGAGGTGAGACGGCACCGGTCAGGACCACCACGCTCCCGCCTTCTTTCACAGCCTTCACTGCTTTGTCACCCTGACCTGCATTATACAAGGTTACACTCTTGAGTCATCCTGTTGTAATAAGTATGACTGCATCTTCATAAAGTAGTAAGCATACTACAAAAAATGCATGAATATTAAAAAAAAACTGATGATAATTCTTCATAAAGTAGCATACTACATAAAATGCATGAATATAAAAAAAAAAACTTTCTAGATAATTGATGATAATTCTTCATACAGTACTAGCATACTACATAAAATGCATGAATATAAAAAATCTTTCAAGATCACTTATGATAATAAATAAACTTTACATTGCATATAGGAAAAGATGATTTAATTTCTTTCCATTAGATCCCAACCACATATTGATTTTATGTTAGTCTATATATATATATGTAGACATCTGAGTCTGCACATATTGATTTTATGTTAGTCTGGTTTGAAAGAGAATATAGTAATCCCTTATGATTTACAAGAGAAGCAGTAGGTAACTTAATTACCAACAGCATCGTAGACTACGTCGAACTTCTCCGGCAGTTCCTCAAAGTTTTCCTTGGTGTAGTCGATTGCTAAATCAACTCCTAGACTCTTCAGAAGCTCCAGTTTTCCGGTGCTCGCTGTGGCGGCGACTTTCGATGCGCCGTAGACCTGCTTAGCTAGCTGCAAAAAAGAGAGAAGGAATGCGAGGTTAATTTGACATCAGAAGAAGAAAATATTGGCTTCAAGAGAAGAATTAACTGCTTTCAACCTCAAGAATGGCACAATTATTGTCAACAAATTAAGTTGAGCACAATTATTGTCATTGATGAGATCAGAAGGTGGTAACAATTGAGGTTAATAAGTAAACGCTCAAGAACATGGAAATGAAAGTTGAGCACAATTATTACCACGTTTATTTTTATATATAAGGTCATATTTGGTTCACGGATTTATAAGTGATTAGGAAATGAAAGGAAAGGAAACAATACGAAGGAAGTCAAGGATGTAAGTCACATAAAATAATTATTTTCAATACGAAGTAGTGAGCAAGGTAGGAGCTACAATCAAGTCAACTGCGAAGATTTATGCCCAAAAAAAAAAATTTAAGTGGTTTGAGTGTCATCAACCTTGGAGAAATAAATAAGGCACTATTGGCAAAATGGTGGTGGAAGGTTCTGGCAAGAGAGAAAAAGTAGTCTAAGAAAAGTACGAACACTCCAAAAATAAGGGTCTTGTCGTGTCGGACATGTATTGTTCTGACGCTCCAAAATACACTAGAAGAGATCCCAAAAAATAGATGCAGTGTCTGTGTCGCTGTGTCATAACCCTATCCTGCGACATAGAGACTATGCAATCTAGTCACGGTGGAAGAGAAGGTGTCCCTAAGAACTCACGATCTACTAAAGGGCAAATAGGGGCTTCCTTGAATGTCCCATCTTGATTTTACTACTACATCTAGAGAATGTTGGTAGCTAGTTTGTGACGTGCAGCTTCTTCCCCCGTCGAGAGAGGCGGTGAATGAAAGTGGTTAGAGGAATTGGTTGAAGCCGGCGCTAGCTTGCTTGAAAAGTTGATCGAAAGGGCTTAACCGTGCCGGAAAAATTGACATTCTGAACGCGTAGGCTATATATATATATATATATATATATATATATATATATATATATATATATATATATAGCTTGCAGGAAACGGCATATACCTGAACGACCAAGGATCCGACTCCACCTGCACCACCCAAGACGAGAATAGAATTCCCGGAAGAGAAGCCAGCCTTCTCTAACCCCTGCATTGCTGTCTCAATGGCAAGAGGCAGGCCGGCAGCCTGTGCGAAGTCCAGATTCTTGGGTTTGATGGCCAACAGCTTCTCCTCCACAGCCGTGTACTCGGCGATCGATCCGAACTGCTTAGGGAACTCCAGAGCCTTCTCGTTGATGTTTCCGTACACTTCGTCTCCTTCCTTGAGACCCTTCACTTGGCTACCCACCTTCACAACTACACCAGCCACATCGTAACCAGGAACAGTCTACAATGCCATAGGAGAACTAATTAGGTATCTATCTATCTATCAAGATTACATACATACATATACATATAGCTGTGTCCTTGTGTCCAGATTTTAAAGAACGGTTGTGGCAGACATCCCGTGTCCTGTGTGTCCATGTCCATGAATCATCCAAATAAGTTATTACCATCGTTAGAGTCGGTGCCATTTCGAGCATATGTTTCTGAGCTTGTGCAAGTAGTACTTAGTGCGATCGCACAAGGACGGACCAAAATACCGGAACGTCCTAAAAAATTTAACCTTCTTATATACTTACTACTAATGTGAAATCTCTATTTTTAGATTTACGTCTCCCTTTTTTTAGAAACTGCAATAACATGGCCCTTGGAATGTTTAAAAAAAATTGTTTTTTAGAGTGGTTAGAAAAAAAATATTTTTTTAGTATTTGTACATGGTCATTATAATGTCGGAAACGGCCCTGATTAGAGTCCATGTCATTGTCCCAAGACCTAGAATGTTGGTGAGGGATAAGGAATATATATTTATGTTAATTAAAGCCCCAACTGGTGAACTAAACTCTACGGTGTCGGTGAGCGATGAGGGTTATGTTCTAACACGTTCCATAGTTTGTCTATTTTGGATAGAGAGCTGGATTAATGCATGCAGAATTTTTCTTTCTTTTTGCAAAATCTTGAATTTTGGTGAGGGACTATCTATGTATTTATATATTGGTCTTAATAAACTTCAAAATTAATGGAGATATTAAGGACTACTCACTGGCAGAGGAGAATCGGTGGCCTTAAACTTCCCTTGCCTCCTCTTGAAGTCCACCGGGTTAATGGCAGCAGCTACAACCTTGAGGAGGACCTGGTCCTCCTTCACCTCCGGCACCACCACCTCCTCGTCGAACCTCAGCACATTGGCGTCTCCATACTCGTCGTAGACCCACGCCTTCATCTTCGAAGGGACCGCGGGCGAGCCGACGGCGGGGACCGTTTCGGTTTCGGAGCTCGCGGAGGCCCTCAACGGAGGAAGAAGCTGGTGGCTTCTACTCCGAGCAGTGGCATTGCCTTTTCTATTGGTACTGCGGCTGCTGGTGATTTTTTTGGCGGGGAGGGAGAGCTTGTTGTTAGAGGAGGAGGGAGAGGAGAAGAGGGGTGGGGAGAGGGAAGGGGTTGTGAAGGGAAGGAGAGCTGCTTCCATTTTTTTTTTTTTTTTCAATGGCTAGGAACGAGTGG
>JANAVB010024400.1:22811784-22901784 GCA_029216955.1 Iris pallida | reverse complement strand
TTGAGCATCAAAGGATGGTAATCCTTCTGATTGCTCAAAATGAATGGTTGAACCTGAGATACCAAGACTATAAAACTGTTAAAGTATATAATTCTGCTCTGTTTAATATTGTTTCTCGTCTTAGGTTGTGCGAAGAAAAAGTAACAGAGGCTCAAATGCTTGAGAAAATCCTCTTCACTTTTTATACAAGTAATGTGCTTTTGCAGGAACAATATCGTGAAAGACATTTTACAAAATATTCTGAACTGGTGACTTGTCTCCTTGTAGCAGAGGCAAATAGCAACGTTCTCATAAAAAACCACAACTCTAGACCAACTTGGTCAATGACAATTCCTGAAACAAATGCAAATTTTAGGGTTACCAGAGGTCGTGGTAGAGGACGTGGAAGAGGAAAAAGTTATGGAAGGTATGGTCATATTTATCAACCTTATAACAAAGACAAAAATAGTGGTTCACAAAAGAATAAATGGAACAAGTGGACAGCATCCTCTAACAAAGGGAATTCAAATCCTCAATATAAACCAAATAAGGGTAGTACAGTTTGTCATAAATGTGGCAAAAATGGACATTGGTTTAAGCAATGTCGAACTAATCAACAAGAGGTTGACAAATTCAAAGAATTGAAGAAAATGGAAGAAAATATGACAGCATATTGGGACAACGACCAGCCACTTGATATCACTCAGTTGAATTTTTTGATTTTTTTAGGATCAAAATGGGAATCAGATTACCAATGAACAGTTTGAGGAAATGCTGGCGAATCCACCTTCCATTGAATGAGCACTCGGTCGACATATGTTTTATTTCAAGTATTATGATTTTTTTTACATTTGAAGTCATGTTTTTATTTTTAGTTACCATCATGGAATATCTAGGCCATGAGAGTTTGTTAAAGAATATGTCATTACTTTGTTATGTATTTGAAAGTTGCATCTCTATAATATGATGTTATCGTTTGGTATGCTTAATTACTTTTATTATATTTGTGTTTGTTGAGTATATATTCATAAATTTTCTTCTGTTTCATATTGAAGGTATGGATATACGAAGGGAGAAAAATAACTTGGATATGTGTTTGGTAGATAGTGCTACAATACATACGATTTTGAAGAATCAAAAGTTTTTCTCAAATTTAGAATTTAACATGCATAAAGTATCAACAATAGCTGGACCAGTCCATATAATTGAGGGTTTTGGAAGAGCACACATTATGTTACCTAATGACACTCAAATCCATTTGCAAAATGCGTTATATTCAAGCAATTAAATTCCAAAAAAAAATTTGCTAAGTTTCAAGGATATACGCAAAAATGGATACCATATTGAAACTCGAAATGATAACAACAAAGAGACACTATGTATCACATCTAATGTTGGGAGCAAAAAGCTCACATTAGAAGAATTTTTTTGTCTCTCGGTAGGTTTGTATTACACCACAATTGGTAAATTGAATCGCATACGAATGTGGCAAAATATAAAGTCAATGATCCTATCTTATGTACCATTTGGCATGACCGTTGAGGTCACCCGGGACAAACTATGTTCAAGAGGATCATTGATAATTCTTACGGACACTTATTGAAAAATCACGATCTTGGTTTACCAAAGAATCACCTATGTGTTCCATGTTCACAAGGAAAGTTTATAACTAGACCATCTTTCCTAAAAGTTAAGAATGAGTCTCCTACTTTCTTGCAAAGAATACAAAGAGACATTTGTGGTCCTATTCATCCTGCTAGTGGTCCTTTTAGATATTTTATGGTACTCATAGATGCATCTACTAGGTGGTCACATATTTGTTTATTGTCTACTAGAAATCTTGCATTTTCTCGTCTTTTGGCTCAAATTATTAAACTTAGACCTCAGTTTCCTGATAACTCGATTAAGTTAATTAGACTTGATAATGCCGCAGAATTTACCTCACAAGTTTTTGATGATTATTGTACATCAGTAGAGATTGAGGTAGAGCATCATGTTCCCCATGTGCACACACAAAATGGGTTAGCTGAGTCATTTATTAAACATCTCCAACTTATAGCCAGACCTCTACTAATGTAATATAATCTGCCAATTGAGGCTTGGGGACATGCTATTTTACCTGATGCATCTCTAGTTAGATTTAGATCGACTGTCTACCATATTTTTTCACCCATACAACTTGTTAGTGGTAGACAACCCAACATTTCACATTTGAGAAAGTTTGGATGTGCAGTATATGTCCCAATTCTACCTCCTAAACGAACTAAAATGGGTCCCCAATGACGTTTGGGAATATACACTGGTTTTGAATCTTCCTCCATAATAAGGTATTTGGAAACAATGACTGGTGATGTCTTTACTGCAAGATTTGAAGATTGTCAATTTGATGAGAGAGTCTTCCCGCCATTAGGGGGAGGTAAGCAACAAATTGTTCATATAGAACAATCTATTGCTAATGAACGGCGTAAATTAACAAGGAATACGCCTACTCTATCTCATCAAGATCCAAGAACTCCATAATGTGATTATGAGACAAGAAGAATGATACATTTGCAAGAAATTGCAAATCAATTACCTGATGTATTTAATGATGCCGCAAAGGTAACTAGATCCCATGTGCCAGCTACAAATGTGCCAGCCAGAATTAATGTTCATGTTGGACAAAATCTAAACAAGGCGACAAATGAATCTACTACTACACATCAAAAGCATGGTAGGCCTATCGGTTCCAAGGATAGTGCTCATAGAAAGAGGAGAGTAAATGAAACATCTTGTCCTGATAAAAGCCTGATAGTGGCTGGAGCTCCGAAAATAGATAATAAAGATGTGCATGTTTCTAAATTCACTGAAATGCCTATGGATGCTGTTTGCAAAAACAAAAGTTGAAGAACTTTATTGATACAAACTTTGTAAAAATTACAATTTGAATTCTGGAAATGGTGCAACTTTAGGAATCCAATCTAGATGACGATTGCTTTATCCCTTGGACGATGTGAACTCTGAAGACGAAGCCTCTGAAGTTGAAAACAACTCTGAAATTGAAGGCAAAAGCCTCTGAAGTTGAAGACAAAAGCCTTGGAAGAATACAGCAGCACTTGGGCAAGAACTCCTGAACTCTCTGATCTCTGATTATTGACTTGTGATCCCCTTGAATGGAGACTTGAAACTCTATTTATAGAGTTCTGAGAAATAACTAACTTTCAGTTATTCTGGACTGCGCATGATGGATTGTGCAGCAATTAGTTTGCGCAGCAATGGACTGCGCAGGCAGTTGCTGGATCATGGGTTAACTGTCTTGGACACATGGCATCATTTGATTGAAATGCGCATGATCATGCATAGGCAGTTGCCATGAAATGAGCAATTGATGGCATGAATGCCACGTGTACTTTATCATTTGTACTGGTGGAACACGCATATTGAACTGCACAGACTTTGGATTGTGCCAACTTGATTTGCGCAGGAAATGGATTGCGCCAACTCGGATTGCGCCAACCTGGATTGTGCTGCCAGCTGTCCTCGAGCGTCGTACTGCATGATTAAACGAACGGCCGCCTCGATCTCCGTGTTGTCAGTTGTCAGAAGATTTGATTTGTGTCAGGTAATGATGGAGATTTTCTACGTCAGCCTGCGCAATTGAAAGTGTGCGTAATCGATCCTGCACAATCTGAATGGTGCACAATCTGTTGTCTGTATAAATCATCTGAAAGTTGTATTTCTTGATTTTTTTGACTTTGTTGATGTGTGCCACTTGATTTTTTAGGACCTACAAGACCCCCTTCAAAGTTTTCGAAAGTTGAACTTATTCAAAATTTTGAAATACTTTGAATTTTGAAATTTGAATCAATTTGCGCATGATGTAAACTGGCTGCACAATCTGAGGGATTGTCCCTAATTTTAGGACCAAATTGAGGCAGCCGTTTCGTTTTCGAAAACTATAAATAGCTCTCTTCTTCATTTCATTTCTTTACTTTGCCTCCTTTTGTGTTTGAGAGAAAGAAATTTCCGAACGAACTTCGACTTCCTTCTCCGACGATCTTCATGGCGCCCCGACGATCCTCCGCCGCCGCTAAGGGCAAGGCCCCGGCCGAATCATCAAACAGGGCTGCGCGATGAGCTTCTCGTCATGAATCCGCGCACCCTGCAATGTCAGGTAGAGAACTTTTAATCAAAAATCCTTTTTAGGGTTTTGATCTCACTGTTCTTCAAAAATCCATCTCTTTTTAGAGATGTGATCATACTGCGCCATCCTTTTTAGGGTTCTGGTTGCACATATCAGTTAACTCTTCATTTTTATGAAGAGCGACTTTCTGCGCAATCGGTTGAACTGCGCTGGCAGATGTCAGCACAATCTGCTGATTTGCGCGAGATGGTCAGCGTAAACTGATGGCTGTTTGTCCGCGCAGTCTGATGTTTGCGCAATCTGATGTTGCGCATTCTGATTTTGCGCAAACTGATGACAGAATCTTTGACTTGACTTGTACTAATTTTTATTTTCTCTGTTAGATGCAGTTAACGTGAGAGAAGATCCAGAATATGAAACTTTTGTGGGAACTCTTTCAGAGTCGGAGTATAAAGAGGATCTCTTCCATGTACATTATCCCCAGTATGATCTACCGACTCCCGTCAGGCGATTCTGATATCTCAAGACAATGAGACTCTACTGTGTTTAATGAATGGACAACCCTTGGAATCAGCAGACGCTGTTATTCATAAGAAACCTTCATTCTTGTTTGGTGAGGCTTTTGAGAAAAGCTCTCAACCAAGGCCGAG
This sequence comes from Iris pallida, assembly GCA_029216955.1. Lineage (NCBI taxonomy): Eukaryota > Viridiplantae > Streptophyta > Magnoliopsida > Asparagales > Iridaceae > Iris > Iris pallida. Next base: position 22,897,032 of record JANAVB010024400.1, on the reverse strand, counting down.
GATGGAGGAAAGAATAGTCCATCAGGAAGATAGGTCTTTTTTCATACCAGATATTGCCCGCTGTCTCCCTTTATCCCGATATGCTCATGCGAGCTATCCGAGGAAGATGGAGTGGAACATCACTCTTCTTCAAGATGCCCGTACAGGGAAAATTTTCGTGAAGAAGGGGCCAAATAAGAAGGATATGTTCTACAGCTCCTCTGATCGATACAGTATCTTGTTGAGAGGCTTGAGACCTGGTTGCATTCCGCCAGAGAACTCCACTTTGTTGATGCCTGTCAGAACACCGATATTTACAAACGAATTTGCAAAAGCTGAAGGGAAGTACCCCGAACAGGATATCGGATTAACTGGATTGGTGAATCCAGATTACAGGAGATGGAACTGTATTGCAAATTGGATTCTGATAACATTTGAAGACAGACTTCAACAGATCAATCTGTACCAAGCAGTATACGCCACTGTTTATAGTTTTGCACCCAATTCACACATGTTCTTGGCCTTGGCTGAAAGATACAATTATAGAACGGGAACGTTCATGACCCCTGGTGGAGAAATTGGATTTGCACTCCACGAGATGAAATATATCTCGTACTTACCAATGGCAGATGCTCCATATGAAGAGTTTGTTCCAACCAATGATGAGTTGGACAAACTTAGAAGGAAAAATGCATCGATGGTAGCAGTATTCGAGGAACTGCTATGCCATTACAAGATCTGATCCCTGTTTTATAAGAGTGCTACAGCAAACACCTGTTATTCTTCGAAATGGTTACCCTATCTGTTCCTTCACCACATAGAAGAGAAGAAGACTAAGGAAAACGACAAATGTTATCCTGATTTCTTCAAACCTTTGAGCAATACAGAAGTTATAAAGCTGATGGAAGAGAGTGGAAATTTTGATAAGCAAATGAAGGATGATTATCAATACCCCCTTTGAAGACAGGGGATACTCTGGAGAGTTACTTGAGAATGGGTTATAGACCCATGTCAAAAGAAGCCCAACTGACAGGGTTTCTGACATACTGGCTTCGACGATTTGTGGTTTCCGGATCCAGTGCGGTAGATCGCTTTCATCGCGGCGTTCTTTTTGCCGCGGTCAAGTTAGTCTTTGGCTACAAGGTGGACCTGTTATCAGCAATGACTTGCAGATTAAATGCCAATCTTTGTTTGTATGTAGATTTGATGCTGAAAGCAAAAGGAGAGAAAGAATTCCCTCGCTTAGAACTGCCATACACATATCTATTTGGATGGTTGCTTCTCCACTATCCCACTTTAATGGACCCCGGCATGGGACCGGTTGATGGCAGCTTTCTGCGAAGGTACTCTCAGGGTAAATGGAAGTACACTTCTTTGAACGAGTGTAGATATGTTCTAAATCTGAATAGAGGATGGAACTTTTGTTGTGCTCCTCTCCCTGCTGGACATGATCAGATGCCAACAAACATGGTGGACTCAAAGATGCAACCTCTAAACCGTGCAGCCTTTGAATGGTTGAAGACAATTCGACCATCTCATTTGGTATACCGGTTCGAAGAGGAATGTTACTTAGAACCATATCTCCCCAGCCGATTTGCTCAGCAGTTTGGATATGATCAATTCCATATGGGGAATGCAATCACCTGCCTCCAAGGCAAGGGTTTTTTGATAGACGGGGCCTGAGCCTGGGCTTACTATAATGCCCGTGATACGAAGGCCATATTCTCGATGCCAACAAATAGCACTCATGGTCCTCGGATGTTATTTACTTATTCAGTATTTTATACATCCGCGAACAATTTTGCTGAGAATTTTAACCTTGCAAATATTTTTGCTTCTTCGACGAGATTGAAGAAAGGAAGAGTTGCTCTGTCGATCCCTATAAATGATGAGGTGCACGAGCCAGCAGATGCACCTTTAGAAGTTTCGAGGGATGTTATATTCTCTCAAGAAGTAAATGCAGTAATGCGTATCTCTCTGAAAGTGGGTAGATCTCCTGCAAAAAGGAAAAGAAGAGAAGATCCTCCTGCTCCAGCAGCAAAGAAGAAGTTGATCTTGGATCACTCTTCTGAAAAGATCACTACCCGATCTCAGTCTCGGCAACTGGCCGAGTCAGCTCAGCAAGAAGGGGCTTCAACACCAACCTCTATCCAGAAATAAGTTGAAATTATCAATATAGAGAGCCCTGAGAGGCCATTAAAAAGAAAGAAGATGGCCCATAGAAGGAATCGGGCCTCGTCTTCAATGGTAATGGATGCTGCAGCTGGATTAATTTTGCCCTCTCCTACTCCTGTTTCAGAGCCTAGGAATAAAACTTCTAGTCCTGAACATAGAGAGGAGGTTGAGCAAAGGACAGATCTTGCTCCAAAAATTGAGGCCGAAGAGCCTAAAGGAAGTACTGTGGAGGAAGTGAGGGGAGAGCAATTACAGATTGTTGAACTTCCGCCTAATCCGAGAACCCTTCGCGAAGAGGAAGATCGCAAAGTAATTGCAGCTTTAGAAGATTGTATCTACAGTCCTCTGGATGACTATGGTGACCAAGCCGCGACTACCAGCGAGAAGGCACCAGAAGAAGACGAGGATGAGGAGAGCTCTTCATCTGAAAATATTGATGACTATATGCAAGATCTAGAAGATGATGAAGTGCACGCATCTCCTGCTGCTGTCAATGATGTAAATGATGAGGATGTTGAAATCCCGGAGAATGCTGCTGAGACCTTAAATCCTGAAAAGGATGTTGAGGCTCCCGAGAATGCTACCGATACCTTAAATCCTAAAAAGGATGTTGAGGTTCCAGAAAAAGCAATAGATGAAGAGACCCTAGAAGAAACTCCTGCTAATGATCCCTAAGGTATAAGATGAAATTAGCAATCTCCTTTTGAATGAATTGATAGCTAACGTCTTTATTTGTATTTCCTGTAGATCATGAGACTCCTCCAGCACCTCCGACGTGCACGGACATAGTGCCCATAACGACGATGGTTGTGAGTAGTAGTCATCATTTGTCTTGTGGTTCTGAAGCGGGTAGTAGCCAAGCTGTTATAGCTGAAGTTACTTCTACTCTGCCAGAGTCTACTCCTGCAGGGGATAAGCTCATTGCTGGATCGAACCAAGGTAAGACTGTCTTTATTTGATCTTTTAGTTATTTTGGCAAACGACTAGCAAAATAACAATTTTACTTTTGCAGAGGAACAAACAGGAGGGGCGAATAGCTCCACTCTGGCTTCTTTGTTTAAAGAGCCTGCCATCCAGAGGATCGAGCATCCTGCTGCCTCATCTTCAACAGGAGTAGCTGCGACTCCTGGGACTCTGGCAATTAATCAACAAGTTGTTCAATCATTCACCAGATGCTTCTTTGAATCGCTGAGACCTCTAGTTCATAAGATGATAGACAAAGAGGGAGCAGATTTCTTTATGGTTAGAAACCCAAGTTCTCTTTTAGTAAGGGCTATAAGGGAGCAAGGAGACGAAGCTCAGGCCACTCTTCTTGACCACATATTAAATGAATTAGAAGTCTCCATAAAGAAATATAAGGAGCTCAAAAAGAAGAAAATAGAATCTCTAGTGCAGGCTGAGTTCGAGAGAATGGCCCAAGCAGCTGATATAGAAAGGATGAATCTTCAAAATCTTTTGGAGGCTTATTCCACAAAGTCTGCTGAATACAATTCCAAGCTAGAATCAGTAACTTTGATGGCTAAAAGAAAAGGACAGAGAATTGCTGAACTGAGAGCAGAAATTGTTCGTCTCCAGCAAGAATTGGAAGAAGAAACTGCTAATCATCAACTTGTGATTGAACAATTCAATGCCTTGCTTCAGGAGAAGGCTGAGTATGATGCAACTCATGGTGCAGAGATTACCCGCTGGACTGTAAACATGCCCGTTTTTAATAAAGAAACCGGGATGGAAGAGGCTAGAAGGAGGGTGACATCCACTCATGAAGAAGAGCTGCAGACTCTGAAGCAGCAGATTGACAATTTGATCATTCCTCCTTCTTAATAAAACTTTTGTATCTTTTGTCTTTTGAAGTATGTGTGTTTTTTTGTAATGTCTTATATTTCAATCAATAAAAGACATTTTTACTGGGGCTCCATTATTTGTTGCATATCTTGTTCAGATATAAATAATAGAGATAGAAAATATATTCAGAGATACAAGACATGATATATTTCTTGATAATTTTGTAGAAAATAATTATATTCATTATATCTGCTCAGAGGTAATATGGACGTGGCAGAATATACTGAACATTATTATTTCAATTGACAACTTAATCAAAACGACAAGTTGTTGATATGGATGTGAAATGAACGGGAAAACCGTCAAAATGATGGAACGAACAGACAAACCGTCAAGTGGTGGTAAGCAATGAACGGGCGAACCGTCGGATGAATGTGATGAACGGACGAACCGTCAAAGGAATTAAATGAACGGATGAACCGTCGGATGAATGTAACGAACGGACGAACCGTCAAGGGATTTAAATGAACAGATGAACCGTCGGATGAATGTGATGAACGGACGAACCGTCAAGGGAATTAAATGAACGGATGAACCGTCGGATGAATGTAATGAACGGACGAACCGTCAAGGGATTTAAATGAACGGATGAACCGTCGGATGAATGTGATGAACGGACGAACCGTCAGGTGATGATGGATGAAGGAGCGAACCGTCAGGTGAATGTGTCGATTCGTTGTTTGAGAAATCTCTGCATATAAATAGAACAAAAATCTGAAAGGAACGAGCACTTTCACTTTTCAACATAAAAATGTCGTCTGAAGATGCACTCAAGAAGACTGAGCTCGCTCCGAAGGTTGAAGAAGACGTTAAAGAACGTCCTGTCGATCCAATTCAGCCAAAGGAAGCAGAAGCAGGCGAAGGTTCATCTGCACCCAAGCCACCGAGAGATATCCTGGACTTTCTGCTTGAACCAGGAAGGACTGAAGAAGAAGAAGCCATGAGGATGGCTGCCTGCAAGTTCCTCGTGGGTTCCAGCAAAGAAGTTCTCAGTTCATTTGCTGACCATGTCTTTGAAAAGGACGGTACTGGTCCGCGTCCAAATGTAGAAAAGGATGATAGTGATCTTCCTTAATATTATGTACTATCATTCATGATGAAATAAAATTTTATTTATGAACATGAACTTGTCTGATGATTTACAAGCATTTACATTATACATAGTACTTTTTAAGGAATTTGCCATTGATAGGCATCATTGCAATACGTCCATCCATTTCTGAGAGTTGATAAGCTCCATTTGAGAAGACGTTGCTCACAATGTATGAACCTTCCCACTTTGCGTCGAACTTGCCTTTGCTCATATGAGTCATAGTCATAGGACGCCTGACTGTTAAAACAAGTTCTCCTTGCTGAAAGGCTCTGACCTTCACTTTACGATTAAAAGTCTTAGAAATACGAGCTTGATATAACTCAATATGTTGTTGAGCCATTAATCGCTTTTCGTCGAGTGCCTCCAATTCTTGAAGTCGAAGAAGGTCATTATTCTCTGTAGTGAGCTCGTAAGCAATGGCAATCCTTAAAGAAGGAATTTAAAGTTCCAGAGGAAGAACAGCTTCACAGCCATATACCAAAGAGAAAGGTGTAAAACCCGTAGGATTGCGGACCGTAGTTCGGTAGGCCCATAGGCATTCGCCAAGCTTTTTACTCCAATTCCGTTTATTAGTGGATACAAACTTCTTGAGGAGTTTGATAATAGTTTTGTTGAAGCCTTCGGCTAAACCATTAGCAGCAGGATTGTAGGCAGTCGAAGCAACGTTGTCAATCCGATGATCATCACAGAATCTGGTGAATTTCTGGCTGATGAATTATGGTCCATTGTCATGAATAATTCGTCGAGGGACACCAAATCGATAAATGACATGGTGTTTGACGAAGTTGATGACACTACTTGGACTTGACCTCAGCCAAGGGTATAGCTTCAGCCCACTTAGAGAAGTAATCTGTTATTGCTAAAATAAACCGATGTCCTCTAGAAGAAGGAGGATTAATTTGACCTATGACATCCATGCCCCAAGCTTCGAAAGGCCAAGAAGCGGCTGTCGGATGTAGAAATTCCGAAGGTTGATGAATGAAGTCTGCATAGATTTGACAGGCTCGACATTTCCTTGCATATTCGATGGCATCTGATACCATAAAGGGCCAGTAGTAACCCATTCTTCGGATACGATCCTGTAGCTTAGGATCGGGCTGATGTGCTCCACAGACACCATCGTGAGCTTCACGTAATACCTGTTTTGCTTCATCACCAGCTAGACAGCGTAGAAGAAGACCGTCGTAAGTCCGCCGATAGAGAGTCTTAGTGGTTTGGTTGTAGTAGAATCGTAGAGATCGTCGTCGAATACTTGTAGCCTCCTTAGGATCTTCGGGGAGTATGTCGTGAACCACGAAGTCGATGAAAGGAGTTCTCCAATCTTCATTGATAACATTAATTTCAGCAAAATTACTGAACTCGATGTTACGATTGTTTTCAACACAAAACAATTTTCGATTAGAAATAACCACCACTTGTTGTCTTCGGATGGGGACAGCTAAGACTGCTGCAAGATTGGCTAAGGCATCTGCTTCAGTATTGCAAGCTCGGCATACATATTCAATAAAGAAAGCTTTGAATGATATAGCCATGTTGATTGCCGCTTCAAAGTAAGGTACCAGATCTTGATGACGGACTTCATAAGTTCCTCTAACCTGATTGACAACCAGTTTAGAGTCGCCGTAAACTTCCAGATATTCAATGTTCAATTGCTTGGCTTATTGAAGACCAATAAGTAGAGCATTGTATTCTGCTAAATTATTGGAACAGGATTCATCTAAAGAGTAAGCTCTTTGGATAGTTGATCCGTCTGGAGAAACGAGAACAACGCCAACTCCTGCTACAATAGCACCATTGGATCCGATTCTGGATGCTCCGTCAAAGAATAGACGCCAGGTTAGAAATTCTTCAGAGATCAAGTTGACTTCCAAAGTCTCGTCTGGAATTTCGTCGTAGAGTTTGGATGTTTCTGGTACAGGATGAGCTGCCAAGAAATCTGCCAGTGCTTGACCTTTGACAGATTTTTGAAGAACATATACCATGTCATATTGGGCTAGAAGGATGGCCCATGTAGCAAGCCGAGAGTTGAGTGTGCTAGGCTTCTTCATCAATACCCGAAGTAGATTGACTCGGGATATGACATGAATGGTTTGACCAATGATGTAATGACTCGTCTTTTGAACAGCAAACATAAGGGCTAGGCATTCTTTTTCAACCGGACTATAACGGTGTTCAGCACCAATCATAGTACGACTGAGGTAGTAGATGGCCTGTTCATGACCTTCTTTATTCTTTTGGGCAAGTAAAGCACCCAATGAATGATCTATAGCACGGACATACATTAAGAATGGAATGCCTGAGATTGGTGGCACCAAAACTGGTGGTTCATAAGATACCTTTTGATGTCGTCGAATGCTTGTTGACATTCTTCAGTCCAAATAAAAGATACACCCTTCTTCATTAGTTGATTGAATGGTCTGCAGCATCCAGACAAGTTCGAAATAAATCGCCTAATGTACGCAAGTCGGCCTTGAAATCCTCGTAGCTCTTTTAGGTTGCGTGGAGGACGCATCTCTTGAATGGCTTTGATCTTCTCAGGATCCACGTGTATACCCTTAGAGGTAATAACGAAGCCGAGAAACTTACTACTAGAGACACCCAAGAATGAATTGGTGGGATTCATCTTGAGCTGATGTTGACGTATGAGATTAAAGATAGTTCTCAAGTCTTGGATGTGATCTTCTTTTAGATGACTTTTGACAGCAATATCATCGACGTAGCATTCGACGGTCTTGCACAGATGATCTCGAAAGATGGTACTCATGGCCCGCTGGTAGTTGCACCAGCGTTCTTGAGACCAAATGGCATCACTGTGTAGCAATAGACTTCCCGAGGAGTACGGAAAGATGTATGTTTTTCATCTTCGGAATTCATCTTGATCTAATTGTATCCAGAGAACCCATCCATAAAAGATATTCGCTCGAACCCACAAGTATTGTCAATCATCACGTCCGTGATAGGGAGAGGAAATTCATCTTTCAAACATGCTTCATTAAGATCTCGGAAGTCGATGCAGACTCGAACTTTGCCAGTTTTCTTCAGGACTGGAACAACGTTGGCTACCCAATCAGGATGTTGTTCTTCTCGAATAAAGCCACAAGCGATAAGCTTCTTGACTTCATCATCGATCGCGTCTATCATTTCAGGCTTGAATCGCCGTTGCTGTTGTTTGACTGGTTTAGCATTGGAAAGAATGTTCAGTTTGTGAGTAGCAAGTTTAGGATCTAAACCTGGTATGTCTTCGTAACTCCAAGCAAAGACGTCAATGAATTCTTTAATGAGAAGAATCAACTCTTGCTTATCTGCTTCCGGAAGATTCTTGCTAATAAAGATTGGACGAGGGGACTCGCTTTCCCCTACATCAACTTGAATTAGTTGATCTTCAGTAGGAGGTTCTCTTTGTTCAAATCGGAGTACCCATTGATTATCCATCTGTTGAGCCCAAGGATCGATTTCAGAACTTTCTTCAATGTCCTCATCATATCCTTTCGGAAGTTCAGCGGAGACCATATTAGAAGATACGATTACACGATGGACTTCACCAACGCTGGTATCAGAATCCCATGATCTGGAATCAGAAGAATTAGAACGTTTCTCACTATCAGAGTCAGAAACTGCTGGGGATAACATCGGAGGAGAAGCATATCCAAGACCTCTTTTGGTCCTGCTGTAATACATTTCTGACTTTCCCTGTGGAACAGCGGTACGGAGAGGAGTTCTTCTGCCTTTACCATAATTAAGGCCGCTTTTAAAGTCGTAACCCATCTTTCGGATGATGTCTTTGATTGTTGACTGTAACGACGGAATTGAAGATGTCCTGTGTCGTTAACTTTGCTATCATCCATATAGCTAAATTTTGTTCCGGTCTTTTACTAAAAAGTATTGGACGTTCACCCTTTTTGCGAGCGAGAACAATACGATATGAATCTTTTGGGTGTTCACATGAAACTTCTGTTTGAAAAGATTGCACCACTCCTATTGTAAATGATTTGAAGCTATCTAACATATCCAAATAGTATTTAGTATGATAAATAACATCAGTATACTGGAAAGTAGATGCTTTTTCATTGATATATACATCTGTATTTACAGCAGGACCTTTAGCCTTAGCAGGCTTGGTCAGATTGATTACAAGAGAAGGAGAAGAAGAACGTGGAAGAGACTTATTACGACGAAGGTCAATAACAAGTGGCTCAGAAGAGGTGAGCTCTCTTTTTTCTTTGTTGTGAGTTAAATCAACAACAAGAGGCTCAGAAGAAGTGAGCTATTTTTTGTCCTTGTTACGACGTAAATCGATAACAAGTGGCTCAGAAGAGGTGAGCTCCCTTTTATCCTGATTGTCATCAGTAGACTGCCGCTGAACTGGCAAGTGAATAGCCAGTGGTTTAGAAGACTGAGGGTGGGAAACACGCCCTTTAACAGGTATAATGAGAGTATCATTGGGTACTGTTTCTTGATCTTCTTCAGTATCCATTGCCAATACTACCTTCATAAATTCCTCCTTGTACATACGAGCGTCATTGCAGTATGCTTCGACACCCTTGAAAGGATAAAGGTCTGCAACTTCCTTGTGAACTTGTCCTTTATCATCAACATATTTGAAGCATTGATGCAAAGTTGATGGAACAATGTTATGTTCATGGAGGAAAGGTCTTCCCAAGAGAGCGTTGTAAGAACAGCCATGATTGTCGATAATATAGAAGGTCACCTTTGTGCGAAGATTACCTATTTGGAGTTTCAGGCGAATCTTACCCAACGGTTCACTCTTTCCTTGGTTGAATCCCAAGATAGTGGTGATTGTGCTTGAAAGACTATGCACTGGTATCTTAATGCGTCGAGCATTGTCTTTGGCATGATACTGAGTGCAAACCCTGGATCTATCAGGATACGATCGACTTTCATCGAATCGACATATCTTGTATAATAGAGAGGACGATCATGTCAATTATCCTCCAACAGCATATTATCCTGAGTGAAAGTGATGTTTGGAATCAATTCCAGGACACTATGACAATGGTGGCAAGAAACTGGTTCTGCTTTCGGTTTCTTGAGGAGAGTTAGGCAAGTTTCAGCCTGCATCAGGGCTTCACTTAGAGCTTCTCGAGTCTCTTTAGAAAGACGCAAGAGCTCGAAGATTGATAATCTAGCCAGAGTATTGGCTAGTTGAGCCAATATATCAAAATTGTATGGCTTTTCAAGTCCTGTAGGAGATGATTTCTTCAAGGGTTTGTCAAAGCGGACTTGTTGTTTGCCTTTATCAGCAACCACCGGCTTGGGAGGAATAGGCACTACAACTGGTGAAGATGTAGAAGGGATCTCTTTAGTGGGAGCAGGTTGTGCTGGAGCAGGTTCAAAAGAAGAAGCAGGATTCTCTTGACCTTCAGAATGATCTTTCAAATAGGCTTTCCCTGATCTGGTGCCTAACAAGATTTCTTCATCAACGATGGGTTCAAAAGACACCATGTTGCAGGTCTTTATCTTGCTTTTGGAGCGGTCTTTCTTCTTAGAGGAAGAAGAGACTTCGAATTCAGAAACAAGATCTGGATGGACCCAGATAACTTCGCCGTTGTCAAGAGACAAGGGGACAAGCCCTTCATTTGGTGGAGGCGGAAGATTCTCAATCTCAAGAGTAGCTTTAGGAATTGGAATGACACCGTGCTGTACCATCTGCGGAGGAAAGTCACCGAATTAGACCGAAAGCATGTTTGCAGTAACAATCTTCTCATTTTGCTGCAGAGTGACTACACCAGCATTGACGAGCTCCTAAATTTTGCCCTTAAGCACGTAACATGCTCGAGTAGGATGTCCAATAAACCTGTGGTAAACACAATATTTAGGATGATCTGTCTTACCGACTTCATCAGGTTTCTTTGGATCTGGGAGCTGAATCTTGTTGCTTTTGAGTAAACATTCAAAGATGCTCGCGGTGTCATTCTCATCGAAAGAATATTCCACTTTTGGACGAGGTTCTCTCGGTGGAAGTACAGTAGGAGTCGGGGTGGAAGTAGGCGGAGCTACATTGACAGCTAGAGACTCTTTATTCTTGTTCAGATTGATGTTCAAAGTCTCTTTTGCTTTGCGGTTGTTCTGGCGGTTGCCACCACCTGATATTTGGTGTTCATTCCGATCAGGGTTAGACATTTGTACCCCCAATTGTTTGAACTTCTCGGCACTTACTTCTGCAGCTTTGGCGTTGACAATGAATAAAGGCCAGTCTTGAAATTGGGTAGACCCCGTCCACATACTGATAATAGGCAATAGATTTGCCTTACAAGTATCAATAGTGACAGCAGCCGGAGTCCCGGGAGGCATTTTTAAGGCTTCACGGCGGAAACGTTCGATGAAGCTCTCAGCAGTTTCATTGTATTTCTGTTTGATTTTGTTGAGAGCCGACATAGTCATGTCGTTGAACCCTTCATAGAACCGTTCTAGGAAAATTTGTTTGAGACCTGAAAAGGAAGTGATACAACCATCGAACAAACTTCTATACCAGTCATATGCTACGCCGGCTAATAACCGACGAACACTCTGGTAAGAAGAGCGTCATTTGGCTGAAGTTGAACAGTCATTACCTCAAAATGATTGATGAATTGACTAGGGAAGTACTGCCACCGAACAAAGAGATTGTTGGGATTTTGTACTTCGGTGGGAATGGGACTTCCTTCCATTCAACTGGATAGGGCTGTTTGATCCCCAATCTTTGCAAGTTGTCTTTCTCTTTGAAAGCTTCGAACTGGGTTCGCAAGAGTTTGACAGCTTCATTGGCATCTTCAGATGATGAAGAAGGAGCAGGTTGAGTTAGAGTAGTAGGAGGAGGAACAGCATTGTAAGCACTACCCCCAGCTCCTGATTGACTTGGTGTAGTTTGAACTTGTACAGGAGGTATTTGAGTAGGTGCTACCCCCAATCCAGCATTGACAGGCACTGATGATGGTATGATTTCAGGATTTGCAGTTAGTACGGTAGGTGGTGTAGCACGTTGTGCCACAATGATAGAATGCATATTAGCAACCATTTCAGCCATAATTTTTAGCTTGTCTTCAAGTGCAGCGATTCGCTATTCTTGATTTGTAGAAGTTGAAGCATCTGGATCATCAGTGACAACATAAGCTGTCACTTCTCTTGGTACAGTAGCACCATCTGTTCAGAGCTTTCGCTATATGCATCATAGTCGGAGAAAAAGTTATCTCCTGAATGAGAAACAGAAAGACAACCTGAAGGATCTTGAGGAAGATTCCTTTGACCGACTGTATCTCGGCTTCGAGAACGGGTATGTCGAAATACTCCTTCAGAAGATTCTTGGAGTAATTCTAAATACCGCTGACTTGGTTTACGGAGTCTACCGTGTTTAGAGCATCTTCTACCCCCAGTGTCTCGGGAAGTCATGTTAACAGAAGCATACAAGACTTCGTCTTCCTCTGACATAGGTTCAGATTTAGTAAAAGTCAAACGATCGAAGACAGATCGTTTTGTTGTTTGACAACAACATTGGATGATGACTTTGTGATTGCATTGATGATCAGATGGTTGAACTGAAGGTGTTGAGATAATATTCCGTTTTTGTCTAAGATGTTCTCGAAGATCGGGAACAACAACAGGATGAGGAAAACTCTGAGGGACCTATTCTTTGATAACATTCGGAACATGATTCCGATTCTTCAATGTTTAGTCCCTTGAGTATACAGGGAAGTGCTCACTTCATTGGCATAAGTGTCGGGATTTTTGACCCTGGAGATTTGTTTTTGATGATGTTTGATCTTCGGCATTGGCTGTTTGCGTTTCACCGAAGTGGATCTGCTAAGATAAGTTCTGAGATCAGCAAATTCATCCCCAGGGATTTCTGTCTGAGACACTAACAGTTTTCCCTATCTGGAACGGGAAATTTTGAGAGTCGGGAGATCTTGGAATTCTGCTACCGGGGTAGGCAGAATACCTCTTTGATCAGTACAAGTCCTCTTGTCATAAAGGAAAGAAGAATCCTTGTTTGAAAGAGTTCTAGTACTGATTGGTGCCGAAGCACGTTCAGATGGATCTTCTTCAGTAAAGACTGAAGAAATTTGAGAAAAGATCAAAGGACATTTTCCTTTGTTTTGAAGAGAAGGGTTAGCTAAAGAGCATTTTCCTCTGTTGTCTTCTAAGTTGTGGGACAAGGAAGTTTGAGAAAAGACCAACGAGCCTTTCCCTTTGTTTTGAAGAGAAAGAGGAATAGCCAAAGGACTACCCCCAGTGGTTTGCGCAGGAGCAACAGTATGTTTGGGGAGAGGAGCAGAATTTTTCCCTTTGTTATGAGAAGAAGGGAGTTTAGCCAAAAGGCTGTCACTCTTGGATTGCGCAGGAATGCTTTGCGCATGAGAGGATGGCACATTGGTTCTGGCCACAGAGACTGTGGTTTGCGCATCAGGAGTTCTTGCCACAGAATGCTTAGGTTGCACTCTGGTTGGTGGAATGTCAGTTTGCGCATGAAGTTTGGCAGCCAATTGCGCCAGGGGCATAGGAGTTTTATACTTAGCCATGGCAGCATATAAAATCTTCTGTGTACTGGCAATGACAGATTGCGCAGTGGCAGAGACAGATGTGTACTGGACTTGGTGACAGAAACTGTAGACTGTGCAACAGATTATGCATCAGGCTTCTTGGCAGACTGTGCAGCAGTCTTGGAGACCCACACTGTGCGCACTTTGCTTGTGGCAGCAGTGTTTGCAGTGCGAGGAGAAGTCTTAGGATTGATCATAGACTCATAGGCTGTCTGGTTGATCTTCACAACCAGTATCTTCTGCGTCTTTCCGATAGACGTCACGTCACATTGAGTTGTCACTTTCTCATCGGAGGAGAAAGTCGTCCCCAGCAGAGTCGCCATTTTGTTTGCAAAAACAAAATTTGAAGAACTTTATTGATACAAACTTTATAAAAATTACAATTTGAATTCTGGGAATGGTACAACTTTAGGAATCCAATCTAGATGACGATTGCTTTATCCCTTGGACGATGTGAACTCTGAAGATGAAGCCTCTGAAGTTGAAAACAACTCTGGAATTGAAGGCAAAAGCCTCTGAAGTTGAAGGCAAAAGCCTCGAAAGAATGCAGCAGCACTTGGGCAAGAACTCCTGAACTCTCTGATCTCTGATTATTGATTTGTGATCCCCTTGAATGGAGACTTGAAACTCTATTTATAGAGTTCTGAGAAATAACTAACTTTCAGTTATTCTGGACTGCGCATGATGGATTGCGCAGCAATGGACTGCGCAGGCAGTTGCTGGATCATGGGTTAACTGTCTTGGACACATGGCATCATTTGATTGAAATGTGCATGATCATGCATAGGCAGTTGCCACGAAATGAGCAATTGATGGCATGAATGCCACGTGTACTTTATCATTTGTACTGGTGGAACGCGCACATTGAACTGCGAAGACTTTGGATTGCGCCAACTTGATTTGTGCAGGAAATGGATTGCGCCAACTCGGATTGCGCCAACCTGGATTGCGCTGCCAGCTGTCCTCGAGCGCCGTGCTGCACGATTAAACGAACGGTCGCCTCGATCTCCGTGTTGTCAGTTGTCAGAAGATTTGATTTGTGTCAGGTAATGATGGAGATTTGCCACGTCAGCCTGCACAATTGAAAGTGTGCGCAATCGATCCTGCGCAATCTGAATGGTGCGCAATCTGTTGTCTGCGCAAATCATTTGAAAGTTATATTTCTTAATTTTTCTGACTTTGTTGATGTGTGCCACTTGATTTTTTAGGACCTACAGATGCCTCTAAAAAGGCACAGGTACCTGAAAATGAAGAGATCTCGATATTCCATGCATGTTCAGGTAAATTGTGGAATAGAAAAGCACTTATCATCGATGACATATTTAGCTACATAGTAGCTACTGAAATATCAAAGGACAATGATGATTGTGACAATGAACCACGTAGTATAAATGAATGTCGACAAAGAAAAGATTGGCCAATGTGGAAATATGCTATTCAAGCAGAATTAAAATCTTTAAAAAAATGTGGTGTATTTGGACCTATAATGGAAACACCAAATGGCATAAACCCTGTTGGCTTTAAATGGGTGTTCATAAGAAAACGAAATGAGAGAAACGAAGTTGAAAGATACAAAGCCCGACTGTAGCACAAGGTTTCTCTCAAAGACCTGGAATTGACTATGTTGAGACATACTCTCCAGTTATGGATGTCATTACTTTTAGATATCTAATTAGTCTCGCAGTTTCTAAAAATCTTGATATGAGACTTATGGATGTTGTAACTGCATATTTGTGTGGAGACTTAGGTACTGACATCTATATAAAAATTTCAAAAGGATTTACAATGCCAGAGACTAAGTCAAAGGGCATGTGTTCAATTAAACTTAGACGAGCATTATATGGATTGAAACAATCCGAAAGAATGTGGTATAAACGTCTTAGTATATATTTGACTAAGGAAGGATATAAAATAGTCAAATTTGCCCATGTGTCTTCATTAAGAAATATGAGAATGGATTTTCGATAGTAGCAGTATATATGGATGATATAAACCTGATCGAATCTCCTGCAGAATTGGAGAAAACTGCAAACTATTTGGAAAAAAAAATTGAAATGAAAGACTTGGGAAAGATAAAGTTTGTCTCGGTTTGCAAATAGAACGAAGTCCTAGTAGAATATTAGTGCATCAATCCCGATATATCGAAAGGATTTTGAAACGATTCAGAATGGACAAAGCACATCCACTTAGTACACCTATGGTTGTATGGAGTCTGGATTTGGATAAAGATCCATTTCGACCAAAGGGAGAAGATGAAAAAGTTATTGGTCCTGAAGTGCCGTATTTAAGTGCTATTGGAGCACGACTATATCTAGCACAATGCACAAGACCAGACATTGCTTTCTGTTAATTTATTATCTAGATATAGTTTTGCACCTACACTTAGACATTGGAATGGAGTTAAACACATAATGAGATATCTTCGTGGAACAACTGACATGGGATTATTTTATTCCTATAATTCCACTAATAACTCTCATCTAGTTGGTTATGCCAATTCTGGTTATCTTTCTGACCCTCATAAGGGTTGTTCTCAAACAGGTTATGTATTTATTAATAATCATGCGCTATATCTTGGCGATCAACAAAACAAGGTTCAGTGGCAACTTTCTCTAACCATGCAGAATTAATTGCATTACATGAAGTAACAAGAGAAAGTGTGTGGCTGCGATCGATCATCATCATATAAGGGTAAATTGTCAACTATCCACAGTTACAGATAAGCCTACAACAATATTCGAAGATAATGCAGCTTGCATTGCGCAAGTCCGAGAGGGATTCATCAAAGGAGATCGAACGAAGCAGCTTCCACCAAAATTGTTTTATGCAGATGAGCTCCAAAGGACGAAAGTGATCGAAGTTAAGCAAGTAAGATCAAATGAAAGCTTAGCCAATTTGTTCACTAAGTGTCACGCCCCGTTTCTCAAATTATAGTAAATTGGGCAAGCAACAACATCTCCAGGCTACGCACCCTACGAGTACTTTCGTACCCATATTGCGGTTGTCACCTGTAAAGGGCTAGAATGGAAAAGTACAAGTACAACTACTACATTTAATTGCATCAATTATAGCTATTATACAATAATTGTTTTCTAAAGATACCATATACAAGTTCCATACTACAAAAATATTAATTTACAGATGCAGGTTACAAAATGGTGTTGGTCATCTCTCGTGATTCCTTGGATAGCCTACTCCTCGCCATTGTCCTCGTCATAAAGTGGAAGTATGTCAGCAGGCTCGTTGTCTTCTACTATTGAACAAATACTAAGTCATTTAGAAACGACAAGCAAGTCCTCGATCAAAGGCTATAATAAGTCAAACAAAAATTTTAGAAGATTTTAGGAAATTCAAGTGAATGGCTAATACCCACCTTGTGAAACAAATGGAAATATTAGATACTTATAATTCAACAATTTATCATACTAGACATGACTTTATGCCTCATGATTATGCACTTTGTAGAGAACACATGTGGATCACGATCACCCGCTATTTTCCCGACAATAATCCCATTTACCCGGGACCAGGTGGTGTCTGTATTAGGTACGGCGCCTTAGATCCTACCCCTCCACATCTTGTGAAAAACTTGTATGCATTAACTTTTTAAATTTTGTTCTATTTTTGAAATTTATTGGACTGTACTCTGTTGGTGAGCTAGGCCTCACCCCTCGACATCGTAAGGCCTTACAGATGCGGGACTACTGATCAGCTTTTACTGGTGTAATTATATTGCAGGGATTTCGATGGTTGTGATCCAGTTGTTCTCTCCCACCCCATGATGCAACTATAAATATAGACAAGGTCTATTAACTCTCAAGTCTAATATTATCCTCAAACTTGGTTACCGTTCCATATATAAGGACAATACGTCATACGGTAAACTCTTGTTGGAGGAAGTATTTATCTAACCTATTACCATCCGTGTGTTAGAACGACACATCGTATGGTAAGTCGTTAGCAAGAAACGCTCCTCCACTTATCATACCATCTCGTGTATCAAGTAATACGCCATCTGGTAGGATCAAATGGACTAGGAGCTTGATAAAATTCTAAATTTTCTATTTAGGTTTTTCCAAAACTAAGAGTTGCTAAATTTTGCTAACTCCCAAAATTATTAAAATTTTCGGCAGAGTTTTCTTTGTATTTATTGATCCAAAAAATTTCACAATAAGTAAAATATAATAACTTGGGTACGCCGACCCCTTCGGTGGAGCAACCATCAACACCGGACCACGCATTTTATATCTGGGTACGCCGAACCCTTCGGTGGGGCAACTCTCACACCGGATCACGCAATTATATATTATATATATATATATGTAGTAAAATGGTTTGGCTTTCTTACCTTAGCAAGCAAATTCAAGCATAAGCATTTTATCTCTCTCTATATATATTTCTTCGGCAATTGCTTACTTTAAATGAAACTAAATCAAAATTCACAATTGTTAGTAACAAAATGAATACATAAAATCAAATATCCAATATCGTTTATAATAAAAAAAATTATGCTTATAACATTGGTTCATTGTCAACTAGCTACGAAATAAAAGTAAAGCTAAGTATCATGTCATATATTGCTTCTTGAAGTAATAAAGTAGCGAATTTCCTTCAAAAATTTAACACGTGCATTATCCTAATGTTTTGGCCACCAAAGTATTATTCTAACCATATGTTTAGATGAAATGAGCCATTTTGACACAATCACAAATATGGACAGAATTACTATCTTATAAATATGATATTTTGTTAAATTTACTTAGTTTGAAATCTAATAAAATGCCCTACACCTTCATATCCATGATCCGTAATACCTCAATTTTATAAAATTTGGATTGTAGACACATACATTTGATTAAGATCTATAAATGTAGGTGCAACTATGTTTCTGACATGTATGTACATATATTGATAAGATGTACTCTTACCATTCAATTTAAAACACACACATACACACACACACACACACACACACACACACACACACACACATATATATATATATATATATATATATATATATATATATATATATATATACTAACTAGTAGATTACGCCTATGTAATCATGCAAATTGTCTTCTCTACACTATAATAGCTATTTATTTGTGTATGTACACATATAATATAAGCATAGTATCCTTTAGCATTTGTGTTCTAAAATTTATGTCCAATTTATTCATTCATTCGAAGTATCCATTTGGTATGGTGCTCTACACATATTGTGTTCAAATTTTATACATTCATGGTGTTGTGTCCATATTGTACCCAATATTGTGTCCAAAAATTTATAATCATTCATGGTGGTGTGTCCATGTTATATTATTCACTACAAATCCATGCTAAAATTTTATTAAATGGATTTTTGTCAAAGATTTTCATAATTTTCAGAATATAATTTAATTCATAATTGTTCAAGAAATTGAGAAATCAATTTGGAGGAAATTTTTAAGAGGAAAGAGGAAAGAGGACTTGCCTTTGATTTCTTGTGTTGGGTGTTGGTATTCTCCCAATTTCTCTATCATAATCCATTCAAATAGTCATATACATACATTCATAAAATTTCAACCAAATTTCTAACCTAGGTTTGAAATTGAGCAAATAGAAAGAGGGATTTTGGGATTACCTAGGTTGACAAAGTATGGAAGAGATGGATGAGGAGGTGGTGGCCGGAGGTGGTGTCCAGAGGCGGTATGGCAGCAGCTGCAGTAGGCAGCAGCGGCAAAAAGCAGCAGCGGCAGCAGCAGAGTAGGAAGAGGAGGGGAAAGAGGAAAGAATAGAGAGAGAGAGAGGTTAGGTTCTATAATAACCCCCTTCTCTTCATGCCATGTGACACATAGCATGAAGAGTGCCACTTCATTTTGGTGGTGACACCTAACTAGATGAGGTATCCAAGTTATATTTGCAAAAATTAAAATGTGCATAAGGGTCTCTATGCAAAACTTTAATATATATTATATATATATATATATAATATATATATATATATATATATATATTCAAAAAAATATAATTATTATTATTAAAGAATCATAAGCCTTCACATTCTACCCTCCTTAAAAGAAATTTTGTCCTCAGAATTTTGAATTAACAAATTAATATAAACTACGAAAATAACTAACCTTGTTCGGTAAACAGGTACGGATACTGGTTCCGCATGTCCTCTTCTTTCTTCCAAGTTGATTCTCCTGGAGAATCTTTTTTCCATGCTACTCGAACAAGTCGATTTGGAGTACCTTCTCTCTGCGATCCAAAATTTCCACCGGCTTCTGTTCTAGGCGTAGAGTTGGACCCACTGTGATTTCTGAATGATCAAGTATGTGATGTGAATCAGGCACGTATCTTCGGAGTTGAGATACATGAAATACATTATACTCCTTCGAGGGACGGGTAGAGCCAGTTTGTAAGATACATTCTAATTTTCTCCAGTATATCAAATGGTCCAATGTATCTTGGACTTAGCTTTCCTCTTGTCCCAAATCTGATAGTTCTCGAGTTGGTGAAATCTTTAAAAATACATGATCACGAGCCTTGAAATCCAAGTTCCTTCGGTGTTTGTCGGTCCACATTTTATGTCGGTCTTGTGCTGCTTGGAGATGACTCTGAATTGCCTTGCCTTATCTACAGTTTGAGTAACTAGTTCTGGGCCCAAAAGTTGACGTTCTCCTACGTCACTCCAACATATTGGTGACCAACACTTCCTTCCATACAAAGCTTAAAGGTGCCATTTTAATGCTAGCCTGATAGCTGTTATTATAGGAGAACTCTATTAAATATAAATGGTCATCCCAGGATCCCCCAAGTCTAAGGTACAAGCTCTCAACATATCTTCGAGGATTTGAATTACCCTTTCTGACTGACCGTCGGTTTGTGGATGGTATGTTGTACTGAACTTCAGATGAGTACCGAGACTATCTTGCAGGCTTCTCCAAAATTTAGAAGTAAATCGAGTATCTCTGTCGAGACGATACTCACCGGTACCCCATATTGACTAACAATATTCTTCATGTACATGTCAGCCAATAGCTCGGTAGGTTGACCGACCCGGAATGGTAGAAATCTTGTGACTTTTAAGCCTGTCTACCATTACCCAGATGGCATTATTACCCTTTCTGGTCTTTGGGAGTCCGGATACAAAATATTGTAATATATTCCCATTTATTCAGGTACAGGCAGGGGTTACAAAAGTCCAGCGGTCCGTTGATGTTCGGCCTTTACTTGTTGACATACCAAGCATTTTGACACAAATTTGGCTATCTCTTGTTTCATTCATGCCACCAAAATTTTGCTTCAGATCTTTATACATCTTCGTACTCCCAAGATGAATGGAGTATTGTGAGCTATGTGCTTCCGACTATCTTGTCCTGAGTTCTCCATATGGCACACATAACGATTTCCAAACCTCAAAGATCCATCGAATTTTAATCAATCCGGTTTGTGTTCCAGCCTCAGACTTGCTCCATAATCCTTGCAATTTCATATCATCCTTTTGTGTCTTTGATTCTTTCTATTAGGTGTGATTGTATCTGTAAGTTTTTCCACATTCCATCTGTCACTGGACCTATTACTTCAATCTCCATTTCCTCAAATCTTCCAGTATTTCTTTAGAGATATTCATAAAAAAGCCAGGGTCTTCTACTTAAGGCATCGGCCACTTTGTTAGCCTTTCGGATGATATTCCAACTCCATGTCAAAGTCCTTAAGTAACTCTAGCCACCTTCGTTGCCTCATGTTCAACTCCTTTTGAGTAAATACATATTTCAAACTTTTATGATCTGTATATATCTTGACTTGTTCACCATATAGGTAATGTCTATAACTTTAATACAAAAACCACACCTGCCAATTCCAGATCATGAGTTGGGTAATTTCTTTCATGTGTCTTCAGTTGACGAGAAGCATAAGCAATAACTCTTCCATGTTGCATTAATACACAGCCTAATCTTTTCCTGAGGCATCACTATGGATCTCATACCCTCCTGATCCAGTGGTAGAGCCAGTACTGGAGCCGTGATAAGTCTTTCCTTCAGTTCTCAAAAGCAGCTTGACACTTATCAGTCCAATTAAATTTTTATCTTTTCGGGTCGAGTAAGTGGCTCCGCAATTCTTGAAAATTTCCACAAACCTTCTATAGTATCCGGCAGACCAAGAAAGCTTCGATTTCTGCTACATTCTTAGAGTAGGCCAAGATTTGACAGCTTCTATTTTCTAGGATCTACCGATATCCCTTCTCTGCTCACTATATGACATAGGAATGAGATTTTGTCCAACCAGAATTCACACTTACTTAACTTTCCATAACTTTTCTTGTCGTAAATTTGGAGTACTATTCTCAGATGTCTTCATGTTCTTTCTCATCCTGAGTATAATATATCAACAATGAACACAATCACAAACTTGTCCAAGTATTGATAAAATATTCTGTTCATTAGATCCATAAATATGGCAGGAGCATTCGTTAACCCGAATGGCATAACTAAAAATTCGTAATGCCCATAGCGAGTTCTAAATGCTGTCTTCTGAACATCTTCCTTTTTCACCTTTACTTGATGATACCCCGATCTTAAATCAATCTTAAGAATTTTTGCTTCTCCTAGTTGGTCAAATAATTCATCAATTCTTGGCAAGGGGTATTTGTTTTTGATGGTGACTTCATTTAATGCCCTATAGTCAATGACTAATCGTAGGGTTCCATCCTTCTTCTTCACAAATAAAACTGGCACACCCCAGGTGAGGCACTTGGTTGAATAAATCTTGGACAATAACTCCTTGATCTGCTTATTCAGCTCTGCCAATTCTTCTTTGTTCATTGGATAAATTTTCTTGGCTATAGGAGCTGCTCCGGGTATCAAATTAATGGAAAATTCTAGCCCTATCTGGCGGTAATCGGGCAATTCTTGTGAAATACATCTTTGAATTCTTCTACAACCCTTGGAAATTGTTCTTCCTCCAATTCTTGGAATCTTCCTCGAATTGGTAATTCAAGCTTTTCCAATTCTCTAGCATCAAATTCTTTTTGATTTCGGTTAAATTCATATGTCTTCTTATTGTGAAGTTGAAATAAAATCCTACCTTGGCTACAGTCTATTGGCTGATGTTTTCGTCAACCAGTCCATCCAATACTCATAGTTATTCATTAGGAAAACTAATAATCTTACCCGAAATGCTCCCCCGCCTAGTTAACTGGACATGCTTTATAGACACGACTAACCTTTACTACTCCATTACCCGTGAGAATGTTCAGCTTCTTAATCAAGGGTTGTGATTCAATTTCCGTTGTGATAAAAAGTTAGATATATGAAAGAGTGTGTGGCTCCTGAATCAAATAAAACTAATGCGGGATACGATGAAACTAGTATAGTACCTGTCACTACTTCACCCGCGATTTCAGCCTCTTCTGAATCCATCATGAAGGCTTGACCACATTTTTTTCTTCTTATTCCCCAAGTGTGGCTGCTTTGCCTTTTGAGCCTGTTGGAACTGATGTGCCTGTGGAGCCAACGGGAGCCTATCCTGGTATCCAGATGGTACAATTGCTCGGGGATTTGTTGTTGCCTGATTTATAGGTCTGGGAACATTCCCTTGTAGCATTGGTTTTGGACCCTATTGAGGATTCTGCGGTCCGGATCTGTTCGTAGCACATTGATAGGCCTGATGTCCTGAAAGTCCACACTTCAAACACAGACATTGAGTATTCTACAGTGTTCTTGATGTGTCCTAATTTTTCACAAAAATTGTAAGTGGTTACTTCCCTTGCATGTTCCGTTTGAGGACGCTTAGGAGGCCCTTGCCATTGATTCTTTTGGGATGAAGATCATGTATTCCATGATCTCTTTGAATCTTCCGACCTTTGAGCTTGTTTTCCTTTAACATCCTTTCTTGATCTCGGGCGGCCTCAGTTATCTTCGAGTAGGTCCTGCATCGATATGGTGCTATCTTGTGCTTCAGTTCAGGATTCAGTCCTTCTTGGAAGAGGCCCACCTTTTCTTTCTCATTTGTCACCATATAAGATGCGAACTTACTCAATCTGGTAAATTCTGCAACATATCCATCCACAGTTAAATGTCCTTGCTTCAGTTGGATGAACCTTCGCTCTAGCTCCAGTCTTGCTGATCTTGGAAAGAATCGTTCTTCAAATTTCTTTTGAATTCTTCCCAAGAAACTACCTCATTTGATTCTTCAGGATGTTCTGCGCTCCACCAGCTATCTGCAACATCCAAAAGTTGGATCCGGATGACTGCTACCATGTCTTCGGGACTAATATTGCTGCCTTCATTAGTCCCTCTGTGGTCCTCATCCACTGCCCAGCTTTCATAGGACTTTCGGTCCCACAAAATTGGGTGGATCCAGATCCCTATAGTCAGCCACCGACTTCTTCTTAGGTTTAGATGGAGCCCGTAGTTGTTCTTAGTGCAGCCGTCGAAGCTTGTGCTGCATTAGCCTATTGGCTATGACTTTCTAGAATCTGTCGTAGCAATTGACATATATCGAGGGTGCTCTGTTCAGCTTGGATGGCATGAGTAGATGAAGAAGGATTATTTAAATTGTCCATCCCCTGAACAATTCAAAGATGGAAATTTTCAAGAACTGATTTTGTATTCAATGATAAAGTGGCTTTATCAAAATTTGATTTGAGACATACAAGATATCAAAGTATCTTATATCTCAGAGATTCAAGAATTTTAATATCAAAGACACGTATATTTTCCAAAAGAGTAAGAAACAGCATATCATTACTATTTATCAAAATGGTAAACAATGCTGTTAGCTTTACTAGATATTTACATATACATACTACCTATATAGATATCCCTCCTACTCTTAGCCTCTATATACATCTGTTGTTTTATAAAATGTAGTACAACAGACAAAACATGCCCTTCTATTTACAAAACATAGGGCTACACTGCTCTTAGTCTATATAGAAGAGCTCCCAGCACACAAACGTACACGTTCCCTTTGGGGATTGTAGCTTCTGGAAAATGCTCTTCCCAATCATCATAAGTTCCTTCGTAGCCTTCTACCTTGGGGTACAAATATATATAGTTTGGAACTCGAACATATATATAGTGGATCTCCTTCACATGGTATACCTCAGCCCCGTCCTCTACGTCTCTTGTAATAGGTCGCTGAATACCATACTTTATCTCATATAATGGTATGTTATATACCAATCCGGTAGATTCCATCGTTCCCTTACTGTTTGCTGATACACATAAAGAGTGTAATCACTTCCGTCCCACAGCAAAACTCAGTTGGAACAGATCCATAACCTACATCCATCATAATCCTCAAATGAAAATTAATAATAATAAATGCCAACGAATGTATATAAAATCTCCGAAAATAACAAATAAAATAAGATAATGTTAAATTTTAAAGTCTACTTTAACCAAGTGATATTGCAAAGTACCCCCTTTTATATAACAACATATACATATACACGATCACATTCTTCCTTCATGTCCTTATATATATCTGCTGTTTTACAAAAAGAGGTTTACAGCAGACAAAAACTATATTACATTTCATACTTCTTCCCCCTAAACATGTATCATATCAGCATTTTTTTTTCCCGATAACAGTTGCTTCTGGATGGAATTTCAGACATTCCTCGAAATTTCCATTATAGTCATTCACATCGGGATCTTCATATGTTCGCATTTTGATAAGTACAAGTAATTCATCTTATTGAAAAACTTCACTTTTATCAGCGACTCTGATATCACGGGATATTTTAGCTCACAATGCACTCCATATACCCTTATCATCTGTTTAGGTGCAAGTCGCCATTTTCTTTTTACAAATCGGTAACCATCTAGACTGTGAATGTTATTCCCCAACCTAGCACAAGGCAGGAAGCGAGGCATGATGTCACGACCCGCACCCGGATATACGGGCACAAATACGTAGACGACGCCCAGCCTAGCCGCAGTATCGGCGGTAGAACGCTGTCTAGTACCCAATAAATATACACTACATCTAGAAGGCCTACAACTATAAATATACTCTAGTCACATCACAACAGCTAGGGATGATAAGACAAGAAAGATAACTAAAGCATAAGAACAACTAGAAACTACTAGAAGGAATCATAAGACAGGAAAATAAAGAAGGAAGAATAAGATAAACTAAGAATAACTACCAGACAACTCACATAGAAATAGTGAGATCCACCTCAGCTAGCAACATCATGAAGTCCACTAATGGTATAACAACTCCTAAAATATTATCAACGGTATCCTGTCAGGAAAATGAGCAAGTACAAGCACTAACAGCAGTTCCATGTGAATTGACAAATTCTATAAGAGACAGTATAATGAACTACAAGACAAAGATATATAAAGACTTGGGAACCGTTCGAAAGCTGAGTTACAACCCTTAAACCAAACAAGGACCGGGGTTGTAACCCTTCTCCCGAGCAGAACTCAGTCTCCAAACAAGGTACATCATAGAGGCATATAAAACATGTGAGTAACTGAAATCATAGCATGGTGAGAAGTACTGTATGTAGAACAGAACAAGATATATGATAAGATAAAGTAAATATAAAATGTGCCTTGAATTATTAGAGCGATATGTGATCGGCTTGGGATAAGTGACAGGACAGGCTATCCAATTGGCCCGGCAATCCGCGGTGACCTCAACGGAAAGTCATGCCGGCCAACCTGGATAACGAGCACAAGGCAAGAGGATCTCGCTACACCCTTCGTGAGGGAAGAGTGGCACGAGCACATGAATAGTGACAAGGTGGCTTGGATCACATACCCATAATAATTCTCCATCCCCGAATAGTATAATGGACCTGGACATGACACGTCATGACACGAGATTCCCGAAGAGGATAGCTACTCCCTCTCAGGAATCGGTGTCTATACAAGTACATGGAACAAGGCAGGAAATGTACATATATACCAAGAAAATCTAGGAACAACATCTCATGTCATGATCCAACATATACTAGTCCGTGAACTATCGTGACTGGGAATCAAGTAAGACACTACGACTGAATCGGATATAGCAAATATCAAGACAATGAAAACTATCAGTGAATATACTCGCCTGCGGTCCTGAGCTGTCAATGGGGTCGATGCTCAGAGTGATGCCACAGACCTAAGATAAGATATAATAAGCTAATTAGGGTTCAACAGTGTTAGGCTTGATTCTATAGTATAAGCTACTCGATCTAGGTCAGACTCAGTCCACTAAGTCAAATTAGGCCACACTAGGTCAAACTAGGTCACAAGAAGTCAAACCAAGTCAAACTAGGTTAAACTGGGTCAATGGTTGACTTATAGTTGACTTTTGGTCAAGTGGTCAACTCTAGGTTAAACTAGGTCAAATGTTGACTCTACTTCGACGTTCAGTCAAGCAGTCAACCATGGTCAAACAGGGTCAAGGCTAGTCTCTATAAACATCACCAGGGTCAACCCATTCAATTTCAGTGATTGTGAAATCACCGGAATCGATGGAACTCAAAATACCACAAAAGAGAGATTATAATAATAGGATAAAAACCTACAGATATTGTCGGATGATAAAATAAATATCACCAATGTGTCCCGAATGGTCAAATCAGCTAGGATAGCCTGTCCAAAAGTCCAATTTGGACACAGGAGCAAAACGGTAATTTGGGCCAAAATGATGTCCGCCGTTGGACACACTTTGCACCGAAAAAAACGTGTCGAAATAAAAGTACACAAAATCTAACAAATTATATGTCCACGAATCCAGAATGACGATACGAACCCAACGGTATATCCAGAATTGGATTCCGTTGACCCGATCTCAAATTGGTCCGTTGACCAGGACATAGGAAACCGATTTGCTCGGAAAAGCGTGTCGGAGCTAATGTCCTCAAAACTCAGCAAATTATATGTCAACGAGTCCAGAATGACGATACGAACTCAACGGTATATCCGGAATTGGATTCCGATGAGCCGAACTAAAATGACCCGCTGACCCGGATATTGGTATCCAACTTGCACCGAAATACATGCCGGAACCAATGTCCACTAAAACCTAGCAAATTATATGTCAACGAGTCCAGAATGACGATACAAACTCAACGGTATATCCGGAGTTGGATTCCGATGAGCCGAACTCAAAATGACCCGTTGACTCAGAAAGTGGGACCCGCTTTGCATCGAAATGCGTGCCAGGGCCCACGTTCTCCAAATCAAGCAAACTTTATATGAAAACATGCCAGAACGACGCCACGAGTCTACTAGTGGTGTCAGAAATTAAATCCGGAGTCCTGGGTTCAAAAATAAAATTTTACAAGTGCAACACTAAGAATTCGAACGGCCAACTTTGGCGTCGAATTCGACCGACCTAACAAGCTCAAACTAAAATAAAATCTAAAGGGGGCAGGAAGAGGGTTATACCAGCTTCGCACAGGAACTGGTATCGCGCCAACCGGAGCTGCAACGGCGGAGTTACGAGCCGACGAAGTTGGCGTCACGAAACTGTCCAAAAATAACACAATTAAAAGTGTCAACTTGGTGGCCGGTTTTGATCTATCAAACGACGAAATTAACGGGTGAAATTTGAGAGAAGTGAAGGTGGATATACCGAGATTGTGACGGAGCAAGGAAATTGCCGATCCAACGGTCGAATTTCTCGAAAAATGTGCACGAAGTTGCTGTTCCGAAATATCGAAACTGCACTCCGTTCCGCGCGCGCGTCGACGGAACTCCGTGCAAAACGCACGAATCGGGTGTTTCTTGCGCCGGGGACGGGGGAGCAAGTCACAGGGGCCTGCCCGGGGGTTCGCCGGAGTGGGGGATGGCCGGCCACGCGGCGCACGGCGGCGCACGGCGGCGCGCGACGGCCCGTGCGCGCGCGGCCTGCTGCTGCGCACTGTTGCTGCCTCGCTGCTGCTTGTGCTGCTGTGGGCAGTGGCCGTGCTGCCTCGCACGGCGATGGCCGGCCAACGGCGGCGGCACGGCCAGCGGTGGCGGCGACACGCAGCCCGGCTAGGGAGGAGGAGGAAAAGGAGGGATGGTGTTGTCAATGGTGATATGGTGATGGTGGGGATGATGATGATAATGGTGATGGTTGATGATGATGGATGGAGAAGGAGGAGGAGAAGGGTGGTGGAGTCGGAGAGGAGCTCAAGAGGAGGAGGGTGGTCGTGCGGGAGCTCGACCAGGGCTGGGAGTGGTGTGGTGGTGGTGTGTGTGTGGTTATGTAAGGAGAGTGGGAGAGTTGTGTTTTGTATGAGTGTGTGTGTGTAATATAATATATAGAGAGAGAGATATATTATGAGAGAGGGGGTGTGCTGTGATGGGAGGGGGGTTCGGCTAGGAACAGGGGGAGGGGGTTGCTCCTGCTGTAAAGGAGGGGTGGTGAGGGAGTGTGTGTGTTTGTGTAAAGTGAGGGAGAGAGAGTGAGTGAGAGAGAGATAGATATTGTGTGTGTGGGTATAAAAGAGAGTGAGAGAGAGAGTTGATATTTGGGAGAGAGAGGATAGAGAGAGGTGGTGGTGGTCGGCTAGCATGGGAGAGGGGTGTTAGATATTTAAATAGGAAAATAGGGGGAAAAATATATGGGGTATTTGGGCAGTCATGAAAGGACAATATGGAGCTTGGGATCGGGTTCGGTCGAGCCGGGTCGGGTCAAATCGAACCGGGTGCAATAATTAAATTAAAAATGGGTATTTATAATCATGGGCAAATAAATAACATGCGGGGACTCAAATAAATGGGACACAAGTGTCAGACGGGTAGTAGGCTCAATGTGGGCCATGTCCATATTTGGGGTCAACTAGGTTGGATCGATGTCGGGTCCCGAAATTAAATTGGAAATTAAATCAGGTTTCACGGTCGATAATTAATTGGCCTAAATTGGACCAAAAGTTGTGCGATGGAAATGGTGCACAAAATGGAGTGTCTGAGTGGGACACGAAGGTCATGGGTGAAGAGCGTCTCGAGTAGATCAAACATGACAAGTTAGTTTCGAGAAAATAACTAGTCTGGTGCTCCTAAATTAAAAGTCATGGTAACGCGCATATGATGATCAAGGAAAAGAGTAGAAATTCAATAATAATTAAATGGTCTAATATTGACCCAAACTTGTGCGAAGCAAAAAGAGTACAAGAGAACAAGTTCAAGTGGGACATGATATATCAAAATGAAGATAATCTCGTCTACTACAAACTCCAAGAAGGAAGTTTTCGGAGACTGGCATCCCTGATGCTCTAGAATTCCAAGTCACGGTAAAGAGCATTAAAGATCAAAAATTAATTATATAGAAATGAATTATTGAAAATAATTCATTAGAAAATTTGAAAAATAATTCGGGAAATTCAGGGGGCTTACACATGATCTACACCCACGAAACTCTAAATTAGTACCCTCCAACAAGTACCCAAAATAAAATATAATAGATAGGTCAGATAGCATAAGAAATACAAAATCTAAGTAGTGTCATTAATACTTCCTAAATGCTTCTATACTACCTATCCTTAAAAAATTTCAAGAAATCTCTAGGGTGTAATTGAAATCAAGGTTTTAAACTTACTTTAGTTATAACTTATATAATTTCCTAATTCTCTTTAACCTATTCACTTATCCTAGCTTTTCCATTCTGTGCGGACCTGCATGGGCCACCACTTAAAGACGTGTGACGTCCCGTTTCTCAAATTATAGTAAATTGGGCAGGCAACAACATCTCCAGGCTACGCACCCTACGAGTACTTTCGCACCCGTATTACGATTGTCGTCTGTAAAGGGCTAGAAAGGAAAAGTACAAGTACAACTACTACATTTAATTGCATCAATTATAGCTATTATACAATAATTGTTTTCTAAAGATACCATATATACAAGTTCCATACTACAAAAATATTAATTACACATGCAGGTTACAAAACGGTGTTGGTCATCTCTCATGATTCCTTGGATAGCCTACTCCTCGCCATTGTCCTCGTCATAAAGTGGAAGCATGTCAGCAGGCTCGTCGTCTTCTCCTAGTGAACAAATACAAGGTCGTTTAGAAACGATAAACAAGTCCTCGATCAAAGGCGATAATAAGTAAAACAAAAAATTTAGAAGATTTTAGAAAATTCAAGTGAATGGCTAATACCCACCTTGTGAAACAAATGGAAATATTAGATACTTATAATTCAACAATTTATCATACTAGACATGAATTTATGTCTCATGATTATGCACTTTTGTAGAGAACACATGTGGATCACGATCACCCTCTATTTTTTCAACAATAATTCTATTTACCCGGGACCAGGTGGTGTCTGTATTGGATACGGCGCCTTAGATCCGACCCCTCCACATCTTGTGGTAAACTTGTATGCATTAACTTTTTAAATTCCGTTTTATTTTCGAAATTTACTGGACTGTGCTCTGTTGGTGAGCTAGGCCTCACCCCTCGACATCGTAAGGCCTTACAGATGCGGGACTACTGATCAGCTTTTACTGGTGTAATTATATTGCAGGAATTTCGATGGTTGTGATCCAGTTGTTCTCTCCCACCCCATGATGCAACTATAAGTATAGACAAGGTCTATTAACTCTCAAGTCTAATATTATCCTCAAACTTGGTTACCGTCCTATATATAAGGACAATACGCCATACGGTAAACTCTTGTTGGAGGAAGTATTTATCCAACCTATTACCGTCCGTGTGTTAGAACGACACATCATATGGTAAGTCGTTGGCAAGAAACGCTCCTCCACTTATCGTACCATTCGTGTATCAAGATAACACGCCATATGGTAGGATCAAATGGACTAGGAGCTTGATAAAATTCTAAATTTCCTATTTAGGTTTTTTCAAAACTAAGAGTTTCTAAATTTGCCTAACTCCCGAAATTATTAAAATTTTCGGCAGAGTTTTCTTTGTATTTATTGATCCAAAAAATTTCACAATAAGTAAAATATAATAATTTGGGTACGTCGACCCTTTCGGCGGAGCAACCCTCAACACAGGACCACGCATTTTATATCTGGGTACGCCGATCCCTTCGGTGGAGCAAATCTCAACACCGGATCACGCAATTATATATATATAATGTAGTAAAATGGTTTGGCTTTCTTACCTTTGCAAGCAAATTCAAGCATAAGCATTTTATCTCTCTCTATATACTATATATATTTTTTCGGCAATTGCTTACTTTAAATGTAACTAAATCAAAATTCACAATTGTTAGTAACAAAATGAATACATAAAATCAAATATCTAATATCGTTTATAATAAAAAATTTATGCACTTATAACATTGGTTCATTGTCAACTAGCCACGAAATAAAGTAAAGCTACGTATCCTATATCATATATTGCTTCTTGAAGTAATAAATTAGCGAATTTCCTTGAAAAATTTAACACGTGCATTATCCTAATGTTCTGGCCTCCATAAAGAATTATTCTAACCATATGTTTATGACGAAATGAGCCATTTTGACACAATTACAATTCTGGACAGAATTATAATATCTTATAAATATGATATTCTGTTAAATTTACTTAGTTTGAAATCTAATAAAATAAGCGCTAACTAGTACACCTTCATATCCATGATCCGTAAGACCTCAATTTTATAAAATTTGGATTGTAGACACATATATTTGATTAAGATCTATAAATGTAGGTGCAACTATGTTTTTGACATGTATGTACATATATATTGAAGATGTACTCTTACCATTCAAGGTTAAACACACACACACACACACACACACACACACACACACACACGCGTAATCTACTATTTAGTATATATATATATATATATATATATATATATATATATATATATATACTAAATAGTAGATTACGCCTATGTAATCATGCAAGTTGTCTTCTCTACACTATAATAGCTATTTATTTGTGTATGTACACGTATATAATATAAGCATAGTATCCATTTAGCATTTGTGTTCTAAAATTTATGTCCAATTTATCCATTCATTCAAAGTATCCATTTGGTATGGTGCTCTACACATATTGTGTTCAAAATTTATACATTCATGGTGTTGTGTCCATATTGTACCCAATATTGTGTCCAAAAATTTATAATCATTCATGGTGGTGTGTCCATGTTATATTATTCACTACAAATTCATGCTAAAATTGTACAAAATGGATTTTTTTCAAGGATATTCATAATTTCTAGAATATAATTTAATTCATAATTGTTCAAGAAAATTGAGGAATCAATTTGGAGGAAATTTTTCAAGAGGAAAGAGGAAAAGAGGACTTGCCTTTGATTTCTTGTGTTGGGTCTTGGTATTCTCTCAATTTTCCTATCATAACTATTCAAATAGTCATATACATACATTCATAAAATTTCAACCAAATTTCTAACCTAGGTTTGAAATTGAGCAAATGGAAAGAAGAATTTTGGGATTACCTAGGTTGACAAAGTATGGAAGAGATGGAGGAGGAGGTGGTGACCGGAGGCGGTGCGGCAGCAGCTGCAGTAGGCAGCAGCGGCAGCAGCAGTAGCGACAGCAGCAGAGTAGGAAGAGGAGGGGAAAGATGAAAGAATAGAGAGAGAGAGAGGTTAGGTCTCATATAATAACCCCCCTTCTCTTCATGCCATGTGACACACGGCATGGAGAGTGCCACTTCATTTTGGTGGTGACACCTAACTAGATGATGTGTCCTATATTTGCAAAAATTAAAATGTGCATAAGGGTCTCTATGCAAAACTTTAAATATATATATATATATATATATATATATATATATATATATATATATATATATATATATATATATTCATAAAAAAATATAATTATTATTATTAAAGAATCATAAGCCTTAACACTAAGGCACTCCCAAAGTCCATATTTCAGAAGTTGGTACATGGAATAGGCATGTAGCGACTTAATCATCAGACAAACTAGCTGTTTCAGATCCATTGTATCGAGGGGAAGTATGACTTGTACATAATATTTTTAAGTTTTGTGTGTTGTACTCTTTTTTCTTAACTAAGATTTTTTTCACTGGATTTATTTCTTAGTAAGGTTTTAATGAGACAACAAATGCGCATACACCACCAACAAATTAATGGTGTATATGCAAGGGGGAGTGTTGTAAATATGGATAAACCACCATAATTATTTGGTGTCTATAACCTATGGCTTTTGGTTATCCATATCCTATAGCTTTTGGAATTCTTCTTTTAATTGTCATCATGATATTAACCTCCATTGTAAGCCTATATAAGGGGCTCTTATAAAGTTGATTTGTACAAGTGAATGAAAAAATATTTTTCTCTATTGTTCATCTCTTTGCTTTATATATATATATATATATATATATATATATATATATATATATATATATATATATGCAAATGACCTCTAGCCTAGTGGTTAAGAGAGATGCATGCGGCCCGAGTGGTCAGGAGTTCGAATCCCAGTCGGAGCGATTCCAGAAACTAATTACCCTTGCTTCAATATATATATATATATATATATATATATATATATATATATATATATATATATATATATATATATATATATATATATAAGCTCCCCTTAAAAACCTCATAAAAACTCCCTCACTCTCAGCCGTAATTTAATGTTAATATTAATATTAATGTTAATATTAATGTTAATATTAATGTTAATATTAATATTAAATACTAAAATTAACATTAAACTTAACATTAAAATTAATATTAACGTTAACGTTAACATTAATATTAACATTAACATTAAAATTAATATAAAAATTAACATTAATATTAATATTAACATTAATATTAACATTGAGAGTGAGGGGATTTTTCTAAGGGGGGCTTTTGATCCGCTCCATATATATATATATATATATATATATATATATATATATATATATATATATATATATATATATATTGAAGAAATTAGTAATTGTGGCGAACTCGCCTATATATATATATATTCGCCACAATTACTAATTTCTTCAATATATATATATATATATATATATATATATATATATATATATATATATATATATATATATATATATATATATATATATATATATATATATATATATATTGAAGAAATTAGTAATTGTGGCGAACTCGCCTCCACTGGGACTTGAACTCCGGAACACTTTGACCGCATACATCTCTTTTAACCACTAGGCTAGAGGTCATTTGAAATATATATATATATATATATATATATATATATATATATATATATATATATATATATATATATATATATATATATATATATATATATATATATTCGCCACAATTACTAATTTCTTCAATATATATATATATATGGGTTTGGATTTCGAAATTACTGTTCATTAGTCTACGTGAACAGTGATTTCGAGATCCAAACTCTAACACAGGTCAATTTCGAAATCCAAATCCTAATATTCATGTATATGTGAGATCCTAGAACTAAATATTCCTATTATATGATTATTCCTAGCTCTTGATCAAATCTGAACTCGTTTTTAGCGATTTCCTGGATGAAATTAGAAGTTACCAATTAACCTATAGCCGAAAGAGAAAAAGAATCATCGGACGGTCTCCGATTATGCTTTTCTTGTTTTGGGTTCAAGAGTCGGATATAGCTCACTCAAGTTCCAAGAGTTCCAACCTCGAGGGACGTGCGCCCTACAAAAATCTTAATCTTATGTCATTGTCAACCTGAGTAGGCGCCGTCGTCGCTCACGGTGAGAGCCTAGAGGAGGAAAACGTGGCATGCATGTTGCTGATTTGGAGTGGTCAAGAGAGAAACAACTAGGTTGAGTGGAGGAGATGGACAAATGGAGATTAGGTGCATGGGGGAGAATAGAGATTCGAGAAGTATGAAACTATAAGGATGCTCAAAAAAATAGAATATGTTTTTTATATCCATTTTATTCTTGTGAAACTTGGATTCGAATTCAGGACTCCCTGATGACCAAGACATGATGGATGGATAATTTTGGGGTGTCATAAACCCTAGCACTATCATTGAATTAAGGACTCGTACTTTTTTTTTTTTTTTGCACAAATACTTTTGGGTGTGTTTGATATGAGAAAAAAGTGTAAGGAAAAAAATTGAGAAGAAAAAGAAAAGGAATGATATATTTTCTCTTGTTTGATATAGAAAAATAAGTGGAGGGATTAGTTTTCTCTCTTAATCTAAAAAAATCAATCCGTCCAAATGTGGAAAAAAAAAATATATGCTCATCTTAGTTTATAATTATACCATATAAGAATTATATTATTTTAAAATAGTTTTTTTTTTTTTTTTTTGAAATTCCACTCACACACACAATTGGGGGCTCGAACCTTGCCGGCCCCTCCAGGTGTCCACTCTAATACCACTAGGCTAGAGAGCTCGAACATTATTTTAAAATAGTTCAGTAAAGTCAAATGGTAATAAATATTATTAGTTGAGACTATAATTGGTAAAGTCTATATTTTTATTTTTCTTCCTTCCATTTTTTTTTTTCATATCAAATAAAAAACAGAAAATTGTAGAAAAAGCATCAAAGTTTGGCTCAATTGTAGAAAAAGTATTATGTTTGCCAAATTTACAAGTTGAGCATCCAACCGGACTTTAAAAGTCCGATTGGTGACGTCACATTTAGATTAGTTTTTGGTTTTGTGTTAACGAAGTTGGTTAGCTGTTGGAGGGGGGAGGGGGGGGAGGGGGATTAAGGATTTAGCCGGACTTTTAAAGTCCGTGTGATGACGTCAGATGACGTCCACAACCGGACTTTAAAAGTCCGGTTCACTTAGTTTTATGAAGTTGTGTTAACGAAGCCTCCAATCCAACTATTAATCATATCATCATTCTTCTCCAACCGGACTTTAGAAGTCCGGCCACTACATTCATGGTCATTAACGTTAAAACCAAACCCAGTCATTAACGTGGGGAGAGGGGCATCCGGACTTCAAAAGTCCGATCCGATGCTCTTCTTAGTATTTTTCTAAATTTAATACTTTTTTTGGAGGTCGTGATTAAGTGAACCGGACTTTAAAAGTCCGGTCGTGAGCGTCACCTGACGTCATCACACGGACTTTTAAATTCCGGCTAAACCCATAACCCTCCCACCCCGCTAATCCACTTCGTTAACCAAAAAAAAAATAATAATAATCTACAAGTGACGTCACCAATCGAATTTTTAAAGTCCGGTTGGATGCTCAAATTGTAAATTTTTCAAACTTAATACTTTTTTTACAATTGTAACAAACTTTGATATTTTTTTAACAATTTTCTGTAAAAAAAAATGTATCATTTTTATCTTTTTCTTCCACCTTACCGAACACGAAAGTGTCCGTCGTTAGGCCCGATGGCAGGATGCAGTAAATGGTAGCTTGTAGCTAAATAGTGCAAAGGAGAAAGAGAAGAGGAGAGGGAGTACGTGTGTTGGAAAAGAAATCAAAATCCACCTTTAATTGGATGATTGGAATCTTCCTATTGGTAATATCTTCCTATTGGTTCGTGGAAAGGAAAGAAAACGAAATCAAAGAAGTGTTTCATTTCCTTTACAAAATTACAAGTTTATAGATTTTCATTTCCGGTGTCTATAAATGCCAAAAAAAAATGAAAAAAAAAAAAATCGATTACTTAAAATGTAGAAAAATGAATCATTTGCTTAGATAGAACCATTTTTTTTTCATTGTGAATAATTTTCTCAATTTCTATCATCCAAACATTGAAAAATAATTTTAAAAAAAATTCCAATCTCATGATTCTACGGACCAAACGAGACTTTATAGTATACTTTGTGCATGACTTATTTATCAAACCTACGTCTTCGACAAATGATCCAAAACGTCTCATTGAGCTGAGACAACCACAAATGAAGAGAAACAAAGAATATGAAATAATAATAATACAAAAGAGAATCCTGACTCGGTTCATTTTCAAAGCTTGAACTCATCTTGGATTTGTTCTCAAATCTCCAAGTTTTAGACATCGCCCAATCGCAACTGTCATGTCCACATATCTCTACTATTATACAACAATGTTAAAAAAAAGTTATTTGTATATCCTCAATTAAATAAAAATATATATATAAAAACTTAATTTCAAAACTATTTTTTAATCGTAATTAAAATAATGAATCATCACAATTAAATTTTTTTGAAAAACTAACTATATTGTCTAAGGCCATCTCCAATCGGAGTTTCTATCTCCCATATTGCTATGGTAGAATCCATATTAGAAAGAAGGAAAAAAACACCTTAGAATGAAAATTGTTATAGTAGGATAGAAATGGAGAACCGTTGAGGTGTTTTTGTGCGTGTGTAATTTATATATAGAAACTTGTTAGTCCCGGGACGAAAAATTAGACTCCAACAAAACTCTACCAACTAGGATAGAAATTTCACTTTACATAAGGTGCAATGACAAGTATGATAGAAACCCAATTTTAGACATCCCCATTGGAGATAGCCTAACTACCTACACATATATCTAACAAATTTTAATAAAAATATAAATATATCTATAACAAAAGATGATTAAAATATAAACATATATAACTAATCTTCATCCAAATATATTTGTTGTGAAAACAATAGAGAAAGAGAAGAAATTGGTAGGCAAAAATCTGCATGTAGCTTTTTTCGATAACATATTTATTCTACTATATAATGCCAAAAGTTAGGCTTCACCGTCGAACTTCTATTTTCCAAAAATACCCTCCCTAATTATAAAGATGACTTAAAGTTAATAGGGGTATCTATTCTACTATATAATACCAAAAGTTAGGCTTCACTGTGGAACTTCTGTTTTCTAAAAATATCCTTACTTATATTTACTAATTAAAAAGATGACTTAAAGTTAATAGGGGTAACTAGGTAATTATGAGAGATGTCTTTTGGTCTTTCCAAATAGTCTTACATGCATGTATAAAATAATATAATAATAAGTTTAGAATAATTAATATTGATGACTTTTATTCTTCCTAATAATAATATACTACTATTATTTACACTTTCCAAGTAGCATAAATACGTGCAACGTATGTACATATATATATATATATATATATATATATATATATATATATATATATATATATATATATATATATATATATATATATATTATATATATATATATATATGAGGGAATGGGATAGAAGTTGTTGCGGGTATTGATAAGGATATCCATATTTGAGGGAATGGGATAGAAGTTGTTGCGGGTATTGATAAGGATATCCATATTTGAATTTATCTAAATAACAATAATATTCAAATATTAAACTGTTTTTCAACAATATTGGAAGGAAAAAAATTATTCACCTGGATTTACTAGTTTATAGTGAAGAAGTCGATGAGAAACAATAACTGTGCAATTTTCTTGTAAACATTATCAATATCCTTGGTTAAATTATCTTCCCCAAATTCTTAAAAATAACTAAATTAACCAAAATTTCTTGACATAGAGACAAAGAAGAAGGTGCACAAGTGAATGCATAACTTGAAAAAAGTGTCCCAGTCCAAATCTAGCTGATAATTGGAAACATGTAAATTATAAAAAGAAAATAGTAAAATTAAAACTTGATACTCTCAACTTTGATAGGTACTAACTTAATACTATGAAATATTGAAAATTTTCTCTTTATACCCTCCGTCAGATCAATAGTTAAATTTTTCGTTTTTTTTTTTGTAAGATACTAAAATCCTCCTTCCTGATCTCCTTCCTCCTCCACATACACTACCATCCTCCAAACCCGCCCACTGCTGCTAGCCACGGCGGCGCCCGCCTGCGTCCGCGCCACCCATGCCCGCGCACGTCGCCGCTCGCCACGGCGACGCCCGCCTGTGCCTGCGCCCGCGTCCTCCCACTATCACTATTGTTGCTCGCCACGAAGCCCGCGTGTCACTCCCCATTTCCAGAATGCGTATTTTAATACGTGTACTGCTTGAATGTATTTATTTAATATTTATCATACATTTGTTCTGTATTTAATTTCTTTAATTTCACGCTAATTATTTTTCTGTATTTTATTTTCTGCTTTTGCTTTGCCTTAGGTTCGGATTAGGTTGGTTTGTTTTGGTTTAGGATGGTTCATCATGAACCCAACCAACCCCCTACCTACCATCATCTCCATTTAAAGTCCAACCCTTTCTCTCTCTCTCTTCATTACTTCTCTTTTTCTCATTTACTATTCTTCTTCCACATAACTCTCTCCCCCTACCAAGAGCTTAGGCAAGTGCATCTTGCTTCCGCATGAGAACCCATTTTAATGGTTCATTTATCTTCCTCTCGTAATTCTAAGATAGTTTAGAACTTGACATTTTCTATTTTGAAAGTTTTATTTTTGTAGATCTAGAAATTTGCTATTTTCATATTTTGGTGGTTTTGATCTACCAAACTTCCTTAAATTCGAGTTTTGATCGTTCCATTTTGATCTATGGAAGTCCCATTTTAGGCTTAGATTGAGGTTTCACGGAAATTTGGAGTGCTGGAGGTTCTTTACGCCTACGTTTATACGTGCCCGCGTAATATCATGCTCTACGCCCACGATCATTCGTGTCAGCGTGAATCTGGATTACGCAAGTCTATTCTGGCTTGGCGTATTTTCTTTACGCGTATTCTTTACGCGTAACAGTATCCCCTTACGCGTATTCATTCATGCGTAAACTTTAACTCTTTACGCGTACAAGTTTTTACGTGTAACTCGACCCTTTACGCATACAAGTTTTACGCGTAACTCTATTCTTTACGCGTACTTCCCTGGCTTGATTTCCTTTACGCGTATTCATTCACACGTAACGTCATTTCTTTACGCGTGTTCTTCACACGTAATGTTCTTCCTTTACGCGTAACGACACTTTCTTTACGCATACAAGTTCACATGTGATGCTATTTCTTTACGCGTACAAGTTCACGCGTGATTCTATTCCTTTACGCGTAACTTCATTTTACGCGTACTTCCTTGGGCGTACTCCTTGGGCGCATGGCACCCCTTATTATATCCTTACGCCTTTTGACATGAACTAGATATAATCACGATATGTTAATATTTTTAATACCTATTGTTGTGTGGAATGTGCCCTGTGTCTTGATTGATTTATGGATACCCAGAATGACTGGAACTTAACCCTGAGAGTGATAGACTCGACCATACAAAATGCTAGTTGACTTTCATGCCTTATCACGAATTGACATTGATTGTTACCTCGACTAATGATTGATCATGCGTTCCTAATTGGAACTAAGAGACTGGCTAGTCGTCTTATTGAAATTGAATGAGACACGTTCATATTAACCATGAACCATTGCAATCGACTAGCCGATCCCGAACATTAGCATATGGACACGTGCAGACTTTAAATTGTTTCTATAAAAATAGCATGTGTACCTTACAGTCAAGGCATGATTATTCCGTGGCTAGGTTTGATTATTGTATTACGCTATGTAAGACCTACAACCTAACCGTATGGACATCGTTGTAGAGTTGTGCATATCGTACTCTGTACGTGTAAGCCCCTAGATTTTAAAATATCATTTTTATAATTTTAAATAGCATTTATATCTTTAAAATGAATTATTATAATTATTAGGAATTTTTCTAGAATTTTTAAATGATTTTTTAATAATTTTTAAAGCAAAATATATCATTTTGTAATTATTTAAATTGTTTTAATATCAATTTACAATTGTTTTAATTATTTTAAATAGTGTTTGCAATATTCGATTTGTCTGTACAAATTAAATTTATACAGAGCAACAACGGGTGTAATGACCCGCTCCGTCCTAGCGGAACGCCGATTCAAACAGCAAGTGCAACGACTCAAACGAGCCGTCGACCCGAAGAGTTGGCATCGACCTGATGAAGAATCGATGCAAGGCTTACATTGGCCCGTCAAGATGAATCCAGACTTAGACTTTCAAAGGCGCGCTCGGAGTATCGCTCGGCCGATGCGAACATCGCTAAGGTGGGTGGCTCCGATGAACCCGTCTTTGCTTAGCCTAGACACATAACTGTTTTCCATAAAAAAATTCTCTTTATTTGTTGTGTTTCTGGAAAAATTACAACTGTGGGAATCCGATCTAGAAGACGATCGCTTTATCCCTTGGACTATGCGAAGAAGAAAAGCTCTCAAAATTTTGACAGTAGATATCAATGTATCTGTACAATGAATGAGAAAAAAGAACTCTATTTATAGAGTCAAGAATAATAACTGAAAAGATAACTGTCTTCACAGCCTATGCCTAGTTAAAAATCACGCAGGATTTAACATACACAAGGCTGTGAGCAGTTACTGGACGTGGCCTGTAACTGTTGGACACATGGCAATCATGCATGAGTCGTGTGCAAGTTACAGGACACACAGGCGAGAGATCAGTGGCATTGCTGCCACGTACTCTAATTTGATGAAATCCACGCAGACTTGTTGAAGACGAAATCCACGCGAACTCGGTGTAGAAAGCTTCAAAATCCACGCAAACTTGGGGCAGGAAGCTTCAGGATCCACGCAGACTTCGAGGCAAAGAACATCAAAATCTACGCAAACTTGAGGAAGAAAACTTCAGAATCCACGCAAACTTGAGATGAAGATCACAAATACACGCAGACTTGAGATAGAACTGCCAGCTGTCTTGATTCGGCGTGTCTCGACTGACACAAAATCTCTGACAGTGATTGCTTTGTCAGTCGCATTAAATGACAAGAAACCCTTTTGGTACGCCAACTCGACGAAGGCTGAGTCTTGCTGAAGAAGATTTCAAAAATCACGCAATAGACGGCGATTATCTCTCGAATTCTGTGTATACGTGGCATACGAAGAGATATTCTTCGACTGTCGTGTTGTCAGTCATAATTACTTTTTGACAAATGATGAGCTGTCTCCCAGCGTGATTTGTTTATATTGTCTGGATCAACTGAGCGTGACTTTTGACTCTGTCTTGATCAACTCAGCGTGACTTTCATTTTTGAGGCCTACAAAACCCCCTTCAAAGTTTTTGAAAAATGATAAATTATTTCGAAATACTTTGAAAATAGAGATGATAAAATGGATTTAGTCACGCTGAGATGATTTCAAAATTTTTCGGAAGTCGAAAAGACTTCGAAGTTCTTTGAAAACATCCAAATGAACTTATTAAATGTCATAATGACTCTTCGTTCTTCGAGACTGATTGTATCCAATTTATGGTGGAATATGAACCGCCGGCGAGCTCTGTTATATAAACAGGGAGAAGATTCATTTTTAATCTTCATCTTACGTCAATATGACACCAAAGGAGAAAGCTGAGGAAGAAGCACGCAAGTTGGGCTTTTGTTCTCATGGTGACCCCACTTTTGTGGGTGAAGAGCCAGAGCCCCTTGTCTTCGAGCTCAAAGATGATCCCTTGCAACTAGCCAAGAATTTCTTGAGCTATTTTGGCTTGGATGGCTCGTCCTCTTCTGATGGGCACAGCCTCATAGAGCAGCGTGAAATGTTTAAAGCTCTGTTGCACTGTCTGGGAGTTAGGAGCGTAGAAGAACTAGGCACCAAGCTCAGCCGCTCTGGGAAATAGAGCGTGACTTTTATGCTTTTGTTGCACTTTTTGT
The DNA here is from genome assembly GCA_029216955.1 of Iris pallida. Classification (NCBI taxonomy): domain Eukaryota; kingdom Viridiplantae; phylum Streptophyta; class Magnoliopsida; order Asparagales; family Iridaceae; genus Iris; species Iris pallida. Next base: position 22,853,916 of record JANAVB010024400.1, on the reverse strand, counting down.
TTTGTCTTTTGTAAGGCTATCAGTGCCTGTCTTAAGAAATGAAGTACAACTTTTGTGTTTGATCTGCGTGCCTTAATGAGAAATATTAATCAGCAGTCTTTGATTGTTTCCAATGTTGCTCTGTCTTCCAAAGCACACGTGACACTCATTCCACAGTTTACGAGCGCTATTTATGCGGATCTTTTCCAAGAATAGACTTGTACTTTGCCCTTTAAGAAGATAGAAGAGTTTCACAGATACTCATCTCCCATTCCTCTTCTGAGAATGAAATTTTTGGGAGATTTTACTCTCAAACAGGAAAGCAATGTTTTCTAATGTTCGACTTCTGCGCACTGTATCAAACATGAGTTTGTCAATCCTTAGCACCAAACTTGAAGGTAAATCAGTGTAATACGTGCACTTATTTTTGCTGTTGAAGATAGGCTTTCTGTTTCTTGTTTCTGATTTGAACAATACACGCCTGTCTCTGTTTGATAAATGCATGCTGAATGATTTCTGTTGATCTAATCTTTTTCCTCTTAATGCTTTCTGCATAAACTTGGCAGAAAATTTTCTTCAGAACTGGCATTGGGGATGTGGATGCTGTGGAGAATATCCTGCTGACATCTACATCAGGGAGCTCATACGCTTTTGACGCGTAAATCAGACAACTCAGAACTCTTCGTGGGATAGAAGGGTCTTCCTTAGATGGTAGGAAGAGCCTTTATACACGAGAGTTGGATGATGGAGTCAACTCTACCCCGAAAAATCGGGTAGTAGAGTTCCTTTCACGGGAGAACTAGGAATTGTATCCCAAGGTTTGGATACATTCCTGTCTCCTCTGAAAGGTCGCTCCTAATCCACCAGTTGTATTGGCAGCACCACGACTTCGGGCTGCCATACTCTGTGGTTCTCCTCTCGTCTGAGAGAGAAGACCAGAGTTTGATTCCTGCTGATCTGGTCGTGACTGGGACCCAGACAGTCAGGAATTGCCACCAACAACGAACCTGACGGAGAAGGTCCGTCGGAGAAGATCCAAAGAAGAAGATAGATCTCTATTAGGTTATTGTTGTGGTGTAGAATGAAAATCTAAGATTTGTGATAGATTTCCATTATGATTTGTAAGAAAGTCTAAGAAAATGTAATAGACTTTTTGTGGTGAAATGAGAATGGAAATGATAATTCTTCTATGCTCAATGATTTGTATTTGTGGATGAATTGTGGACATGATAGATAATAAAATCATCTTTTCTGTTTTAGAGTATATGATATTATCAGAGGTATTATGGACGTGATAATATATAGGAACTCAAAAGAAAATAGATTGATTTCTATGCAGAGGTCAAAGCATGACAAATGAGTAAGTAGATTCGGAATTGATTCAGAGGTTATGAAAACATGATAAATAACGAATTCCCACTTAATAAATTGATAGAAGATTATGGACGGATGAACCGTTAGGAAATGATGAACAGATGAACTGTCGAGTGAATGTAATAAATGAACGAAAGAACCGTCAAGTATTAATGAACAGACGAACCGTCTGATGAATGTGAGAAATGAATGGATGAACCGTTAAGCATTAATGAATATGTGAAACGTCGGATGAATGAGGAACTTCTGCCTATAAATATAGCAGAAATCTGGCGAGAACGAATACTTCCACTCCTCAACATAAAAATGTCATCTGGAAAAGCATCCAAGAAGACTGAGATAGCCTCAAAGATTCAGAAAGGCACTGAAGAACGCCCTGCTGGTCCAGTCAAAACGAAGAAGACGGAAGCAGGCGAAGGTTCGTCTGCACCCAAGCCACCAAGGGACATTCTGGATTTTCTGCTCGAACCAGGAAGGACTGAAGAAGAGGAAGCCATGAGGATGACCGCTTGCAAATTCCTCGTGGGTTCTAGCAAGGAGGTTCTCGGCTCTTTTGCTGATCACGTCTTCGAGAAGGACGGTAGTGGCCCACGTCCAAAAGTAGAGAAGGATGATAGTGATCTTCCTTAATATCATGTATCATCATTCATGAAAATAAAATAAAAATTTTATTTTTAAACATGAATTTGTCTGATGATTACAAGTATTTATATTTATACATAGTACTTTTTAAGGAATTTGCCATTAATAGGCATCAAAACTTTTCGACCATCCAATTCTGAGAGTTGATAAGCTCCATTTGAAAAAACTTTGCTCACAATATAGGGACCTTCCCACTTTGCGTCAAATTTGTCCCTACTCATATGAGTCATAGTCATAGGACGTCTGACTGTTAGAACAAGTTCTCCTTTTTGATATGATCGAACTCTGACTTTTTATTAAAAGCTCTTAAATTCTAGCTGGATAGAATTCAATATTCTGTTGAGCAGATAATCGCTTTTCATCCAGAGCTTCTAATTCCTGAAGTCGAAGACGATCGTTATTTTCAGCAGTGAGTTCATTAGCAATTGCTATCCTTAAAGAAGGAATTTGAATCTCTAATGGAAGAATAGCTTCGCAACCATACACCAGAGAGAAAGGTGTACATTTGGTAGCATTACGAACTGTAGTGCGATAAGCCCACAAACATTCCCCGAGCTTGTCACTCCAATTACGTTTGTTAGTGGAGACAAACTTCTTTAGAAGTTTGATGATAGTCTTGTTGAAAGCTTCTGCTAATCTGTTAGCTGCTGGATTATATGCGGTAGAAGCCACATTGTTGATCCGGTGATCGTCACAGAATCGAGTAAACTTCTGACTGACGAACTGTGGTCCGTTATCATGAATAATGCGTCGAGGAACACCAAATCTATAGATGACGTGGTACTTAATAAAGCTGATGACATTAGACGTCTTAACTTCAGATAAAGGAATGGCTTCAGCCCATTTGGAGAAGTAATCGGTTATTGCAAGAATGAACCGATGACCTTTAGATGACGGTGGATTGATCGGGCCGACAATGTCCATGCCCTAAGCTTCGAAGGGCCATGATGCTGCCATCGGATGTAGAAATTCCGAGGGTTGATGAATAAAATCCGCATGGATTTGACAAGCTTTACACTTCTTTGCATATTCGATGGCATCAGATACCATGGTGGGCCAATAATAACCTATACGTCGAATACGGTCTTGAAGTTTTGGTCCTGGCTGATGTGCTCCACAAATTCTATCATGTGCTTCGCGAATGATTTGTTGAGCCTCGTCACCGGCAACACATCGAAGGAGTAAACCATCATAAGCTCGACGATATAAGGTCTTTGTTGTATGATTGTAGTAGAATCTGAGTGATCGTCGTCTGATAGATGCTGCCTCACTCGGATCATCCGGAAGAATATCATATAATACGAGATCTAAGAAAGGAAGTCTCCAATCTTTATTCGTACTCTGATTCTTAGTCGAGTTACTGAAGATGAATTCCATGCTGGAATCGGATGAAGATGACATCGATTTACGACTGAATCCAAATCCTCTTGTTGTGTTGACGTCATGAGATGTTGATTCTTCAATGTCAACTGGAAGTCCTAGAGTCAAGTTATTTTCAAGATGAAATAATTCTCGATTACGAACAACAATCATTTGTTGCCGTCTGATTGGAATAGCCAGCACTGCTGCAAGATTAGCAAGGGCATCAGCTTCTGTGTTACATGCTCGCCTAACATGTTCAATGAAGAATTCTTCAAACGAAGAAGCCATAGATATAGCTGTTTTATGATAAGGAACCAGATCTTGATGGCGAACTTCATAAGTGTAATGCCCTGAATCCGTTGCGGAGTACGGTGCGGGCTAGCGGCCGAATGGCCGAGTCGGATGAGAATTGGGGAAACTTTACCAGGATCGCGGGATAATAAATTGAGATCCTTTCCTCGTTATGGATTGGACTCTTTTGAAATGATGCCCAAGATGCAGTGGCGCGCGTCTTGGGGGAAGAGTTCTATATAAGAGTCGCTTCCCCCGAGACCGTTGCCCTGCTGGTTTTCGATGTCGCTTTTGCTGTTGGCTTTTGTGTGCGTTTTCGTGATTGTTTTCGATGAATGTTTTCATGGATTTACTTTCACCGTCTACGCATTTCATATCGAATAACTGAGAGAAAGAGAAGAAGTATGCTGACCAGACGTTGGTGCCAATGCAGGTGCTAACGCGGTGAACCTCGGGTGACGTTGCGTAGAAGACCTCTTTCTCTCGGCAATTCACCAACAAGTGAGTGGCTTTGATCCTTCGACGATCCTTGATCTTCGCGCATAACAATGGTAGACTTGTTATTGCGTTCGGTGCTTAATAAAAGATGCCTAGTAATAATACGGGAAAGATAATGAAAGATAAATTATCACATGGCTAGGCTTATGTTGCAAATCGAATGATGCTCGTATGCTATATGAATTGTTTAACAGGTGATACTAAGACCCAAGTATTGGGCGGTAAGTATATCGAACTTCAGTTCGAAAGAATGGGTTAAACATGAATAGTCCCTTGGTTGGATGAACGAATATACGAGCCTATGGCTCAAGACAAGTTGGTAAGATGGAAAGATGGGAAAATGGCAAGATGAAATGAGAACTACGAATATGTGTGGAAGATGCTATTATCATGCATGTCGTGTCTCTTATTAGTTAAGTTGCATTGCATGCATGGTCATGGACAACTTGTATACAAGGTAGTTCCCAGAACGGTAATCCGTGGCCACGGACCCGGTTCGTCCTAGGGGGAACAAAGAATTATGCCGACGTACTGGCATCGGTAAACGGGACTTGCAGTGGGGCTAGCTACCCGCACTGAAAGGGCGCCGTTGTACCAAGTAAGACGGTCCAGGATGGCGTGTCGCCAGTGACCTTCATATAGACAGGTGGCATAGCTAACATTGTCTTATGCAGGCAGAGTAAGTGGTATTCATAAATATGTACAGGGATGGCTATCGACCGTGGGTAAGATTCACCAAATTGGTGATCAATATGAACTGCTTATGTTAGAACAACATGAATTGCTTATGTTTCTAACATCACTGTATGCTTCTTATATTTCTCATCAAATATATGAATTGTTAATGGACCCTAAGGCAAGATAGAAAGAATACAAATCAATAGTGAACATTCATATAATTTTACTACTGTTGATTTATGGTGAGATTGGTTACGGCCGCTCACCAGTACATATGTGGCAATGTACTGACCCTCGTCTCCACAGGTGCCGGGAACCTAGTGGATAATCATAGACGCTGAAGGCTTGCTGTCCGACTCTTTAGAAGCTTCGTACATCTTGAAGTTTCCACTTGAAGAAGAAGGCATTTTGCTGAAGGTGGTTATTGCTGCATTATTAATAAAGGGATATGATGTATGGAACAAGTTGTATCTCATTTCAATATTTCTGCAATATTGTAGCCAAGTTTGGCCTTTCATCTCGGCTGTTTGAGAGCCTTATGTTTATGCAATATAATTTCAAAGATATCAATAAAGAACTTATTTCAGATCATATCTGTGTCGCCAAAACTTCTTTATCATCCGCTGCGAATCTCTATTCAAATGTCTCTTTTATAAAAGGAACACGAGCACGCCTTGTACAAGTGCAATTCCAGACTTGTACGGCATCACGCCTTAGCGAGGACGAACGATTCGGCGTGAATCTAAGCGGAGGCGAACGATTCCCGAATCGGGGCGTGACAGTTTGGTATCAGAGCACGGCTTTACATCCTTGGGAATTTCTTGGTTTTAAAGATTTCGAAAATGACACAAGCTTTATTGCTTCTCGAACAACTTTGGTTTCAAATGTCCCGAAATGAGATGTTCCATACAATAAGTCCATAAATATATTATGAGACTAACAAGCTCCTCTGTTTTGCAGAGATGACAAAGGCGGGTACGACAAACAATGCGAGTAGCTCAAGGGTGGTAGCCTCAACCGACCCTATGGAGAGGATGCTGGCTATGATGGAGAGCCAGCAGAGGCAGAACGCGAAGCAATTCGAGGCCCAACAGAAGCAGCTAGATACGCTGCAACAGTTGGTCCGAACAGTGGTGAACAATGGGGCTCAAGGCACTCCAGTCTCCCGAGAGAGCGAACTAGTGGAGGCAGAGGAACCCCCGGCGGCTAAGAAGACCACTGCTGTGGCCGACATAACAAAGTTTAAGAAAATCTGCAGCAAAGAATTCAAATGGACAGAGGAAGCCACAATTGCTATGGATTGGCTAGTTGAAGTGCACTACCAAAATAAGTGGTTTTAGCGACGCCCACAAACGTCGCTAAAACAATAAAATCCGTCGCTAATATGAAGCACCGACGCAATTACCGACGTCTAAGTTTTGTCGCCGTTTCCTTAGTCGCTGATTACAAAAACGTCGCTGAACGTCGCAATTACCGACATCCAGCGACGTAACTGTACGTCGGTGAGTTCTCGACGTCTACCGTCGTGTCGTCGGTATATTAGCGACGTACATGTAGTCGCTACACGTCGGTAAAGTCCTGGAATAATTCCCGACGTCTACCGTCGTCTCGTCGGTAATATAGCGACGTATATGTAGTCGCTACACGTCGGTAAAGTCCATACATTTTTTTGCAGCTAGTCGTCGGTAAACGTCGGAAAAGCGTCGGAGACCTGTAATTTTTTTGCAGTTAGTCGTCGGTAAGTGTCGGAAAAACGTCGGAAAAAATGTATTTTTTGCAGCTTTTCGTCGGTAAACGTCGGAAAATGACGTCGATAAACGTCAGTAAGCGTCGCTAAACGTCGCTAAAATTTAAAAAAAATAAAACACAGATTCTATATTACCACTCACAATTCAAGATGCTACACATATAGGTACACATTCAAATCCCCACTCACAATTCCAAATCACAGCGCATTCAAACCCCCACTCACAATTCAAGATGCTACACATATAGCTTTAATCTAATTTAATTAACATCCAATCCAAACACAATTAACATTTATCGACGAAGAAATTAACATCCAATCCAAACATCCAATCCAAACAAGTCACAAGTCAAATCGATACAAACACAAATAACATCCAAATCCAAACATCCAATCATAAGTCACAAACATATAATGATACAAACACAAACAAAAGTCCTAACTAGGACTACTAGTGATCTGGTGCAGGAGGGGCACCGCCGCGACGAAGGGATAACAACTCCTCATACTCCGCAAGTGAAATCGATACAGATGGAGCGCCAGGCTGTGACGTCGGTGGAGTCGGTGTCGAAGAAGAAGGCGGTGGAGGCGGCGGAGTCGACGACGATGAAGGCGCACCCATACCAGCATGCTCCAACGCTGTAAGTCGCTGGTTGTATGAATCCATAATAGATAACATTCTACCAGTGCTCTGGACCATCGAATCCTGCGCCAATCTCACCTTCTCGGCCATGGTCACCTGTCCTATCTGCAACTCCGTCACTGTGCGCTCTAACCCTCCAACGGTGCGCTCTGTCCTCTCAGTCGTCTCCACGAGCCCCATAATGGCGCGGTCGAGCGCATCCAATCGTGCTATCAGCGCAGGATCGTCCGTAGGGTGCTGAGACTGCTGCTCGATCCGTCGTAGCAGGTCGTCACGGATAGACTCCATCATCTGGTGGACTCGGGCAGACTCCTGCGACGGCTGTGGACCATGCACACTAGCAGGAGATGTCCTAGAGGACTGGGTCGCAACTAGGGCGCCATAGGATCCCGTACCGTAGTACGTACCCCTATGGAGGCCACCAGCGGCGGTCATCCACAGCTCGTCCTCCGACAGAGCTTGAGTGGGCTGCGAGGAAGTACCGGCCACTCCTGCATCAGGTGCACTAGCAGTCGTCCGTTCCCGCAGCCTCTTATACTCGGCCTAGAAAGTATGGATAGTACTCTATAATTTCTAATTTCCAATTTCTAATTAATGCTTATTTTTACTAACTTCATGAATATTTATTTGCATCATATTTACTAAGTTATATTAAAATTGACACAAAGTATTAAATTAAGATAACGTATTGTAATACTTACATAGGTCTGCTCGGCCCTCTCGTCAATAAGGACTCCACCCTTCCGATGGGTGGCCAGGAAGACGGTCACCATGTCGGCGTTACCGACCTTCCTTACCTGTAATTAAATATATTATCTTAGTAATAATTTATCGGATTTGTATTAAAATAATATTTCTAAAAGAGAAAGACATACCAGAAGACGGAAATGTTCCGTCATCAGAATCGACCCACCGCACCACTTCGAGGCATGTTGCCTAGCCGCCTTAGCCTTCTCTGACTTCTCCTTGTACCTTGGCTCGTTGAATCGAGCCTTCATCGCATTCCACTGATCAGGGGTGATCCAACCTTTGATCGGCTTTTCGGCATGATCACGTTCCTTCTGATCATTAATAGAGTCGCGGATCAGCTTAGCAGTGACGGAAGGAAACATCCCCACGATCAGCTCGGCCCGGTGCGGTGGATAGTAAAACATATCCTAGAACAGTACGAAACCAAATATTTATCAGTTATATATAATATGCATAAATTAAATGATTCATGTTAAAAACAAATCTATTTTAACCTTGAAGCGCGTAAACCAGTAGTTTTTCCTTTCATCTGGAGCATCAGAGTAGTTAATCCAGGGACCACCATAATTATGCCTCAGCATATCGCCTAGGCGTCTCTGTACCCCTGGAGGACGATATCTATACAGACATATTATATTCATGAAAAAAGTTAATTTATGATAAAAACAGAAAAAAAAATCATAAACCAAAATACCTACTTTGTACCGTCGGCCCAGATCTCCGTCCTCTCCTCCTCCGGAGGTGCGCACGCATCATCTTCATGATGCTGATCGGCCGTCGGCGCATCCTCCTCGGCCGTCGGCGTAGCCTCCGCCATCTGCTCATCCGTCTCCATCGTCGTATCAGCATCAGGAACGCTAGACGGGCGAGCACTCTCAACAGGCCTGGAACTACTCGTCCCAGGAGATATGCCACGTGATGTCGTCCCAGCAGGCCCAGCTACTGTCCGATATGGAGGAGTAATCGGCGACGAGGATCCAGAGCCGGTACCAGTAGGAGGTACCGAAGGAAAACTCCATCCTCTAGCAGTACCTGTAGGAAGTACTGGAGGATCATGTCCTCGTCGTGTCCCTCGTAACGCTCCGCGACGACCTGCCATACCTGATAACAGTATATGATAGTACAAGAAATTAAATAATAGAGACTAGAAATATGAAAGTACAACAAATAATAGAGACTAGAAATATGAAAGTACAACAAATAATAGAGACTAAAAATATGACAGTACAACAAAGATAATAACCAAGGTAACATATGATGATACATTCTACAATAAACATCTAAGTCCAGATAATAAACATCTAAGTCTAGAAGAAACATCTAAGTTCAGATAAGTATATCTCTCTCAATCATCTTCAGAATAATCATCTTGTTCGTCTTCCTCGACCTCATCTTCCTCTTTCTCCTCATCTTCACTTTCGTCTTCACCTTCGTCGGCTTCGTCTTCCTCTTCGGATAATTCTACATCTTCTACATTATGTGTCGTGTAATGCGTAACTTCCGTGGAGTCCACATCGACAATATTGGTTACAGGAGGTAGCTCGTCCTCCTGGTAAGCTTTTTCATCAACATCAAAAGTATCTCTAGCTTTAGTCTTGCATACTGCCCACCAGTCAGACTTCGTTGCTCCCCGTCTCGGATAAGCTGTGAAGTACACGAGCTGAGCCTGAGTTGCTAGGACAAACGGTTCGTAGCCTTGATATCTACGCTTGTAGTTTATATCCACAAGACCATGCTTGTCAATTTTCCAGCCTTGATTTTCAATCGGATCGAACCATTCACACTTGAACAACATGATCTTTGCAGGTTCTCTGCCATAATTATATGACAACTCCACAATCTCTCGCAAGATGCCAAAGAAATCATTTCCTGGATCGACGTCTTTGTAGTTCGAAGACTTGATACACAAACAACTGTTCTTCGTGGAATCAAGATCCAGGAAGCTGTCTCTGATCGGAGCATTTGTCGACTTGAACCGAAAGCCATTGACACAATAACTTGGCCATGTTTTAACAAAAGTAATTGGTCCCTTGGCAAGAGTTCTAATTAATTCAATCTCGGGTGAAATTAGACGATCGACCTGAATATAAAAGAAGAGATAATAAGTTATTTATTGCGCAGTTGCATTAGAAGAGGCCAGTAAATATTACCGAGCTGCTTACATATTCGCTCAACCAAGAAGGAAAATGACGTCTCATTTATTGTTCTAATGCTTCGTCTGTTAGGTAGGGTCTAACCAGCCTCAACTCATCATTATATTTGCTGGAAAACAACGAAGCATTAGAACGATTAGTACAATAATATTAGCTTATACTATTACATTGAGATGACGTAAACTCATCATTCCTTACTTACCCCTCTAGCTTCTCCACTTCATCCTCGTCGCAATTGAGTAATACATACAACTGAGCAGCCCTTAGCTCTTCGTCATTCAAATATCTCTTCTTCATTTTCCCCGAAGGCTTTCCGGACGCATTGAATACTTTCAGTATTCCATCATTAAATTCTTGATATCCGTTGTCGTTTCTCGGAGCCCTCGTTCTATTCGTAGCAACATGAGGTTTGAAATAGGAGGAGCAAAAATTTGTAATCTCCTCGAGAATATAGGCTTCACAAATAGAACCCTCGACACGAGCCTTATTTTTTACCTTTCTTTTTAGGTGATTCAAATGTCGCTCGAACAGGTACATCCATCGATATTCGACGGGTCCACCAACACGTGTCTCGTAGGAAAGATGAATCGGCAAATGCTCCATAGAGTCGAAGAATCCAGGAGGAAACACCCTCTCTAGCTTGCACAGTGTTACCGCAATGTCCTTCTCTTGCTTTTCTAGACGATCAACGAGCAATTTCTTAGAACAAAGGTCCCTGAAGAATATGCTAAGCTCCGTCAATGGATCCCAAACTGCCTGCGGTAAGAATTCCCGAAATACAATCGGAATTAACCGCTCCATGAATACGTGACAATCATGGCTCTTCATACCTGTCAGTTTGTTCTCCTTGAGGTCGACGCATCTTCTCAAGTTTGAAACATACCCATCTGGAAATTTCAGACCTTGAATCCACCTACAAAGCCTCACTTTATCCTCCTTCTCCAGTGAGAAAATTGCCTTAGGCTGCTTCAACTTCCCATTCCCGTCCTCTATCAAATGCAATACAGGACGTCTACATATTTCTTTCAAGTCCAATCTAGCCTTAGGATTGTCTTTCGTCTTCCCCTTTACGTCCATTACAGTATTAATTATGTTGTCAAACACATTCTTCTCGATATGCATGACATCAAGGTTATGTCTAATCAGATTGGTGCTCCAGTATGGCAGATCCCAGAATATACTCCTCTTCGTCCAGTTATGAGTGCGACCAAATCCGTCACACTTGTAGCCCGTAGCAGGCTGCTCAATAGCACTTGGTAAATCTCTAACATCCTCCCATATCGTGGCTCCGCACCACCTTGTCGGTGGATCACCCTTCTCCACAACGCCAGCACGAAAAGCATTCCTGTTCCTCCGGTACGAATGATCCTTCGGCAGGAATTGTCGATGACAATCGAAGAAGCACGGTTTGCCTCCGTGTTTTAAACGGAAAGCCTTAGTGTCGTCCATGCAACACGGACATGAAAGACGACCATGCGTGCTCTATCCAGATAACATTCCATAGGCCGGAAAGTCGTTGATGGTCCATATAAGTGATGCCCGCATCTGGAAATTTTGTTTTCTAGATACATCGTACGTGTTGGAACCTACTTCCCACAGCTGATTCAACTCATCAATCAATGGCTGTAAATAAACATCGATGTTCCTTTTCGGATTGTTCGGACCTGAGATAATAACGGTGAGGAACATATATGGAGTCTTCATGCACATCCAAGGCGGTAGATTGTACGGGGTGACGATCACAGGCCAACACGAATACTGGGATCCCGAAAGTCCGAATGGGGTAAAACCGTCAGAGCAGAGACCCAATCTAATATTACGCAGATCAGAAGCAAAATCTGGATACTCTCGATCAAAGTGCTTCCATGCTTCTCCATCAGATGGGTGATCCAACACTCCTTCGGTATGTTTCCGCTCATGCCAACTCATGTTTTCCGCAGTTTCCTTCACCATAAACAACCGCTGCAAACGCGGCATCAACGGCAAGTAGTGCATCGAAGAGGTAGGCTTCCTGGCACCGACAGACTTTCCTCGACCACAGGCCTTGTAGCGATCGACACCACAAAATCTGCAGGCGTCTTCATCCTTGTCGTCTTTATAGTACAACATGCACCCGTTACGACAGACATCGATTTTTTTATATCCCATCCAGAGCGATCTAACCATCCTCTTAGACCGGTAGAAGTCTTTAGGCAACTTCGCACCCTCAGGCAATATTTCTATAAGCAACTCCATAATACGATTGTAGCAATCTTGCGACATGTTAAAATCGGACTTGATGCTCAACAATCTTGTAACCACCTCCAACGGTGAATGATCCTCACAACCAGGATATAATGGAGTCCTTGCATTCTCCAGCAACTCCATGAACTGTGCAGCATCGGGGTTCGGTGCCTCCTCAGGTGCATCATGATCATCCGGATCGAAACTAGGCCCGGTCGCGTCAAAAACCATGTTCACCAACCCATCGTCGTAAGGAGCGTTGTTGTGGACATCCACATAAGGCTCGTACTCCGATGCTAAAGACACAAGTTCTCCGTGCTCGCTCCACTGATAGTAATTCGGCGTGAAACCCTTCGAGTACAAATGATACGTGACATCCACTTCTGGATGATATTTCAAGTTGCGACATCTCACACACGGACACTTAATTTTGGTACCGTCCATGTACTGAGGGAACGCCTTGGCAAACTGCAGGAACTGGTGTACACCCTCTATGAATTCATCCCGCACACCGCACATGTCATCAGGATGACGGTTGTACATCCAAGTACGATTCCGCAGATAGTAATTCAGCTCCATAATTCTGTAAGATAGATACATCAAGGTAGTGAATGATATGCAAGTGTCAAAGCTTTGAAATAGTACGTAGGTCAACCGAGGGATAGAGTTAATTGGAGGAAGTTACTGGGGAAAGTATAGACCGACATAAACTGACGTACGAAAATGAGGGTCTCAAAGCTGGAACAAGTCAAGTTGTGCTTTGGAAAAAGAACTCTTGCAAGCTCTTCGTTCACAAAGCAAGCTATAAATAGAGAATACAGAACAGAACCCTTGCTTTGTGCACAAAGAGCTTAACAAGAATAGAACATATCCAAAACACAACTTTACTTGTTACAACTTTGATCCCCAAATTCTCGTTTGTCAGTTTATGCGGTCTACACTTTCCGCAGTATATGTACACATGACTAACTTTTGTTTCGCGTGTTTGTGCGTACAGTGGTCAGAGATTATCGCGCATTGCATCCCCAAATTCTCTGAAGAAGCTTGTTGGGACGACCTTGGCTCTCTTGGAGGAGGATGCCATCAAGGAATCGAGTAATTACTAGGGGTTCTTAGTTTGTTTGAGAAGAAGAGATATATATAATGATTGGTTAGGATAGCTAGCTTTGTAACTCCTAATGTGATTTGGTTAGATCTCGTCGTTGCGCATCAGAGGCAACATGAGAATATAAACTTCCCCCAATCGATATATGATAACCTAGTACGTTTTCAATATTTTATCCATAATTTAGAGTTGACAATAAGCGATGGTTAAACACCATCCACCCGTAAGTAAAGTTTCTCTTCCGAAAAACTTCCGAAAAACTTCCAAAATTGAAATATAAATCAAAACAAACTTCGACCACTCGATAGAATATATAACTAATATTCAGAGGTCAAAACAACTTAAGTATAGATCTTCTTGTCGTGTCGGAAGCATCACAGGTACAATTAAAACTAAAATAGAACCGGCACCGACATATAGAAAACGACCAATACATTTTCAACCAATACTAAAAGAGAAACCCTATTAGGCTATTACCATTTTCCCCCCAAAAGGCACTTTCGTTTTGTTACTACTTTAGACACAAACCCTACCTTCACCTTAGGTACTTAACCTCCATTAGTGTGCACACGATGCTCATGATTGTATGGTACACAAACCAAAAATCCTATAACATATCAACTTTTGACTAAAAACTGAAATAAATTTCAGTAGAGGTTAATTTCATGCTTTTGTCATTGTCATATTTTCAAATTATTCCAAATTCCAACCATGATCTAGTACTCCATTAGCAGTTTAATTTCATGTATACTATCATAACAGCCCAAAAAAAAAGAAAAAAAGTAATAAAAATGGCGTTAGGGTTAGGGTTTACCAATTTGACGAGGGGGAGGAGGGAGTCGACGGTCACCGGAGGACGGGGTCCGTGCTCGCGACGGTCACGAAGGTCGGGGAGAGGAGAGGGGGTCGGTGCTCGCGGCGATCACCGACGGTCGGCCGGGGAGCTGATGGGGGGGAGGGGGAGGGTTGGGGAGAGGAGAGGGGTCGCCGAGGTCGGTGGGGGTTGCCGAGGGCGCGGTCGGACGGGGGTCGAGGGGGTGGGGGAAGCCGGCTCGGGGTCGGGGGAGGAAGGAAAATATTGGGGGGAAAGAATGGGGGGAATGAAAACTCGAACCTGACCTATATTCACACTTTAGCGACGTCATATAAAACGTCGGTAAACGTCGCTTGTATAAGTGTTATTAGCGATGAAGTAACAAATACGTCGGTAAACGTCGCTATATTAGCGACGGTTACCGACTTATACGCGACGTGAGCTTTTTAAAACGCTAACGTAGTATAAATACGTCGCAGAACGTCGCTGTATGTCGCTACTACCGACGTCTTGCGACGTTGTATAAAAACGTCGCTAAATCTTTTTTTCCCTGCGACGTTTTATTAGAACGTCGCAAATTACGTCGGTAATATGACTTATTTTGGTAGTGGTGGAAGACCACCTGGAAGCTTTGGGTATTGTTGGATCTAAGAGGGTCTCGTGTGTGAAACTACTGCTGGTTTCCAACGCACACTACTGGTGGCAAAGTCAGAAAAGAATTCTCGCGGGAGTGAATGGAACAACGAAAATTACTTGGCTGATGTTCCGCGAGGCATTTCTGGCTCAGTACTTCTCTTCGACTGAGCAGCGAGCTAAGGAATTGGAGTTCCAGAAGCTCGAACAGGGGAACATGATGGTGAAGGAGTATGAGACAGAGTTTTCTAGACTGTCTCAGTATGCGATCACGAAGTTTACTGACGATGCATCTAAGGCTCGTCGGTTTGAGCAGGGCTTGAGGCCTGCTCTGAAGGCTCAAGTCGTGGTTCAGAAATATAAGACTTTTCAGGAGTCTTATGAGCACGCGAAGGAATTGGACCCACACTATCCTGCGACGGTGCCAGTGCAAGCGTCGGTGCAGAATCTACATAACAAGAGACCGAACAACGGTGGCAGATATGAGGCGCCAAAGCGTCAGAATTACGGTGGCTACCATCGACCCAATCCGGTTGGGCCGTACTACAACAAGTGCCACAACAAAGGGCACTTTGCAAATGACTGTAAGGTCTTGGAGGGAGGATGCTATAGGTGTGGTCAATTTGGCCATATGTCTCGCAATTGACCAGGAAGGGGCAACCAGAACCCTCCAAGGCAGCAGCATCACCAACAATATCAACAGAATCGTGGACAGGCACCACGACCTCCTCAGCCACAACAGAATCAGAGGCCCGGTGCCCAGGGCCGAGTCTTTGCATTGACTCAGGAGGAAGCATCATTTGCATCAGATACTGTCGTGACAGGTATATTGTTATTTAATGGCATTCCTACACGTACTTTATTTGATTCTGGTGCTTCACATAGTTTTATATCTAAAGACTATGTTATGGAACATGAAATAAAAATGACAATGTTGGATATGTACCTTAGTGTTAGTACTCCATCAGGAGTGGAGATGCCTACTAACATGATGTGTAGGGATGGTTACATATGTATCGGGAAGAGAAAGCTACCATTAGATGTAGTCGAGCTTGATATGAAAGATTTTGATATCATTCTGGGAATGGATTGGTTAAGTGCATGTTGTGCGACGATCGACTGTACGAAGAAGCGAGTTATGTTTCGCCTACCTGGAGGAACAGAATTCTCTTACTCGGCCAGTTCATCGGCGAAGGCTTCGATGGTGATTTCAGCTACTACGGCCCGGCGATTGCTTCATTCTGGCTGCGAAGGGTACCTTGCTTCTGTTCGAGACACACGCAAGAATGGTGCAGACTCAGCTAACACTGAAGTCGTGGCAGAATTTCCTGATGTGTTTCCTGACGAGATACCCGAAATGCCTCCGGACCGAGAGATTGAATTCACTATCGATACATTTCCAGATACTCGTCCGATCTCAAGGGCACCATACAGGATGGCGCCTGCTGAATTGAAGGAACTCAAAGTGCAACTACAAGAATTATTAGACAAGGGATACATCAGACCCAGTGTTTCACCATGGGGTGCTCCGGTGCTATTTGTGAAGAAGAAAGATGGATCGATGCGGCTCTGCATCGACTACCGTGAGCTAAACAAAGTTACAATTCGGAACCAGTACCCGTTGCCTCGAATAGACGACCTCTTCGATCAGTTGCAAGGGGCGTCTGTATTTTCAAAGATTGATCTTCGCTCAGGCTACCATCAGTTAAAGATCAAACCAGATGACATTTCTAAGTCCGCATTCCGAACCAGATACGGACACTATGAATTCTTGGTCAGGCCCTTCGGACTGACCAACGCCCCTGCCGCTTTCATGGATATGATGAACAGAGTCTTCCGGCCCTTTTTGGATAAATTTGCGGTCGTGTTCATCGACGACATCCTGATCTACTCGAAGAACAGAGAAGACCATACAGAACATTTGAGGACGGTGTTACAGACTCTACGGGACAATCAGCTCTATGCCAAGCTGAGCAAATGTGAATTTTGGATGAGTAGCGTGTCGTTCCTAGGGCACGTTATCTCGGCGGAAGGTGTGTCCGTTGACCCAAAGAAAATTGAAGTCGTAGTGGATTGGAAGCAACCCACGTCAGCAAGCGAGATCCGAAGTTTCCTCGGCTTGGCAGGCTACTACAGGAAGTTTGTCAAAGATTTTTCAAAAGTGGCAGCGCCTTTAACTCGGCTAACCCAGAAGGGAGTGGCATTCGATTGGACTGATGAGTGCGAGGCTTGCTTTCAAAATTTGAAGCAACGTCTCGTATCAGCTCCAATCCTTACACTTCCAGACGGCGTCGAGGGATTTCAGATATACAGCGATGCGTCCGGACTGGGTTTGGGATGTGTGTTGACTCAGAGAGGGAAAGTGATATCTTATGCCTCGAGACAGCTTAAGCCGCACGAGAAAAATTATCCAACACATGATTTGGAATTGGCAGCGATAGTGTTTGTACTGAAATTGTGGAGGCACTACTTGTATGGAGTGGCTTGCGAGATCTTCACCGACCATAAAAGCCTGAAGTATATCTTTACTCAAAAAGATTTAAATTTGCGGCAAAGACGTTGGTTGGAGCTTATAAAAGATTACGACTTGACGATCGCGTACACCCCAGGAAAAGGCAATGTGGTGGCGGACGCGTTGAGTCAAAACTTTGTGGGATCACTAAGTGTTGACAAACGAATACTGGAGGAATTAGAAAGTATGGGAATTGAGCTCCAGATTCGTGGCCGAAATGCACAATTGGCTCAACTTCAACTTGAGCCGAGTTTGTTAGAAAAGATAAAGTCGGCACAGAGGACAAATGAGTTCTTGGTTAAGATTGGCAGAATAGTGGAAAAAGGTGAAGCCAGCGACTTCACCAGGCACGAGGATGGATCATTGCGACTCAAAGGGAGGCTATGTGTCCCGAAGGATGAAGAACTCCGAAAAGAAATCTTGACGGAGGACCACTATGCCAAGTATTCCTTGCATCCGGAAAGTACAAAAATGTATAAAGATTTGCGCACGACCTTCTGGTGGCACGGCATAAAACGAGATGTGGCCCTCTTTGTCTCGCGATGCTTAGCGTGTCAACGAGTCAAGGTGGAACACCAGAGGCCCGGTGGGGAGATGCAGAACCTCGCGATCCCAGAATGGAAATGGGATCATATAACCATGGATTTTATAGTTGGCTTGCCGAAGACGCAGCGGAGGAATGATGCAATTTGGGTCATCGTTGATCGATTAACTAAATCTGTACATTTTCTCGCAAGGAAAACCACATGGAGCGTCGACCGGTTGGCTCAGCTATACGTAGATGAAATCGTCCGACTGCATGGAGTGCCGGCATCAATAGTGTCAGATCGGGATGGGCAATTTGTATCGCGTTTCTAGGTCAGTTTGCATGCTGCCATGGGAACACAATTGAAATTTAGTTCTGCATACCATCCTCAAACCGATGGCCAGACCGAGAGGGTGAATCAGATACTTGAAGACATGCTACGGCTTTGTGCTATTGATCTGAAAACTAGTTGGGATACTCACTTGCCGCTAGCAAAATTTGCCTACAACAACAGTTACCAGTCAAGTATAGAAATGGCCCCGTATGAAGCACTGTACGGGCGAAGGTGTCGGTCTCCGATTTGTTGGGATGAAGTCGGTGAACGACAGGTACTTGGTCCGAAGATGGTGGAACAGGCCGTCGAGAAGGTCCGCATGATTCGGAAGAAGTTACGTGTGGCACAAAGTCGACAGAAGAGTTATGCGGATACTCATCGACGACCATTGGAATTTATGGTGGGCGATCACATATTTCTGAAGGTGTCACCGATGCGCGGAGTTATGCGATTCGGTGCGAAGGGGAAGCTAAGTCCGAGATTTGTTGGCCCGTTTGAAATTCTTAAGCGAGTCGGCCCTGTCGCCTATCTGATCGCGTTGCCACTGGCATTGGATGGAGTGCACAATATCTTCCATGTTTCCCAACTACGGAAGTATGTACACGATCCAAGCCATGTGGTAGACTTCGGTCCGCTAGGGCTAAGAGCTGACTTGTCTTATGTGGAGGAACCCGTGCAGATCTTGGATAGGAAAGATAAAATCTTGCGGAACCGAGTTGTTTCTTTGGTTCGAGTGCTTTGGCGAAATCATTCTGTCGAAGAGTCGACATGGGAACTTGAGGCAGAGGTGAAGGAAAAGTTTCCTTCGTTGTTTGACCTAGGTGGGTTTGTGTTTAAGTTTCAAGGACGAAACTTTTTCTTAGTGTATTAATATGTAATGCCCTGAATCCGTTGCGGAGCACGGTGCGGGCTAGCGGCCGAATGGCCGAGTCGAATGAGAATTGGGGAAACTTTACCAGGATCGCGGGATAATAAATTGAGATCCTTTCCTCGTTATGGATTGGACTCTTTTGAAATGATGCCCAAGATGCAGTGGCGCGCGTCTTGGGGAAAAAGTTCTATATAAGAGTCGCTTGCCCCGAGACCGTTGCCCTGCTGGTTTTCGATGTCGCTTTTGCTGTTGGCTTTTGTGTGCGTTTTCGTGATTGTTTTCGATGAATATTTTCATGGATTTACTTTCACCGTCTACGCATTTCATATCGAATAACTGAGAGAAAGAGAAGAAGTATGCTGACCAGACGTTGGTGCCAATGCAGGTGCTAACGCGGTGAACCTCAGGTGACGTTGCGTAGAAGACCTCTTTCTCTCGGCAATTCACCAACAAGTGAGTGGCTTTGATCCTTCGACGATCCTTGATCTTCGCGCATAACAATGGTAGACTTGTTATTGCGTTCGGTGCTTAATAAAAGATGCCTAGTAATAATACGGGAAAGATAATGAAAGATAAATTATCACATGGCTAGGCTTATGTTGCAAATCGAATGATGCTCGTATGCTATATGAATTGTTTAACAGGTGATGCAAAGACCCAAGTATTGGGCGGTAAGTATATCGGACTTCGGTTCGAAAGAATGGGTTAAACATGAATAGTCCCTTGGTTGGATGAACGAATATACGAGCCTATGGCTCAAGACAAGTTGGTAAGATGGAAAGATGGGAAAATGGCAAGATGAAATGAGAACTACGAATATGTGTGGAAGATGCTATTATCATGCATGTCGTGTCTCTTATTAGTTAAGTTGCATTGCATGCATGGTCATGGACAACTTGTATACAAGGTAGTTCCCAGAACGGTAATCCACGGCCACGGACCTGGTTCGTCCTAGAGGGAACAAGGAATTATGTCGACGTACTGGCATCGGTAAACGGGACTTGCAGTGGGGCTAGCTACCCGTACTGAAAGGGCACCGTTGTACCAAGTAAGACGGTCCAGGATGGCGTGTCGCCAGTGACCTTCATATAGACAGGTGGCATAGCTAACATTGTCTTATGCAGGCAGAGTAAGTGGTATTCATAAATATGTACAGGGATGGCTATCGACCGTGGGTAAGATTCACCAAATTGGTGATCAATATGAACTGCTTATGTTAGAACAACATGAATTGCTTATGTTTCTAACATCACTGTATGCTTCTTATATTTCTCATCAAATATATGAATTGTTAATGGACCCTAAGGCAAGATAGAAAGAATACAAATCAATAGTGAACATTCATGTAATTTTACTACTGTTGATTTATGGTGAGATTGGTTACGGCCGCTCACCAGTACATATGTGGCAATGTACTGACCCTCGTCTCCACAGGTGCCGGGAACCTAGTAGATAATCATAGACGCTGAAGGCTTGCTGTCCGACTCTTTAGAAGCTTCGTACATCTTGAAGTTTCCACTTGAAGAAGAAGGTATTTTGCTGAAGGTGGTTATTGCTGCATTATTAATAAAGGGATATGATGTATGGAACAAGTTGTATCTCATTTCAATATTTCTGCAATATTGTAGCCAAGTTTGGCCTTTCATCTCGGCTGTTTGAGAGCCTTATGTTTATGCAATGTAATTTCAAAGATATCAATAAAGAACTTATTTCAGATCATATCTGTGTTGCCAAAACTTCTTTATCATCCGCTGCGAATCTCTATTCAAATGTCTCTTTTATAAAAGGAACACGAGCACGCCTTGTACAAGTGCAATTCCAAACTTGTACGGCATCACGCCTTAGCGAGGACGAACGATTCGGCGTGAATCTAAGCGGAGGCGAACGATTCCCGAATCGGGGCGTGACAATAAGTACCCCTGATCTGATTGACAAGAGTTTAGAGTCTCCATACGCTTCCAAATGTTGAATATTCAGATGTTTAGCGAGTTGAAGACCAATAAGTAATACGTTGTACTCAGCTACATTGTTTGAACACGGCTGATCGAGAGAATAAGCTCTTTGGATAGCAAGACCTTCTGGCGATACAAGAACAATTCCTACTCCAGCGACAATATCGCCATTAGGACCAATTCTTGATGCTCCATCAAAGAATAGACGCCAAGTAGGATCTTCTTCAGCAATTTGATTTGAATCTAGGACTTCATCTGGGATTTCATCATAGAGTTTTAAATTTTCTGGAATTGAGTGAGCAGCCAGAAAATCAGCTAAAGCTTGTCCTTTGACTGATTTCTGAGGAATATAGTGCATGTCATACTGAGCAAGTAGGATTCCCCAGTTAGCCAATCGAGAATTCAAAATACTGGGTTTCTTCATCATGATCCGTATAGGATTGATCCTGGAGATGACATGAATAGTCTGGCCAATGATATAATGTCGTATCTTTTGGACAGCAAACATCAAGGCTAGACATTCTTTTTCAACCGGTGAATATTGAGGTTCAGCTCCGGTCATAGTGCGGCTGAGATAATAAATGGCTTGTTCATGGCCATTTTGATTCTTTTGAGCGAGTAATGCACCCACTGAATGACTCATTGCTCGAGTATAGAGGAGGAACGGTATTCCTTAGACGGGAGGTACCAATACTGGAGGGCTCATTAGATATTATTTTATATCATCGAATGCTTTCTGACATTCATCATTCCAGACAAAAGAGACACCTTTCTTCATAAGTTTGTTGAATGGTCTACAGCGTCCTGATAAATTAGAGATGAATCTCCTGATATAAGCGATTCTTCCTTGAAATCCTCGTAGCTCTTTTAAGGTGCGTGGAGGACGCATCTCTTGGATGGCTTTGATCTTCTCGGAATCCACGTGTATACCTTTAGAGGTAATGACGAAGCCGAGAAATTTACCACTAGAGACGCCTAAGAAGGACTTAGTAGGGTTCATCTTTAATTGATGCTTACGCATTAGATCAAATATAGTCTTCAAATCTTGGATATGATCCTCCTTTTGTCGACTTTTGACTGCAATATCATCAACATAGCATTCGACTGTTTTCCGCAAATGTTCACGGAATATAGTGCTCATAGCTCGTTGATAAGTTGCTCCTGCATTCTTGAGACCGAATGGCATAACTGTATAACAGTATGTACCAATCGGCGTTCTGAAAGAAGTGTGCTTCTCGTCCTCTGGAAATATTTTGATCTGATTGTACCCAGAATACCCGTCCATGAATGACATTCGTTCAAATCCACAGGTATTATCAACCATGACATCAGTGATTGGTAGAGGGAATTCGTCTTTAGGACATGCCGTATTGAGATCGCGGAAGTCTATGCATACTCTGATCTTGCCAGTCTTTTTAAGAACATGAATAATATTAGCCACCCAATCGGGATGTTGTTCCTCTCTAATAAACCCAGAGGTAATGAGTTTATTGACTTCAGCTTCAATCGCATCCATGATGTCTGGACGAAATCATCGCTGTTGTTATTTGACCGGTTTAGCATTCGACAAGATATTGAGCTTGTGAGTTGCAATTTGAGGATCTAGCCCTGGCATATCTTCATAACTCCAAGCAAAGACATCGATGTAATCACGAATGAGTTTGATCATGTCTTTCTTATCAGTTTCTGAAAGACTTTCACTGATAAATATTGGTTTGGGAGATCCCTCTTCACCAACATCTATTTGAACAAGTTTATCTTCAGTCGGAGGTTCTTTTTGTTCGAAACGGAACTCCCATTGATTATCTAATCTTTGGGCCCATTGTTCCGATTCAGGTGAGATTTCAAACTCTTCTTCGTCTTCATCACTTTCTTCAGAATGGTCAATGGAAACCATGTTGGAAGACAAAATGTTGTAGTAGAAGTCACCGATACTCGTATCGGAATCCCAAGAAGTGGTACTAGAAGAATCAGATCTCTTATCTTCGTCAGACTCGGGATCTTCATGGATAATATTGATGAAAGGAGTAGGAGCAGTATAACCCAATCCGTATTTCGTCCTTCCATATTTCAAAGGAGGAATCCGGACAGGTATTTTTCTTCCTTTTCCATCATTGAGGCCAGTCCTGAAGTCATTGCCCATATTTTTGATGATGTCTCTAGATTGCTGACTATAACGACGTGGTTGTAATCTTCCAGTGTCATCATTTTTGTCATCATCCTCAAGATCAGAAGGATTTTGAGGTCCTTTGTAGAAGAATATTGGAATGTCTCCTGGCTTTCTGCTGGGAACTAGAAAGTATGAAGATTGTACAGGTTCTAGAGATACATCTGTATGAATAGTCTGTACAACTCCTATGGTTATTGTGTTCAAGTCATCTAACAGATGTAAATAACTATGAACATAATTACACACATCAACGTACTGCAAAGATGGAGACTTTTCATTAAATGTAAAAGCAGCAATATTTATATTGGGAGAAGGCTGAGCCTTAGAGATTTTAGCCAAGTCAATGACTAAAGGGGGAGAAGAAGAACGAGAAGAAGCGTTGTTTCGATTAAGATCGATAACAAATGGCTCAGAAGAGGTGAGCTCCCTTGAAGTTTGAGTAGGAAGAGTAATCCGCCTTCCAACTGGAATTAGCAGAGTATCTTGTGAAGATACAGAAACTATAGTACGCCCACTGACAGGAATGATCAGTGTATTTTGAGTAGATGACTGAGGTAACGGAGAGATCCGTCCACTCACTGGAATGATGAAAGAATCTTCTCCAGAGGGTTTAGGAGATTGTTGCTGAGTAGTTCGACCTTTAACAGGGATTATTAAAGTCTCACTTTGTGCATCTTCTTTCTCCATAGCTTGTATGATCCTTGTATACTCTTCTTTGTACATTCGGGAATCGTTGAAATAAGCTTCAACCCCATGGAAGGGATTTATATCAGCAACTTCTTTTTGTACTCTTCCATTGCTATTAATATATTTAAAACATTGATGAAGAGTAGAGGGCACCACATTATTTTCATGAAGAAAGGGCCTCCCCAGAAGAAGATTATAGGATCCCGCGATCTCGATCACATAGAAAGTGACTTTAGATCTGAAATCGCCTATCTGAAGCTTCAGATGAATCTTTCCCAAAGGCTCACTTCGGCTTTGATTGAATCCCAAGATAGTAGTAACCGTCTTGGAGAGCTTGTGAAGAGGGATTTTTAGTTCATCCAACAAACTCTTTGGCATTATGCTTATAGCAGACCCTGGGTCAATGAGGATACGATCTATCTTCATCGTATCAATATAACCAGTGTAGTAGAGAGGTCGGTCATGTCGATTATCCTCCAGTAGCATGTCGTCTTGTGTAAAGGTAATATTTGGGATAATCTCCAGTACACTGTTGCAATGTAAGCAAGTGGCAGGTTCCGCATCTGGCTTCTTCACCTTCAATTGTGCAAGACAAGAGTCAGCTTGTAGAAGTGCTTCACTTAACGTCTCCCGAGTTTCTTTAGAAAGACGTAGAAGTTCAAAGAGGGACATTCTAGATGGAGTATTAGCAAGTTGAGCCAAAATATCGAAGTTGTAAGGCTTCTGAAGTCCAAGAGGAAGAGACTTCTTGATTGGTTTATCAAACTGAGCTTGTTGCTTGCCTTTCTCAAGAGTTGTGGGTTTGGAAGGAACAGGTTCAACTGGTGTAGTTGAAGGAACAGGTGCAGTAGATGATTCTTCTTCAGGAGGAACATTAGGAGCATCTTTAGCAGCTGAAGGGATATCAGGAGGATCTTCAGGACTTTTAGAATAATCCTTTAGGTAAGGTTTTCCCGTTCGAGTAGCACTAACAAGTGCTTCTTCTTTCTCTTTTGGCTCTGTGTCAGAGGTAGACCCAAGAGAAGTCATATGACATGACTTGATCTTTCCAGCCTTCTTGGACTTTCGAGAAGAAATCTTTTGAGGAGAAGGAGATTCAAAGTCTGTTATTAGATCAGGATGAATCCACATGATTTTTCCAGTCTCTAAAGTGATTGGTGCTAATCCTTCAGACTGTGGAGGAGGAATATTTACTATTTCAAGAGTTGCCTTGGAAATAGGAACAATTCCGCTTTCAAGAAATTGAGGAGGGAAGTCTCCAAATTGCATAGAGACGACATTAGAAGTGACAGTCTTCTCTTTTGGAGTAAGAGAGATAGCTCCAGACTTAATCATTTCTTGGATCTTTCCTTTCAGTACATAACATGTACGAATTGTGTGACCCAGCATTCTGCGATATGGACAGTATTTAGGATGATCTGTCATACCAGCTTCATCAGGTTTCTTGATCTCAGGTAATTGTATTTTATTACCTTTCAGCAGACATTCAAAGATACCAAGGACATCGTCGTCATCAAAAGAATATTCTTCTTTGGGACGAGTTGTTCTTGATTGTTGAGTTGTAGAGGCAGGAGTTTGAACATTTGATGCATCTTTGCTCTGAAGATTAACTTCAAGAGTTTCTTTTCCTTTGCGAGCATTATTTTTATTGTTAGCACCTTGTCATGTTTCTTTAGGAGTCATCTGCACTCCTAAACCTTTGAAGGTTTTAGCACTGATTTCTGCAGCTTTGGTACTGACTATGAAGGAAGGCCAACCTTGAAATTGAGTAGACCCTGTCCACATACTGATGATTGGCAACAAGTTTGATTTGGACGTATCAATGGTGACAGCATCAGGGGTTCCAAGAGGCATCTTCAGAGCTTCTCTTCGAAACCGTTCAATGTATTCCTCTGTAGATTCATTATTTTTCTGCTTGATTGTAATAAGAGCAGACATAGTCATGTCATTAAGCCCTTCATAGAACCTTTCAAGAAACATCTGTTTGAAACCAGCAAATGAGGTAATGCTCCCATCTGGGAGACTCCTATACCATTCATAAGCCGTTCCCTTGAGACATCCAATAAATACCCGAGTAAGGAGGGCATCACTTGGTTGCAGTTGATCAGTCATCACTTCAAAGTGATTAATAAACTGACTTGGAGAGGTGGTTCCATCATAGAATGAGATAGTAGGAGGCTTGTATTTAGGAGGATATGATACTTGCTTCCATTCTATCGGATAAGGCTGCTTGATGCCTAACCTTTGTAAACCATCCTTCTGTTTGAATGCCTCGAATTGAGTTTTGAGATTCTTCAATTCTTCAGAGACAACTCCCGAAGATTGTGGAGTTGTGGCTTGTAGAGAATAGTTGGGAGGAGGAACAGCATTGTAAGCACTACCCCCAGCTCCAGAGAGACTAGGGTTTGGTTGAGCTGGTCCAGGAGTATTGGATTGTACTGCTGGAGGAACTTGTACTAGACTTATATCAGTATCAACTGGTATGGTATCTGGTACAGTCTGTCGATTTTGCAACTGAGCTGTCATGAGTTCATACATCGACTTCATTGTGTCAGTCATAGACTTCATTTGCTGTTCCAAAGAAGCAATTCTTTGATCTTGAGGAGTCAAGGAAGAAGAAGATTCATCAGTATTCCCATCAACCATGTAAGTCGTGACAGTATGAGGGATTATTGATGAACTAGTGGATGTTGTATACTCTGAATCATTGCTTCGTGCATCAAAGTCAACTATAGGAGAATTACCCCCAGTAGGAAGAGGTGGGAAGTTAGATTCTCCAAGGAATTCAGAATCATCTTTAGAGATCAAATTTCTTTGACTAAAAGCCAGGACTCTTGCTCTAGTATTTCTATATACTCCATCTGGACTATCAACTCTACCCCGGGTGTCCCGAGAAGTCATGTTGACAGAGGCAAACAAAGGCTCATCTTCATCAGGCGTAGGTTCATACTGAATCCGATTGAAGACAGACTGTCGTTTAGTTTGACATCTGCATTGCATTGTGACTCTTGGCTGGAAGTCACATTCATGATCAACATGGTCTTGAACCGTTGATTGACATCTGCACTGAATTATGACTCTTGGATAGAAGTCACATTCAGCATGTTCCTTTGACATAGAATTACTCCTTCTCTTCTGTTGAAGATATTCCCGTAAATCTGTTTATGAAGATTGAGGAGTATACTTCCTGTTCTTGGGTCTTAATGGCTCTTAATTATACAAAGAGTGATTAATGTGAGCCACATAATTTCTTGCATACTCTGCATCTGGATCTTTTATCTTCATATCCAATTGGTATGGTTTTTTAACACCAGAAGTGCTGAGTTTTGTTCTTAAATCAGTGGAAGGTAACACATTAATTTTGGAAACATGGAGTTTTCCTTTCATTGATCTGGATATTTGCAGAGAAGGAAGAGTTGAACCACTCCTTTGATTAGGAGTTGGTAACAGATCCTCTTTAATGGACAGATTCTGTGCCCAATTTGAAGAAGTCATAGGAGAAGATATTAAAGAATATTTCTTGTCACGACCCGCACCCGTTTTTTTTTTAAACGGATACAAGACGTGTCCAAGCCAGCCTACGCCGCAGTGTCGGCGGTAGAACGCTGTCACGGCCATGAAGATCAAGATCACAAATAATGCTCATTCACAAACTAATTTAATTTACAATGATCACAAGTTTTATATTTGCAGAAAAATATAAACTTGTACAAATATGAATGACTATAACTTGACTATCTAACTAATCTTCTAGGCTCGTCTGCAAGTACACCCGAACTCCCCAAGCTAAGTGAATCCACGGCTAACCTGAAAATGTTGGTTTCCAGTCAGGAATGGAACGAGCACAATTCACTGAATGCAATTTCAAATAAAGAAAATGACTATAAGACAAAGGTTAGACATCAATCATGGGTTTGAAAATAAACAGTAAAGCCGTAAGAAAAATCAATAGTAATAAATAGACCAATATACTTTTCCACCATTAGAAGTACCTTTGATATGTGATCGGTCTCGGGACAATTATGCGACACGGTCTACACGGTCTAAAGTTACACGGTCTAAAGTTACACGGTCTACAGTTACACGGTCTACAGTTACACGGTCTACAGTTACACGGTCTACAGAAAATATTGCAATAAAGAAACATTGTCTACAGAATAATAATCACGAACTACACAGATTAAATGCAATAAATAAATCACTGTCTACACGGTCTACTTGCAATAAATAAATCACTGTCTACAAGAAATAAATGTAACACGGTCTACACGGTCTACAAGAAATAAATGCAACACGGTCTACACGGTCTACACGGTCTAAGGTCAGATCACACATCGTTGGTACTTCTCATTCCCGACTCAACAATTTATAATAGAAAATAATCACATAACTAATGAAACCAACCAATGAAATATAGTGAAAATCAATATCGAAATGCAGACAATAAACTGTACTCGCCTGTGGTCCTTTGCTGGTGAAACCGACAATCTGAACTACTCACTGTGCCACTATAGTCAAAACCCGTACAACAGTCCCCGGAAGCTGAAATAAACAATACCAATGATCTCAGAATAGTCCAATTAGCTAGGATTGCCTGTCCTTACATTCAATTCTGGACACAGGGGCAAAACGATAATTTCGGGCCAAAACGATGTCCGCCGTTGGACCCGCTTTGCACCGAAAAGCGTGCCAGAGTCAATGGTCTCTAAAGTCGTCAAACTACATGTCTACGGATCCAGTTTTCCGATACGAACCCAACCGTATGTCCAAAGTTGGATTCCGGCGGGCCGTGCACAAAATCGCCCGTTGAGTGGGACCGTGGGGCCCGCAAAACGGTTATTTTATCAATGGTCTCAGAATCGGACCAAACTTGGCATGCAGGACCAGAAAAATGATACGGTTCTGCTGGCACAAGTTTCGTCTCGATCTGACGAGCGTATACAAAGTTATGACTGAATTTGCATTGGACGGATACGGGGCGATTCCGACGGATACGCGTCGAATTCGTCGCGCACACGCGACCAATTTGAATTCCGTCAAAGCCCACACGACCACGAAACCGTTACGCAGCTTTCGATGTTTACGGTGCGCGACCACGTCGCTCGGAATGGCGGGACGGACGTCGTGTGGAGCGATTTTATTGATTTCTAAACAGATTTTTCCTAAACTTCGGGATTCGATTTCTCAACGTATATTCGATGATTTCGAAATCCACAAAAAGGGTTTTGGAGCCCTATATGTCGTCAATAAACGCCTTCAAACAGGTTTTCAAAATTATGCATGGTTTGGAAGATAATTAAATGCAAAGTGGGCCAACTCGACTGTTTTCAGTCCTATTTTCGAATCAGTTTTTCGTCAGTTTTGACGTCGATTTTATGGGTGATCTAGCGCAATAGAATTAATTCTATCTGAAGGCATTTGAAGTGGAATATGTTAGGTTTATACCTGAAAAGACGAATCGCGAAACCATGGATCGTACGCGACGGGACGTTGCTGCGAAATCCGCCCGGAATAGCTCGCTGCTGCAGTCTACTGTTTCGCGCGCGTCCGTGCGCTCGCGGCCCTGGCCGCCGGCGGTGGTTCTGCGGCGGCGCGCGCACGCAGGGAAGGGCGCGCGGTGTTGGCGAGGGCCGTGGGGGAGAGTTGGATTTAGGGTTCTTTGTGTTCTTCGAGAGACAACCCTCGTCGACTTCCCGCGTATTAATACTGTGTTAGCACCGAAATAGGGGTCGGCTTGGCTAGGTATTTGCTGATGATTCGTGGGCTGGGCTTTGGGTCACTGTGTACTCAGTTTGGGGTGCTTAGTAGCACTGCTGCTTGGTATTGGGGAGTTGGGCGCTGGCCTTGGGACTTGGTGCTCGGCCTTGGGGCCGGGCTGTGTTGGGTTTTGGCTACTGCTTGGTTTCGTTTGGTAATTGAAATGGTGTGTACTCGAGAAAGCCAGGGAAATAATTACCATCGTACAGAAAGATCTGAATATAAATGGAGGATACAGAGTTCCCCATATATTACTCCATTCACTAACTAGCTTCTAGACTTATTGGCACCCTGTTTCAGAACAGTATTATATAATCCATGAACTTCAATACTAATTGTGCATTATGAAGAATGTAAATTGTCCACTTCTTCTCATTTACTATCAGAAAGTGGACTGCCAACATTTCAATATGACATACAACTACCATCTCCTTTGGAAACTGTGATTAAAACTAGACTTCTAAAGAAGGATGCGAAGGCCAAGTAATTGGCTTATTAACAAGTTTCGACCCACTTCTGTTGATGAAGTACCATAGAAGCTCATTAATCGGATATGCTGATTAATTAGTCTGATTTCAATCAACGGACCAGCTTTCTTAAAACCAAGTGTCAATAATATATGGGTCAGGCTAATAAGTCGGTTCTTAGTATAATGTATAACCCAACCCACAAGGAGACCCCTAACCTTTTGCCCCCCAATTCTATGCCCCCATTCAGTACCTAAGCAAGTTTTCCTTAATCCTAATTTACTGGAGTATTTTCCCTATTCAAATAACACGGACCATATATATTCATATTCACATACACTTACACACATATATTATATATATTTATATATATACATGCTCATACACATATATATTATATATATGCACATAATTTACAAATCACATTATAACAATTTAATATAACAAATAAATATAACAACTAATTATTTGTAAAATCTAAAAATCACCATTTAATTAAATAAGTAAAAAAAAGAGAATATTTCAGAATTTTCGGGAAAGGGTGCTACAAATCTACCCACCTTAAAAATAATTTCGTCCTCGAAATTCTAACTCATAAACATGCCTAAAATCAAAAAATAAAATAAAATAAAAATAATAGAATAAATCCACTATTACCACAATCTTCTCAATTTTTTTTTTTAATTCCTCAAAAATAGTTAATATCCTTCTCCTTGTCCATTTTGGCAACTACAAAATATCGAGGACTTCTACCCACCTTTGGTCACACTACTCCCTCAAAGCTAGGTCACTAAATTTTATAATCATCCAACTAGTTGCTCAAATTCTTCCACTGGATATCTATCGCCTATGGTATCTATAATCCTTGCATATCTATCAAGCAACCCAAAATTCAATTATCAACTAACTTATACTATAACCTCTGCTAAATTCTAAGCAACACGGTTATCGACCCCTAAAATAGGAAGGACGAGAGTCGATGGTACGAAAGGACGAGGAAGAATAACTGTGAACAAGCACGAAGTTTCAAGAGTGGTAGAGGATATCAAATGATACCGATAAAATGGACCTCATAATCCATTGACTTAGCTAGATTGGGGCTACTCCGTTCCAATCACTGGCTAACTTTGAAGAGACCCCTCGTTTCTTAGAGAGGCTTGCAACCTATGCACTACGAAAATCCCGTTCTCGAAATTAAAACTAAGCACGATTTCATGATAGAACAGAATTTGAGAAATCAAGATTACGATCTATTCCGTGGTTATTTAAACACACGAGCAAGGGATATAATACAACACAAGATCGTGTCGCGATTTTCGGGTAAATGGAATAAGAGTTACGAATGACATTACGTCCTAAGAGGTGGGGACGCAAAATAATCTAAATGAAAAGTGGGAGTCCAAGGGCACTAATTATCATCCTAATGGAATTTATTCTGATCAATCGATAATCCTGATATATCCTAAAATTTTAGAAGGCATACAGTCTACCCACCTTAGAAGCTAGGACAGGGTTTTTGGAATAATGAGGTTAAAAAAATTTCAAAGTCTGGATATTGTACCTCGACTCTTGTTAATAAAGAATAAGGTACGACGTAATGGAATACGGTAGATGTAAGTCAAGTCAATGATCATTCCTCAATAAATGAGAAACAAGGGTGTATAATAACACATGGTCGATAACATAGAGGAAATACCCATCCATAGTGTACAAGAGTTATCGACGGGGTAACCAGTTCCAAGGTATGTCCTATGAAGAGATTTCTAACAACTGAGTCTTGAATCTCTAGTTGTGTCAAACCTGTCAGACTATTGTCATAAGGGTTCTAGTGGTATGGGCTGTAGTGATCATGCGTTGTTGTTGACAACTGGTACATCACAATTTGACAGGGTACTTAAGCTATGGTATTGGCTAAGCTAGTGACTGTGGTATTCCAACACTAGTTAGGTCTTAATAATAAAATTTACATAATTAGAGTAATATTGGTTGGAAACAAATCTCGGGATGAGTGTCCACCATAGTCACGGTAAATTATTGTCCTTAGCCTTGTCTATTCATCTCATGTCTAAATTGTAGACTTTGGTCGAGGGACGGTCGAGTCAAGGCATAAGGGTTGAAAGTTAAGGCAAGCTTCCAGCAAAAATTGGAGACTCACACTATCTGGTCTCTTGAGGATAGATAGTCTCCTAGGTAGGCATTTCGACTAAGGGTAAAACCCTAGTCATTCTCAATTTCAGCTGGCTCAAAAGTCTCAATAGTAGTTTGAGGGTCGATGGGAGAACGAGTAACTCTATCTCATGACTGGCCGATGGTAGCGACACTTGGGCCTACCATTATCATAGCCATGGGAGTACTCTGTATCTATCTACTATCACGAGCTTTCGTCTTTCCAAATCGGTGAAAGACAAAAGCAATAAAGAATTCAAGGGTGATGTTACTGAATACAATTTCGTGATTCAAGGGCGAACATATAATTCAAGAGGAATTGTCAATGCAGTCGTGGCTGAGACCCTAGAGACATCTATATCTCAATCCACGTAGGGTAATTAAATAAAGTGCGAACCAAATGCATCATGGTTGATCAGACCATAATACACTGATTCTGATTAGACAATAAGTTAGCAGGCGTCCCCACTAAACATATGTCTTGAATCAAGCTCGATAAAAGGGTAAGCTTGCAAAAACTAGGCTGTAATAACAGCATTGGTCTAGAGAGTCAAAATATAAATATGCGAGATTTTTTGAAAGGGGACACAAGTAGTTCGAGTTTGGAGAGAATCAAAACTTACCCGGTGTTCTTGCTTATACAGTCTTCCTTCTATCCTCTTATCCACGAGAACTTGGTCGACTAATGGGTTTAGACCTCTAACTTCGGTATTCTAGGTAAACCTATTAGTGTCAATCAATTTCCTCATCACTAAGTCACAAGGACTACAGAATGCTAGGTCGGAAGACATGCTATCCAATCTCACAGAACTCCCACTACTTATTGGCTTCAGATCTTATAGAACATACAGAGCACTGTCCTATCCTCTATGGTATCCCTAATTTGTAATCACGTCTGAAGTTATTTTACCGAGGATTATGCCTCGCCCGTAAAAATCAGGCTGTGGTAAACCCTTGGTTTCGTAACTCAAATATGACACAAATCGAACATTACTTATCTCTATCCAATATCGGCTCAAGTGTAACTACGATAAGGAGTGAGCCACTAGCCATAGTTTTAGGAATGTTATATAACCTATATATTTTCTTAAACTAATTTCACCTCTAGGGGTTGTGCCTTGCCAGTGCGCTGCTGGCTGCAGGGAATCCAGAGTCTTCATAATTTAAATAAATGGCGACAGTGCGCTGCTGTCCTGCCATTATGAGTTAACTAACATTCCTTTATCTGTAAAATTCCTGGGCTTCTAGGGATTCAAATAAGTCGACTATGTAATAAGGCATAAATATTTGTCCTATCATTCACAATCTTTAAAATAAGAGGTTGCACAGGAAAGAAATATATGATGACAATGAAGTACAACATTCTAACTATTCCATTGTATTCAAACATTGGGGAAAAACTTGAACCGAAACTAACTCGAGGTCCGTATATGGATAATCTAATCAGAAATTATATAATACACTAATCCTTAGGGCAACTAGGAACTAAATGGGCCATTCGGACTAGGGTATGGGGATGATACCTAAGGGGTCAAGAGGAGGAACTGAACAATTTATCGAGGTTAGATTATCAATCCTAGGAAGTCCGATCTCACCAAGTGAATAATCTATTCACATTGGATCATATCGTCATATCAAGAGAAAATAGTGTACTTATGGAGATATGACAAACTATCAAAATATATAACCCTCATCTACATTGTATAGCCTAGACTACCCATCGGTAAGTTCGTATAGGGACTCCTAGTCCTAGTCATTCTCTTAAATTAAATTAATCCTTGTTCGTGAATGAGCATGTTCTAGTCGCAGGCTCACAATAGTACAACTAACTTAAGTACCATCACGAGTTCGCATGATTTGCGAAGACTGACCTGCGTGGGCCACCACAAAAACTTGTCACGACCCGCACCCGTTTTTTTTTTTTAAACGGATACAAGACGTGTCCAAGCCAGCCTACGCCGCAGTGTCGGCGGTAGAACGCTGTCACGGCCATGAAGATCAAGATCACAAATAATGCTCATTCACAAACTAATTTAATTTACAATGATCACAAGTTTTATATTTGCAGAAAAATATAAACTTGTACAAATATGAATGACTATAACTTGACTATCTAACTAATCTTCTAGGCTCGTCTGCAAGTACACCCGAACTCCCCAAGCTAAGTGAATCCACGGCTAACCTGAAAATGTTGGTTTCCAGTCAGGAATGGAACGAGCACAATTCACTGAATGCAATTTCAAATAAAGAAAATGACTATAAGACAAGGTTAGACATCAATCATGGGTTTGAAAATAAACAGTAAAGCCGTAAGAAAAATCAATAGTAATAAATAGACCAATATACTTTTTCCACCATTAGAAGTACCTTTGATATGTGATCGGTCTCGGGACAATTATGCGACACGGTCTACACGGTCTAAAGTTACACGGTCTAAAGTTACACGGTCTACAGTTACACGGTCTACAGTTACACGGTCTACAGTTACACGGTCTACAGAAAATATTGCAATAAAGAAACATTGTCTACAGAATAATAATCACGAACTACACAGATTAAATGCAATAAATAAATCACTGTCTACACGGTCTACTTGCAATAATAAATCACTGTCTACAAGAAATAAATGTAACACGGTCTACACGGTCTACAAGAAATAAATGCAACACGGTCTACACGGTCTACACGGTCTAAGGTCAGATCACACATCGTTGGTACTTCTCATTCCCGACTCAACAATTTATAATAGAAAATAATCACATAACTAATGAAACCAACCAATGAAATATAGTGAAAATCAATATCGAAATGCAGACAATAAACTGTACTCGCCTGTGGTCCTTTGCTGGTGAAACCGACAATCTGAACTACTCACTGTGCCACTATAGTCAAAACCCGTACAACAGTCCCCGGAAGCTGAAATAAACAATACCAATGATCTCAGAATAGTCCAATTAGCTAGGATTGCCTGTCCTTACATTCAATTCTGGACACAGGAGCAAAACGATAATTTCGGGCCAAAACGATGTCCGCCGTTGGACCCGCTTTGCACCGAAAAGCGTGCCAGAGTCAATGGTCTCTAAAGTCGTCAAACTATATGTCTACGAATCCAGTTTTCCGATACGAACCCAACCGTATGTCCAAAGTTGGATTCCGGTGGGCCGTGCACAAAATCGCCCGTTGAGTGGGACCGTGGGGCCCGCAAAACGGTGATTTTATCAATGGTCTCAGAATCGGACCAAACTTGGCATGCAGGACCAGAAAAACGATACGGTTCTGCTGGCACAAGTTTCGTCTCGATCTGACGAGCGTGTACAAAGTTATGACTGAATTTGCATTGGACGGATACGGGGCGATTCCGACGGATACGCGTCGAATTCGTCGCGCACACGCGACCAATTTGAATTCCGTCAAAGCCCACACGACCACGAAACCGTTACGCAGCTTTCGATGTTTACGGTGCGTGACCACGTCGCTCGAAATGGCGGGACGGACGTCGTATGGAGCGATTTTATTGATTTCTAAACAGATTTTTCCTAAACTTCGGGATTCGATTTCTCAACGTATATTCGATGATTTCGAAATCCACAAAAAGGGTTGTGGAGCCCTATATGTCGTCAATAAACGCCTTCAAACAGGTTTTCAAAATTATGCATGGTTTGGAAGATAATTAAATGCAAAGTGGGCCAACTCGACTGTTTTCAGTCCTGTTTTCGAATCAGTTTTTCGTCAGTTTTGACGTCGATTTTATGGGTGATCTAGCGCACTAGAATTAATTCTATCTGAAGGCATTTGAAGTGGAATATGTTAGGTTTATACCTGAAAAGACGAATCGCGAAACCATGGATCGTACGCGACGGGACGTTGCTGCGAAATCCGCCCGGAATAGCTCGCTGCTGCAGTCTACTGTTTCGCGCGCGTCCGTGCGCTCGCGGCCCTGGCCGCCGGCGGTGGTTCTGCGGCGGCGCGCGCACGCAGGGAAGGGCGCGCGGTGTTGGCGAGGGCCGTGGGGGAGAGTTGGATTTAGGGTTCTTTGTGTTCTTCGAGAGACAACCCTCGTCGACTTCCCGCGTATTAATATTGTGTTAGCACCGAAATAGGGGTCGGCTTGGCTAGGTATTTGCTGATGATTCGTGGGCTGGGCTTTGGGTCACTGTGTACTCAGTTTGGGGTGCTAGTAGCACTGCTGCTTGGTATTGGGGAGTTGGGCGCTGGCCTTGGGACTTGGTGCTCGGCCTTGGGGCCGGGCTGTGTTGGGTTTGGCTACTGCTTGGTTTCGTTTGGTAATTGAAATGGTGTGTACTCGAGAAAGCCAGGGAAATAATTACCATCGTACAGAAAGATCTGAATATAAATGGAGGATACAGAGTTCCCCATATATTACTCCATTCACTAACTAGCTTCTAGACTTATTGGCACCCTGTTTCAGAACAGTATTATATAATCCATGAACTTCAATACTAATTGTGCATTATGAAGAATGTAAATTGTCCACTTCTTCTCATTTACTATCAGAAAGTGGACTGCCAACATTTCAATATGACATACAACTACCATCTCCTTTGGAAACTGTGATTAAAACTAGACTTCTAAAGAAGGATGCGAAGGCCAAGTAATTGGCTTATTAACAAGTTTCGACCCACTTCTGTTGATGAAGTACCATAGAAGCTCATTAATCGGATATGCTGATTAATTAGTCTGATTTCAATCAACGGACCAGCTTTCTTAAAACCAAGTGTCAATAATATATGGGTCAGGCTAATAAGTCGGTTCTTAGTATAATGTATAACCCAACCCACAAGGAGACCCCTAACCTTTTGCCCCCCAATTCTATGCCCCCATTCAGTACCTAAGCAAGTTTTCCTTAATCCTAATTTACTGGAGTATTTTCCCTATTCAAATAACACGGACCATATATATTCATATTCACATACACTTACACACATATATTATATATATTTATATATACATGCTCATACACATATATATTATATATATGTACATAATTTACAAATCACATTATAACAATTTAATATAACAAATAAATATAACAACTAATTATTTGTAAAATCTAAAAATCACCATTTAATTAAATAAGTAAAAAAAAAAGAGAATATTTCAGAATTTTCGGGAAAGGGTGCTACATTTCTTCTTAGACTCATTCAGATTTTGAGACATAGAATGTCCAGAAGGAAGAGTAGTCAAAAGACCATCTCCTTTCCTTTGACTAACAAAAGTATCAGTCAAAGCTGTTCCTGAAGTAAAAACTACAGGAGCAGAAGAAACAACTAAAGAGTTATTCCTTTTCGAAGGGACTTTGTGTGGAAGACCACCCCCAGTTCTAGTAGAACTCGGTAAAGAAGAAGAGATAACTAAGGAGTTATTCTTCTCTGATGAAATACACGCTGAAAACAGATTTGGCTAAAGAACCAGTGCTGTTGGCGTGACTTTTAATTTTAGAATTACACGCTGGAACAGATTTGGCTAAGGAGCCAGTACTGTCAGCGTGACTGTTGAATGTGGGATTGCACACTGGAATAGATTTGGGCTAAGGAGCCAGTACTATCAGCGTGACTTTTAGAGTTGAATTTGCACGCTGGAACAGATTTGGCTAAGGAGCCAGTACTGTCAGCGTGACTTTTAGGGTTGAATTTGCACGCTGGAACAGATTTGGCTAAGGAGCCAGTACTGTCAGCGTGACTTTCAACTTTGGAGACACAAACTGGAACAGATTTGGCTAAGGAGCCAGTACTGTTAGCGTGATCTTTGATTGCTGTCATCTTCGAGCGCACAAGAGTGTACGTGCTTGCAGTAGAGCTCTTGCCAGTGTTAGGAGCAGACACTGTGGCAGAGACTTTACCATTGACTGCCAACTGATTCTTAGGGACATAGACAGAGTGTCCCTTCGACTTGGCAGTGATGATGGAGGCTGGAGTGGGCTTGCCACCCTTAGCCCGCTGCATTTCTTCATAGGCGAGTTGATCGAATTTGATCGTCATCACCTTCTTCGTCGAGCCGATTGACGAAGTGTCGCATTGAGTTGTTACCATCTCAGAAGAGGAGATGGTTTTCCCCAGCAGAGTCGCCAATTTGTTTTCCATAAAGAAATTCTCTTTATTTGTTGTGTTTCTGGGAAAATTACAACTGTGGGAATCCGATCTAGAAGACGATCGCTTTATCCCTTGGACTATGCGAAGAAGAAAAGCTCTCAAAATTTTGACAGTAGATATCAATGTATCTGTATAATGAATGAGAAAAAAGAACTCTATTTATAGAGTCAAGAATAATAACTGAAAAGATAACTGTCTTCACAGCCTATGCCTAGTTAAAAATTACGCAGGATTTAACATACACAAGGCTGTGAGCAGTTACTGGACGTGGCCTGTAACTGTTGGACACATGGCAATCATGCATGAGTTGTGTGCAAGTTACAGGACACACAGGCGAGAGATCAGTGGCATGGCTGCCACGTACTCCAATTTGATGAAATCCACGCAGACTTGTTGAAGACGAAATCCACGCGAACTCGGTGTAGAAAGCTTCAAAATCTATGCAAACTTGGGGCAGGAAGCTTCAGGATCCACGCAGACTTCGAGGCAAAGAACTTCAAAATCTACGCAAACTTGAGGAAGAAAACTTCAGAATCCATGCGAACTTGAGATGAAGATCACAAATACACGCAGACTTGAGATAGAACTGCCAGCTGTCTTGATTCGGCGTGTCTCGACTGACACAAAATCTCTGACAGTGATTGCTTTGTCAGTCACATTAAATGACAAGAAACCCTTTTGGTACGCCAACTCGACGAAGGCTGAGTCTTGCTGAAGAAGATTTCAAAAATCACGCAATAGACGGCGATGATCTCTCGAATTCTGTGTATACGTGGCATACGAAGAGATATTCTTCGACTATCGTGTTGTCAGTCATAATTACTTTTTGACAAATGATGAGCTGTCTCCCAGCGTGATTTGTTTATATTGTCTGGATCAACTGAGCGTGACTTTTGACTCTGTCTTGATCAACTCAGCGTGACTTTCATTTTAAGGCCTACAATAACAATACGGACACTATTGCTAGAATCGCTAGGCGATAACACCGCGCATGGTAATAAATGACTCAACGCACCTAGCTAAGGGAATAATCCCATCTTGTATGCTTGTATAGAATATGGAAAGGAACACGGAAAATGTGAGAACTCTCGCACCGTACTCCACGCTCGTGCTAAGGCACAAGCTTACGTTCAAGTTTCCTATACGTTCAACAATGAAACAATGAATGGTTTACAACAATAAAACGGAAAGACTATCGACATAGTCGTTCCGAGTAGAACATAGCAACATTGGAAGACTTTGGGATCGATGGGTCGCCAAGGCGACTCCCGCACGGGGAGTTGCATAATGATGAATGAAAGAAAGAATGAACGATAAGTCAATGAATGAATTAATGAATGAATGAACGACGAACAAGTGAAAGAAAAAGAATGAATGAAGAAAAGATAAGAAAGAAAGGAATGGTTAGCGACAGGTATGACGGGCACGTGGCAACGGGGCTCGCTACCGCGTGCGCACGGACGCCAACCTGGTCGATAATGTATTATGGCTAAGGGTTAGCCTACGGCTCGGAGACAGCCGTTGAGTTAAAATGACAAATAAAACGAAAATGGTCGTGGACACCTCCATCGTATACGGAGGAGAGGCAAAATAAGGGATTCCAGCGGCCTGACGCAAGGTGTAGGATCGGACCGGCCTAGGCGGAATCAAGAAAAATGGCTTACTGTCCAGGCCTGAGTGCGGGCTTGGCCACCAGGAGACGTAAGGCCGGTATTTCAAAAGACTATCAGGGTGTACCAAGCCGCACGCCATGATAGGTAAGAAATTACCAAGGGGAAACATGTCCAAATTGGCTTGTGATGCCAGCGACCGATGCATATAGATTAAGTGGGCTTTGCTGGTGGCAATCCACGTGCAAGTCCTTGCATTGAAATCAAAGTAGTCTAAGTTAACTAAATGAAGTGCCTTCTGAACAGGCTTGAATATAATACACCAGATAATCGAGAGTACTTCGGCAAAGGAGTTAGAAAATACGCCTACGACGTGCTAGGACCCGAGGTAGGGACACGCCCTTGACATTGAAAGTTCACATGAATCACGTCAAGTTATTTCCTATGAATTGTTGACTAACTTGATTTACTTTGGACAGGGAAGGCCGGACGGTAAGTATGGGTAAGTCGTGC
Source organism: Iris pallida (assembly GCA_029216955.1). NCBI lineage: Eukaryota > Viridiplantae > Streptophyta > Magnoliopsida > Asparagales > Iridaceae > Iris > Iris pallida. The sequence continues at coordinate 22,813,349 of JANAVB010024400.1, read as the reverse complement.
ATGTATTTCCATGCAACACATTAAAATTGGCAACACGAGATAGGTTATGAAATATCTGAAATGATCCTAAGGCAAGATTAGAAAGACAATGAAAGATAGACGGTGCACGAAAGTAAATAGAACGTGTTTGGTAATGATAGCATTGTGGGCGAGCTAGCCTCCCCACCAGTGCATAACAATGTACTGATAACCCCACAGTCTGCTTGCAGGATGCAGGAGACGTCGTCGGGTGCGGAGCTTCCCTCGAACGTGCTAAGGCGCGAAGCTATCTCTAGAGCCTTGGAGCGTTGCAAGGAGCTGAAGCACCCTATACAGGACATAATATATCGGAACATCGCCATGAATCATTCCATCTTGTAAGCCACTTGGCACGCCTTTTATGTTTCAGAGAGAGAGCTTGAGCGATTTGTAATATCGGCCTAGCGCCGCTTGTAAACTTCTTGAAAATCAATAAAGAGTTTGAATTCGCTTCAACTGTGTTCATTTACTTTCCGCTGTAAATGGGGACACTCTGTGCGACTCTGTGGCCTAGCTCAATCGGTCGTTTCTAGACTTAGCCTTGTACGGCGTAACCTAGGCCCGTGCGCATCACGCCTTAGCGAGGACGATCGCTCCTGCGGGAGCGGGGCGTGACAGCGGGGGGGGGGGGGTTATATGCAAATTAGATTTTAAATTTCCTAAGGCGGTGGGCTTGTTTGTAATTTACAAATCTTTGGTGGGGGTTTTCTGTAAAACCTTAACCCCACCACGACTTCGGTCGCCATCTCCGGCTAACCCCGACCAAAACCCTAACCCTAACCCTAACCCTAATCTAAAATCCTAATCCGACCGACTTCTCTATAAAAGCCCCTCGACCCCAAATCCTAACCCTAAACTTCCCTACGACCGCCTTAAACCACCGCCACACCCCCTTCTTCCCCGACGAGCTCGTCAGAATCTTAGATCTAGGAACCCCGACGCCTACGGACCACGCCACTGTCTCCAACCACCACCAATCGACGTGCCTCGACGAGAAGACCCCAGCCCACTTTTTCCCGACCACCCCGACATCTCCTCCACCGTGCAACGCCTCCGAAAACCACCGCCTCTCGGACACGTACGTGTCACTCTCTCTGTGTGTTGTATCGTGTCTCGTATACACGTGTGTGGACTCGCCTGAACACGAGAAAACCCAGTGATGGGCATGGATACGGCATTTACGTGTCGTGCGTGTCGTGCTAACCATGGACACAAGATTCGTGTGTCCGTGTCCTAAACTGTCAGGACACGGATTTTAAATAACTGGGTTATCGGATTTGAACTGTGTTATTGGGTTTAAAAACCCGTTAACCTAAATCACAATAAAACTAACTAAAATCCTATCCCTATCACATAACCCGAGCTGACCCCCCCTGGCCAGCCCGAGCCATGTTAAGACCCTCTGTTCTGTGACCCGATTTCGAGCCCCCTTTCGTTTCTGTTTGTTTTTTATTTTAATTGTTTTATTTTATATATATAATATATATATATATCTATAATATATATATATATATATATATATAATATATATATATCTATATCTATAT
>JANAVB010024400.1:22689739-22808733 GCA_029216955.1 Iris pallida | reverse complement strand
ACATCGCCCCGGAGACGATATACCCTTAGTGACTTAGAGGGTGCAACACATGACAGTACGCTGGAAATGTCTCTACTCGTCGGCAAGCTACAAGTCCAATTAAGAGCGCCCAGATAACGAGATTGCCTGTGACTGGAAATTCTCCATGAACTATAGTTTGATCTAGTCATTAGCCTAATCCCATATTCAGTATGAATCCCTGACCGTGGGAACCAGGGAGTCACGTCCTAGACATGATGCCAAGACAAGACAAGTGGATTGCACAAGCAAGCAAGCAGGAACACCCCACGGTGTCAAGTTGATTATACGAGTCAAGTTATATCCGTCGCAACAGCATCAAGATAAATCATGTCAGTGGTACTTGTCAGAGTGCGCCACGACGGGCCACTATCATGTCAGGTTGGTTATGTCAGGAGTGCACCACTACGGGTCACTGTCGTGTATTAGTTCCTTGTCATACCATGCCATGTACAATAGTCATTCCAAACATATTAAGTAAATCAAGTTAATGACAAAAGGCGTAAGGATATAAAATGGGCATAAAATATCTAATAAAATATCAATATACAGGGCTATAGAAGAGCCAAGCTTAAGGAAAAATAAAACCAATTCTCCATGATTGGACAGATTGCGCAAGGGTCCCTGGGGTCGGGTTGCGCAGGAGTCAAGTGCGCCAGGGGGCCAACTGCGCAGGAGTGAGCTGCGCAGAAGTTAGATGGCGCAGGAATGGTTGGCGCAGGAATGGACTGCGCAGGGGTGAAGTGCGCAGAGGTTAGATGGCGCAGGAAGCCAACTGCGCAGGGGTAGATTGCGCATGAGCAGACTGCGCAGGGTTGAAGTACGCAGGGTTAGATTGCGCAGGGAGCCAACTGCGCAGGGGTAGATGGCGCATGGGGCTGAGCGTAGTTCGCCAAGGGGCAAGCAGCGCGGTCGGCGCTGCGCTAAAGAGCGCAGGCCGAGAGGAGGATGCACAGTCCAGCACTGCGCTAAAGAGCGCAGGCTGTAGTCTGCTACTCCAGGCCGAGAAGAACACCAAGAACACCAAGAATTCAAATTTTCATATCTTGGTCAAATCAAAACCAAATCTAGATTTTTAAAGGTCTAACTTGAGTAAAATTGAATCCTCTTCCACATGGAAGCATCAAAACCCACAAAAATTCAACCAAAATAGATCAAAACCATGTAAATTCAAAAATAGTTAAAACCTAGATCTAGAACAATGGAGACTCCAAATCACAAAATGTCAAGCACTAATGTTGATCACCATGGCCTAATCTAGCTAATGAACAAATAAAAAGTGGTTCTCATGTGATGGCAAGGTGCACTTGCCTATGGGGGTTGGTGTTGTGTAGAGGAAGGAAGAAGAAGAAGATGGAGAAATAAATGAGAGAATTATGGAGGAGAGAGAAAAGTAGGTGGAGTTTTAATGAGGGTGTGGGTTGTGTTGTGTTGAGGGTGGAGTGTAGGTTAAAGTGCTCCAATGCATTTTAAACCAAACCAAACCAAATCAAACCAATTCTCCTCCACAAAATAAACCAAGCTAGGTAAAACCCAATTACGAGAACCAAAATCTGCAAGTCAAGCCAATTACAAGTACATGCCAAATTTGAGAAAATAAATACAGGTCTGAAATACATGCAAGCTTGACAAAATACATATTCAGAATATGGGTGTTACAATTAAGCAGACCATTCAACCAACATATACTGCATGTATCACATTTAAGTAATTTCTTACCGATAGCCAACTCCCTTGTACCTGCATAAAATACAGGATAATATGATATACTTACTCTGTCTGCACAAAACATTCATTAGCATGCATCCTGACTACATGACCACTGGTGGTTGTGCACCATGTCGATGTGCCATATAGGACTTCATAGGGTATGGGATGTGCCCTTCACCAGGTTGCGAGCCCGAATGAGGATTCCAATACCGTGCTACCAAGCACCAATTCCTCCTAGGTCGACTCGATCCCACCGCCGCGGGTACCGTTCGAGGAAATCCTTGTATACAAGTACGTCTATGGTCATACGAATGCGTGTCCGACCCGATCGTGTTCGAAGTCGCATGATACAATAATAAGATAAGAAAAGGCAACAGTTCATCATCTCATCTTTCCAATATTTTCACCTGTTCACTTGGTGATCTCAATAATCCCAAGCCTTATCATTTTTATTGCATCAATCATTGCAACATTTCTTATATTATTCCTTTCTAAGAGGAACAAATAACATTTCATTCATATCGATAGGACCTGTATCATTTCATTCATATCATAGGGATAGTATTCTTTCTTTCATTGCTTATAAGGAAGCAGGCAACAGCAACAGTTATGCAGAAGGTACATGATTCTAGTGTTTCGTTCAATTCTTTGTGTTAATAGCATAGCCAGTTCATTACTCATGTATCATTATCGTAGCATCTCATTACTCAAGTATTCATTGCTTATACATTATTAACCGAAGGGACGTTATCAATTCATTTCAAGCATCAAGTCGCATTAGCAGTTCGAGTGTGATTCATTCAGCAGTTTAATAATTCTTAACATAAGCATCTCTATTATTCGGCAACCAAAACAAGAGACATTTAGGGACAATTCATAGTATCACATTATTCCATTTATTAAGCATGCAGGAATAAGGAGGAAGGAGGACAGTTCCACTTGCCTGCATAAAAGGGTCTTCCTGTTCCAATTCCGCTAAGCGTAGCTCCACCAGCGAGCCACGTTTCAATACGTATTCCGTCTAGCCAGCTAAGAGAGACTGCATCAGTCTCAATTCACCTGATTCCCAACATAAGTCATGGTCCAACATTCTGATAGCATCCAACAAGCCAACCCAAATGCCTCGTGCGGAGCGGGGCATTACATAATATACCACTCAGAAAAAGTTTCGTCCTCGAAACTTAAGAAAACAACTCTTTCTACTAGATTCTCTTAGTCACAATGAGTTACTCATTCAGCTTCAATTTAATATACATTTCAACCCACTCGGTCATTTGAAAATAGCTATCCAACTGTATCATTTTAATCCATCAACGATTCAATCCATCTTTCTCTTTTTCAAATACTTGCAACTTCTTATTGATTCACCAACATTTTTCTTACATTTCTATCTTGGTCGCAACACATCACTTCGTTTGGATCCATACACATATTTCAGGCGTCCCCAAAATATATGCATTTTAGCCAAAGTCCATACTAGTGCGATAAATTCTTCCCATAATGTTATCTCAGTCGCAACCTATCACTTCGGCTGGATCCATACACATATTTTAGGCGTCCCCAAAACATATGTACTTCAACCAACTTCCATGATAGCATAATTCGATCAGCCACGATATAACTCTCTTTCCCAAATCAGACTTAGCATCCTTTCAATTGACTTATCACTTTATTCATTTGTCACAATCACTATCTTCCAGGCCACAACACTTTACATCGGACAACTTGGTTAAGCTCTCAATCCGGGCATAATATTTCTAACATTCGATCAAGGGTCTAACTTAGAGTCAATCATATTAAGAGTTCACAACATGCAATCATATTCCTTTCTGAATCCAACAATATTGCTCACCGAGGCAATTTATCTTTTCTAAAAGATACAATCCGACGTTACCCACTATTGATACCGATCCAACATTTCCATCATGAGCAGTCAATTCCATCTCATATAATAATTCACTATTCGATACATACAACTCAAGTCTCATCCCACGATTCCATTTCCCGCTATAGGCCGACACATAATCCTCAAGGGTCAAATATCTCTAAGGTTCATATTGGAGCATATACTTACAACTTATCATTCTTAGATCATACTCATCACCATCTCTCGTTCAATGCCACAAGGTCATTCTATGGGTCGCCAACGGCCATCTATTAATCGGTCCAGTCTCAATGGTTAGCTACACCGACAGCTAATCATTCAGGTGACTCCCCTAGAGTGGACGGCTACTAGGGTCTAAGGAACTCTACCCAAACCTATGGGTATCAACTTAGTCTGAATAACTAATTGCCATTGTCGGCTATGCCAACAATTGGTAAGTCCTCAACTGGTTACTAGGGTCAAGTCTATCTATCCAGGGTCTTCCTCAAGGAAGTAATTCCTAAAGAGGCTCATTCTAGACTTACCCAACGATCGACTAAGATCGATCTATCAACATTACGGTCAATTCCCAGCCCGACATACGATTCTCATCGTTCTAATAATCCATCAAATAAATTCCTAAATGATTCAATTTCTATTTCAAATCCTTTGTACTCACACGAACCCATAAGCCAAGGCTAACTATTCAAGGGTCATCGATTCCGATATTCTTAACATAACTACGGAATCATACTATTCAATCCGTATGACAGAGTCACACCACCAAGTCATAAGCCAACAATCTATCTTCCAACTAACAGTCACATATACCGACATTATCCAACACGATTGTAATTCCTCAATCCCATTCGTTTCATCAGTCATCAAACTATTATACTATATTCATAAATCTCATGCAGCAAGGGTCGAATAGTTTATCCTATTCTTTTTCGACAATTCACGTATCAATTAACCATCCTTTAGGCAACACCAGTATTCAGAGTCACTACTTGTTACTTTTCTAATTCCATTAAATTCTTCAGCATGCATGCGCATAGGCAACGACTATCCTTTGGTGATCAAGATGGATTAACATCTATTACACCTTAGGGTCAAGACACAATCTCTAATATTCCTTTGGTTCACCGACAATATTTCTAACACTTTCAGCTACGCAACCAACTTTGTATTAGCCACATTTGATTTACATCCAACCGATCGAAGTCAACATTCAGATGTTTTAAGCCACAACATTCTCTAGCCAAATCTATTTACCCATAGCATACTAACTGTCTTACTAGTCTGAGTCATCACTCGACTAAACAATTTCTAACCAAGCCACCTGTTACAATTTCGACAATCTCGCTACCCAACATAGCATAACCGTCAAGGGACACTCGAGTCATCTAGCAACAATACATGATTCCCAGCTAAGTCTCGGTACTACCCAGTACCCACAGATAGTCTCATTGATATCCTATGGAAAGGGTCAATAACATCTCGTTCTGAGGTGGTAGAGGCAATATACCACTCAGAAACGAAGCCATCCTTAAACAATACCAACTCAATTCTATTCTAGACATTCGGGATCTATAATGATCACATCATTTAGCCAACATCTCGGAGTCTCAATATTACAAGCCAACATTCTTAGGGTCTCAAAAGCACTAGCCAGTACACATGAGTCAACTCACCAGTTCCGTTGAGCTCATCCATCAATTACCCCATTCACAATTCATTTCCAACATCACATACAATCTCAACTTGTTACAACATACATAGCCACTTTTTCTTTATTCCCATAATTCCAAACAACATTCGAACTATAGCATACTATGGCATCGAGTCATTGTTGGGTTATTTGTGTCCAAACCAATAACAATCATTCATTCAGGGGCATCACAATATATTTAGACTTATTGTATGGAACATCCAGTGAGCAGCCAAAAGGGTCAAAGAACTTTCAGACACAACAACATAGGATGATTACCAAACAACAACAGCATAATCGCAGAAGCAATCTTTGATCTAATCGCGGAAGCAACGTTGAGTGATCGCGGAAGCAACTTTGATTAATCGTCGATGCAACTTTGATTTGAAACGAATCAAAGAAGAGACCAAGGACGTAAAGCCGTGCTCTGATACCAATTTGTCACGTCCCGATTCATAGAGTCATCTAATCACATAATTATCCCTTAGAATCGATCGTCCTCGCTTGGGCGTGATGCTGTACAAGTCTGGTATTGCACTTGTACAAGGCAAAGATGGTGTCTAATCGATAATCTTCAAATAGGAACACATCGCAGCGGCAGAAGCAGACAAATTAAATTTAATGAGGACAATCTTTCTAATTGAATAGAAATATATTTTTTCTTTATAGCAACGAAGATAAAAGGATAACTTGAAGTCACACAGAGATATACAGAACTTTATTCTCTTATTTGATAATTGAAGAAGAGTACAAGACTTGTATTGAAGTACAATGCTTACAACCAATCTCACTTTACATTGAAAGCCAACTGAGCAATGCTACAAAGTCTACATTTGATACTTGGATACATTGGATTACAACTCGATATACTGATTTGGCTTACAATCTCACTGGTACAACTGATTACAATGTTCCATACATTATGTCCTTTATAAATAGAAGACATCATCTTATATAAGGAGAGCTTCTGTATGCCCAACAAATCTTCGATGCTGCGGGACCAATCAAACCAAATCTTCATGTGTAGAATATCCCAAGCACGAGCACCTGTCCACACAAAACGTGGGTCAGCACATCATCTATGTGCTGGCGAGCAGAATCCAACCCACTCGCCTAAACCAACACTAACTGGTCCATTTTAGCAAGCATTTAATAAAATGATCTTTCTAATTGGGCCTAGCATCAGTTTACAGTTCATGGGAAATAATCATAATGAAGCATGTAAACATATTCTTAGCAGCGTTCATGTGAAGGCATCAGTAAAGCATACTAGTGTTATCATGAAAAGGCATCATTAAGGCATCATTAGTTCTAACATTTGAACATGTTGTGACAATTCTCATAGAAGGCATCACTTAGCATGTTAGTTATGCTTAAGCAGTTTACATAGCAATGCAACATGTTGACATACTGAATTTAGCATGTTAAGGAGGTTCACATTTAAATGCAACATCATATCATTGACTTGTTTAGCATGATTAAGCAGACCATTCAACCAACATATACTGCATGTATCACATTTAAGTGATTTTTTACCGATAGCCAACTCCCTTGTACCTGCATAAAATACAGGATAATATGATATACTTACTCTGTCCGCACAAAATATTCATTAGCATGCATCCTGACTACATGACCACTGGTGGTTGTGTACCATGTCGACGTGCCATATAGGACTTCATAGGGTATGGGATGTGCCTTTCACCAGGTTGCGAGCCCGAATGAGGATCCCAATACCGTGCTACCAAAGTACCAATTCCTCCTAGGCCGACTCGATCCCACCGCCGCGGGTACCGTTCGAGGAAATCCTTGTATACAAGTACGTCTATGGTCATGCGAATGCGTGTCCGACCCGATCGTGTTCGAAGTCGCATGATACAATAATAAGATAAGAAAAGGCAACAGTTCATCATCTCATCTTTCCAATATTTCCACCTGTTCACTTGGTGATCTCAATGATCCCAAGCCTCATCATTTATCATTGCATCAATCATTGCAACATTTCTTATATCATTCCTTTCTAAGAGGAACAAATAACATTTCATTCATATCGATAGGACCTGTATCATTTCATTCATATCATAGGGACAGTATTCTTTCTTTCATTGCTTATAAGGAAGCAGGCAACAGCAACAGTTATACAGAAGGTACATGATTCTAGTGTTTCGTTCAATTCTTTGTGTTAATAGCATAGCCAGTTCATTACTCATGTATCATTCTCGTAGCATCTCATTACTCAAGTATTCATTGCTTATACATTATTAACCGAAGGGACGTTATCAATTCATTTCAAGCATCAAGTCGCATTAGCAGTTCGATGTGATTCATTCAGCAGTTCAATAATTCTTAACATAAGCATCTCTATTATTCGGCAACCAAAACAAGGGACATTTAGGGACAATTCATAGTATCACATTATTCCATTTATTAAGCATGCAGGAATAAGGAGGAAGGAGGACAGTTCCACTTGCCTGCATAAAAGGGTCTTCCTGTTCCAATTCCGCTAAGCGTAGCTCCACCAGCGAGCCACGTTCCAATACCTATTTCGTCTAGTCAGCTAAGAGAGACTGTATCAGTCTCAATTCTCCTGATTCCCAACATAAGTCACGGTCCAACATTCTGATAGCATCCAACAAGCCAACCCAAATGCCTCGTGCGGAGCGGGACATTATATATATATATATATATATATATATATATATATATATATATATATATATATATATATATATAAATGTATTTGTTGTATATGTACATATATATTTCAAATTCAATTTTGTGCAAAATATTATTATGTATAAATTCACAAGTTATTTTATTATGTAATTTTATGACTTGTATATTTTACCACTTTAAAATATATTATTAAAATACTTTAATATTTATATTTGAGTTACTGTATTTTATTAATCGTAGCCATTTGATGTCCAAACCTAGCATGAATTTTTGGACCCAAAATGTGTCTAATATATTCAGAGTCTGTACAAGTCATATTGGACTTGATTCATGGCTTTGGGTTCCGTATCTGGACTTCGGTTCAATTTCGAATACGTGGACAAAATATTAAATAGTTAATTAATTATTTTCTAGAAATTGTTACTTGCTGTTTTTGAATTTTTATATATATTTTAGTTGCTGTAAAAATCTGGAAAAAATTGTATTTAAATACTATCTTAATTTAGATAATTTAATATCATTTTTTGAGCATTTAATAAGTAATTTTGGTATTTATAAAAATAAGAAAACAGAACTCATTTTTCGAATACATATGTTTGCTGATTTTTAATAAATATCTTTGAGGGTTTATAAAATCCAAAAAAATTAGTATAAATTTCTATAATTAACAAGAATCATTTTGGTACTTTATTTTATATAAAATTGAACCTTTTGTATATCTCAAAAATTGTTGGAACACAGTTTACAGTCTGATTTATTTATGGAGTGGTTACGACTTACAAAGCTTTGTGTTAATTTGAGTTATTGTAGTATTGGACCTCGCCCTACACTAGTGTAAAAGTCCTAGAAAATTAGTTTGGGTATTGTGTCATCCCACATTGGTCTCCTATGCTAAAGTCATCATTTGGCTAGGTGTCCAATCATAAAGTCGTGTCACACAACTAGTGTCTTAGTGTTTAACTTAGTATGAAAACTAAGTTTATGTATTATTTCTACAGTGACGAGTCACCAGGCATCTATAGCATTTCTATCACTACCTTGCTTTGCTAAAGGCAAGTACCTCTACAAACTTTACATACTGTTACAACAATAAACTGTGATCCAACCATGTTAAATGCTGATCCTTGGGATAGCAAGTTAAATCTTCACATGTTGTATTATTTTCAGTCCCTACCATGCTTCAGTCCCTACGAAGACTATCATTTGGTCTTCATAAAGAGTCTTCCTAAATTAATTAAAAGAATGTTAAAATACGTGCAAGGCACGTGCATATATATATATATATATATATATATATATATATATATATATATATATATATATATATATTAGGGTTAGGATTTTGAAATTACTGTTCATTAGCCTACTTGAACAGTGATTTCGAGACCCAAACTCTAACACAGATCAATTTCGAAACCCAAACCCTAATATCCATGTATATGTGAGATCCTAGAACTAAATATTCCTATTATATGGTTATTCCTAGCTCTTGATCAAATCTGAACTCGTTTTTAGCGATTTCCTTGATGAAATTAGAAGTTACCAATTAACCTAGCCGAAAGAGAAAAAAGAATCATCGGACGGTCTCCGATTATGCTTTTCTTGTTTCGGGTTCAAGACTCAAGTATCAAACGGATATAGCTCACTCAAGTTCCAAGAGTTCCAACCTCAAGGGACGTGCGCCCTATAAAAATCTTAATCTTACGTCATTGTCAACCTGAGTAGGCGCCGTCGTCACTCACGGTGAGAGCCTAGAGGAGGAAAACGTGGTTGGGGAAGGATGATAGAAAGAAGAGAATGTGGCATGCATGTTGCTGATTTGGAGGGGTCAAGAGAGGAACAATTAGGTTGAGACCGTTGAGTGGAGGAGGTGGACAAATGGAGATTGGGTGCATGGGGGAGAATAGAGATTCGAGAAGTATGAAACTATAAGGATGTTCAAAAAATAGAATATGTTTTTTATACCCATTTTATTCTTGCGAAACTTGGATTCGAATTCAGGATCCCCTGATGACCAAGACATAATGGATGGATAATTTTGGGGGTCATAAACCCTGTCATTGAATTAAGGACTTGTACTATTTATTTATTTCGGCACAAATTCTTTAGGGTATGCTTTGGCAATTGTAGGAATAGCGGTTATGAGGTATCCGGTTTTGGATGGTTTTTAAGTAGTGGTTTTTAAACCAGTCCAATCAATGCTTGATAATTCACTAACGAGCGGTTCTGAAAGTTTTTTACACGAATAGATTAAATAGGGAAGGGTACCTGTGGTTATAATTATATATATTTTGTGAGGATATAAATGGAATAAAAAAATAGAGCCGCTCAAAATCCACCGATTTGGGGTGTTTATAAAGCCACCCAAAAATACATTACACCGGTTTTGGGAGGTTTTTGAGCCGACCAAAACAGTGCCTCAAAAAAATTAACAAGCAGGAATTTTCATAAACGGTCGGTTTAAAAATACCTCAAAACCGGTAAAAACACCGTTACCAAGCAAACCCTTAGGGTGTGTTTGGTACGAGAAAAAAGTGAGAAAAAAATGAGGAGGAAAAAGAGGAAGGAATAATACATTTTCGGTATAGAAAAATAAATGGATGGAAGGAAAAGTGGAGAGATTAGTTTTTTCTCTTAACCTAAGAAAATCAATCCGTCCAAATGTAGAAGAAAAAGTAAATACTCATCTTAATTTATAATTATTCCATATAAAAATTATATTATTTTAAAATGGTTCAATAAAGTCAAATGGTAATAAATATTATTATTTGAGACTATAATTGCTAAAGTCTATATTTTTATTTTTTTTGCTTCCAATTTTTTTTTCATATCAAATATAAAAAAATTTGTCATTTTTATCTTTTTATCATTTTCTTCCAACTTACCGAACACGGAAGTGTCCGTCGTTAGGCCCGATGGCAGGATGCAATAAATGGTAGCTTGTAAAGGAGAAAGAGAAGAGAAGAGGAGAGGGAGTACGTGTGTTGGAAAAGAAATCAAAATCCATCTTTAATTGGATGATTGGAATCTTCCTATTGGTTCGTGGAAAGGAAAGAAAACGAAATCAAAGAAGTGTTTCATTTCCTTTACAAAATTACAAGTTTATAGATTTTCATTTCCGGTGTCTAGAAATGCCAAAAAAAAAAGTGAAAAAAACAATCATTACTTAAAGAATAATTCTATAGAGACACATTTTTATTGACATACTTTGTTGACACACTTATGTGGCAGATGATTTGGTATTCCATGTCACCCGAATTAATTGAGAGCTTATTAATTATTTTTTTGGTATGTCCAATTTTGTATGTATGGAAGGTCTTCAATCTTTGACATGTGTTGTAATTTTGCATGACCAATTAATAGCCACAATTAATGTCCAATTTTGCATGGCCAACAAGACCAGAAAGCTTTTAAAACTTTGTACAAAATTATTTACTTTCGTTGGACCCTGCTCATGAAGTTGACGAGGGTGGATTGCTTGGATTCTATACATGCAAGAAGATTGAATCTTTTGCATGGATTGTGAACTAATTAATTTGACATAGACAATTTTGGCAAGTGAATAATTAATTGGTCATGCAAAATTGCAACAGATGAACTAACTAAATAGACATGGACAATTTTGGCAAGTGAATAATTAATTGGCCATACAAAATTACAATACATGCCAAAGATTGGAAACCTTCCATACATATAAAATTGGACATACCAAAAAAATAATTAATAAGCCCCCAATTAATTCGGATGACATGGAATGCCAAATCACCTGCCACATAAGTGTGTCAACAAATTATGTCAATAAAAGTGTGTCTCTATAGAATTACTCTTGCTTAAAAGGTAGAAAATAAATCATTTGCTTAGATAGAACCATTTTTTTTCTTTCCTTTTTTCATTGTGAATAATTTTCTCAATTTCTATCATCCAAACATTGAAAAATAATTTTAAAAAAATTTCCAATCTCATGATTCTACGAACCAAACGAGACCTTATAGTATACTTTGTGCATGACGTATTTATCAAACCTACGTCTTCGACAAATGATCCAAAACATCTCATTGAGCTGGGACAACCACAAATGAAGAGAAACAAAGAATATGAAATAATAATAAAACCATCTCCAATGGAGGTTTCTATCTTCCTTATTTCTATGGAAGAAATCCATTTTAGAAAAAACTTCTTCCAATTATGATTTCTATCACCATTTCTATCCTAGTGGACAATGATGTAGGATAAAAACTTTTTAGGTGGATTTCTACATGTAGAAACTCTCATAGAAATTCTGCTATCTCTCATGACAATTATTATTGGACTCCACACCATTAAATTGTTCCTTTTACTATGTGACACATATGATAGAAATGGAGAATCATTGGAAAGTATTTTTGTATGTCTATAATTTCTATATAAAGTTGGATAGAAATCTCTTAAAGTACAATGTCAAGTAGGATAAGAACTCAATTTTAGAAATTACCATTGGAAATGGTCTAATAGACAAAAGAGAATCCTGATTCGGTTCATTTTCAAAGCTTGAACTCATATTGGATTTGTTCTCAAATCTCCAAGTTTTAGTTCTGTCCTCTCCGGTTTGTGTGGAATTCTCAATTGCTCTTTGTTACGTTTGCAAGATTCTAGAACTTGACCATGAACCATTTTTCTTCTCCTAAGTTGTTGCATGTTTTTCTTTTCTGAGGGCCTACCTAATCTTTGGTCCTCGAGACGTATACATCGCCCAATCGCAACGGTCATGTCCACATATCTCTACTATTACACAACAGTGTTAAAAAAAATCATTTGTATATCCTCGATTAATTAAAAATATAAATAAAAAAATTTAATTCCAAAACTAATTTTTAATCATAATTAAAATAATGAATCATCACAACTAAATTTTTTTTGAAAAACTAACTATATTGTCCAAGGCCATCTCCAATCGGAGTTTCTATCTCCCATATTTCTATGGTAGAAATCCATACTAAAAAAAAAAATACCTTAGAATAAAAATTGTTATAGTAGGATAGAAATTGAGAACCATTGAGGTGTTTTTGTTCGTGTGTAATTTATATATAGAAACTCTACCAACTAGGATAGAAATTTCACTTTACATAAGGTGCAATGACAAGTAGGATAGAAACCCAATTTTAGAAATTCCCATTCGAGATGGCCTAACTACCTACACATATATCTAACAAATTTGAATAAAAATATAAATATATCTATAACAAAAGATGATTAAAATATAAACATATATAACTAATCTTCATCCAAATATATTTGTTGTGAAAACAATAGAAAAAAAAAAAGAAATTTGTGAGACTCGTCTCAGAGTATCGGTATTTATATACGGATACGTATTTTGCAGCGTATTTCGTATTTTCTTGGTTTCCGGAACACTTTAAATTTTTTCCAAAACTATAGGTTTTATCCTTGATCGACATACCGTCGGTATACCGGTGTATACCGACGGCATATCGTCCGGACATGTTTTCTACACTTTAGATATTTTTTTGGTTTCTGATATTTTCGTGAATAGTATTTCGGATATTTTCATGAATAGTATTTAGATATTTTCATGAATAGTGTTTAGATATTTTCGTGAATAGTGTAGATGCACCCCATTATCCAATGGATAATTGGTTTTGTTTGAGTGGCCATGATTGACATAGACTTTGACATGGATCATGATCCAATGGCTAAGATTAATTTTCCCTTATATATATACCATTTCACTTTCTCTCTCATCTCTCTTTTCATTCTCTTCACTCTCTCTTCATTTCTTCTTTCCTTCTCTTCCCTTGGAGCTTGCCAAGAGCTTGTCCTTGAGGTCTAGAGTGTGGTTTCGTACCCCTCTTGGTGGTGGAGTAGAAGATTAGGCTTGAAGCTTAACCTAGGCAAGTACATCTTGCCAAATTCATGAACAATATTATTTTTGTTGTCATTTTTGTTTTTCTTGGTAATAAAATGCTTAGAATTGTTCTAAACTCATTTTGTTATGAATGTTTTCCTTGTGATTCTCATATATATGTATGTTTCTAAATTTGGTTCGAACTAGGTTTTGATTTTCTGTTAAAATCTAATATTGACTTAGTAGAAAACTCGGTATCAAGAGTGATACTGGTGTCACCATCATGGATCTTGGTCACATATGCATATATGACGCCCTCACCAAGCTTGTATACATAGATTTTGAGTTTGGTGGAAATCGGAACTCGTTTCGGTTCCCGAGAACCCTTTTTTTGGAGTATTTTGAGGTATTGATCTATCAAATCTTTGAATTTGTGAAAACTAATACTCCCATGTTGTAGGGAATTAAATTTCATGCAATTTTGACTTTTAAAAACCCGAATTTCGATTTAAAACGAAGTTTTTATGGCCGAAACAAGTTTTGAGTTTTCAAGAATCAACTTTCTGTGACGGTTCGGAAAATCCGTCGAAAATCCGCGGAAATCCGTCGGAAAATCCGAACTTGCACCACAAAACTTGCTGTGACACTTCGGAAAATCCGTCGGTAATCCGCAGTAATCCGTCGGATAATCCGGTTAGGCTGTTTTTGTCTGTTTTTTGCCCGTTTTTGTCCGTTTTTGTCCGTTTTTGATATTTTCTTCGATTGTAATGAATTCTTAACATGATAAGATGATATTGCATAGTTAGAGAATGATTGTACACCCTATATACACTTGACACTAGCACATGTTCAATTATTTTTTATGAAATGTACTTAGCTTTAATTATTCTTTTCCACATGCCATGATATGTCTTTTGATAGATTCTTTCTTACAAGCTATGATAATTGTTGCCATGCCTTCTTTGCTTACTAGATAGTGGCCTATCGTGGCGCACTCATGATACATGTCCTTTTTGCTTACATGATAGTGGCATGTCATGGCGCACTCTTGATTCTAGTACATGTCTAGCTCCTTGACAGTGGCTCGTCGTAGCGCACTCTTGTCTTGATATTGTCATGTCTTGTTGTGGCTTGTTGTAGTGCACAATCTTGCTTGTCTTGTCCAGTCTTGCATGTCTCATGTCTAGAATGGATTCTGTGGAATGCCACACCTAGAATCCAACAAGAAAATGTTAAGGACTAAACAACTAGCTTGATTACCTAGATCATTGGAGATTTTTCCAGTTACCTGTTGCCCCTTTGGTCTTGGTCTTATATATATATATATATATATATATATATATATATATATATATATATATATATATATATATATATACATACATGGGATTTGGAGCTATCTGTCATGATGAGCACTCTTCCAGCACACCATCGAGTGGGGCACCTCTTTAGGACACACGTATCTTACTGCAGTGTGTCTGCTATACTTCTTTTCTTTTTGGCTTGGATCATTCAGGTAGTAGCAGGCAGGTAACTGGGACTTGGATTTCTTAAACTTGCATGTGTTAGTAATTAGGATTGTGGCAACCCTAGTTAGCTAAAGTATCAAGCCGTACTCATTGCTTGGCCGTGATTGATGGACGGAGTCCATCCTTGTCTAGTCTAGTCTTGCTCCAGTTTATCTTATTGTAGTACTTAGCTTCCTGTCATTCCTTACATATTATTCTTTCTACTACATGCTCGGCTTCACCACATGCTCGTATGTCCAGTTTACTCTATGTATTCACTTCCTATCCTTCTTGTATGTTCCAGTTTCCTTTCGTAAACACTATGGTACCAATTTACTAATCTAGTCTCGTTTACTGCTTTATCTTAGAGATGTTATAAATTGTATGCTGGTTTTAGTTCATAGTTTGGCTTCCTTTGTGGTACTTGCTATTGGGGTTCTGACCACACTGGTTTTGCATTGACCAGATCTAGTTGAGGAGCCCGAGGATCTTTCGGACCTTCCACTCGATGGTGACCACCCGGAGCACCAGGGGACTTGAGTGGGTGTTCTTTCTCTTACCCACTCTTTTCTGTACATATTCTTTTGAGGCGTTTAGCCACCGAGCACGTGTTTAGCTCGTGTTTTAGACTTGACTTTCGGCCTACGGGCTTAGACATGATGTTATATTTCTAGACTACAGCTAGAGCTGATCATGTATTACTTAGTCTTGCTAGTTCTTCATTTTGTACTACTAGCTTCATGATCATCTATATATTATAGTTTGGGACGTTTTACTGTCTTATATACATGATGATCATATTTTTGTACCTTACTTCTTGTCTGAGACTGAGATATCTAGGATTATGTGACCTAGGATTGACGGTTGGTTTGTAGCAGTGACCCCCATCTATACAGCTTATACGTTGTTTCAGAGTACTGGAATACTTTGGTATACGTAGCTGGCCTTGTCCGTCCCTACTTGCCAGTATTCTGGTTCTGGGGCGTGACATAGGTTTTAGTGGTGGCCCATGCAGGTCTGATTTATCAGATTGTGGGGGGTTGCTGGTAGTTATCTCAGTCATAAATTCTTCTCCATTGATATCCTTCGTATTACTCTTTACCTCTGATCTTTGACCTGATATCTGCTTTGATCGTTGATCTTTCTTGTTCCTTCGACCTAATCCTTGAGTCCTTAAACTTTCAGGGGCATCGTTCCTGGTCCTTCTGATCGGCCTGTGCGGGCTTTGCCGATGGCAGATCAGCGTCCCTTAGTTTCTCCAGTTCAGGAGGAGCATCCTCAGCATTCGGGAGCAGAGTCTAGAGTGGACCGAAGGGCAGAGTCGCCAGTTTCTCCTGTTCAGCCAGCAGTACCAGTTCAGCCAGAGCAGCCAGAGGGTATTGTTCGAGCACTGGTGGATGTTCTGAGAGATTTCACGGCATCGCAGCAGCGTCAGAGTGATGTTCTCACCCATTCTGTCCAGACGGCTTTGGACAGAGGTGGTGCTCAGGTCTACAATTCTGCGAGCAGCTTCAGGTACCTCCATCCCTTGTACTTCTATGGTACAGAGGATGCTATTGTGTTTGATGCGTGGCTTCACGATACTGAGGCCATTCTGGAGGCGGCAGGGATTCCGGCTAGGGAGCGTGTGGCAGTTGTCAGGTTGTAGCTCTTGGATTTGGCCCGCGACTGGTGGACGGCTCATGAGGTGTCTCTTAGGGCACCAGTAGCCTGGGCCAATTTTAGCGAGAGGTTTCAGACTCGCTATTTTGATGTGGTGTCACGTTATGATCTGCAGCAGAGGTTCATTGGCTTACGACAGATGAGCAGGACCGTCGACGGATATGCGGCAGAGTTTAGCAGGCTCAGTCGGTTTGCCCCTTCTTTAGTGGCGTCCGAGTTGGACCGGGCGAGGAGGTTCCAGCAGGGACTTCATCTGGAGATCATCCTGGCAGTTGAGCAGCATGAGTTCCAGACTTTTGATGCAGTGATGAGGGCGGCGAGGAGGCATGAGTACACCTCACAGAGGATCGTTGATAGAGTCGGAGGTCAGAAGAGGCCTCACATTCAGAGGGGATCTTCTTCCCAGTCGTCAGCACCAGCTCCAGCAGTCCGAGCTTTGACGATTGGATCTCCGAGAGGACCGGTTCCGGCGGCTTCCTTTCAGCAGTCGTCTCAGTCGCGTCCTCAGCAGCAGAGGCAGTCTTCCTCAGTTGGTTGTTCCCATTGCAGGAAGGGAGGGCATGTCTTATCAGAGTTCCGTAGGGCACAGGGCTTGTGCCTAGCTTATAGAGCACCGGACCACAAGATAGGGCTTGTCCCAGGAGGAGTTCGGCTGGATCAGCATCCTTCCAGCCAGCATTTCAACAGTTTAGGGCACCAGCGTCGGTTCAGCAGCAGCAGGCCCAGAGGCCATTACCGACGCAGTCTCAGTAGTTCCACCAGCAGAGGCCTCAGCAGTATGCTCAGGCTCAGGCTCAGAGACAGAGGGGTCCAGTGACCAGAGTTTCGGGTCAGGCTTTTACGCTTTCTATGGAGGAGGCGCTAGCAGCAGGGGAGGTGGTCGCAGGTGCCATTCTTGTTCACTCTCATTCAGCTTCAGCTTTATTTGATTCTGGTACTTCGCATTCATTTATATCTGCACGATTTACGACACATATTGGTTTAGAGCCAGAATCTTTACCTGTAAGGATGAATATACTTACTGGTAACGGTCTAGTAGGAGTAGACCGAGTCTATGCCTCGTGTAGAGTCATAGTATGTGGGAGAGAGTTTCCCGCTAGGCTGATAGAGTTTCCTATGGGCGATTATGATGTCGTCCTAGGTATGGATTGGTTGAGTGCTCGACACGCTTCGATAGATTGCCATGCTGGCAAGGTTATCTTTCGTGTTCCGTATGAGGAGGAGTTCTCATTCTCTAGAGGCGAGGTGGAGTCTCCACCAGCGGTCATGTGGATGGCAGTAGCCGAGGAGGTTCAGTTGTCCAGAGTAGTTTATGAGTTTTCTGATGTGTTTCCCGAGGAGCTTCTGGGTATGCCTCTAGTTCGGAAGATTGAGTATTATATTGATTTAGTTTCGGGAGCAGAGCCAGTGTCAGCGAGAGTCTACAGGATGTCTCCTTCAGAGTTGTTGGTGTTGTATCAGTCTATTGAGGAGCTTAGGACCAAGGGATTCATTCATCCTAGTGGATCTCCTTGGGGAGCTCCAGCCCTTCTTGTGAAGAAGAAGGATGGTTCATCGCGTATGGTCATTGACTATCGTCAGCTTAACAGGGTGACCGTGAAGAACAAGTATCCCTTGTCCAGGATAGATGACTTGTTCGACTAGCTTAGTGGAGCGGCTGTGTTTTCGAAGATAGATTTGCGGTCTGGGTACCATCAGATCAGAGTCAGAGAGCAGGATATACCCAAGACGGCGTTTAGATCTCGATATGGCCATTGGGAGTTCCTTGTTATGCCTTTCGGAGCGACCAATGCGCCAGCGATCTTCATGGATCTCATGAATCGCATCTTCATGCCCTACTTAGACCAGTTTGTGAAAGTGTTTATTGATGATATCTTGGTCTATAGTCGAACTGAGGCAGAGCACGAGCAGCATCTTCGCGTGGTTCTTCAGATTCTTCGGGACCATCAGCTTTACGCGAAGTTCAACAAGTGCAATTTCTGGCTCGATCGAGTCTCTTACTAGGGTCACATTATTGCCGGAGGTGGTATTGAGGTGGACCCCAAGAAGGTTGAGTCTATCGAGGGTTAGCCAGTACCTCGTACAGCTTCAGATGTATGCAGCTTTCTGGGATTAGCAGGCTACTATAGACGGTTTGTGGCAGACTTTGCTAGGATCTCCGCACCCTTGACACGGCTGACGTGTAAGGATGTGTGCTTTGAGTGGTCAGATGCTTGTCAGGTTTCTTTTGAGAAACTCAAGCAGAGTTTAATTTTAGCTCCTATTCTGACACTACCCATCGGACCAGGTGGGTTCACGGTGTATTGTGGTGATTGTAACACCTAGTTTTCCAGATGAGGGTATTTTTGAAATTTTGTATTATAAATATTGGTACTTATTTCACATTATGATTTTTGGTAAATTTTAATCATTTTTTTAAAACTATTTAAATTATGACTTATGATTTTGGTGTTTGGCTAGTGTAACCTTGGAGACTGTTGACCTAGAGTCTAGCCATGTGATTAGGATGTTAATTAGTACATTTTAGCCTAGAGGGTATCTTGGTCATTTTAGGATTTATTTGAATTTATTATGATTTATGGGAATTTTTAGAATTTATTTTGGAATTATTTGAATGATGGTTGACTAGGTTGACTTTGACTAGCATTGACCTTGGTAGACTAACCTAGGAGCTAACCCTAGCCATGGTGACCCTAGTCTAACTTAGGTTAACCTACTTTTAGTCATTAGAAACTAATTTTAGAATGAGGAGATTTGGTTTAGTAAATTTAAGTCATGGCTTGTGGTTTCATGAAATGACTTATGGCTTGATGATTTATTTGATCATGACTTGGCCCATGGCCCATAACTAGAAGCCCTAACCCTAACCAAACCCTAAATTACCAGCCATAGGGATCCCCACCCTATATAAACACTTATTCTCTAGGGCTTGCCTCTTTCTTTATTCATTTCAGCATTGGAAAAGAAAGGTATGTGTCCCCCTTCCAAAAATCTCCATAAATTCATTTTGATTCATTTTTAATCCTAGTTTCTTGCATTAGAACCTAATACTCTCCTACTTTCTAATTTTGGGGTTTAATCCCAGCTTTGGGTCAATTTGGAGCTTGTGGCATCAAGAGGAAGAATCCTCCATTTGAAGCTTTTTCAAGCTTTTTGCACATATAGGTAAAACCCTCTAAATTGATTTAAATTTTAGTTTTCTTTGCATGTAGGGCTAGATCTAGGAGTCCCCTAGGTGTCCCTAAAATTTGGGTGAATTTCGTGTCCGTTTGGTGTCCGTATCGGACACGTGTCGTAGTGTAGTGTAGGTGTTTGTTGAAATACCTCTAAGGATTTTATTTTCAATTTTGTAAAACTAATTATATGAATTTGTTGCTCTATATATGTATATTAATTTTTGTGAAGACTGATGTGAATTTCGTGTCATTTTCGTGTCGAAATTGGGTGCGAACACGCTGCACGATACGCGTGTGCGATGTCCTGATACTCGTGTCCTATTTCTCACTGGACACAGCATTTCGACACACGAAACTTGGCATGGAGGTTGGGGCAGTGACTGAGAAGACACTCCATAAGTTTTATGACACCTTGTTTCGTGTCGGACACAAAAACGAGGCCGCACGGGTTTTACACTGAACTGCCTGCGCGTGAAAACACACGCTGATATGCACGTTTAACCACGACACAGAGACACGTTGACACGGGGCAGACACATGAGCGTGTTCCCCTATCCTGGGTGAACCCACACGCATGATCACGTGACACGGGTCGCCCTGTGTCGTGTCCTAGGGCGACCCACACGCACGCACGAGGAGTGTTGTGCACTATTTTCTGGTATTTAACTTTTTCCTTCTTTTGACACGCTCGTGTCCAGTTTCTGGACACGAATGACTCCCTTGACACGTATGCATATGGCACACACTCTGCGCATACTGAATTTGGCTTTTGGTTGGTTTTCAAATGTCGATTTGGGGTGTCGAACATATAATTTTCTGATACGGTTGTGTAACAGTTGTTCTCTGATTTTTCCTGTTGGAATTCGATTAATTGTGTTAATGTCGTAGCTAACATGGTTAATAGGATGATGTGTACATGTTAGTCTAGCCTAGGGTTCAATGATATTAGTTTTAGCATTTGGTTATGCTTTCGAATTCCTTTTCTGATTTCCCTGAACTGTCCTATTTTTCTGATACCATATTCACTTGCTGCACTTGTCACTGTGACACATCTCTGATACTATTTGACACATGTTCACCTTCACTCCATGACACATTGGCACATGTTGTACACACATGACACACAATTACCTACTGAATTGAGATTTAGCTACTATTCTAAATCGATATTGTAATTTTCCTATATTGGGGACTTATGATGTCATATTTTGCATAATAAGGTTAACCTAGTATTTAAATAGTTATATATATCATGTATCATATTTATGGGTTGCTGAACTGGGAATGTGGGTTCCTGTTCTTCTGTTTTGAATTGTTTCCCTTCTTTTCGAAATAATGATTTACCTTGAATAGAGTTCTGAACATCATGAACTGTATTGCCTATTTTCCTGAGATTAAACCCTTCTTAAGTGTGCTGTAGACTGAGATAGTTTTCTAATACCTGTGTTTCCTCTCCTCTTTAACTGATGATTGTTTCAAATTGTTTGGTCTGAACTGTTTTGAATGTCTAAAATTTATTGAGTTCAAACTTATTTTTTTCTGCTTTTCCACACTAGTGCACTGACTTCACTCATTGATCTCTGTTCTCAGGATTCCTGAGAAATCTGAGATGCCCATGGCTGTCTCACATGCATTGTCATATCAACCCATTATTTCCTGATTTCCCTGAACTTACACACATCACTACACTCAATTACCTTACTGTCCTGTCACTCCACATGATTCCTGAGAATGTGTAGGTTAACTGAAATAGGTGACTAACTAAATCCTGAGAATTCACATATACACACACATACCCAATGTCCATGATACTGTCACTGATTCCAGAATTCCTACACACAGTCTACCCACCAATGCACACACAATAGTGACACCCTATAGCTACATATCTCATCAACACACACACACAGTAATGTTCCCTTCACTGTTGTAAGGATAATTAGGATTTGATATAAATTTCTGAGTTAAGGGTAGTTTGTGATTTGTGTTGGAGGTTGGGTGATAGGATTTTGAAATAGATTTTGATGATTGAACTAATATACACAAATTGGCACTTCACTAAATTCCTGAGAACTGAGTTTATGCACATACATTTCCCTGCACTTTCCTTGTATGCACATTGCCTTCCCCTATCTATTCCTGTCACTACACTCATTGCAAACACAAGCTCACACACATTACTAAACCACATGTTCAGTCATTCACATATTTATTTAGCCTTATATATGTATTAGATGTTGTGAGGGTGATATGAGTTTATGAGGTAAATGTAGGCAATGGCTATATTAGTAGATGGTGTTCATGGATACCAAGGTTATCCTATATCTTAGGTATATTCATAGTATGTAGGAAATGCCAAGTAGTAGAGGGTTGTTATATACCCTATAGGGTTATGAGATATAAAGTTAGATGTAGAGTTTGGATAGATACATATAGTTGTATTCATGTATTTAACTTGTAGATATACAACTAGGATGTATATGTTTATATTATATGTATATGGGGTAAGTTAGCTAAATTCATATGGTGGCTTGTAGTTGAGTCTAATTTAGATTGATTTGGTTTGATACCTAGAAGCCCAAACCCTAAATGTTGACTTGGGTTGACCCAGAGTTGACTAACTTTGACTTGGACCTAGTTTGGCTTAGACAGTTGACCAGGTTTGACTTAGAGCTGACTTTGACCTAGTTTGACCTAGAAATCATATAGTTTGCATTGTAGCTTTTATTTTCCTTATATTGAACATGTCATAACCCATATTACTCTGTTTAGGACATTGTGACTCCGGTGCAGGCATCTGTATTATACTACTCTTTCAGAGTAGCAGGCGAGTACATTCTCTGATAGTTCTTTCATTTATTTGATGATTACTGTGATGCAGTTCTAGTATAGTTCTATTTGATTCTCTGTCACAACATGTATTAATATTTTAGATTCATTTACTCGTAATACATGTACTTGATTTGTCTAACCCTATTACTCGAATCACTCACAAGACTCATCAACTCGAAACACCTACAAGTATTAAATATACAAATCATACAAGAATCATCATTACAAGAACGATAGCCATCGCTGCTGGGCCCGGTATGCGATATGCCGTATTCAACAAGAATCACCAAACAAGAATGATAGCCATCGCCGTATGGCCGAGCGTGCGATGTGCCGTATTACAAGAATGATAGCCATCGCCGCTTGGCCGAGCATGCGATGTGCCGTATTACAAGAATGATAGCCATCACCGCTTGGCCGAGCGTGCGATGTGCCGTACTCATTACAAGAATCACCTACAAGGATTAGTGTACAAGAATCTTACAAGAATCACTTCACTCAAATCATTGAGAAGAATCATCTACTAGAATCATCATGTACAAGAATTATTTACTAGACTCAAATTGTATTAGACTCACATTGGGATTACACTCAACTTATATTGTACAAACTGGACTTATAACATGTTATCCTAGTTCAGCTAGATCTTATTTTGTAGTCTTCCTTGCCATCATTCTTCTTTTATTTCATTACCTCACTTTTCTTGTACCTTTGCTATTTCTCTACATCATTACCTGTATAAAACTGCCATTATCATCAATATAACTATCTATAACTATTTTATAGTATTTGTCATTACTTAGATTTTCTAGATGAGATGTGCTCGTTCCTGTCCTGACTGGACCTGTTGAAAATATTACAGATGACTGCCCTGAGGACATTTGCCCTACTTGTCCTGGAGCAGGAGATGGCTTAGCTACCTATGGCCCCGACACTCAGGAGTGATCGGGAGACTAGCTAGTCGTTTTGTTTAACTTTCATGTTTTAGAACTGGAGTTGTATATGAGTTGAGATTGTAGTTGAGATTGTCTGAGTTTATATTATTTTAGTTGTTGGATTTATTTCTGTTATTAGTCTTAGTTTTAATCTTCTGTGATATCTTATCGTTCTTAGACTGTGATTGAGATTCATTATATCTATACTTGTCCTCCGTTCGGAGTTGAGTTTTGACGAGTACATTATATAATTGCGTGAGTTGTTGATTAGATAGTAACCTAGGACAGCGTTCTACCACCGACACTGCGGCGTAGGCTGGGCGTCGTTACGTATTCGTACCCTTACAGTGGGTGCGGGTCGTGACACGTTTTTAGTGGTGGCCCATGCAGGTCGAGTTTATGTAGTGATATTCGAACTAGAGTATCACTACAGCCTGCGATAGGATTGAGAGATAGGCTTTAACGGAGAGGTACTCAATCACAGTTAGGACTACTTGAGAAGATTCCTGGGATGACCCTTGAGAATCTCATTATAAACTATCTCAAAATTTGATTCTGACAGTATCTGTCTTATCTTCCTTGTTCCTCGTTGAATTTGATTCTTGGTATTCATTATTGACTTGATTTTCTACCAAGATAACATTATGGGCTAGGTTGCCTCAGTCATGGAATCTAGAGTCTTCTACGGCCATATCAGTTGGTTGGGCGATGAGATAGAGTTCGATTTTGGATGTATTTCTCGGGTGTGGGAATTTAAAGTTTTTGCAGCCAAGCTAGCGGCAATGCGAAAATTTTAAATACCATTATTCTAGATGTATGTACATTAGTTGTGGACTCTATAGATTATCGTAGCCATACTTACTGGTGTGACAAGGATTCTAGTAACATGGTTCTGGATAGACGGGTATGATTATCAGATTGCAGGATAGATACCATATAGATGGTGCCCTAGTATAATTGAGTAGAATATCAGGGTAGATATTACTTGAGTGTTATAGATTAGATAGAGGGAGCTAGGCCACCTGTAGCGCAGCACCGTGCCCCGCACCATCAGAGGGATACACCCCAGAGGGGCAGGGCTTTTGCGCTGACGGTCGAGTAGACCGACGCTACGGGTGACGGGTTTGTAGGTCTGTCCTTCCTGTTCTTCTTTCCATCTTGTTGTGTGAGTTCATTAGTACCTGTCAGGATGTTTGTGCTGGGATAGATAGTATAGTGACCCTGATCAAGATCGTGATATCAAGACCAGTAGGATTGTGTAGCATGTTAACTATCGACCTTGATTGTTAAGGGTTTGACCTAGTAGGGGTACGATCATCTTAATTTCGAGGACGAAATTTTTATAAGGTGGGTAGGATTGTAACACCCAGTTTTCCAAATGAGGGTATTTTTGAAATTTTGTATTATAAATATTGGTACTTATTTCACATTATGATTTTTGGTAAATTTTAATCATTTTTTTAAACTATTTAAATTATGACTTATGATTTTGGTGTTTGGCTAGTGTAACCTTGGAGACAGTTGACCTAGAGCCTAGCCATGTGATTAGGATGTTAATTAGTACATTTTAGCCTAGAGGGTATCTTGGTCATTTTAGGATTTATTTGAATTTATTATGATTTATGGGAATTTTTAGAATTTATTTTGGAATTATTTGAATGATGGTTGACTAGGTTGACTTTGACTAGCATTGACCTTGGTAGACTAACCTAGGAGCTAACCCTAGCCATGGTGACCCTTGTCTAACTTAGGTTAACCTACTTTTAGTCATTAGAAACTAATTTTAGAATGAGGGGATTTGGTTTAGTAAATTTAAGTCATGGCTTGTGGTTTCATGAAATGACTTATGGCTTGATGATTTATTTGATCGTGACTTGGCCCATGGCCCATAACTAGAAGCCCTAACCCTAACCAAACCCTAAATGACCAGCCATAGGGATCCCCACCCTATATAAACACTTATTCTCTAGGGCTTGCCTCTTTCTTTATTCATTTCAACATTGGAAAAGAAAGGTATGTGTCCCCCTTCCAAAAATCCCCATAAATTCATTTTAATTCCTTTTTAATCCTAGTTTCTTGCATTCGAACCTAATACTCTCCTACTTTCTGATTTTGGGGTTTAATCCCAGCTTTGGGTCAGTTTGGAGCTTGTGGCATCAAGAGGAAGAATCCCCCATTTGAAGCTTTTCCAAACTTTTTGCACATATAAGTAAAACCCTCTAAATTGATTTAAATTTTGGTTTTCTTTGCATGTAGGGCTAGATCTAGGAGTCCCCTAGGTGTCCCTAAAATTTGGGTGAATTTCGTGTCCGTTTGGTGTCCGTATCGGACACGTGTCGTAGTGTAGTGTAGGTGTTTGTTGAAATGCCTCTAAGGATTTTATTTTTGATTTTTGTAAAACTAATTATATGAATTTGTTGCTCTATATATGTATATTAATTTTTGTGAAGACTGATGTGAATTTCGTGTCATTTTCGTGTCGAAATTGGGTGCGGACACGCTGTACGACAAGCGTGTGCGCTGTCCTGCTACCCGTGTCCTATTTCTCACTGGACACAGCGTTTCGACACGCAAAACTTGGCATGGAGGTTGGGGCAGTGACTGAGAAGATACTCCCCAAGTTTCATGACACCTCGTTTCATGTCGGACACGAAAACGAGGTCGTACGGGTTTTACACTGAACTGCCTGCGCGTGAAAACGCACGCTGATACGCACGTTTAACCACGACACAGAGACACGTTGACATGGGGCAGACATATGAGCGTGTTCCCCTATCCTGGGCGAACCCACACGCATGATCATGAGACACGGGTCGCCCTGTGTCGTGTCCTAGGGCGACCCACACGCACGTACGAGGAGTGCTGTGCACTGTTTTCTGGTATTTAACTTTTTCCTTCTTTTGACATGCTCGTGTCAAGTTTCTGGACACGAATGACTCCCTTGACACGTATGCATAGTGGCACACACTCTGCGCATACTGAATTTGGCTTTTGGTTGGTTTTCAAATGTCGATTTGGGGTGTCGAACATGTAATTTTCTGATACGGTTGTGTAACAGTTGTTCTCTGATTTTTCCTGTTGGAATTCAATTAATTGTGTTAATGTCATAGCTAACATGATTAATAGGATGATGTGTACATGTTAGTCTAGCCTAGGGTTCAATGATATTAGTTTTAGCATTTGGTTATGCTTTCGAATTCCTTTTCTGATTTCCCTGAACTGTCCTATTTTTCTGATACCACATTCACTTGCTGCACTTGTCACTGTGACACATCTCTGATACTATTTGACACATGTTCACCTTCACTCCATGACACATTGGCACATGCTGTACACACATGACACACAATTACCTACTGAATTGAGATTTAGCTACTATTCTAAATCGATATTGTAATTTTCCTATATTGGGGACTTATGATGTCATATTTTGCATAATAAGGTTAACCTAGTATTTAAATAGTTATATTTATCATGTATCATATTTATGGGTTGCTGAACAGGGAATGTGGCTTCCTGTTCTTCTGTTTTGAACTGTTTCCCTTCTTTTCGAAATAATGATTTACCTTGAATAGAGTTTTGAACATCATGAACTGTATTGCCTATTTTCCTGAGATTAAACCCTTTTTAAGTGAGATGTAGACTGAGATAGTTTTCTAATACCTGTGTTTCCTCTCCTCTTTAACTGATGATTGTTTCAAATTGTTTGGTCTGAACTGTTTTGAATATCTGAAATTTATTGAGTTCAAACTTATTTTTTCCTGTTTTCCCACACTAGTGCACTGACTTCACTCATTGATCTCTGTTCTCAGGATTCCTGAGAAATCTGAGATGCCCATGGCTGTCTCATTGTACATGCAATGTCACATCAACCCATTATTTCCTGATTTCCCTGAACTTACACACATCACTACACTCAATTACCTTACTGTCCTGTCACTCCACATGATTCCTGAGAATGTGTAGGTTAACTAAAATAGGTGACTAACTAAATCCTGAGAATTCACATATACACACACACACCCCCAATGTCCATGACACTGTCACTGATTCCAGAATTCCTACACACAGTCTACCCACCAATGCACACACAATAGTGACACCCTATAGCTACATGTCTCATCCACACACACACACACAACCTAAACTAGACTGTCACAGGACACACACAGTAATGTTCCCTTCACTGTTGTAAGGATAATTAGGATTTGAAATAAATTTCTGAGTTACGGGTAGTTTGTGATTTGTGTTGGAGGTTGGGTGATAGGATTTTGAAATAGATTTTGATGATTGAACTAATATACACAAATTGGCACTTCACTAAATTCCTGAGAACTGAGTTTATGCACACACATTTCCCTGCACTTTCTTTGTATGCACATTGCCTTCCCCTATCTATTCCTGTCACTACACTCATTGCAAACACAAGCTCACACACATTACTAAACCACATGTTCAGTCATTCACATATTTATTTAGCCTTATATATGTATTAGATGTTGTGAGGGTAATATGAGTTTAGGAGGTAAATGTAGGCAATGGCTATATTAGTAGATGGTGTTTATGGATACCAAGGTTATCCTATATCTTAGGTATATTCATAGTATGTAGGAAATGCCAAGTAGTAGAGGGTTGTTATATACCCTATAGGGTTATGAGATATAAAGTTAGATGTAGAGTTTGGATAGATACATATAGTTGTATTCATGTATTTAACTTGTAGATATACAACTAGGATGTATATGTTTATATTATATGTATATGGGGTAAGTTAGCTAAATTCATATGGTGGCTTGTAGTTGAGTCTAATTTAGATTGATTTGGTTTGATACCTAGAAGCCCAAACCCTAAATGTTGACTTGGGTTGACCCAGAGTTGACCAACTTTGACTTGGACCTAGTTTGGCTTAGACAGTTGACCAGGTTTGACTTAGAGCTGACTTTGACCTAGTTTGACCTAGAAATCATATAGTTTGCATTGTAGCTTTTATTTTCCTTATATTGAACATGTCATAACCCATATTACTCTGTTTAGGACATTGTGACTCCGGTGCAGGCATCTGTTTTATACTACTCTTTCAGAGTAGCAGGCGAGTAAATTCTCTGATAGTTCTTTCATTTATTTGATGATTACTGTGATGCAGTTCTAGTATAGTTCTATTTGATTCTCTGTCACAACATGTATTAATATTTTAGATTCATTTACTCGCAATACATGTACTTGATTTGTCTAACCCTATTACTCGAATTACTCACAAGACTCATCTACTCGAAACACCTACAAGTATTAAATGTACAAATCATACAAGAATCATCATTACAAGAACGATAGCCATCGCTGCTGGGCCCGGTATGCGATGTGCCGTATTCAACAAGAATCACCAAACAAGAATGATAGCCATCGCCGCTTGGCCGAGCGTGCGATGTGCCGTATTACAAGAATGATAGCCATCGCCGCTTGGCTGAGCGTGCGATATACCGTATTACAAGAATGATAGCCATCACCGCTTGGCCGAGCGTGCGATGTGTCGTACTCATTACGAGAATCACCTACAAGGATTAGTGTACAAGAATCTTACAAGAATCACTTCACTCAAATCATTGAGAAGAATCATCTACTAGAATCATCATGTACAAAAATTATTTACTAGACTCAAATTGTATTAGACTCACATTAGGATTACACTCAACTTACATTGTACAAACTGGACTTATAACATGTTACCCTAGTTCAGCTAGATCTTATTTTGCAGTCTTCCTTGCCATCATTCTTCTTTTATTTTATTACCTCACTTTTCTTGTACCTTTGCTATTTCTTTACATCATTACCTGTATAAAACTGCCATTATCATCAATATAACTGTCTATAACTGTTTTATAGTATTTATCATTACTTGGATTTTCTGGATGAGATGTGCTCGTTCCTGTCCTGACTGGACCTGTTGAAAATATTACAGATGACTGCCCTGAGGACATTTACCCTACTTGCCCTGGAGCAGGAGATGGCTTAGCTACCTATGGCCCCGACACTCAGGAGTGATCGGAAGACTAGCTAGTCGTTTTGTTTAACTTTCATGTTTTAGAACTGGAGTTGTGTATGAGTTGAGATTATAGTTAAGATTGTCTGAGTTTATATTATTTTAGTTATTGGATTTATTTCTGTTATTAGTCTTAGTTTTAATCTTCTGTGATATCTTATCGTTCTTAGACTGTGATTGAGATTCATTATATCTATACTTGTCCTCCGTTCGGAGTTGAGTTTTGACGAGTACATTATATAATTGCGTGAGTTGTTGATTAGATAGTAACCTAGGACAGCGTTCTACCGCCGATACTGCGGCATAGGCTGGGCGTCGTTACGTATTCGTACCCTTACAGTGGGTGCGGGTCGTGACACGTTTTTTGTGGTGGCCCATACAGGTCGAGTTTATGTAGTGATATTCGAACTAGAGTATCACTACAGCCTGCGATAGGATTGAGAGATAGGCTTTAACGGAGAGGTACTCAATCACAGTTAGGACTACTTGAGAAGATTCCTGGGATGACCCTTGAGAATCTCATTATAAACTATCTCGAAATTTGATTCTGACAGTATCTGTCTATCTTCCTTGTTCCTCGTTGAATTTGATTCTTGGTATTCATTATTGACTTGATTTTCTACCAAGATAACATTATGGGCTAGGTTGCCTCAGTCATGGAATCTAGAGTCTTCTACGGCCATATCAGTTGGTTGGGCAATGAGATAGAGTCCGATTTTGGATGTATTTCTCGGGTGTGGGAATTTAAAGTTTTCGCAGCCAAGCTAGCGGCAATGCAAAAATTTTAAATACCATTATTCTAGATGTATGTACATTAGTTGTGGACTCTATGGATTATCGCAGCCATACTTAATGGTGTGACAAGGATTCTAGTAACATGGTTCTGGATAGACGGGTATGATTATCAGATTGCAGGATAGATACCATATAGATGGTGCCCTAGTATAATTGAGTGGAATATCCGGGTGGATATTACTTGAGTGTTATGGATTAGATAGAGGGAGCTAGGCCACCTGTAGCGCAGCACCGTGCCCCGCACCATCAGAGGGATACACCCCAGAGGGGCAGGACTTTTGTGTTGACGGTCGAGTAGACCGACGCTACGGATGACGGGTTTGCAGGTCTGTCCTTCCTGTTCTTCTTTCCATCTTGTTGTGTGAGTTCATTAGTACCTGTCAGGATCTTTGTGCTGGGATAGATAGTATAGTGACCCTGATCAAGACCGTGATATCATGACCAGTAGGATTGTGTAGCATGTTAACTATCGACCTTGATTGTTGGGGGTTTGATCTAGTAGGGGTACGATCATCTTAATTTCGAGGACAAAATTTTTATAAGGTGGGTAGGATTGTAACACCCAGTTTTCCAGATGAGGGTATTTTTGAAATTTTGTATTATAAATATTGGTACTTATTTCACATTATGATTTTTGGTAAATTTTAATCTTTTTTTTAAACTATTTAAATTATGACTTGTGATTTTGGTGTTTGGCTAGTATAACCTTGGAGACTGTTGACCTAGAGCCTAGCCATGTGATTAGGATGTTAATTAGTAAATTTTAGCCTAGAGGGTATCTTGGTCATTTTAGGATTTATTTGAATTTATTATGATTTATGGGAATTTTTAGAATTTATTTTGGAATTATTTTAATGATGGTTGACTAGGTTGACTTTGACTAGCATTGACCTTGGTAGACTAACCTAGGAGCTAACCCTAGCCATGGTGACCCTAGTGTAACTTAGGTTAACCTACTTTTAGTCATTAGAAACTAATTTTAGAATGAGGGGATTTGGTTTAGTAAATTTAAGTCATGGCTTGTGGTTTCATAAAATGACTTATGGCTTGATGATTTATTTGATCGTGACTTGGCCCATGGCCCATAACTAGAAGCCCTAACCCTAACCAAACCCTAAATGACCAGCCATAGGGATCCCCACCCTATATAAACACTTATTCTCTAGGGCTTGCCTCTTTCTTTATTCATTTCAACATTGGAAAAGAAAGGTATGTGTCCCCCTTCCAAAAATCCCCATAAATTCATTTTAATTCCTTTTTAATCCTAGTTTCTTGCATTAGAACCTAATACTCTCCTACTTTCTGATTTTGGGGTTTAATCCCAGCTTTGGGTCAATTTGGAGCTTGTGGCATCAAGAAGAAGAATCCCCCATTTGATGCTTTTCCAAGCTTTTTGCACATATAGGTAAAACCCTCTAAATTGATTTAAATTTTGGTTTTCTTTGCATGTAGGGCTAGATCTAGGAGTCCCCTAGGTGTCCCTGAAATTTGGGTGAATTTCGTGTCCGTTTGGTGTCCGTATCGGACACGTGTCGTAGTGTAGTGTAGGTGTTTGTTGAAATTCCTCTAAGGATTTTATTTTCGATTTTTGTAAAACTAATTATATGAATTTGTTGCTCTATATATGTATATTAATTTTTGTGAAGACTGATGTGAATTTCGTGTCGTTTTCGTGTCGAAATTGGGTGCGAACACGCTGTACGACACGCGTGTGCGCTGTCCTGCTACCCGTGTCCTATTTCTCACTGGACACAGCGTTTCGACACGCAAAACTTGGCGTGGAGGTTGGGGCAGTGACTGAGAAGACACTTCCCAAGTTTTATGACACCTCGTTTTGTGTCGGACACGAAAATGAGGCCGTACGGGTTTTACACTGAACTGCCTGCGCGTGAAAACGCACGCTGATACGCACGTTTAACCATGACACAGAGACACGTTGACATGGGGAAGACACATGAGTGTGTTCCCCTATCCTGGGTGAACCCACACGCATGATCACGAGACACGGGTCGCCCTGTGTCGTGTCCTAGGGCGACCCACACGCACGCACGAGGAGTGTTGTGCACTGTTTTCTGGTATTTGACTTTTTCCTTCTTTTGACACGCTCGTGTCCAGTTTCTGGACACGAATGACTCCCTTGACACGTATGCATAGTGGCACACACTCTGCGCATACTGAATTTGGCTTTTGGTTGGTTTTCAAATGTCGATTTGGGGTGTCGAACATGTAATTTTCTGATACGGTTGTGTAACAGTTGTTCTCTGATTTTTTCTGTTGGAATTCGATTAATTGTGTTAATGTCGTAGCTAACATGATTAATAGGATGATGTATACATGTTAGTCTAGCCTAGGGTTCAATGATATTAGTTTTAGCATTTGGTTATGCTTTCGAATTCCTTTTCTGATTTCCCTGAACTGTCCTATTTTTCTGATACCACATTCACTTGCTGCATTTGTCACTGTGACACATCTCTGATACTATTTGACACATGTTCACCTTCACTCCATGACACATTGGCACATGCTGTACACACATGACACACAATTACCTACTGAATTGAGATTTAGCTACTATTCTAAATCGATATTATAATTTTCCTATATTGGGGACTTATGATGTCATATTTTGCATAATAAGGTTAACCTAGTATTTAAATAGTTATATATATCATGTATCATATTTATGGGTTGCTGAACTGGGAATGTGGGTTCCTGTTCTTCTGTTTTGAACTGTTTCCCTTCTTTTCGAAATAATGATTTACCTTAAATAGAGTTCTGAACATCATGAACTGTATTGCCTATTTTCCTGAGATTAAACCCTTCTTAAGTGAGCTGTAGACTGAGATAGTTTTCTAATACCTGTGTTTCCTCTCCTCTTTAACTGATGATTGTTTCAAATTGTTTGGTCTGAACTGTTTTGAATGTCTGAAATTTATTGAGTTCAAACTTATTTTTCCTTGCTTTCCGACACTAGTGCACTGACTTCACTCATTGATCTCTGTTCTCAGGATTCCTGAGAAATCTGAGATGCCCATGGCTGTCTCATTGTACATGCAATGTCACATCAACCCATTATTTCCTGATTTCCCTGAACTTACACACATCACTACACTCAATTACCTTACTGTCCTGTCACTCCACATGATTCCTGAGAATGTGTAGGTTAACTGAAATAGGTGACTAACTAAATCCTGAGAATTCACATATACACACACATGTACACCCAATGTCCATGACACTGTCACTGATTCCAGAATTCCTACACACAGTCTACCCACCAATGCACACACAATAGTGACACCCTATAGCTACATGTCTCATCCACACACACACACACAACCTAAACTAGACTGTCACAGGACACACACAGTAATGTTCCCTTCACTGTTGTAAGGATAATTAGGATTTGATATAAATTTCTGAGTTAAGGGTAGTTTGTGATTTGTGTTGGAGGTTGGGTGATAGGATTTTGAAATAGATTTTGATGATTGAACTAATATACACAAATTGGCACTTCACTAAATTCCTGCATATTTCCCTGCACTTCCCTTGTATGCACATTGCCTTCCCCTATCTATTCCTGTCACTACACTCATTGCAAACACAAGCTCACACACATTACTAAACCACATGTTCAGTCATTCACATATTTATTTAGCCTTATATATGTATTAGATGTTGTGAGGGTGATATGAGTTTAGGAGGTAAATGTAGGCAATGGCTATATTAGTAGATGGTGTTCATGGATACCAAGGTTATCCTATATCTTAGGTATATTCATAGTATGTAGGAAATGCCAAGTAGTAGAGGGTTATTATATACCCTATAGGGTTATGAGATATAAAGTTAGATGTAGAGTTTGGATAGATACATATAGTTGTATTCATGTATTTAACTTGTAGATATACAACTAGGATGTATATGTTTATATTATATGTATATGGGGTAAGTTAGCTAAATTCATATGGTGGCTTGTAGTTGAGTCTAATTTAGATTGATTTGGTTTGATACCTAGAAGCCCAAACCCTAAATGTTGACTTGGGTTGACCCAGAGTTGACCAACTTTGACTTGGACCTAGTTTGCTTAGACAGTTGACCAGGTTTGACTTAGAGCTGACTTTGACCTAGTTTGACCTAGAAATCATATAGTTGCATTGTAGCTTTTATTTTTCTTATATTGAACATGTCATAACCCATATTACTCTGTTTAGGACATTGTGACTCCGGTGCAGGCATCTGTATTATACTACTCTTTCAGAGTAGCAGGCGAGTACATTCTCTGATAGTTCTTTCATTTATTTGATGATTACTGTGATGCAGTTCTAGTATAGTTCTATTTGATTCTCTGTCACAACATGTATTAATATTTTAGATTCATTTACTCGTAATACATGTACTTGATTTGTCTAACCCTATTACTCGAATCACTCACAAGACTCATCTACTCGAAACACCTACAAGTATTAAATGTACAAATCATACAAGAATCATCATTACAAGAACGATAGCCATCGCTGCTGGGCCCGGTATGCGATGTGCCGTATTCAATAAGAATCACCAAACAAGAATGATAGCCATCGCCGCTTGGCCGAGCGTACGATGTGCCGTATTACAAGAATGATAGCCATCGCCGCTTGGCCGAGCGTGCGATGTGCCGTATTACAAGAATAATAGCCGTCACCACTTGGCCGAGCGTGCGATGTGTCATACTCATTACAAGAATCACCTACAAGGATTAGTGTACAAGAATCTTACAAGAATCACTTCACTCAAATCATTGAGAAGAATCATCTACTAGAATCATCATGTACAAGAATCATTTACTAGACTCAAATTGTATTAGACTCACATTGGGATTACACTCAACTTACATTGTACAAACTGGACTTATAACATGTTACCCTAGTTCAGCTAGATCTTATTTTGCAGTCTTCCTTGCCATCATTCTTCTTTTATTTCATTACCTCACTTTTCTTGTACCTTTGCTATTTCTCTACATCATTACCTGTATAAAACTGCCATTATCATCAATATAACTGTCTATAACTGTTTTATAGTATTTGTCATTACTTGGATTTTCTGGATGAGATGTGCTCGTTCCTGTCCTGACTGGACCTGTTGAAAATATTACAGATGACTGCCCTGAGGACATTTGCCCTACTTGCCCTGGAGCAGGAGATAGCTTAGCTACCTATGGCCCCGACACTCAGGAGTGATCGGGAGACTAGCTAGTCGTTTTGTTTAACTTTCATGTTTTAGAACTGGAGTTGTATATGAGTTGAGATTGTAGTTGAGATTGTCTGAGTTTATATTATTTTAGTTGTTGGATTTATTTCTGTTATTAGTCTTAGTTTTAATCTTCTGTGATATCTTATCGTTCTTAGACTGTGATTGAGATTCATTATATCTATACTTGTCCTCCGTTCGGAGTTGAGTTTTGACGAGTACATTATATAATTGCGTGAGTTATTGATTAGATAGTAACCTAGGACAGCGTTCTACCGTCGACACTGTGGCATAGGCTGGGCGTCGTTACGTATTCGTACCCTTACAGTGGGTGCGGGTCGTGACAATACGTCAGGCCGGGGACTTGGTTGTATTCTTATGCAGCACGGTCGAGTGATAGCTTATGCGTCTCGGCAGCTTCGGAAACATGAGAAGATCTATCCGACGCACGATCTTGAGTTGGCCGCAGTTGTGTTTGCCCTCAAGCTCTGGAGGTATTATCTGTATGGTGATCGAGTGGAGATTTTTACTGACCATAAGAGCTTGAGGTATGTGTTCACCCAGAGGGATCTGATCATGCGGCAAAGAAGGTGGCTTGAGTTACTGAAGGATTATGATGTTGATTTTCAGTATCATCCCGGGAAGGCAAACGTCGTTACAGACGCTTTGAGCAGGAGACCCGGAGTCTATTTCTTGACGGAGCAGCATCACCTTCTGGAGGATCTTTAGGAGATGGGCATTGAGGTATTGCTACCTGGTGAGGCAGCTATGATGGCATGCTTGCAGGTTCAGTCTACTATTGTGGATAGGATCAGAGCAGCTCAGTCAGGGGATGCCAGGCTTCAGCAGCTCAGAGCAGAGTGTGTGGCAGGGCACATAGCAGAGTTGTGCATCCATGAGGATGGGACACTCCGATTCGAGACTCGTCTTTGTGTGCCAAGTGGAGATATTCGACAGGCGATTATGTCGGAGGCCCACAGTTCTCAGTATTCTGTTCATCCAGGCGGGACGAAGATGTACCCAGATATTCGTCAGCATTTCTGGTGGAATGGTATGAAAAGGGAGATAGCTCGGTTTGTCTCTCGATACTTAGTTTGCCAGCAGGTCAAGGCTGAGCACCAGAGACCGGCCGGACTTCTTCAGTCCTTACCGATTCCGGAGTGGAAGTTGGATCATATTACTATGGACTTCGTGACTGGTCTTCCTAGAACCCCGAATGGTAGAGATGCCATTTGGGTTATAGTTGATCGACTCACAAAGGTTGCCCACTTCCTACCTTTCAGAGTTGGTCAGTCTACAGAGCAGTTGGCCGACTTGTACATGAGGCAGATTGTTAGATTGCATGGGGTGCCAGTTAGCATAGTCTTATATCGGGATTCCAGATTCACTTCTTATTTCTGGCAGAGTCTTCAGCAGAGTCTGGGTACCCGTTCGAGTTTCAGTTCAGCATACTATCCTCAGACCGATGGTCAGTCGGAGCGTACGATTCAGACCTTGGAGGATATGCTTCGATCATGCATTCTTGACTTCAGTGGTTCTTGGGAGGATCACTTGCATTTGGTGGAGTTCTCTTACAACAATAGCTTCCAGGCGAGCATTCAGATGGCTCCTTTCGAGGCTTTGTATGGTAGGAGATGTAGGTCACCCCTAGCTTGGGATGACATTGGAGAGAGGCAGATGCTTGGTCCAGAGATGATTGCTCAGTCAGTTGGAGTAGTCAGGCAGGTCAGAGAGCATCTCAGAGTAGCTCAGGATCGACAGCGTCATTGGGCAGATCAGCATCGACGCCATCTTGAGTTCTCTGTCGGCAACCACGTATTTCTTCGGATTTCGCCTACCCGTGGTGTCATCAGGTTTGGCGTACGGGAAAAGCTTAGTCCTAGATTTATTGGGCCGTTCGATGTTCTCGAGCGAGTGGAGGATGTATCTTATCGCCTTGCTCTTCCACCGTCGTTATGCGAGGTACATGACGTATTTCACGTATCTCAGCTACGTCGATATGTTCCGGATCCGAGCCATATCCTAGATCATTCTGAGCTGGTCATTGGTACCGACCTATCGTATGAGGAGAGGCCCATATCCATTTTGGACCGGAGGGAGAAGATTATCAAGAACCGGACTATCCGATTAGTTCGTATTTCCTGGGATCATCACTCACCGGGCGAGTCGACTTGGGAGCGCGAGGATGATATCCGAGTTCGTTACTCGTATTTGTTTGACTCGTGAGGTATACTTATTTCGTATATCTATGTTCTACCTTTTGTGCGATTGTAGGAATACATGATGTTGTTGTACGTATGCTTCAATTACTTTTATATTTCATGTACATTCCTCTAGTTGGATTTCATGCTTTATGAGTTTCCCATCTTGATCCTGATAGCATGTTTTCTTGGGTTTCTTGCTTACTTTTGATTACCTTTAGAAAATTCCGAGGACGGAATTTTTCTAAGGAGGGAAGAGTTGTGAGACTCGTCTCACAGTATCGGTATTTATATACGGATACGTATTTTGCAGCGTATTTTGTATTTTTTGGTTTTCGGAACACTTTAAATTTTTCCCTAAACTATAGATTTTCTCCTTGATCGGCATACCGCCGATATACCGGTGTATACCGACGGCATACCGCCCGGACATGTTTTCTACACTTTAGATTTTTTTGGTTTCTGATATTTTCGTGAATAGTATTTCGGATATTTTCATGAATAGTATTTAGATATTTTCATGATTAGTGTTTAGATATTTTCGTGAATAGTGTAGATGCACCCTATTATCCAATGGATAATTGGTTTTGTTTGAGTGGCCATGATTGACCTAGACTTTAACATGGATCATGATCCAACGGCTAAGATTAATTTCCCCTTATATATATATATACCATTTCACTTTCTCTTTCCTCTCTTTTTTCATTCTCTTCACTCTCTCTTCATTTCTTCTTCCCTTCTCTTCCCTTGGATCTTGCCAAGAGCTTGGCCTTGAGGTCTAGAGTGTGGTTTCGTACCCCTCTTGGTGGTGGAGTAGAAGATTAGGCTTGGAGCTTAACCTAGGCAAGTACATCTTGCCAAATTTATGAACAATATTATTTTTGTTGTCATTTTTGTTTTCCTTGGTATTAAAATGCTTAGAATTGTTCTAAACTCATTTTGTTAAGAATGTTTTCCTTGTGATTCTCATCTATATGTATGTTTCTAAATTTGGTTCGAACTAGGTTTTGATTTTCTGTTAAAATCTAATATTGACTTAATAGAAAACTCGGTATCAAGAGTGATACTGGTGTTACCATCATGGATCTTGGTCACATATGCATATATGAGGCCCTCACCAAGCTTGTATACATAGATTTTGAGTTTGGTGGAAATCGAAACTCGTTTCGGTTCCCGAGAACCTTTTTTGGAGTATTTTGAGGTGTTGATCGATCAAATCTTTGAATTTGTGAAAACTAATACTCCCATGTTGTATGGAATTGAATTTCATGCGATTTTGACTGTTGAAATCCGAATTTCGATTTAAAACGAAGTTTTTATGGCCGAAACAAGTTTTGAGTTTTCAAGAATCAACTTTCTGTGACGGTTCGGAAAATCCGTCAGAAATCCACGAAAATCCGTCGGAAAATCCGAACTTGCACCACAAAACTTGCTGTGACACTTCGAAAAATCCGTCGGTAATCCACAGTAATCCGTCGGATAATCCGGTTAGGCTGTTTTTGTCTGTTTTTTGCCCGTTTCTGCCCGTTTTTGTCCGTTTTTGATATTTTCTTCGATTGTAATGAATTCTTAACATGATAAGATGATCTTGCATAGTTAGAGAATGATTGTACACCCTATATACACTTGACACTAGCACATGTTCAATTTTTTTTTATGAAATGTACTTAGCTTTAATTATTCTTTTCCACATGCCATGATATGTCTTTTGATAGATTCTTTCTTACAAGCTATGATAATTGTTGCCATGCCTTCTTTGCTTACTAGATAGTGGTACATCGTGGTGCACTCATGATACATGTCCTTTTTGCTTACATGATTGTCACACCCCAGAACCAGAATACTGGAGAGCGGAGGATGACTCAGCCAGCTACGTATTACGGGTAGATGAATACCGTATAATACGATCAATGCTGTCTAACCAGACGAGGGGGTGCATACTATATGAAAGTCTTACTATGGTCATTTTACCTCTATTGTCTCAATCATTCAAAGAAGAAACAGAAATAGAGAACATGTAAGATAAAGCAGTAAGGCGTCCCAAACGCTCAGTCAAAATGTTCTTGAGATCTGGCTTTACAAAACATAGCCAGATGGTATAGTAAAGTGTGCACAATTGTTATCAGCTGCAGTCTGACTTAATTACAAGTATGCAAAAGTAAGTACAAGACAATCCGACTAACATGTCGGTGCCAAACGGCTAAGTATAAGGTAAATAGCAAAACGAACGGTGAAGTAAGGGACCCACTCGAGTCCTCCTGCGATCATTCCTCTAGTATTGACCATCTTGGAGGTGGAAGTAAGCTGGATCCTCGGGGACCGGCTCTAAATCTGGCCATGCAAAACCAGAGAGGTTAGACCTCTAATAGCAAGTACCACAAGGAAGGACGATATGAAGGACTAAACCAGTAAGTAAAAGAATATAATGATAATAGATCTCTGCTTTCCACTAGGATTCACATCACATCACGACACTTCGAACCAACCTCCCAACCAAACAAGGACAGAAGTTGGCCCGTCATGTCCTGACATTCTGATCATCCCAGTTAGGTAACAGAGTAGTGCAGTACACAAACAAATCATCTTGAACGGCCAATCAACTACTACGGCTTGCTAATGTGAGTTCC
This sequence comes from Iris pallida, assembly GCA_029216955.1. NCBI lineage: Eukaryota > Viridiplantae > Streptophyta > Magnoliopsida > Asparagales > Iridaceae > Iris > Iris pallida. The sequence continues at coordinate 22,767,913 of JANAVB010024400.1, read as the reverse complement.
AAGTTATCCTGGAATTATGCAATTAGGGATTCCTCAGTTCTTACTATGTGCGAGCAAGGCTAGTCTATCCAGTTAACCATGTGCGCCATGCATGAATTTGACGAGTCATAGCAGGACGCCCGTCAATATACAATATACAATAATAATAAAAGCAGATACTGCTTCCTGTCCGTGTGGTAGGTTTACAGTATCTGTGGGAACCAGCCGGCCCGTCGGGTACTACTCATCCCAAGGGGGCTGCCATGTAAGAACTCGGGAATCCATTCTCTCCATGCCATCATTATTTTATTTAACTTAACAGTCTCTACGTTAAGCGAAATCCTATGCCGTGGATCATGGTCATTCAAATGAGTACTTTTGTACGGGGTACGATATGCGCAACTCTACAATGATACACGTGCGGCTATGTTGTAGGTCTTACATAGCGTGATACAACAATCAAATCTAACCACGGAGTAATCATGCCTTGACCATAAAGTACACATGCTGGTTTTTGTAAGAAAATAAATAACTAAATAAATAAATAAATAATTTGAAGCCTGCATGTGCCTGTATGCCAATATTCGGGATCGGCTAATCGAGTACAATAGTTCATTACATGAACGTGTCTCATTCATTCAATTCAATATGACGACTAGCCAGTCTCTTAGTTCCAACTAGGAACGCATGATCAATTATTAGTCAATGTCACAATCATTATCAATGGTGACAAGGCATAAAAGTCAATTAGTATTACATGGGGTCAAGCCTATAACTCCTCAGAGTTAAGTTCTAGTCATACTGGGTATCCATGGATCAATCAAGACACATGACACATTCCACATAACAATCTGTATTAACAATATTAACATATCATGATTTATCAAGTTCATGCAAAAGGGCGTACGGATATAATAGAAGAATTATCATGCCATCATTAAATGAATAAGTTATAGAGCAAATAGTAACACCCAGGTTAGAAAGCCACGCCAACAAGTCTATACTAAGGCCAAAAGTCACGCCAAGTCTAGTAGGAGTGAGCGTGTAAAATAATACACGCGGGTAAGCGTGAGCGTGAAAAAGTAATTCACGCTGGCATGCACAGTGTGAGCGTGAAGGGAAATTTACGCACGCTCAAGCGAGCGTGAAAAGGTGACAAGAAATCCACGCACGCAAGGATGTGCGTGACTAAAAAATCCACGCACGCTCATGGATGTGCGTGACTGAAAATACACGCACGCTCATGCGAACGTTAACATGTAAGAACATGAGCGTGTCTCAAAATCCACGCAGGCACGTAGAGACGTGTGCGTGACAAAAATACACGCAGCCACGTAAGAACATGTGCGTGACTCAGCCTTCGTCCCAGCCAGAAAATGAAGTTCCCAGCCAGAAAATATGCTAAGTTGGGGGATCAAAACCCATGAACAGCCGAATACAAAAACTTAGATCTAGAAGAAACAAGCCCACGAAATCCAAAATACTAAGTAGTAAACTCTCTTAGAATTACAAGAGGAAGCCAAATGAACCATAAAACATGGTTCTCAAGTAGAAGCAAGTTTGCACTTGCCTCCTGCTACTGCTGCTGGTAGGTGGAGAAGTGATGAGAAGAAGAAGAGGAAGTAATGGTGAAGGAGAAGTAAATAAGGAGAGAGAATGGAGGGGGTGGCTTTAAGTATGGAAGGGTGGTAGGTGAGAGACTAATGGGCCGGGTCTAAGGGGGCTCATCCAACCCGAAAGCAAGGCAAAGAGGTAAAAAGTAGAAAATTAATTGCAGGAAATATAATTGCAGGGAATAAAATGCAGAAATAAAATTGCAGGAAATTAATTAGCATGAAAATTAAAGAGCAGTTAATTAATTAATATGAAACATGATAAATACAGATAACGAATTATAGAAATTTAAATACAGGACGATACATGATAAATACTAAAATAATTACGTTCAAGCAATATACGTATTAAAATACGCATTCTGGGAACGGGGAGTGACATCTCTACCCACCTTGAAAAAATTCCGTCCTCGGAATTTCAAATTCAAGCAAGATAGAGCATCGGGGCTAAACCAATCTAAGTACAAGCAATTCAGTCAAGCAATCATTTTACAATGTCCATAGCAAGTAACATATATGTAAATCCATCAATCTACGATATTAAGCAATTCTACCCATAAGGTGATAAGCATGAGGAATCAGGACAATCAAGGTATACAGAAAAAGATATACCTTGTGAGTCAAACAGGTGTGGATACCGTGATCGGATATCATCCTCACGTTCCCACGTTGACTCTCCCAAGGAGTGATGACCCCAAGCAACACGGACAAGACTAATTGTTCGGTTCTTGAGTATCTTCTCTCTTCGGTCCAAAATGGACACAGGATGTTCCTCGTAAGACAGGTTGGTACCAACAACCAGCTCAGAGTGATCGAGGACATGGCTTGGGTCCGATACATACCTACGTAATTGAGATACATGAAACACGTCATGCACCTCTCGTAACGAAGGTGGGAGGGATAAACGATAAGCAACATCGCCTATCCGATCAAGGATAACAAATAGGCCCACGTACCGCGGACTCAATTTCCCGCGAACGCCAAACCTAATGACCCCACGAGTAGGTGAGATCCGCAAGAATACGTGGTCCCTAACAGAAAACTCTAGCGGCCTACGATGCTGGTCCGCCCAATGACGATGCCGATCCTGCGCAACTCGAAGTCGCTCTCTAATTCCCTTAACCACTTCAACCGTCTGAACAATCATTTCTGGGCCTAACATCTTCCTCTCTCCGATATCATCCCATGCAAGCGACGACCTGCACTTCTTACCATATAGTGCTTCAAACGGCACCATCTGGATACTGGCTTGATAAGTGTTGTTGTATGAGAACTCGACTAAGTGCAGGTGACTTTTCCAAGACCCTCCAAAATCTAGAGTGCAAGCTCGCAACATGTCTTCTAAAGTCTGAATCGTTCTTTCTGATTGCCCATCCGTCTGCGGATGGTTGGTAGGCCGTGCTAAACCTTAACTTGGTACCCAGACTATGATGTAAGCTATTCCAGAAATGTGATGTAAAGCGGGTATCTCGATCCGACACAATACTGACAGGGACTCCATGCTGCCTGACTATCTGTTGCATATATAACTCCGCCAACTTTTCTGTAGATTGCCCTACTCTGAAAGGTAGAAAATGTGCTACCTTCGTAAGTCGGTCTACTATTACCCAAATAGCGTCCTTACCACTTGGTGATCTCGGTAAACCGGTCACAAAGTCCATTATAATATGCTCTCATTTTCATTCCGGAATAGGAAGCGGTTGTAATAACCCAGCTGGCCTCTGCTGTTCTGCCTTCACTTGCTGACATACCAAGCAACAGGAAACAAACATAGCTATCTCCCTCTTCATCCCGTTCCACCAGAAATGCTGCTTGATATCTTGGTACATCTTGGTCCCTCCAGGATGAATAGAATACTGAGAACTGTGAGCTTCTGCCATAACCTCCTGTCTGATATCTCCACTAGGCACACATAGACGTGATCCAAACCTAAGTGTACCATCTTCATGAATTCTCATCTCCTTCCTGAGTCCTGACTCACATTCTGTCCTAAGCTTCTAAATCCTTGGGTCCTGTGCCTGAGCTGCCTTGATCCTGCCTACCAAGTCAGATTGAACTTGCAGACTTGTTAGAACTCCTACATCACTAGGAAGTATAACTTCGATGCCCATCTCCTGAAGGTCTTCTAAGATATGTCTCTGTGTTGTTAACATAAATGCGCCACCTCTTCTGCTGAGAGCGTCTGCTACTACATTCGCCTTCCCTGGATGATACTTGTCACGCCCCAGAACCAGAATACTGGAGAGCGGGGGCGGACATAGCCAGCTACGTATGATGAAATAGAATCCATCTCACCATACGGTCACGGCTGTCTAGATATGTGAGGGTTTATCTACAAGCCATCAGTCTCTTAAGGTCATAAAATAGCCTATTGTCTCAATCTCAACCAACTAGTAATAATCACAAGATGTCAGAGCATCAAATACATAAATATAAGGCGTCCCAAATATTACATATCAGATGATCATGAAGCTAGTCGTACAAAAATGTAAGGACTAGCAAGAGTTCAGTCATACATGATCAACCCCCGGGGCTTGTCAATCATGTTACAGCCCGTAGGCAGACGATAAGTAAGTATAATCGAGCTAACACTTGCTCGTCGGCTAAACGCCTCAAAAGAATAATTTATAATATTACAGTGGGAGAACAAAAAGAAACCCACTCGATGCCCTGGTTACGCCTGGTGACCACCATCGGGCTGGAAAGCAGGTAGATCCTTTGCTGCTGCTCCGGTATCTGGCCATACAAAACCAGCTGGGTCAGACCCCAGAAAGAGAAAGTGCCACAAAGGAGGCTTCACTTAAGGACTAAAACCAACAAATCATTAGCATTCAACAGGTAAGAAAATAATAAGTAACACAGTTTGGGGTTTGTGCACTACCAATGCACTTATCCCAATCAGAGAAAAATAACTAAGTGAAGCATTATTGACATAAAAGAACTGGAGAATCATGCTAAATAAAACATAGCGGGACAATATATGAAGAGAAAACGAAGAAGAAACATAGTAAGTGATATATAAAAGACATTCTTGTACAGAATCAATAAAAGATAGGACATATGGAAAAGTATGCCAGGATGATATATGATGAGATAACCATGGGACTATTCAGATAGCTAGGTTACAACCCGTAAACCAAACAAGGACCGGGGTTGTAACCCTTCGTCTGAACGAAACTTGGTTTCTCTCACCATTTATCGGCAAGATGAATATAAGAAATCAGGTCAAGTAACAATCTGGAGTGACAATCATTATAGTGACAATCTGGAGTGACAATCTTCCAATCATTCTGGTACAATCCTGCAATCAATCAATTCTAGACAATACCATACTGGACTAGACTCCATCCATTCAATCACGGCCAATCATTGCCTACGGCTTTCTACATTAACTAACTAGGGTTGTCACAATCCTAGTTACTATCAAGATGCAATGAGATGTTCTACCAGCCACAAGCCCTGCAGCTAATCCAGGTTATCCAGGCGACTGGGATTCATTAAGCAATTATCAAGAGTTATTAGGTGTGCCCCATATGACAGTGGGCTGGAAATGTGCCCTACTCGACGGCAGGCTACAAGTCCAATAATTGTGGCCGGGATAACGGGATCGCCTGTAACTGGGGAAAATCTCTCATGACTACTGAATTATTCTAATCATTAACCTTAGTTTATTTCAATAGGTACCCCTGACCGTAGTACTCAGGAGTCCCATCCTAGACATAATGCGAGACTGGACAAGTGAATTTAACAAGCAAGCAAGAAAGAACCACCCACGGTGTCAAGACAAGTCAAGCTAAGTTATCAGGTCATGTCAAGTCAGGAGTGCGTCACGACGGGCCACTATCATGTCAGGTTGGTCATGTCAGGAGTGCACCACTACGGGTCACTGTCGTGTTATGCAAGTTCATTTCCATACCATGCCATGTACAATAGTCATTCCAAACATATTAAGTAAAATCAAGTTCATGACAAAAGGCGTAAGGATATAAAATGGACGTAAAATATCTAATAAAATATCAATATACAGGGCTATAGAAGAGCCAAGCTTAAAGAATTAAAACCAAATCTCCAAGAGCCAATAGATTGCGCAAGGGGTCAGGGGGTTGGATTGCGCAGGAGTCAAGTGCACCAGGGGCCAACTGCGCAGGAGTGAGCTGCGCAGGGGTCAGATTGCGCAGAGGATGGATTGCGCAGAGGATGGATTGAGCAGGATCGGGTTGCGCAGCAATGGGTTGCGCAGAGGATGAACTGCGCAGCAATAGGTTGCGCAGAGGATGAACTGCGCAGCAATGGGTTGCACCAGCACTGGACTGCGCCAGCACTGGATTGCGCAGCAATAGATTGCGCCAGCACTAAAGAGCACTGGACTGGCTAGATGGACTGTGCCAGCGCTAAAGAGCACTGGACAGGCTGGATTGCGCCCGGGACAGAAGATCATCTTCCCTAAAGCTGAGAGCAATGGCCATGGAATTTCGAAATTTCAAAAGACCATAACTAGGTCAAATCTCAATGAAAATCTACTTTGCAAAGGTCTAAGTTGTGTAAAATTAAATTCTCTTCCACATGGAACAATCAAAACATGAAAATGAACAAGTTTTATAAATCAAAACCACCATTTTTCGAAAATACTTCAATCCTAGATCTACAAAATTCCAAGCTCCAAATGGAGAAAACTCAAGTTCTAATGTTACTTAGAATGAACTAATAAAGCTATTAGACAAATAAAATATAGCCCTTAAGTTATAGCAAGATGCAACTTGCCTAGAGCTTGGGTGTAGGTGGAGAGGAGGAAGAAGAAAATAAAAATGAGGAGAGAGAGAGAGGAAGTTTGATATTTATGGGAGGGGGTGGTTCACCATGTCAAACCAAAATAAACCGAACCAAGCCAAGCCAAGTCATGTTGAACCAAGTCAAGGCCAATAACTCTCCCTAGCAATTTAAACCAAATGAATCATGAAATAAACCCAAGCTTCACTAATCCAAAATAATAAACCAATGAACCATTAAAACCAATTGAACTGTTAATGCCAATAAAAATCAAGCCAATGCAAAATAAACCAAGGTAACTAATCATGACTAAAATAAAATAAAATAAAATATGGGTCCAAAACACGTATACGTACACTAAATACGTATCACGAATTTGGGACATTACAATACTGAAGCTCTACGTCATAATCCTTAATCAACTCCAACCATCTTCTCTGCCCTCATGTTTAGTTCCTTCTGAGTAAAGATGTACTTCAGACTTTTATGGTCTGTGTACATTTCCACTCGGTCACCATATAAGTAATGCCTCCATAGCTTCAGAGCAAACACTACTGCCGCTAACTCCAAATCATGAGTTGGATAATTTTTCTCGTGGTCCCGAAGCTGTCTAGATGCATACGCTATCACCTTTCCATGTTGCATAAGGACACATCCAAGTCCTTTACCTGATGCATCACAATATACTGTAAAACCTTCGGGTCCAACTGGCAATGTAAGAATTGGTGCTGATATCAACTTCTGCTTCAAAGTCTCAAATGATGCCTGACATTCTGCCGACCAAACAAATGGTACATCCTTTCGGGTCAAGCGGGTCATGGGCGCTGAAAGCCTTGCAAAGTCTGACATAAACCTTCTGTAATATCCTGCTAATCCCAAGAAACTCTGCACATCTATTACGGTCTTGGGTACTGGCCAACTTTCTACTGCTTCTATCTTCTTGGGATCTACTGCTACTCCAGCTCCTGATATGATGTGACCCAAAAATGAAATGTGATCCGACCAAAACTCACACTTACTGAGCTTGGCATACAACTGGTTCTCTCTTAGAACCTGTAACACTTTCCTGAGGTGGTCTTCATGCTCCTCTTCACTAGCAGAGTATACGAGAATGTCGTCAAGAAACACAACGACAAACTAGTCTAAGTATGGCATAAAGATGCGATTCATCAAATCCATGAATATAGCTGGAGCATTGGTCAAACCAAACGGCATTACTAAGAACTCGTAATGCCCATACTTCGACCTGAATGCTGTCTTGGGAATGTCTTCCTTCCGAACCCTCACCTGATGGTACCCTGAACGAAGATCTATCTTGGAGAAAACTCTAGCTTTGCTCAACTGATCAAATAAGTCGTCGATCCTAGGTAATGGGTACTTGTTCTTCACTGTTGCCGCGTTAAGCTTCCTGTAGTCAATGCACAATCTGGATGACCCATCCTTCTTTCCCACAAGTACCACTGGTGCTGCCCATGGTGACACGCTAGCTTGGATGAACTTCTTCTCATTCAGTTCGTCTATGTGCTAATATACCTTGGCCTGCTCTGAATCTGCCATTCTGTAAACCCGATCTGATATCGGTTTAGTTCCTGGTGCCAATTCTATGCTGAACTCAATATCTCTAACTGGTGGTAAACCTGGAAGTTCTTCAGGAAATACGTCTAGAAATTCTTCAACTACCTTTGGAATCTGAACTTCTTCCATTGCCGCTATTACTCCCTGCTCTTGCTGAGTTGCCTCTGATCTGACTAAGGTGAACCGCTTCATGCCTGGAATATCAAAAGATACACTTCCTCTACGACAATCTATTATCGCATGACTGTTTTTTAGCCAGTCCATGCCTAAGATAACGTCGAAATTTCCAACAGGAAATTCTATCAACCGGGCGGGTAAGGAATGCCCGTAAACTACAACGCTACACGCTAGAATAACTCTACTAACTCCTACGAGCCTATTACCAGTGAGTATATTCAACCTCCCTGGCAATGCCTCGAACTCCACTCCTAGTCGTGTCGCAAATTGTGCAGATATAAATGAATGGGATGCTCCCGAATCAAACAATGCTACTACGGGATATGAGGCAACGAGAATGTTACCTGCCACAACATCTTCCGATGCCAATGCCTCCTCCAAGGACAGAGTGAATGCTTGCCCTCGACCTCCTTGCTAATTTCCATGCTACGGCCTAGCCTGATGTTGTTGCTGGCCCCTTCCTTGATGATGCTGGGGTGGTCTATGCTGGTGTTGCTGCATCGGCGGTCCCTGCTGCCGAAACATCTGAGCCTGCGGGACTAATGGACGCTGTGCCAACGGCCTTACTGCCATCGCTGGCCCTCGATACTGGCCTGCCCCTGGTGCTGGCAGAGCAAGAAACTGTTGCCCTGGTCCTCCTGACCTCGAATTCATGGGATATGTGGTAACCCGATGGTCTGGATTTCCACATATCAGACACAGTCCATTCAATGTCCAATACACATCTCTAGTGTGCCCTATCTTCCCACAATAAGTGCAGCCCGCCGGGGGTTGCTGGTTCTTCCTCTGTTGCTGTTGCTGCTGCCTGGGTGGTACTGATCCTCGTATCGCCACATCGTGGATACGAATGCCAGCGGATGGTGCTGTTGCTCAGGGCGCTGCTCTCCCCTCCTTCCATCTGACTGTGGGATCTCTTCTGACCCCCAGTCCTTACTGCAAGCCTCTGAATAGTGATCTCATGCCTTCGAGTTTCCGTTAATATTTTGTCAAAAGTCTGGTAATTGTGCCCCTCTATTAATTGCAAGAGCTCAAGATAAAACCCTTGCTAAAACCTCATGGCCCTCTGGCGCTCTGTTGCTACCATCTCTGGGGCGAATCTACTCAATCTGCAGAACTTTGCTGCATAAGCATCTACAGTCTTGCCGGCCTGCCTGAGGTTGATAAACTTCTGTTGTAGCTCAAACTGCGCCACAACTCCATAGTACTTGGTCTTGAATCTTGCAGTGAAATCGTCCCAAGCCACAGGACGTCTGATGCCCACTTTCTCTGATTCCCACCAATCACGTGCGAGATCCTGAAGTAACAGCTTCACTAGATCCACACGTTCTTCTGCCGGTACCTTAGCTGCTGTTAGAATAGCCTCAATATCCTTAAGCCATGCATCTGCTGAGATGGCATCCTCCGTGCCCTCGAAACGGCGGGGGTTGTATTTGCAAAACTTGGCTGATGCTCCTGAATCTGGCCTTGCCCCTCTTTCCAATGCTGTCTGCAATCCTTGGTTGAGTAGCACATTCTCCTCTTGTAGCTGAGTGTGCATGCGTTGCTGGACCAATATCTGATGTTGCTGAGTAGCCATCATTCCTCTCATGATCTCCAGAAGGGCTGGTGTGTCCACTTGGGTAGGTGGAACTGTTGGTGGTGGTGGAACATCCGGATACTGCGATCCAGCTGCTGCTTCCACTATCACTTCTTCCTGAGTAGCCTCCTGAGGTGAGAGTGGCCCTTGTTGCTGACCAACCTGGTCAGGTTGTCCATGCTGCTCCTGCTGTTGTCCAGCTCTGACCGATGCAGACGAAGTGCCCCTAAGAAAAGGGACAAGAGAACAATCAAACAACCGGACATGAAGGATCAATGAAGTCAAAGGATACCGGAATGTCAAGCAAGGGTTGAGAATAACGAATCATGAGATCAAAGGGGAACACGTGTGATTGAGACATCCTATAAATCAAAACACCCCACAAGTCTGAAATCAGACCTGCATGGGCCACCACTAAAACCTTGTCACGCCCCAGAACCAGAATACTGAAGAGCGGGGGATGACTCAGCCAGCTACGTATTACGGGTAGATGAATACCGTATAATACGATCAATGATGTCTAACCAGACGAGGGGGTACATACTACATGAAAGTCTTACTATGGTCATTTTACCTTTATTGTCTCAATCATTCAAACAAGAAACATAAATAGAGAACATGTAAGATAAAGCAGTAAGGCGTCCAAAACGTTCAGTCAAAATGTTCTTGAGATCTGGCTTTACAAAACATAGCCAAATGGTATAGTAAAGTGTGCACAATTGTTATCAGCTGCAGTCTGACTTAATTACAAGTATGCAAAAGTAAGTACAAGACAATCCGACTAACATGTCGGTGCCAAACGGCTAAGTATAAGGTAAATAACAAAACGAGCGGTGAAGTAAGGAACCCACTCGAGTCCTCCTGCGATCATTCCTCTAGTATTGACCATCTTGGAGGTGGAAGTAAGCTGGATCCTCGGGGACCGGCTCTAAATCTGGCCATACAAAACCAGAGAGGTTAGACCTCTAATAGCAAGTACCACAAGGAAGGACGATATGAAGGACTAAACCAGTAAGTAAAAGAACATAATGATAATAGATCTCTGCTTTCCACTAGGATTCACATCACATCACGACACTTCGAACCAACCTCCCAACCAAACAAGGACAGAAGTTGGCCCGTCATGTCCTGACATTCTGATCATCCCAGTTAGGTAACAGAGTAGTGCAGTACACAAACAAATCATCTTGAACGTCCAATCAACAACTACGGCTTGCTAATGTGAGTTCCAAGTTATCCTGGAATTATGCAATTAGGGATTCCTCAGTTCTTACTATGTGCGAGCAAGGCTAGTCTATCCAGTTAACCATGTGCGCCATGCATGAATTTGACGAGTCCTAGCAGGACGCCCGTCAATATACAATATACAATAATAATAAAAGCAGATACTGCTTCCTGCCCGTGTGGCAGGTTTACAGTATCTGTGGGAACCAGCCGGCCCGTCGGGTACTATTCGTCCCAAGGGGGCTGCCATGTAAGAACTCGGGAATCCATTCTCTCCATGCCATCATTATTTTATTTAACTTAACAGTCTCTACGTTAAGCGAAATCCCATACCGTGGATCATGGTCATTCAAATGAGTACTTTTGTACGGGGTACGATATGCGCAACTCTACAACGATACCCGTGCGGCTATGTTGTAGGTCTTACATAGCGTGATGCAACAATCAAATCTAACCACGGAGTAATCATGCCTTGACCATAAAGTACACATGCTGGTTTTTGTAAGAAAATAAATAACTAACTAAATAAATAAATAATTTGAAGCCTGCATGTGCCTGTATGCCAATATTCGGGATCGGCTAATCGAGTACAATAGTTCATTACATGAACGTGTCTCATTCATTCAATTCAATATGACGACTAGCCAGTCTCTTAGTTCCAACTAGGAACGTATGATCAATTATTAGTCAATGTCACAATCATTATCAATGGTGACAAGGCATGAAAGTCAATTAGTATTACATGGGGTCGAGCCTATAACTCCTCAGAGTTAAGTTCTAGTCATACTGGGTATCCATGGATCAATTAAGACACATGACACATTCCACATAACAATCTGTATTAACAATATTAACATATCATGATTTATCAAGTTCATGCAAAAGGGCGTACGGATATAATAGAAGAATTATCATGCCATCATTAAATGAATAAGTTATAGAGCAAATAGTAACACCCAGGTTAGAAAGCCACGCCAACAAGTCTATACTAAGGCCAAAAGTCACGCCAAGTGTAGTAGGAGTGAGCGTGTAAAATGATACACGCGGGTAAGCGTGAGCGTGAAAAAGTAATTCACGCTGGCATGCACAGTGTGAGCGTGAAGGGAAATTCACGCACGCTCAAGCGAGCGTGAAAAGGTGACAAGAAATCCACGCACGCAAGGATGTGCGTGACTAAAAAATCCACGCACGCTCATGGATGTGCGTGACTGAAAATACACGCACGTTCATGCGAACGTTAGCGTGACTAAAAATACACGCACGCTCATGAGAACGTTAGCGTGACTAAAAATACACGCACGCTCATGAGAACGTCAGCATGACTAAAAATACACGCACGCTCATGAGAACGTTAGCATGACTAAAAATACACGCACGCTCATGAGAACGTCAGCGTGACTAAAAGTACACGCACGCTCATGAGAACGTTAGCGTGACTAAAAATACATGCACGCTCATGAGAACGTCAGCGTGACTAAAAATACACGCACGCTCATGAGAACGTTAGCGTGACTAAAAATACACGCACGCTCATGAGAACGTCAGCGTGACTAAAAATACACGCTAACATGTAAGAACATGAGCGTGTCTCAAAATCCACGCAGGCACGTAGAGACGTGTGCGTGACAAAAATACACGCAGCCACGTAAGAACGTGTGCGTGACTCAGCCTTCGTCCCAGCCAGAAAATGAAGTTCCCAGCCAGAAAACACGCTAAGTTGGGGGATCAAAATCCATGAACAGCCGAATACAAAAACTTAGATCTAGAAGAAACAAGCCAACGAAATCCAAAATACTAAGTAGTAAACTCTCTTAGAATTACAAGAGGAAGCCAAATGAACCATAAAACATGGTTCTCAAGTAGAAGCAAGTTTGCACTTGCCTCCTGCTACTGCTGCTGGTAGGTGGAGAAGTGATGAGAAGAAGAAGAGGAAGTAATGGTGAAGGAGAAGTAAATGAGGAGAGAGAATGGAGGGGGTGGCTTTAAGTATGGAAGGGTGGTAGGTGAGAGACTAATGGGCCGGATCTAAGGGGGCTCATCCAACCCGAAAGCAAGGCAAAGAGGTAAAAAGCAGAAAATTAATTGCAGGAAATAAAATTGCAGGGAATAAAATGCAGAAATAAAATTACAGGAAATTAATTAGCATGAAAATTAAAGAGCAGTTAATTAATTAATATGAAACATGATAAATACAGATAACGAATTATAGAAATTTAAATACAGGACGATACATGATAAATACTAAAATAATTACGTTCAAGCAATATACGTATTAAAATACGCATTCTGGGAACGGAGAGTGACAATGATAGTGGCCTGTCATGGCGTACTCTTGATTCTAGTACATGTCTAGCTCCTTGACAGTGGCTCGTCGTAGCGCACTCTTGTCTTGATATTGTCATGTCTTGTTGTGGCTTGTTGTAGCTTATTGTAGTGCACAATCTTGCTTGTCTTGTCCAGTCTTGCATGTCTCATGTCTAGAATGGATTCTGCGGAATGCCACACCTAGAATCCAATAAGAAAATGTTAAGGCCTAAACAACTAGCTTGATTACCTAGATCATTGGAGATTTTCCCGGTTACCTGTTGCCCCTTTGGTCTTGGTCTTATATATATATATATATATATATATATATATATATATATATATATATATATATATATATATATATATATATATATATATACATGGGATTTGGAGCTATCTGTCATGATGAGCACTCTTCCAGCACACCGTCGAGTGGGGCACCTCTTTAGGACACATGTATCTTACTGCAGTGTGTCTGCTATACTTCTTTTCTTTTTGGCTTGGATCATTCAGGTAGTAGCAGACAGGTAACTGGACTTGGATTTCTCAAACTTGCATGTGTTAGTAATTAGGTTTATGGCAACCCTAGTTAGCTAAAGTATCAGGCCGTACTCATTGCTTGGCCGTGATTGATGGACGGAGTCCATTCTTATCTAGTCTAGTCTTGCTCCAGTTTATCTTATTATAGTACTTAGCTTCCTGTCATTCCTTACATGTGATTCTTCCTACTACATGCTCGGCTTCACCACATGCTCATATGTCCAGTTTACTCTATGTATTCACTTGCTATCCTACTTGCATATTCCAGTTTCCTTTCGTAAACACTGTGGGACCAATTTACTATTCTAGTCTCGTTTACTGCTTTATCTTAGAGATGTTATAAATTGCATGCTGGTTTTAGTTCATAGTTTGGCTTCCTTTGTGGTACTTACTGTCACGACCCGCACCCTAGAGTAAGGGCACGAGAAGTGGGTACGTCCAGTCTACGCCACAGTATCGACGGTAGAACGTTGTCCTAGGTCACAACATCTAACAATATATGCTAAACAGTTTATACTCTCCGAATGGGGGTGACATAGCAGAAAGTAAACTCAATCACAACTAAGGAAGATGATAAGATAGAAGATAGATAGATAGATAGATACTGCTGAAATGAAGGAAATCCACAAGTACAAACAGAGAGTCTAAGTGTCTAAGATAAATACATATCCCAAATCCCAAGTATCAATATATTCAGTCATCCATAGAGTAATGTAAATGAAAACATCCTAGTCTAGAGGTGTGTCATCCACTGCTAGTGGGACCTGCTACTGGTCCAGGTCCAACATCTCATCTAAGGTAGCCCCATAATATGTAGGACAGCCAGCCTCGTCCTCATCCTCTGTAATATTTCAACAGGTCCAGTCAGGACAGGAGCGAGTACAATACATCTCAACAAGTCATAGCAGGAAAGAAAATATAATCATGCTAGAGAATAAAATACAGGAAACTGTAGAATAGCATAATGTAAAAGAGAGTCTGTAAGTAAATATCTAGGATATATGTAAAAGAGAGACAGTGCTAGTGATTCAGAGTACTGGATAAACATGTGAATGGCTAAAGACTGATTCATGATTACACTACTTGGAATTGATTTATGATTACACTACTTGGATTTATTCACATGTTCATTTATACTCCCCCATCCCCAATCAATACACAAGGATCCATTCAAGTTATGTTAAGATTCATGATTATACTACATTGTCCATAAAGGGTGATTCATGAATTGATTCGTGAAGGCTCGGTGATCATGAGGGTACATGAGTCACTAGCTGATTCCCGAAGATTCATGATAATAGAAGCATGAGATACGTGATGTAAGTGAAACACACGAGACAAAAGTATCCGATGCTCCCGAGAGGGATAACATCTCATGAAGGGATCCATATAGTACCAATCCGTGTTACCAACGTGTCAGCATCAAGTAAGATAGTCTAAAGCAGGAAATATAATCCTAAACATGATATAAAATGATCAGAGAATGTACTCGCCTGCTATCTGAGTGTCCAACTGAAATGTACTGTCCGAGGAGAGGTGTCTGGCTCCTAATCAGAACAGCACAAGTCACAACAAGTCTAAAATGATAAGATGAAGTACTACAATGCATTCTACATGAATTTAGGTCAAGCTAGGCCAAAGTCAACTCTTGGTCAACCCTGGTCAACCAAGAAGTCAAACTAGGTCAACTAAGTCTAAACTAGTCTAACTAATCTATTCCAGGCCTAATCAAGACTAAACAGCCTAACTAAGCTCTCACTAGCCTAACAGACACACCATAGGCCAATACCACATAGATATATTACCATTCACATTATATATATATATATATATATATATATATATATATATATATATATATATATATATATATATATATATATATATATATATATCTTGTAGCTCAAGTGGCTAGGCGCACCGGCACTTGGGGCATCGGACGGAGTTCGAGCCCCCACGGGGGCGGCTTGGTGGTTCGCCCACGGCCCCCGGGCCAAGCGGTGGCTGGGTGTCTTTGACACGGCTGCTTGGTTTTTAAAATATATATATATATATATATATATATATATATATATATATATATATATATATATATATATATATATATATATATATACATATACAAATGGGAATATGCCTAACACATTAGCTACTACTCATTGAAATCCCCTTATATACACACTACCATCACACATTCATGTTAGGTTAGGCATCTAATATATAGCTATAGGCCTACTCACATATATAGAATATGTATACATTGTATTTCAGAGAGAGGGGGATTACATGTTAGATGTGTGTGTGTGTGAGAATGTCAAACATACAATGTGTGCGTACATTATAAAATGTGTGTGTGTGCTAGAGGGTGTTGTGTGACAGGGTATGTGAATGTGTAGGGGATACATGAGAGTGCAAGTGTGTGTGGATAGATATATATGTGACAGTTGTATACATTATTAAACATATCATTTGTGTATGTAAAACTGAATTTAGTCATAACAGGAATATTATGAACTGAAATGGAACCCAGGTTAAACAGAGTGACAGTGAGATATGTGCTTTTGTGTGTATAGACTGAAGCATGTGTGTGTCACAGGAATACAGTAAGGAAAAGTGTGTGGCATGTAGGATGAACCTGTGTACAGTAAGGGAAATAACAAGAAAACAGTGTGTGCTTCAGGATTTAGAGTGTGTCACATGTTCATGTGTGCAGGAAAATGTATGACAGGAATGGAGTGTGTGTGTATGTAGGGACAGTGAGCTAGATGAAGGGAAAAACCATTTCACTATTTAAAGATGGAAAGGGAAACCAATTCTCAGAGTTCAATAAACAGTGAAGAATGACATGCAATAGGTTCTCAGGTTTTGGAAAGGAATCTGATCACAAGTTTAAATCAATCTAACAGTGAAAACATTTGCAGTAATAAGAGGACCTGTGTCTCAGATTTGGGAAGATGACAGAATGTGTTCTCAGTTATGGGTTCAACCTCAATCAATCCCATTCGAGATCCCAACAGTCTCGAAATGAAACCAACATTCCCAAAATACATTTAGCCATATAACATGTGTATTAAACTATAACACCTGGTATTAAGTAACTAACTGTTCAGCAATTTAACCCATAATATAGTACATGATCTAAATCATTAATGCTAACAGGATGAATCAACCCAAAAAATTAATTAAACTCAGAAAAATAACAGCCTAGGTATCAGTCTATTGGAAAATTCAGTGAATTTGAAATCAATAAGCCCTCAAATGATTCCTTAACAATCCTATCTTATTATCAATATGTAACCATACTTAATCACATATATTACATGATACAATTTATCATTATAATATAATCAAGAGGAAGAACAGTGCACAATTTCACTGATACTCGACAGTATCAGCCAATGGGAAAATTCTCCAATCGATATTCGATTTTTCCCAATCCATTTAGCATTTAACAAATGGTTTAAAGGTTGGTATTTAATAACAATCATGTGTTCGTGTCATACATCTACTATTGTCCAAACATATGACACGAATGTGTCCACAATACACGCAAACCCAATACACACAGATCTGGACAGTCGACAGTGTGTCTGTGTCCAGTGCACGAGTCCTAACTGACTCGACACGAAAAAAAGTAACACGAGACTTGGGGAGTGTCGTGTCAGACACTGCCCCGAGCTCTGTGTCAAAAATCATGCGTCCACGTGTCCTGGATAGCTCGCACGAGCACGCGAGTAGCAGGGCATTCTTGTACACGCACGCACGGCCGTGTCCAAGGGTCCCAAGCGACACAAAAATGACACGAGACTCGCTCAGTCACTTAGAAACCCATAGACGACACCAAGACACGACTTCCTATTCAAACACATCTCGAAAACTCGATCGAAATGCCCTTTGTGGCATTTCGTCGAACACCTGCGCACAATACTGATACGTGTCTGATACGGACACGTCCAGGACACGAAATTGGACAAATTCTATTCCTACAGGACCAGGACACCTAGGGCTAGGTATTTATGCAAAGAAAACCTAATTTTAACGGGTGGATAGGAATTTACCTATGTGTGTTCTTCAACACAAAAAGCTCCTTCAAAAGGGATCCCCAAAAGCCACCCAACTTCTCCAAATTGCTATGAAACTGAATATAACATATACCAACAGCAAGAAAACACTAATTAGAACCTATTACAATTTGTTTGGATTAAAAAGGAATTTATTTGGAATTTTTATGAATTAAAGAAGTTGTACATACCTCTCTTTCCAAATGAGACTTTCCTAAAGAGGCTAGCCCTAATGGAAGAGGGTATTTATAGGGTAGGAATCCCAATGTGGGTGTGGTGGCCGGCCACTATGGATTAGGGTTAGGGTTAGCTAGTGGGTTGGGCTTTGGGCTCCTATGTGCCAAGTTGTTAATTAATGGTTCAACCATAAGTCATGGCTTATGACTTAACTATTCTAACTTGAGTTTAATGACTAAACCATAGGTCAACTCTAGTCTAACTAGGGTTGCATGACCTAACCAAGTCCAAACACAACTAGGGTTAGCTCCTAGGTTAGTCTACCAAGGTCAATGCTAGTCAAAGTCAACCTAGTCAACCATCATTCAAATAATTCCAAAATAAATTCTAAAAATTCCCATAAATTCAAATATATTATAATAAGTTCAAATAACCCCAAAAATGATAAAAATATCCTCAAACTAGAAATGTGGTAGTGACAAATTTATCCTCCTTAAAAGAATTTCGTCCTCGAAATTGAAAGGCGAAATACAACTAATGAGAAGGATAAAAAGTATACCTCAGGGTCCAAAAAGATATGGGTATCGCTCGCGCATCTCATCCTCCCGCTCCCAGGTAGACTCTCCTGGAGAATGATGCCTCCATGCGATGCGAACCAAAGGTATCACCTGGTTCCTCAGAACCTTCTTCCGTCGATCCAGAATCTCCACTGGCTGCTCTGGATAGCTGAGAGAAGGCCCAACCTCAATCTCCGAATGATCAAGCACATGGCTAGGGTCAGCCACGTACCATCTCAACTGTGATACATGGAATATGTTGTGGACACCCACTAGTGCAGGTGGCAAGTCTAGCCTGTAAGCCACGTCGCCGACTCTCCCGCTGATAACGAAAGGGCCGATGAAGCGCGAGCTAAGCTTCCTACCTCCACCAAAACGTATCGTACCACGAGTCGGAGATATCCTCAAGAAAACCTGGTCTCCAACCTAATCACAAGCAAGGTCTCAATTTAATAAATAATCAAACATGATCAATAAAACACAACAACAAACCTAAATCTAATCCTACTCTAATATGTACCTCAAACTCCAAGGGCCTCCGGTGGCTATCGGCCCAGTGCCGATGTCTGTCCTGCGCCACACGAAGTCTGTCCCTGATGAGCTTCACCTTCTCGGCTGCATCAACAACCATCGCTGGTCCCAGTAAAGCTCGCTCACCAACATCTGTCACCCCCAGTTTCCAGAAACAGGGATATTTTTGTCTTTTTTTCATTTTTATTATTTTAAAATTATTTATTGATTTATTGTAATATTTTGGGGTTATTTGAGTCGGGTTCAAATTTCAGCTCAATCCGACTTGAAATGGGGACCCGGGGTAGTGTTGACCCTAGTGGACCCACACACTAGTTAGCCATGGCCCACATGTCATTTATTTTAGTTAGTGACTAGGCTAATTTATTTGGATTAGGATTTAATTGATTAGTGTGTTAGAATGACCAAACTAGCCCCCGACTTGAACCCCTTTGTAATGTATTTGCTAATAGGCTAGAGGGGGGTATTTTTGACCTTTCAAAAATTCCCATAGCAGTCCAATTTTCCTGTCCAAATTAGTCCCCCATGGCAACCCTTTTTCAGTCCCAGGTTCAGTCCAAAATGGACAGGCCTTAGGCTATCCCATTCCAGTCATTTACTGTCCCTAGGACCAGTCCCATATCAGCCTCAGAACAGCCCTTGCATACCCCACAAAGCAACCCCATTCCTGTCCCTAACAAGTTCCCTAAACTCAGCACTGTAGCTGTCCAAAAAGGCCCATGTTCCAATCCAATACCAGTCCACCATAACCCCCCTGAAATTGAGTCCATGTAACCCCTTCTTGGGTGTCCCATTGACAGGTATTTGAGTCCTCAAACACCCCTTCAAATCAGTCCCCTTAGAACACCATGTAGGCTGTCCTATTTCAGTCCAATTGCCCCCTGAAATTAGCCCCAAACATCACTTTGCAGTCCCATGGCAGTCCCTATGTGTGAGGATATAGGTGAGTGGTTGTGAGCCTTGTATTTGGATAGGTGTGTGAGTCTAGATATGGATAAATAGTGAGATCATATGTGAGAGTGTATTTGTAAGGTTGTGTGTGTGAGTTATATATGTATTTGGGAGAATAAGTGATATGTGAGTATAACTAGTAGCCTATAGGAGGGCCTATATATAAACCTATAGGTAGAGCCTATGTGTGACCATGTGTAAGTGAGTATGGTACCATGAGTGTTGTGTGTGAGTGAGTGTTAGGGAGATGTGAGAGTGATATGTAATATTGGTAGGGGATTGGACAAGGTAAAGGGTAAATGGCCAACATGTACCATAAGATGAGTTAGATGACCTAGATACTAGGTTTTCTTGGTAGGTAATGTTATATAGGATGTTATCTAGCTATCCTAGGAAGCCTAGGCTAGTGTTCCTAGGTTAGAGTGGTTTTGTGTAAGGTATTGATATTTACCTTGGCAGGGTAATATAGGTAATGCATAAAAATAGGGTATTTGAGTTTGGAGTCTAAGATAGAGTTAGAACTTGGTTCCCTTGGTTGGTAATGATCAAATATAGCACTCATAGACTAGTTTTGACATCGGTTGACCATTTTGACCAAAAGTCAACAAAAGTCAACCGAGAGTCAAACTTAGCCTTTAAGCGACCAGATTTGACCAAAACCAAACCAGAGTTGACCAGTTGACTGAAAGTCAACAGTTGGTCAACATGTGACTTGTTTGACCTAGGGTTGACTCAGTGTTGACCAGAGTTGACCAGAGTTGACTTTTTGACCAAAAGTCAACTGTAAGTCAACCTTTGGCCCCGATTGACCTAGTTTGACTTGGATTGAATTCCTGTGACCTTGTTTGACCTTGGTTGTCTTAGTATGACCTAGTATGACCTAGTTTAGCTTGGTGTGACTTAGATTTGACTTAGAATTGACCTAGATTGACCTAGATTCATTTAGAATGCATTGTAATGCATCTTATTATCATTTTTGGACTCATAGTGACTTGTACTGTTCTATAGGAGACAGACACCACTCCTCGGACAGTATATTCTCTTCAGATACTCAGGTTATCAGGCGAGTACATTCTCTAACCGTTTCATACTTGTATGGATTTACATTCTTGCTCTAGATTACTGTACTTGATGCTGACACGAATGTTATCACGGATTGGTACTATATGGATCTTCTTCTGAGATGTTATCTCCTTGTATTCACTAAGTACATATTGTGATGTGCGTTTCACTTACATGTTATATTTATTGAATACCTTATCATTGTACACTCATTGTGCATATTGTACTCTTAGTATCACATTGAGCCATTGTACAAGCCATTGTACAAGCCATTATATAAGTCATTGTACAAGCCATTGTACAAGTCATTGTACAAGTCATTGTATAAGATAACGTAACTGAATTGGATCCTTGTGTATTGATTGGGGAGGGGGAGTAGAAAATGGTTATGTGATCAATCGTATTGTATAAGACATTGTATATGTCCATTGTACACCCACGTACAAAGGAGTCCCATTTTATTGTATAACCTAACCCGTTTACATAACCATATTGTGCTCTAAAATCACATGTTTCCTTACAGTCTTACTTATCATATTTAGATATTTCCTGTTATCAAATCTCTACTGTTTTTCATATATCTTCTTCTTCAGCGTTTTATGTACTTTACTCTATTGCATGCTTTATATTTCCTAACTCGATATGAACTGCGTGAGATGTTTTGTGCTCGCTCCCGTCCTGACTGGACCTGTTAAAAATTTTACAGAGGATGAGGAGGAGGCCTGCATAGACACCTACTATGGGGCAGCTGTAGATGCCATGTGTGACCCAGATTTCCAGCCTGATCCACTAGCTTAGAGACTGAGGCTCCTTAGTCTAGGTTTACTATTCTGTCTTGAGATCTGATTGTATATATTATTTCATATTCAGTAGTGGGACTTGTATTCTGGATGGTTTTTGAGATGTTATTTTAGGCACTTAGACTCTCTCTTGCTGTGATGTATATTCTTCCATTCCAGTTTTATCAATCTATCTTCCTATCTTATCTTTCAGCATTTAGATATGATTGAGACTGTATATTGCTATGTCACCTCCATTCGGAGTGTATATACTGTACAGGTACCTTTATATTGCTAGATGATTGACCTAGGACAGCGTTCTACCGCCGACACTGCGGCGTAGGCTGGGCGTTGTTACGTTCTCGTACCCTCACAGTGGGTGTGGGTCGTGACAACATCATCCCAAGACAAGGGTGTACGACACCTACGTCCGTACAGAGCCTCGAAAGGTGACATCTCAATGCTGGCCTGGAAACTGTTGTTGTAAGCAAACTCTACCAAATGTAGATGATCCTCCTAGGAACCTCCAAAGTCCAAGACGCACGTCCGCAGCATATCCTCAAGCGTCTGAATAGTCCTCTCTGACTGTCCGTCCATCTGAGGGTGGTATGCAGTACTAAACTTGAGCTGAGTGCCCAAACTAATCTGTAGACTCCTCCAGAAATAGGAAGTAAAGCGACTATCCCGATCCGATATGATGCTGACTGGAACCCCATGAATCCTCACGATCTGCCGCATATACATCTCTGTAAGCCTCTCTGTAGACGTACCCACCTTGAATGGCAAGAAATGGGCCGATTTGGTCAACCTGTCAACGATGACCCAAATCGCGTCTTTCCTTCCTGGTGTACGCGGCAACCCTGATACGAAATCTATAGTGATATGCTCCCACTTCTACTCGGGAATGGGCAGCGGCTGCAATAATCTACCGGGCCTCTGTCTCTCTGCCTTGACCTGCTGACAGACCAAGCACCTAGCTACGAAGCGAGCTACCTCCTGCTTCATCTCGGACCACCAAACATGCTCTCTCAGATCTCGGTACATCTTGTTGGCACCAGGGTTTATAGAGTACTGAGATCTGTGGGTCTCCTGTAAAACCTGCTCTCTGAGCTCTCCGCTGGGCACACATAACCTGGAACCGTGCCTCAAGGCACCATCCTCTGCAAGAAAAAACTCTTCATCCACCAATCCTGCTCGAACCTGCTCTCGAAGACACCGCAGAGCAACATCCTCAAACTGTGTCGCCTTGATCTTCTCCACCAAGTCTGACTGAATCTGCAGGCCCCATAACTGCATCTGAACTCCAGGTACGATCACCTCAATCCCAAGGCTCTCCAAATCAGCAAGCAAGTGACAGTCCATGGTCAAACACATGGCTGTCGGATACCTACGCAAGGCATCGGCAACCACGTTGGCCTTTCCTGGGTGATACTGAAGTGATATGTCGAAGTCCTTCATCAACTCTAGCCATCTGCGCTGCCTCATGTTCAGCTCCTTCTGAGTGAACACATACTTTAACCTCTTGTGATCTGTAAAAATCTCTACCCGCTCCCCATACAGATAGTGCTTCCACAACTTCAGAGCAAAAATCACCGCTGCCAGCTCCAGGTCGTGGGTAGGGTAGTTCTTCTTATGGGGACGTAATTGCCTGGAAGCATAGGCAATCACCTTCCCATGCTGCTGCAAGACACAATCCAGCCCCTTCCCTGAAGCATCACTATAAATAGTGAATCCTCCTGATCCTGAAGGTAATGTCAGAATCGGAGCTGTCGTAAGCCGCTTCTTCAACTCATCAAAAGCTGCCTGACACTCCTCTGACCAAATATACTCAGCATCTTTCCGGGTCAACCGAGTCAACGGCTCTGCAACCCGGGAGAAATCATGCACAAATCTCCGATAATATCCTGCCAGCCCCAGGAAGCTCCTGATCTCTGCCACTGAAGTCGGTGCTGGCCATGCCTCAACTGCTACGATCTTCTTGGGGTCAACTGAGATACCATCTCCAGTCACCACATGCCCCAAAAAGTCAACCCGGTCCAAGAAGAACTCACACTTGGAGAGCTTCCCATAAAGCTGCTCCCTCTTGAGAGTCTCCAGCACTATCCTCAAATGCTCCTCGTGCTCCTCCTCAGTCTTGGAATATACCAAGATGTCGTCAATGAACACCACCACGAACTTGTCCAAGTACTGGTGGAACACCTTGTTCATTAGGTTCATAAACACTGCTGGTGTATTGGTTAGCCCAAACGGCATAACCAAAAACTCAAACTGCCCGTACCGCATCCTGAAAGCGGTCTTGGAAATATCCTCCCTCTTTACCTTCACCTGGTGATATCCCGACCTCAGATCAATCTTGGAAAATACCCGAGCTCCGCTCAACTGGTCAAAAAGATCGTCGATCCGCGGCAGTGGGTATTTGTTCTTGATCGTGAGGTTGTTGAGTGCCCTATAGTCAATACACATCCATACTGACCCATCCTTCTTCGGAACAAACAATACTCGTGCACCCCATGGCGACGAACTCGAACGGATGAAACCCTTGTCCTGTAGCTGATCCACCTGCTTCTTCAGCTCCACCAACTCACTGTTGTTCACCCGATAGACGTGCTGAGAGATGGGTTCCGCTCCTGGAACCAAGTCTATCGAGAACTCAATATCTCTGTCTGGTGGCAATCCAGGCAACTCCTCTGGAAAAACATCCATATACTCTGCTATCAGGGGTGTGGAATCGTCTGCTCCTCAACCGAGACTCCGCAGAAAACTCCGCTGCTCTGCTCCTCCTGACGTCTGGAGTACTCGAACTCTGGCTCCCCCGGCGCTCTGAAGAGAACTCTACCCCCTCTGCAATCAATGCTGGCTTGGTGCCTGCTCAACCAGTCCATACCGAGTACTATATCGTAGTTCGGGAATGGCATTACGAGCAGGCTCACCTCCAACTCACGGCCTCCCAAAATAACACTCTGACCTTTACAAACATCACGTACGAGGATAATGCCACCCCCGGTCGTGATCTTGTAAGTCCTAGGCAACGATTCAGCTATGATACCGTGTCTAATCGTAAATGATACTGATATAAAACTATGCGAAGCACCGGAATCGAATAATGCAAAAGCTGGACTGGAGTCGAGAAGAACCGAACCTGCGATCAGCTCTCCTATGGCCTCTGCATCCTCAACTGCCATGGCGAAAGCTCGCCCCTGCTATCCTCCTCTGGCCTGCTGCTGGTGCTGTACGAACCGCTGCTGCTGAGTCGACAATGGTCCCTTCTGCTGCTGTCCTGCTGGAGCCTTGGCTCCTGCTCCTGCTCCCTGCCCTGAATGTCCCGAGAACATAGGGCACTCCCTCAGCTAATGATCTGCTGCCCCACAGAGTAGGCACCTGCCTAGCCTCTTCCTACACTCGTTCCACCCGTGTCCTGGCTTCTTGCAATAAGCACAGGTGGTGGCCTGCTGCCTCGGTGCCTGCTGCTGCACCCTCTGCTGCTGAACATGAGGCTGCTGAAACTGCTGCGGCTGGAACCTCTGCTGCTGGTGCTGCTGCTGGTGCTGCTGCTGAAAGTGCGGCCTCTTGGCCGGTCCTCCGCTACTGCTGCCTCCCTGGGAATCTCGCCCCCTCTTGAGCCTAAGCTCAAGATCATCCTCTGCAGCTAACGCGTCCACCAGGATCTCCTCAAATGTAGCGCTGCGGGCATTCTTGGTGTAGGACTTGACCTCATTTACCAAGCCCTTCCGGAACCTCCGGGCCTTCGTCGCCTCCGACAAGCCCTCCACAAATCTGCTCAGGCGGCAGAACTCTCCTGCGTACTCCTCCACAGACTGGCTCCCCAGGACTAGGGCCTCAAACTGAGTCTCGAGAGCTTCCAGCGCTGCATCCGGGAAGAACTTCTCCTTGAACAGCTTCTTGAATGCTGCCCAAGTCTGTCCTGTAGTACCAACCCTCGGGTCGGTCTGGTACCATGTACGGGCCAGATCCTGCATCATGTTGGCCGCTGCCTCAATCTGGAGCCTCGTCGGGATCTCAACCAACCTGAATATCTCCTCCATGTGCTCAATCCACTCATCGGCATACAAGATCCCCTCTGTCCCTCGGAAGTCTCTCGGGTGTATCTTCTGAAAATCTTGGATGCCCTTCTCCCGCGGCTAGTGCGACTGCGGGGCTGCCGCTGGCTGAGCTACAACTCTCTCTACTGCAGTCACTGCCAGCTCAATGCCTCGTGTGAGCTCTGCTGTGTGCCTCTGCTGCTGGGTCTGCTGACCCTCCATGTACTGCCGGAAGAAAGTTAACAGCTGAACGGCATCAACTGTCCCCGCAGGTGACTGCTGTTGCTGAAGCACATCCGAAATCACCGGACTCGGCTCATGCCTCACAGGTGGAGGGGCTCCTCCGAAAGCAGCTGAAACGCCTACCCCAGCTGGCATGGCTGGGGCTGCGGTACCAGGGGCTGGCTGCTGAGTATGAGAGGTGGCAGACCTCTCATCGGCGTCCCCTGGCCCTGGCGATGTGATCTCATCTCAACCATCCTGGAGACAGATCAAAAAGAACAATTGCTGAGAATGAGTCAAAATATCAAGGGAGGACAGTTTAAATTCAAAGGAAGACAATAAGCCGCAAAATTTAGATATACGGAATCTGATACAGAGTTTTCCTAATGTGATTGAGTACCTTCAAATAATCCTAATCCTACTGCAGGCTGCAGTGATATTCTAGTTCGAATACCACTTCATTTCTAATCTAGACCTGCATGGGCCACCACTAAAAACGTGTCACGACCCGCACCCTAGAGTAAGGGCACGAGAAGTGGGTACGTCCAGCCTACGTCGCAGTGTCGGCGGTAGAACGCTGTCCTAGGTCACAACATCTAACAATATATGCTAAACAGTTTATACTCCCCGAATGGGGGTAACATAGCAGAAAGTAAACTCAATCACAACTAAGGCAGATGATAAGATAGAAGATAGATAGATAGATAGATAGATACTGCTGAAATGAAGGAAATCCACAAGTACAAACAGAGAGTCTAAGTCTCTAAGATAAATACATATCCCAAATCCCAAGTATCAATATATACAGTCATCCATAGAGTAATGTAAATGAAAACATCCTAGTCTAGAGGTGTGTCATCCACTGCTAGTGGGACCTGCTGCTGGTCCAGGTCCAACATCTTATCTAAGGTAGCCCCATAATATGTAGGGCAGCCAGCCTCGTCCTCATCCTCTGTAATATTTTAACAGGTCCAGTCAGGACAGGAGCGAGTACAATATATCTCAACAAGTCATAGCAGGAAAGGAAATATAATCATGCTAGAGAATAAAATACAGGAAACTGAATAATAGCATAATGTAAAAGAGAGTCTGTAAGTAAATATCTAGGATATATGTAAAAGAGAGACAGTGCTAGTGATTCAGAGTACTGGATAAACATGTGAATGGCTAAGGACTGATTCATGATTACACTACTTGGAATTGATTCATGATTACACTACTTGGATTTATTCACATGTTCATTTATACTCCCCCATCCCCAATCAATACACAAGGATCCATTCAAGTTATGTTAAGATTCATGATTATACTACGTTGCCCATAAAGGATGATTCATGAATTGATTCGTGAAGGCTCGGTGATCATGAGGGTACATGAGTCACTAGCTGATTCCCGAAGATTCATGATAATAGAAGCATGAGATACGTGATGTAAGTGAAACACACGAGACAAAAGTATTCGATGCTCCCGAGAGGGATAACATCTCATGAAGGGATCCATATAGTACCAATCCGTGTTACCAACATGTCAGCATCAAGTAAGATAGTCTAAAGCTGGAAATATAATCCTAAACATGATATAAAATGATCAGAGAATGTACTCGCATGCTATCTGAGTGTCCAACTGAAATGTACTGTCCGAGGAGAGGTGTCTGGCTCCTAATCAGAACAGCACAAGTCACAACAAGTCTAAAATGATAAGATGAAGCAACAATGCATTCTACATGAATTTAGGTCAAGCTAGGCCAAAGTCAACTCTTGGTCAACCCTGGTCAACAAAGAAGTCAAACTAGGTCAACTAAGTCTAAACTAGTCTATTCTAGGCCTAATCAAGACTAAACAGCCTAACTAAGCTCTCACTAGTCTAACAGACACACCATAGGCCAATACCACATAAATATATCACCATTCACATTATGAATATATATATATATATATATATATATATATATATATATATATATATATATATATATATATATATATACAAATGGGAATATGCCTAACACATTAGCTACTACTCATATTGAAATCCCCTTATATACACACTACCATCACACATTCATATTAGGTTAGGCATCTAATATATAGCTATAGGCCTACTCACATACATAGAATATGTATACATTGTATTTCAGAGAGAGGGGGATTACATGTTAGATGTGTGTGTGTGTGAGAATGTCAAACATACAATGTGTGTGTACATTATAAAATGTGTGTGTGTGCTAGAGGGTGTTGTGTGACAGGGTATGTGAATGTGTAGGGGATACATGAGAGTGCAAGTGTGTGTGGATAGATATATATGTGACAGTTGTATACATTATTGAACATATCATTTGTGTATGTAAAACTGAATTTAGCCATAACAGAAATATTAGGAACTGAAATGGAACCCAGGTTAAACAGAGTGACAGTGAGATATGTGCTTTTGTGTGTATAGACTGAAGCATGTGTGTGTCACAGGAATACAGTGAGGAAAAGTGTGTGGCATGTAGGATGAACCTGTGTGCAGTGAGGGAAATAACAAGAAAACATTGTGTGCTTCAGGATTTAGAGTGTGTCACATGTTCATGTGTGCAGGAAAATGTATGACAGGAATGGAGTGTGTGTATGTAGGGACAGTGAGCTAGATGAAGGGAAAAACCATTTCACTATTTAAAGATGGGAAGGGAAACCAATTCTCAGAGTTCAACAAACAGTGAAGAATGACATGTAATAGGTTCTCAGGTTTTGGAAAGGAATCTGATCACAGGTTTAAATCAATCTAACAGTGAAAACATTTGCAGTAATAAGAGGACCTGTGTCTCAGATTTGGGAAGATGACAGAATGTGTTCTCAGTTATGGGTTCAACCTCAATCAATCCCATTCGAAATCCCAACAGTCTCCAAATGAAACCAACATTCCTAAAACACATTTAGCCATATAACATGTGTATTAAACTATAACACCTGGTATTAAGTAACTAACTGTTCAGCAATTTAACCCATAATATAGTACATGATCTAAATCATTAATGCTAACTGGATGAATCAACTCAGAAACTTAATTAAACTCAGAAAAATAACAGCCTAGGTATCAGTCCATTGGAAAATTCAGTGAATTTGAAATCAATAAGCCCTCAAATGATTCCTTAACGATCCTATCTTATTATCAATATGTAACCATACTTAATCACATATCTTACATGATACAATTTATCATTAAAATATAATCAAGAGGAAGAACAGTGCACAATTTCACTGATACTCGACAATATCAGCCAATGGGAAAATTCCCCAATCCATATTCGATTTTTCCCAATCCATTTAGCATTTAAAAAATGGTTTAAAGGTTGGTATTTAATAACAATCATATGTTCGTGTCATACATCTACTGTTGTCCAAACATATGACACGAACGTGTCCACAACACACACAAACCCAATACACACAGATCTGGACAATCGACAGTGTGTCTGTGTCCAGTGCACGAGTCCTAACTGACTCGACACGAAACAAAGTGATGCGAGACTTGGGGAGTGTCATGTCAGACACTGCCCCCGAGCTCCGTGTCAAAAATCATGCGTCCACGTGTCCTGGATAGCTCGCATGAGCACGCGAGTAGCAGGGCATTCTTGTACACGTGCGTGCGGCCGTGTCCAAGGGTCGCAAGCGACACAAAAATGACACGAGACTCGCTCAGTCACTTAGAAACCCATAGACGACACCAAGACATGACTTCCTATTCAAACACATCTCGAAAACTCGATCGAAATGCCCTTTTGTGGCATTTCGTCGAACACTTGCGCACAACACTGATACGTGTCCGATACGGACACGTACAGGACACAAAATTGGACAAATTCTATTCCTACATGACTAGGACACCTAGAGCTAGGTATTTATGCAAAGAAAACCTAATTTTAATGGGTGAATAGGAATTTACCTATGTGTGTTCTTCAACACAAAAAGCTCCTTCAAAGGGGATCCCCAAAAGCCACCCAACTTTTCCAAATTGCTATGAAACTGAGTATAACATATACCAACAGCAAGAAAACACTAATTAGAACCTATTGCAATTTGTTTGGATTAAAAAGGAATTTATTTGGAATTTCTATGAATTAAAGAAGTTGTACATACCTCTCTTTCCAAATGAGACTTTCCTAAAGAGGCTAGCCCTAATGGAAGAGGGTATTTATAGGGTAGGAATCCCAATGTGGGTGTGGTGGCCGGCCACTAAGGATTAGGGTTAGGGTTAGCTAGTGGGTTGAGCTTTGGGCTCCTATGTGCCAAGTTGTTAATTAATGGTTCAACCATAAGTCATGGCTTATGACTTAACTATTCTAACTTGAGTTTAATGACTAAACCATATGCCAACTCTAGTCTAACTAGGGTTGCATGACCTAACCAAGTTCAAACACAACTAGGGTTAGCTCCTAGGTTAGTCTACCAAGGTCAATGCTAGTCAAAGTCAACCTAGTCAACCATCATTCAAATAATTCCAAAATAAATTCTAAAAATTTCCATAAATTTAAATAAATTATAATAAGTTCAAATAACCCCAAAAATGATAAAAATACCCTCAAACTAGAAATTTGGTAGTGACACTTGCTATTGGGGTTCTGACCCCACTGGTTTTGCATTGACCAGATCTAGTTGAGGAGCCCGAGGATCTTTCGGACCTTCTACTTGATGGTGACCACCCAGAGCACCAGGAGACTTGAGTGGGTGTTCTTTCTCTTACCCACTCTTTTCTGTACATATTCTTTTGAGGCGTTTAGCCACCGAGCACGTGTTTAGCTCGTGTTTTGGACTTGACTTTCGGCCTACGGGCTTAGACATGATGTTATATTTCTAGACTGCAGCTAGAGCTGATCATGTATTACTTAGTCTTGCTAGTTCTTCATTTTGTATTACTAGCTTCATGATCATCTATATATTATAGTTTGGGACGCTTTACTGTCTTATATGCATGATGATCATATTCTTGTACCTTACTTCTTGTCTGAGACTGAGATATCTAGGATTATGTGACCTAGGATTGACGGTTGGTTTGTAGCAGTGTCCCCCATCTATACAGCTTATACGTTGTTTCAGAGTACTGGAGTACTTTGGTATACGTAGCTGGTCTTGTCCGTCCCTACTTGCCAGTATTCTGGTTCTGGGGCGTGACAAAATTGGTAGGCAAAAATCTGTATGTACCTTTTCTCATTGATAACATATCTATTCTACTATATAATGCCAAAAGTTAGGCTTCACCGTGGAACTTTTATTTTCCAAAAATACCCTCCCTAATTAAAAAGATGACTTAAAGTTAATAGGGGTATCTATTCTACTATATAATGCCAAAAGTTAGGCTTCACCGTGGAACTTTTGTTTTCTAAAAATATCCTTACTTATATTTACTAATTAAAAAGATGACTTAAAGTTAACAGGGGTAACTAGGTAATTATGAGAGATGTCTTTTGGTCTTTCCAAATAGTCTTACATGCATGTATAAAATAATATAACAATAAGTTTAGAATAATTAATATTGATGACTTTTATTCTTCCTAATAATAATATACTACTATTATTTACTCTTTCCAAATAGCATAATATATATATATATATATATATATATATATATATATATATATATATATATATATGAGGGAAGGGATAGAAATTGTTGCGGGTATTTATAAGGATATTCATATTTGAATTTATCCAAATCACAATAATATTCAAATATTAAACTGTTTTTCAACAATATTGGAAGGAAAAAAATTATTCACCTGGATTTACTAGTTTCTAGTGAAGAAGTCGATGAGAAACAATAACTGTGCAATTTTCTTGTAAACATTTTCAATATCCTTGGTTAAATTATCTTCCCCAAATTCTTAAAAATAACTAAATTAACCAAAATTTCTTGACATAGAGACAAAGAAGAAGGTGCACAAGTGAATGCGTAACCTAAAAAAAGTGTCCTAGTCCAAATCTAGCTGATAATTGGAAACATGTAAATTACAAAATAAAAATAATTAAATTAAAACTTGATACCCTCAACTTTGATAGGTACTAACTTAATACTATGAAATATTGAAAATTTTCACTTTATACCCTCCGTCAGATCAATAGTTAAATTTTTCATTTTTTTTTTGTAAGAAACTAAAATACTCCTTCCTGATCTCCTTCCTCCTCTACATACACTACCATCCTCCAAACCCGCCCACTGCTGCTAGCCACGGCGGCGCCCGCCTGCGTCCGCGCCACCCGTGCCCGTGCCCATGCCCGCGCACATCGCCGCTCGCCACGGCGGCGCCTGCCTGTGCCTGCGTCCGCGTCCTCCCACTGTCACTATTGTTGCTCGCCACGAAGCCCGCGCCACCCGTGCCCGCCGGTGCTCGCTACGCCGCCGTCGTGCCCACCTGAGTCTGCGCGTTGCTGTTACTGTTGTGCTGCCCCCCTTCGGTCGTCAGTGCCGGAGAGGGGGGGCCTGTGTTGTTGTTGCTGCTCGCTGCTAATGCTGCCCCCCCCCCCCCCCCCCCCCAACCTTCCGGTCGTCGGCGCCGGAGAGAGAGGGAGGCTGACGGGGAGAGAGATGGAGGGGAGAGAGAGTGGAAGGGACATTTTCTCATTTTTCTCTCTTCAATTAACATTGTTAGGGCAAAATATGGAAAAATGATATTAAGTTAGTACCTATCAAAGTTTGGGGTATCAAGATGAAAAAACGTGAATAGTTGAGTGTATCAAGGTGAAAAAATGTGAATAGTTGAGGATATTAAGTTGTAATTTAAAAAAAAAAAAAAAAGTTGGATTAAAAACCTGCATTCACAGAGAGAACTGGATCAAAACATGGCAGTTAACAAAGTATCTAAAAGCATGATTACCTACCCAATCCACGTAATTTGTGCATTATAGAACAGCTATCGGTTGCTTTAAGTGTTTCACATTCACAGCATGAATGTAAGGTTTCAAAGTATCCGTTTGTGTGTGGGTGGGTGGGTGGGTGTGTGTGTGTGTGTGTGTGGGGGGGGGGGGGGGGGGGGGGGGGGGGGGGGGGGGGGGCGGTGGTGGTTGAGTTGATTAGTTGAAAAGGTTGGTTTATTTAATTTCAGCGGTTTGGTATTCATATGCATATACAACGAACCATGCTTAGACCTTGCTGTAAGGCCATGTCGCACTGACACGACGACACATTACAAATACACCGACATGATGACCCCAGCATTTTTGGTGTGCTTTGGTGTATTTATGTACGTCGGTGTGTCTGTCATCTGATACATCTCAGACATGATGTGACGCACATACGCCACCCGTTTTTTAGAGTGTCCATGCTTCCTAGTTGTAAGATATATTAGGCATAGATAACAATTCTGAGTAGTATACAAAAAGATCATGGTATAATTGATTTCTACTGTATATTGCACTAGTTTCATAGACCACAAGAATATTAAACAATTTGGTGTAAAGTGCATTTAAACCCTCCTTAGATGTCACGAAATGTAAATAAAGACTCGCTGATCCGAAAAAGACAGCTAGATACGAAAATGCTCAAATCACCCCCCCCCCCCCCCCCCCCCCCGGGTCGCCGGCGGAGGGAGGAGGGGGGGGGGAGGGGGCGGGGGGGCGGGTCGCCGGCGGGGGGGGGGGGGGGGGGGGGGGGGTCGGGGATGACCAGCGGAGGGAGGAGGTCGGTGGGCGGGTCGCCGGCGGAGGGAGGAGGGGGGGGGGGGAGGGGGCGGGGGGCGGGTCGCCGGCGGAGGGAGGAGGTCGGTGGGCGGGTCGCCGGCGGAGGGAGGAGGGGGGGGAGGGGGCGGGGGGCGGGTCGCCGGCGGAGGGAGGAGGGGGGGGTGGTCGGGGATGACCGGCGGAGGGAGGAGGGGGGGTGGTCGGGGATGACCGGTGGAGGGAGGAGGGCGGGTTGCCGGCGGAGGTCGCCGGCGGAGGGGGGGAAGGGGGGGGGTAGGGGCTGGTAGGGAAGGGTGGGAGGGGTAGTTTAGGTAGTTTATATATTTTTTTATTTTTTTTAAGACTTAACGGCCATTTAACGGATAAGGGCCATTCTAAACAAAACAGGTTTTTTTGGAGGTGCAAACTGCTTAAGTTTTCTAATAGGTCTTATTTTGCAAACGAGACAACTCTAAGGAGGGTTTAAATGCACTTTACCCAACAATTTGGGACAAAGCTTCGACCTTGTTATTGTTGTATCGTATTTTATGGGACATTTCGCACAAATCTTCCTTGCAGTCGCCGTAGACGAGAAAGTGAATGGCAAAATGGTTATGAATCCACATAATATTTTCTTACGACTGTTATTGAAAGAGTTGTGAAGAAATAGTATAGTCATATAAGACTCCAAAAATTGGCGTCGCATCCATGTGTCCTGTGTTGGAGTGGGTGGGGTTCCCAACCTATGTGGAGAAGATCCCGGAGTGCGACGAGCGCCGTCCGATGTCGGAGAAGCTCGGGAGTAGTTGTTACTGCTGCTGCTGCCCCAAAGGGGGTTCTGGACCAAGTCTGCCGAGTTCGGGCCGAACTCGGTCCCAGGCCGAGTTCTGGCCGAACTCGGTATGGCCGTTCCAGGGTTTGGCCACCCAGTGCTGGTTGCCCCACACAGAGTTCTGGCCGAACTATGTGTGTCGGGGGGCTGAAGCGGATTTCTGGATGAGTTTTCATCATTGGATCTAATCCAACGGTCCAGGTTGGTTGCGGGATTAGGGAGATATATTGAGTTTTCTCAACCCTAATTCATTATCGTATAATCGCATTGGACAACACAAGTTTGAGAGAGAAGGAGGCAAGAGTGCCATTACAACTTCGGAGAAGAAGACGGAGGATTGAAGGTCGTTTTCGAAGGAGATCGTGTTCGGGTAATCTCTACTCGTCGTTCTCGCTCTTCGTAGCCTTGTAATCATTGTTCTTATCTCTGAGTGTTGTGGGGATCCGATTTGGATCGGGAGGAGTTTGTAGAGGGTGTAATTCTTCTATTCCATTAGTGGAGGCTTCTCAGGGTTGGACTCCGATCGTCCCGTGGTTTTTCCCCGCAAGGGTTTCCACGTCAAAAATTCTCTGTGTCTGCGTGGTTGTTTTTGTGTGCTTGTTTTTGGGTTCGTGCGTTGTTTGCTCGGTCCTCTCGCAGGTACTCTCCGGTTTGGGGAAAGGTTTCCGCGCTTCTTTCCCAACAGAGTAGTATCAGAGCTTTGGGTTCAAAGGGTGTCAGGAGTTGACAGAGGAACCAGAGAGGAGAGATGGACGCGAAGCCGGTGCGCATGGTGAACCTTAATGGCACAAACTATCATTATTGGCGAAGCAAGATGAAATATTTGCTATTTCTCAAGAAGCTGCATCTACCCGTGTTTGCATCCGAGAGGCCCAGTGATAAATCCGAGGAGGACTGGACGTTCGAGCACATACAGGTGTATGGGTACATACGGCAGTTTGTTGATGAGAACGTGTACAATCACGTTGCCAAAATTGAGCACGCGAAGACGTTGTGGGATAAGCTGGAATCCTTGTATGCGAAGAAGACCGGGGTAAACAAGTTGTTCCTGATCCGAACGATGATGGGTCTGCGGTACAAGGATGGGGCGTCTATTTCGGATCACTTGAGTGAGTTCCAGGGCGTGGTTGACCAGCTATCTTCTATGGGAGTCAAGTTCGACGACGAAGTTCAGGGACTGTGGCTGCTGTGTACATTGCCAGACTCGTGGGAGACCGTACGAGTATCTATGATCGCTTCTGCTCCAGAGGGCGTGGTCAGTCTGGAGTTTGCCAAGAGCGGGGTGTTGAATGAAGAGATGCGGAGACGTTCTCAGGACACTTCATCCACATCCCACCACTCAGAGGTACTTGTTTCAGAGAGCTGCGGAAGGGGCAAAAGCAGGGGTCCAGGTGGTGGCAGA
Source organism: Iris pallida (assembly GCA_029216955.1). NCBI lineage: Eukaryota > Viridiplantae > Streptophyta > Magnoliopsida > Asparagales > Iridaceae > Iris > Iris pallida. The sequence goes on along the minus strand of JANAVB010024400.1, from coordinate 22,731,910 downwards.
GACAAGAGCAGGGGGAAGTTCAAAGGTCGGTACGAGGACTCAGAGTGTTACCATTGCGGTAAGAAGGGCCATATCAAGCGGAATTGTTTCGCTTGGAAGAAGGAGAAGAAGGGCGACAAGGGGAAGCAAGAAGAGAACACTACAGCGGCGGCCTCGATGCATGGAGGCGATGTGATCGTCGTAGGTGATGAGGTCATTACTAACCTCGCCTGCGATGACAATTCTTGGCTGGTGGACTCAGGGGCTTCAGCACATGTATCTCACAATAGGGCACTGTTTGCCACTTACACGACAGGCGACTGTGGCGTATTGAAGATGGGCAACGGAGATGTGTCGAAGGCGGTTGCCGTTGGAGATGTGCATTTGAGAATGAAGACGGGTGCGGTTCTTGTTCTCAAGGATGTTCGTCATGTCCCTGATATCCGTTTCAACCTGGTGTCGGTTGGAAGGTTGGATGACGAGGGATTCTTCAGTCTCTTCGGGAATAGTCAGTGGAAGCTTTCCAGAGGTTCGATGGTGATTGCCAGAGGAAGCAAGAAGTCCGGTTTCTACTATATGGAGGGGAGCGCAGAGGGGGCACAGGAGGTGAACGCAGTCAGAGACGCGTCTACCGAGTTGTGGCACAGACGACTCGGCCATATCAGCGAGAAGGGGATGAGCTACTTGGTGAACAAGAAAGTGATTCCGGGGCTCAAGTCTACAAAGTTGGAGAAATGCACGCACTGTTTGGCTGGGAAGCAAAGTAGGGTGTCTTTCCAGAGTCACCCAAGTTCGAGGAAGCCGGCGTTGCTCGAGTTGATTCACTCGGATGTCTGCGGCCCTATGAAGGTAAAATCTCTTGGTGGTGCTTCTTACTTTGTGACTTTTATTGATGACTGTTCCAGGAAGGTTTGGGTCTATGCCTTAAAGACCAAGGATCAGGTGCTGCCTACTTTCAAGGAGTTTCAGGCCTCCGTTGAAAGGAAGACGGGCAAGAAGTTGTTGTGTGTTCGGTCCGACAATGGCGGCGAATACATCGGTCCCTTTGATGCGTATTGCAGAGAGCAAGGGATATGACACCAGAAGACTCTGCCAAAGACACCTCAGCTCAATGGTGTAGCTGAGCGCATGAACAGGACACTGATGGAGAGGGTGCGGTGTTTGCTGTCAGAAGCAAACTTGCCGGGCAGTTATTGGGGTGAGGCTCTTCTCACAGCTGCTTATATTATTAATTTGTCTCCTAGTGCTCCTTTGCAGGGTGATGTGCCTGACAAAGTATGGTACGGCAAGGAGCCGTCATACAGTCACCTGCGGGCGTTTGGTTGTAAGGCCTTCGTGCATGTACCGAAGGACGAGAGGACCAAACTTGAGCCGAAGACGAGGCGATGCGTCTTTGTCGGCTACGGTCGGGATGAGTTTGGCTATAGACTCTACGACCCAGTGGAAGGAAAGCTCTACAGAAGCAGGGACGTGGTGTTCGTCGAGGATCAGACCATGACCAACACTCAGGATTCCGAGACGCCTTCTGAGGCTGAGGAATTGCCTGAGTTAGAGTCATTTTGCTTCGAGCAGTTTCCAGAGGACATCGCAGAGGATCCAGTTATGGGGGAGCCGGTACATGGAGTTGCTCCCAACCTTGATCATCAGCCTGCTGATGGTGGTCAGGGTGTCCCTCAGGAGGATGAGCATGCCGGGGAGGCAGTTCCTGAAGGGGAGGAGGCTGTCGGTATACAGCCAGCACCAGTGGCTCCACTGAGAAGGACCAACAGGGATCGTCGACCATCTACGAGATACTCGCCGGATGAGTATGTGCTATTGACTGACGGGGGAGAGCCCGAAAGTTTCGCAGAGGCTATGGAAGACGAACACAGGCAGGAGTGGATGGTAGCTATGCAGGAGGAGATGAGTTCCTTGCACACCAATTCTACTTATGATCTGGTGCGGTTGCCAAAGGGCAAGAAGGCTTTGAAGAATCGATGGGTGTTCAGAGTGAAGCAGACGGATGATGCTACTCGCCCTCGATACAAAGCGAGGCTGGTAGTCAAGGGCTACGGTCAGCGGAAAGGCGTGGATTATGATGAAATCTTTTCGTCTGTCGTCAAGCATTCGTCTATTCGGGTGGTGCTAGCATTAGCAGCCAGTTTTGACTTGGAGGTCGAGCAGATGGACGTGAAGACGGCGTTCCTCCACGGTGATCTTGAGGAGGAGTTGTACATGGAGCAGCCGGAGGGATTCTGTGAGAAGGGCAAGTCATATTTGGTCTGCCGGTTGAGGAAGAGCTTGTATGGTCTGAAGCAGGCTCCGAGGCAGTGGTACAGAAAGTTCGAGTCGTTTATGGGGGAGCATGGTTATGCACGGACGACGTCGGACCATTGTGCATTTGTGAGGTATTTTGCCGAGGATGATTTCATCATTTTGTTGCTCTATGTTGATGATATGTTATTAGTGGGTCGGAATGCCACTAGGATAGCGGAGTTGAAGTGCCAACTGGGCGCGGCCTTCTCTATGAAGGATTTGGGCGCAGCGAAGACTATTCTTGGGATGGAGATCAGCCGAGAGAGAGAGTCCAAGCTGCTACACTTGTCCCAAAAGAAGTACATTCACCGGGTACTTCAGCGTTTCGGGATGGACGGGTCGAAGAAAGTGAGTTCCCCCCTCGCGGCTCACTTTAAGTTCACTGAGGAGCAGTGTCCATCTACCGAGGACGAAAAGGAAGATATGGAGCGGGTTCCATATGCCTCAGCTGTGGGAAGCCTTATGTATGCCATGGTGTGTACGAGGCCAGATATTGCTCATGCAGTTGGTACGATTAGCAGGTATCTTTCGAATCCTGGAAGGGTACACTGGAGTGCGATCAAGTGGATTCTACGATATCTTCAGGGCACTGCTGGTTGGAGACTTTCCTTTGGTGGTGACGAGCCGAAGCTGGTTGGGTATACCGACGCTGATATGGCTGGAGATGTAGACACGAGACGATCGACTTCAGGCTACGTTATGATGTTTGCGGGAGGAGCAGTGTCGTGGCAGTCGCGATTGCAGAAGTGTGTTGCCTTGTCAACGACGGAGGCGGAATACATTGCGGCGACGGAGGCTTGCAAGGAGCTGTTGTGGATGAAGAAGCTGTTGCAGGAAATGGGACTGAAGCAAGAGCAGTATACTTTGCTTTGCGACAGTCAGAGTGCTATCCATCTTGTGAAGAATCAGACGTTTCATAGCCGGTCCAAGCACATCGAGACTCGGTATCATTGGATACGGGATGTGGTTGAAAAGAAGGACGCGGAGCTTGAGAAGGTGCATACAGATGACAACGGAGCTGATATGTTCACGAAGATTCTACCAAGGAGGAAGTTTGAGTACTGCAGGCAGATCGTCGGGATGACGACGTCCTCCCCATAGTTGTGAAGGGGGAGATTTGTTGGAGTGGGTGGGGTTCCCAACCTATGTGGAGAAGATCCCGGAGTGCGACGAGCGCCGTCCGATGTCGGAGAAGCTCGGGAGTAGTTGTTACTGCTGCTGCTGCCCCAAAGGGGGTTCTGGACCAAGTCTGCCGAGTTCGGGCCGAACTCGGTCCCAGGCCGAGTTCTGGCCGAACTCGGTCTGGCCGTTCCAGGGTTTGGCCACCCAGTGCTGGTTGCCCCACACAGAGTTCTGGCCGAACTCTGTGTGTCGGGGGGCTGAAGCGGATTTCTGGATGAGTTTTCATCATTGGATTTAATCCAACGGTCTAGGTTGGTTGCGGGATTAGGGAGATATATTGAGTTTTCTCAACCCTAATTCATTATCGTATAATCGCATTGGACAACACAAGTTTGAGAGAGAAGGAGGCAAGAGTGCCATTACAACTTCGGAGAAGAAGACGGAGGATTGAAGGTCGTTTTCGAAGGAGATCGTGTTCGGGTAATCTCTACTCGTCGTTCTCGCTCTTCGTAGCCTTGTAATCATTGTTCTTATCTCTGAGTGTTGTGGGGATCCGATTTGGATCGGGAGGAGTTTGTAGAGGGTGTAATTCTTCTATTCCATTAGTGGAGGCTTCTCAGGGTTGGACTCCGATCGTCCCGTGGTTTTTCCCCGCAAGGGTTTCCACGTCAAAAATTCTCTGTGTCTGCGTGGTTGTTTTTGTGTGCTTGTTTTTGGGTTCGTGCGTTGTTTGCTCGGTCCTCTCGCAGGTACTCTCCGGTTTGGGGAAAAGTTTCCGCGCTTCTTTCCCAACATCCTGTTGGAAACATATTGGGCACAACTACACTGACGCCCCAAAGTAACTAGGACACAACAAAATATGCAACATGTCCATGTATTTGTCGCCGAATCTGTATTTATGTTCATGTATTACTTATTTCAACAAAACCCCTGACAATGAGTTAAGAGGCCCCCTTACCGGAACTCCTCACCAGCTCTCGCCAGCTCCTCCGGCGATCTCAGGATCGACTCCACCGTCATCGTCATCCCTCCTTCCTTCTATAGATGAAACAGTAAATTTGAACTAATGTACTTGTGAAAGACCGCACTTTTATGCCATGTCAACATAGAATCCACAAAACTGAAGCTGTTTCGAACATTTCCCAAACGTACCGTTGGGGAACTGAAGAGAAAGTTCTCCTTCCTAGTCCGATACGGAGATGCCGGGGCGATGTTGGCGGCTTCTTCCACCTCGTCCCGGAGAGCAGACAAGGACGGACGACGCCGAGCCCAGCGAGTCCTCCTTCAAGTGGTGCGCCCGTGACTCCCTCGTCTTTCTAGGAGGTGACCGGACCGCCTCCGCCTCCGGTGGCGCCGTCGCAGAGTCCACCAGCGACTGGAGCAGCGACCGGAAGGAGGATGATTCCTCTCTTTGGTGGTGGTTCGTCGGATGCTCCACCGCGTCGAGAAGCGGCGACCGCGGCCGGACCACCACCGGGGATCCGGTCACCACCGCATGGTGATGGTGACTTCCGTCTGCGTTGGGAGGGTAGGTTCTCAGAGGTGACGGGACCGAGTGTCCGGTTCTCGTCGGTGAGTTGTCATCCGGTCCGGGCCGGACCGGCCCTTTTTTAACCGGGCCCAAGCGGGCTTGGTCCGGGTCCAGCCCGGACGGGGTGCAGAAGCGGGCCGGGCCTGGCCCGGCCCGGTCAGAAATTTTGGAACCCAGCCCGGCCAAGTGACCCGAATAGGATAGGGCCGGGCCGGTTCGTGGACGGGCCAGGCTCGGGCCGGTCCAGTTATTTTATTTATTTTTATTTTTTTTGTTTCACGTACAAAAAACAGTTTAGCCGGCCGGTCCGGGCCGGGCTCGGGTGGGCTTGACCGGGCCGGGCTGAACCGGGCCAACCATTGCTTTACAAAAAAAATATCCGAGCGAGTCCGGGCCTGGGCTCGGTTTGGAGAACCGGGCTGGGTCTGGGCCGGTCCTGCAGCGGGCTGGGCCGGCAGTGAACCGGCCCAGGTAACACCCCTGACGGGATCAAAAACTTATTAATATATGAAATTATATTTACATTCTAAACTCTACTGTGTGTGTTTATTAAACTTACATTCCACTTTTTACTACAGAAAATATTGGCTTTGTCACAAAAATGTATGTACAAATTCATATTAATGAGTGAAATGAGAATCAAAAAATTATATTTTTTAAGGATTCCTTAAGTGGCAGAACATGTAATTTAGTCAAGGATTCATTAGTGTTTAGATTCTGGATATTATACTAGCTTAGTGTTTAAGCTCTAACATGTCCAATTGAAAAGTTTGGAACCTAAATTTTTTTTTTTTTTCATTTTTTTTCCTTATACCATAAACATGAGTACAAGTGCAACAACCAACACATGCTGGAAAGGTAGGTATCATGGAACAAAGTAAACAAAAAATAAAAAAATTCAGGGTAAAAACTTTTCATTTGGACATACAGTAGAAACTCTATAAAATAATACACTTGGGACCACCAAAATTTATTAATTAAAAGAGTTATTAATTAATCGATAAATTAATAATTATTAATTTATATATTAATTAATATTTTATTAATTAAAAGAGTTGGGTTATCGCAATGCAATGGATGTCGAAGATGTTCTGACTCACCCAGAAGAAAATGTAGTTGCACAGTTGTTGACTGATGAAGAAATTATTGAAAGCGTTATTGAAATTAATAAAGATGATATCGATGAAGAAGATGATGAAAGTTCTACAATGGAGCCCCCTTCGCGAAACGAAGCTATTAAAGCGGCAATCACATTGAACAATTTCTTGTTGAGCTATGAGAAAACAACACCAGAAGTTCTTACCATGCTAAGGAAAATTAGAGACGAGATTCAAGGGAAAATTGATTTCAACAAAAAACAAAAGACAATTGAGTCATTTTTCAAGAAACCTTCATAAATCATTCATGTAATATGCTATATATAAGGAATTATTAATTTATATTTTATATGGGGTCTGAAGAAATTATCAAAAATGTATTATCTTATAATTTTAGCGAATTATTAATTTAGCACCCTATCCCCGAGTCGGGACCGGCCAAAAATATTATCTTAGAGAGTTTATTAAATAATCGAGTATTAATTTATAGAGTTTCTACTGTATGAGGACTTAAACTCTAAGCTGGTATAAAATCCAGGATCTAAACACTAATTAGCCCTTTTAGTCAAATACATTTTGGAACAATAGGATCCGATCGTTTCAAATCTTCTGGAAGCAGCATCTCCCTGCTTTAAAAAGCTGCTTGAAAAATTATCAGTGTAAGAAAGAAAAAGAAATCCTGAATTTGGCTATGCAATCTTCCTTGATGGGAGGACTTCTCTATTATCACTTCCTCTGGCTTGAAATAAATCTCCTGTGGAGATTTACCATTGGATAATCTCGACAGCTCTTCTTCTTCTTCTTCTTAGTCGTTGCAACTCAACCAGATTGGTTTCGTTCTCGATGACACAGTGAACAATCAAATTTGACAATGATACTCCAACTACAGGCAGGCTATTCTCACCTCGAAAAGACGTGCAGGCTTTTCGACATTCACTAAATGAACCCTGATGAAGTTTCAGTTCTTCGACATTTTGAATATGGGGTTCATTTTATTGACATTAACACTATATTTTGAAGGTTTGTAACAAACTACTAATTGATGATGCTAGTTCTTACTGTCTAGTCCGTACCACTCTCATCCATGTTCCTTCATCTGCTTTCTTAAGTTACCGAATGCCAACTTTATATCTGCACACACAAACGAGCAGATAATTCCTGGTGAAGTTTCCAAATACGCAATGAAGAAAATGGGGAATGAGAATTATTGATAAAGTTAAGGCGCACATACATAGTTTCTATGCTAGCAGGAGAAAAGATCAAGTGCAGCTTGGAGGGTTTGTACACTTGTAGACAGACGAAGCTGGTTGCTTATAGGTGGGAATTCTCTCCGGATCCACAAATCTGACCTCACCTGGACCATAGAAGAGATCTTTGTGCCTGTAAAAAGAAATATAATTCAATTTAGCTCAGGGGTTTATATCCTGATTTAATTCCGGAACAAAAATACAAGTTAATAGTGCCATGAGAATGTCAAAAATAGTTTCAATGCTGAGAAAAGTTTATTTTGTTTCCTGTATGTAGCGTATTTCGGCAGCAGCAGCTGGTTGAAGAAGTTGTAGTAAAAATAAAAATAAAAAGCATCAGAAAAGGCAATTAATCGAGATGGTATAAAGGACTCTCTTTGCTCATAGAAGTTGGTTGTAGCCACAGCGAAATCTAGAGAGGCCAGAACAGATCACCAGACTCTAATAAGATTTATATTCAATAAAATGAATCTTCTGTTTCAGGAAAGTATTGTATTCATGATTTTGAAATGCCCAAGCAACCCTTATCACATCATAAACATATCATTATTTGAATGAGACTTAAAAAATCGTTATGCTTCTTATATCCAACACTTTCAGCATAGAAATGACATATTTACAAATAATTCATTAACCCATCAAAATTAACTAATCAATTCAAAACTATTTGTACAAGTTCTACGCACAACGAAGTTATACCTTCAAATATGAGAAACCATATCTATTTTTATAACACATCGCAAATAGAATTTGTGATTTCTTTCAAATTAGTTCTGTAGTTAAAATACACTATAGAATCCATATTATGAAGTCCATGAAAAATATAAAGTATGTAATATCGAAATTTTAATTTTGTAGTAACGAATTTGGGTATAAGAATTTTAGTTTGAACAATATGTCAATTATATAATGTCAAAATACTTTGATAATGCAAATTTAAGTATTTATTATAGCAAATTTCAAATATACTATAAATGGTAACTGTGCATTATCTAAATACTGATTTATAGATTGTAAGTAAACAATGTAAATAATGATCATAAATGAAATTTATGAATTTTTATTTCAATTACAATAACTCAATTGCAATCATGGATTGTAGGAAATACATTATCCACAAATATTTGATTTCTTATAAGCTACAAACTTCACATATATGAATTGTAACTTGTAATCTATCCACAAATGCAATAACATTCAATTTCATTCAATTTCACATATCCAAGTTTGAAATATGAAATATAAAATTCATATAGACTTTCAAATTTATATTCAATATCGACATGTAACAAGTAATAACATTCTATTTCACATAAAGAAGTTTGCAATATGAAATGTAAATTCACATATAGTGTTCAAATTTGTACTCGATATATACATGTAATAAGTAATAAAATTCTATTTCACATAAAGAAGTTTGCAATATGGAATGCAAATTCACATATAGTGTTCAAATTTGTACTCGATATATGCATGAAATAGCTTTTAATTTCACATATGTTGGCAAGTATTCAAGCTAGAAAATGCAACATCTTTAAAGTTGTAGATTTTAGCAAAATAAATTTATGCATAAAAAATATCTTTTAGAAATAAAATTTGCGAATAATATAAACCATAACTTTTAAAGTTCTAGGTTTTACCGAACGGACTCAATCCAAAATCGAAAATGATTTCTTGTTAAACTTTAAAGTTTAAAAAGACAATGGGATTAAACACTTATTATCCATCTGTTATCATAGATCCTGTGCAAAATTATAAGAGCATATACAATATGACAAGTTCACAATTAATGCTACAACATGGAACTTTGTTGTGTGTTGATGCATAAACAACTAATTTGGCAAACATGTTATGATGTCATGTAGCCAAAGCAACTTCTAAGTTATCCAACACACAAAAACTTTATAAAAGAATTGGGTCCATATTATTTAGTGATTAAGCTATCCAATTCGTTTTCTAAATAGTGAAATATATGACAATTTGATTCTAGAAACAATACAAAGTAATATTGATGGAAAACAAATTTAGATACCTTGTTATCTTTTAGTTAATTTTGGTTATTTTAGAAAAAGTTGCTTTTATTTGTTTTATCATGATTTAAGTTATCTTAGAAATAAACCTTTCGAGATTGGCTTTATCGTCTTTTTATTTGTTGAGAGCCTATAAATAGTTTGTAAGTTCATAAATTATGAAACGAATAATTGAAGAACAAGAAATCTATTTTGAGTTTATATGGTGTGATGTCAAAATCCTAAAGTGGATCTCTCTGTCTTATTTCCTTCTCCGCCTTCGACGTTGACGTCACCAACACGACATTCTAGGATATTCCTAATTATTTATTTTTGCATTTCAATTATAATTTTTGTAATAAATTTATAGTAAATTGTTTGCATTTTATTTAAAACTTGTCCGTCCAATTTTTCCTAAAATTCCTAATTTTTATATTGATCATATTTCTCATATGCCTTTGTTCTACGTCAAATCGCTCTAGGTTAAGAATATTTTTCATTAGCAGGTAAAAACATATGGAGCAATTAAAACTAAAATATGGATCATGAAAAGTTCATAAAAAGCTCAAGAATCTTTTATATTCTAAACGTGATAAACTTGTAAAAATTATATATGACAATCATGGTGTTAGAAAAAAGACTAGTATTGAGACATAAAAAGAGTCCATGCCGAAGCCAACTATATCCTTAAGAGTATCAATTAGTTGAACCTAAAGATCGTAAATTAGTGAAGTGATCTACACAAGTAGAGTTCAATTCGGAGTCAACCACATCATTAGAATATCACTTAGTTGAAACTAATGAACCAATCATAATTAAGTTACAAATTAGGTTTGTGGTTGAAACTAAGTCTAGGTCTAAAACAAAAATCAATTTTGACATTTATATATCATCACTAGAAGAATTAAATAGGTATGATCATTCCAATGAGTTTAAAGAACCTATTATGTCTGCTAACTATTTTGAATTTGTCCCAATAGTTAGGTCCGTGAACAATTTTATTATTTCTTTGTTCCAAATAATTGTAAAAATTTGCAAGAAATGATAATTGATTGGAGGGACAATCAATTTACTTTTTTGGATGTATCGAGACAACCACAAGTTATTAAGGTACTTGATAATAGATCCATGTTGGACATTCCATTTCTTCGACTTCTACAAATGTCACTACAGCCGTGGAGTTTCTTCGTCTTGATAAAAGTCTCAATGTTGACTACCTTTTCGAAGTAGAGAACCTCCGTCATGGTCGATTTGGAAGACATTACCGAACTTTACGTTTACCTGATTCACCAGGAAGTGAATTTTTCAAAGCCGAAGAGAATGATGGAAAACAATTTTAGATTTCTAATTACCTTTTAGTTAATTTTGGTTATTTTAGATAGAGATTGTTTTTATTTGTTTTATCAATTATGATTTAAGTTATCTTAGGGAGAAGTCTTTAGATATTGGCTTTATCTTCTTTTCATTTCTTGAGAGCCTATAAATAGTTTGTAAGTTCATAAATTATGAATCGAAGAATTGAATAATGAGAAATCTATTTTGAGTTTTTATAGTGCGATGTCAAAACCCTAAAGTAGATCGCTCTATCTCATTTCCTTCTTCGCCTCCGACGTTTATGTCATCAACACGTCATTTTAAAATTGGGTATTCCTAATTATTTATTTTTGCATGTCTACTATAATTTTTGTAATAAATTTGTAATAGTTAATTGTTCACATTTCATTTAAAACTTTTGTGCCCATTTTTTCCTAAAATTCCTAATTTTCATACTAATCATATTTCTCATGTGTAGGACCGTTGAGCACCTCTAGAGGAGGGACGAATAGAGTGTGTGTGTGTGTGTGCAGCGAAAATAATCACCAATTAAAAATTAAGCAGTTAAATACTATGGCAGATAAATGACAGTAAACAAAATACGGTAAAGTAAGAGGCAAGAATTCAAACTCAGTGACACAGCGACGTATACTGATCTCCCTCTGAGAGGACTACTCCAGTCTCGAATACTCTTGTTCGATGTTAATCCACTATAGCACAAGCTAATTGAGAGCTTCCAGTCTCTTACAACACCGTGCTTGGTGACGAGCGCATGACCGACTCTACAACTTTGATTTCGGAAACTTGAACATTTTTTTAATTGGAGCATCTGATACAACTCTTCAGAACCAAAACTCTAGATTGAAACAGAACTGTACTGATTTTGGCTAAGAGTGGTATTAGGCTAGATTTGAAAGCTTTTGCTTGTTGAAAACACTTAAAGAGACAGAGAAGAAAAAGTGAATGAGTGATTTGGAATGGTGAAAATTCTTCTCTATTTATAGTGTTTTTGCTGATCGAATTTGGGCATAGTTCGGATGTATGAATCTCGAAAACGAACGTTATAGGCATATTTGGTGGAACTGAAATTTGAATTACCCAGACCGAACTCAGGCCGAACTAGGTCAGAGTTTGTCCTGAGTTCTGTCAGGATCAGAACATTATGTATGGGCCAAATTTGCATGGGCTTTGGGCTTTTTGGAATTGTGGATTTTGGAATTTTGATAGGTAGGTTTATTTGGATATGTGGACTGAGAATAACCTAAGCCAGTATCAATCCTGATCAACCTCACATTATATTTTCTAGACTCAAGAAAATTGAAAATACAGAAGAAATATGTAAAAACCAATAGCCTTTTGATGACGCCTTTCTTCTGATATTTGAGCAGACTTGAAGACGCATTTTTCCTTGACGGCGATCGTCCAAAGATAAACAGATCTGAAAATCTAAATACCTTTCGGGGGCTTCGTCCCCGAACCCACACGGGAGGCGCCGTCCCTTCGACCCCCGTCCGCTGACCAGGCAGCAGAACCCCCAATGCAAGGTCCCGGATAGGTCGTTAGGCGGTACAGAAAAATTTTCTTGTATAACGTCGTCTTTGGCCCATTATTAATTCTTCATTGCATATGTCCTGGTTTGATCATGTTTATTGCTTGTCTGCAAGTACATGTTAGACGAACGAAACAATATGATACGGTATGATACAAGCATAGCAATATGATATAGTGAACATTAGGACAATGCTAAGTTTAAGTAGCAACATGATAGTGTTTACATGAATATTAGTAACGTCATTGTGTTAAACTTAATCAATTAGCCATATTAAAAAATATGATACAATCATTGGGCTAACAGTCTCTCCTTTTTTTATTATGGCAAATCGGCTAAGTTTAAGATAGAACGATAGATGCATATATCACTAATAAACACATATTACTAGAATATTGTATGCTAACTTAAACTTATTTTTTTACATTTATATGATCAAAAAAATAAGCTCCCCCATAATAAGAAATAAAATAAACTCAAACATAAAAAAAATATCATAGTAGGAGAAGGCAAAAATAATCATGAACAACGATCAGGGGAACAATGTAACGACAAGTTTAGAAAATTACACAACTAAAGTACAAAAACTTATCAAAATACAAAATAGTTGGTTGAACTTTAAAACTGAAATAAAATAATAAATAGTTTACCAACTAGAAATCCAAAATGACATTCAAAACACAATATGATGAATAAATGTAACTGTATTTTTGAAATAGACAAATAAAAGATTTTAATAAAAAATATATATCAATAAAGTAGAAATCAATCATTGGTCATAAGTAATCTATGAGGATTAGAAAATCACAGATCTAGTATATACCAATATCAAATGTCAAAAATACAATGAGACTTTTAACAATGATCACAAAAAGAATATGATTCATAATTTGCCCATACAAATTAGTGATTCAATTCCATAAGGAGTATAATCATTGAAAAGAAATCAAAATATATATACTATAATCTATGCAAAATCTATACCAAAGTTCATGCATTTGAACTCAATTACCTTAGCATGATAAATGAATATCCATTATATAAACATGAAAGTAATAGAGACAAAATATTTGAGAAGAAGATATTCAGACGACTTGAATGCTCCCCTGCAAAGTATGACCAATCTGAATAAGATAATCATGAACTTTTAGATAAAACCTCAAAAAGAAAAACCAAATCAATTTAAACTCAAGAAATCATCAAAATTAAATATATTTGGCAAGATAACTTTTAAAAACTCATATAAAAAAATATTACGAACACAATCGATAATAATAAAGTAAAAGAATATATGTCCATGATGAACTAGGTATACCACATATTAAAGGTATAAATGAATTGAAACAATTGATTTGCTCTCCCTTAAAATATGTGTATATAGTTCAAAAATATTTATATGCATAAAATAGATAAAATAAATAACAAGATCTAAGGGATATCTGAGATATGCATCTTCCCTTTGATCAATGCATAAAAAGTTCATGTTAAAGACAAGTATCATCTTTAGGCAAGTAAAAAAATATTCAATAAATAAACGCTTAAAGATGAACAGTCAAAATATATCTCCAATTACAAAATATATATATAACAAAAATGATTTCAAGTTAGTAAAGATTTTTGAAAACTGTCTCAATAATAGCATTCGAGTAACGGACAGTTTCAAAATATCAGAGAGAAATTAAAAAGACTTTTGAAATACGAAATTTATTATAAAAAATTGTCTTAATAAATGTTCGAATGCATCCGTTTAGTTCTCAGATTGACAGCGGACGATTCGAATTGTTGTATCACAAAAACAACTTTAATAAAAGAATCCATAAATCATAAATAGTCCATTTTAAACAAATAAAACAGGACTAGATAAATGTCCAAATACATAGTATTCTAGATATATAGCTTGTCAGGAGAATAATAGATGTGAAACAATTAACTGCTCCCCCTTTACATGGGTATATCAAAAATTATTAGTACTGACAGATTCAAATTCCAGAGAAATATATCCAAAAGTAGTAAACTAATTCATCAAAATATTAGGTCTTCTTATCAAAGTTAATTTCTTCCCTTTTAGAACCTTAGCATGGTGTTCAACTGATAACAGTAGGTTTAAAGAAAAGAAACGTTTTGAGAGAGAAATTTAATATGCCTGACTTCTCTCCCGCAAAGAATTACTGCTATAGGCAGTTAGTAACTTGAATAAGAAGAAAATAATATAACGAGTATCATGAATATTACAAAAACGCTAAAGAACATGTTAGAAGAACATAACATTCAATGAGTAGTCACAAGATCAAATCAAGTATGAATATAGAATAGTATGACAGAAATATAAATATATCAAAAGATGACAAACATTAACCTATAGAAGATCAATGTATGTTACCTTTTGTGAAAATATTATTAAAAGATAATATTGTCCATCAAAATGAAAGTCCAAATCTAAAGACGAAATCCATATCTCTTTGCTTAGAATTAAGATCAATCCAAGATTATAGATCAATTTAGAGAATACAAAATATTATGACGATATAAGTGTATCCACTGGAATCGAAAGATCTCAAACAAAAAAAAGTTCAAATCATTTGTAGCTATAAACATAAGATGTATCAATTACATGTATCCTTATATGTGCTACAAAATTATTGGGTAACAATAAAATATAAAGCATTTATAAATCAAAATGTAAAGCCTAGATACGCTGATGTATTCTGGAACCTAGGGGACCGGGTTCAGTGTCCTAGATCAAGAACTAGACAATAGTTGCAAGTAGACCTTAATAAATCTTAAGTCTATCAAGTATTGATCACTTTGGGTTAGCTGTAGGGGCCGGTTTCCAGCTAGCGGTAGTCCGAAGACTAGTACACCGTGTCGCTTCAAGCTATTTACAGCTGTATGATAGAAGGACCCTTTCGACTTGTACCCAAAATGATATCTACTTTTAAGAACTTAGATTTAAAGGAATATATACAGTATCATCAATCAACATCGAAATCCAGAATCCCTAAATATAAGAGAAGTAAATACCCAAAGAATGAACAAAAAATGATCATCAAGATTAAGATACTAAAAACTAGCTTTCAAAAAGTTTTCATAGTGAGATAAATATATAGTATAAGTGTGCACTAATAAACATATCAAGATAACGCACACAAAAATGTGGCTCGTAAATAAATATCTAGATATATGGTCATATACAAGATACAAATAAACAACTTCTCTCCAAAACATAATTAAAGAAATAAAACAACTATAGGATATCAAATGAAAGATAGTAGCAAGCTATTAATTAATAACATGCAAGATTCAAGAAATTTAGTCATTTAGAAAGAATCGTTTAGCATATTACCAAAGTGGTTCTAGTGACCACACTTATGTTGGTGCAATTGCTTGAAAGATGACATTTGTAGCTTTGCAATCACCAATATGTTCCATGGTTCTACTTTATGTAAGAAGCTTCACCTGCATCAAGAGGCGAAGACTTTTGTATCCAAAACTTGGAATCACATTTGTTAGCTTTGGGAACCCATTTGCACAAGTTCATATCAATTAATTTTCTAATCTGACAATGTTAAAAATGTGTCCATTCATACCGTAATAATGACAAAATATTAACACTAGTGCTATGTGTAGCAGTATGAGAACGTGCAGTGGTGTGATATGATGTGCGTGGATACTTGTAATAGAAGGCATGGTTACGTGAAGCTTTAGCTTTACTTGCTTCCTTTATAAAAGATCTGTCGTGTGTGACTTTGTGACGTATCACGTGTCTTGTATTAAACTGAGTTATAGGTTGTACTACCTGCTTTTTCAGTCTAATCTCTAACTTTTTAGAGTTAGCACAGATCTCATCATATTTTGCATCAAGGCTAGCTAGCTTCTTCTCTTCCTCCGTGTAACTATAATAAGACTTGTTAATTATAGAGGAAGTGAGAATAGAGGTGATAGTAGGCTTTTTGTAGCCATTGACAACACATGATCATAAGTCATAGTTTAGAGACTTCAGGTACAAGCTCATCCGTGTTTTCCAGTATGTGTAGTTGGTTCCATCAAATAGCGGAAGTCTATTTGTGTATTGTCCTTCACCTGTAAACATTGATTTCACGGATGCCATATGTATTCACTCTAGAGTGTTATATTTGAATATAACCTGCTCTGATACCAATTATAGGAGCAATTGGTATGAGCAATAATTCTAATATAACAAGCACCCGCTCTAATACTAATTGTAGGACCGTTGAGCACCTCTGGAGGGGGTAAATAGAGTGTGTGCGTGTGCAGCGAAAATAATCACCAATTAAAAATCAAGCAGTTAAATACTATGGCAAGTAAATGACAGTAAATAAAATGCGATAAAGTAAAAGGCAAGAATTCAAACTCAGTGACACAGCGATGTATACTGGTCTCCCTCTGAAATGACTACTCCAGTCTCGAGTACTCTTGCTCGATGTTAATCCACTATGGCACAAGCTAATTGAGAGCTTGCAGTCTCTTACAACACCATGCTTGGTGACGAGCGCACGACCGACTCCACAACTTTGATTCCGAAAACTTGAACGTTTTCTTAATTGCAGCCTCTGATACAACTCTTCAGAACCAAAACTCTAGATTTATACAGAACTGTACTGGCTTTGGCTAAGAGTGGTACTAGGCTAGATTTGAAAGCTTTTGCTCGTTGAAAACACTTAAAGAGATAGAGAAGAGAAAGTAAATGAGTGATTTGGAATGGTGGAAATCCTTCTCTATTTATAGTGTTTTTGCTGACCGAATTCGGACAGAGTTCGGATGCATGAATCTCGCAAACGAACGTTATAGGCAGATTTGGTGGAACTGAAATTTGAATTACCCAGAACGAACTCAGGCCGAACTCGGTCAGAGTTCGTCCTGAGTTCTGTCAGGGTCAGAACATTATGTATGGGCCAAATTTGTATGGGCTTTGGACTTTTTGGAATTGTGGATTTTGGAATTTAGATAGGTAGGCTCATTTGGATATGTGGACTGAGAATAACCTAAGCCAGTATCAATCCAGATTAACCTCACAATATATTTCCTATACTCAATAAAATTAAAAATACAGAAGAAATATGTAAAAACCAATAGCCCTTTGATGACGTCTTTCTTCTGATATTTGAGCAGACTTGAAGACGCCTTTTTCCTTGACGACGGTCGTCCAAAGATAAACAGATCTGAAAATCTAAATACCTTTCGGGGGCTTCGTCCGCGAACCCACACGGGGGGTGTTGCCCCCTCGACCCATGTCTGCTGACCGGACGACGAAACCCCCGATGCGAGGTCTCGGATAGGTCGTTAGACGGTACAGAGAAATCTTCTTGTATAACGTTGTCTTTGGTCAATCATTAACTCTTTATTACATATGTCCTGGTTTGGTCATGCTTATTGCTTGTCTGCAAGTACATGTTATACGAACGAAACAATATGATGCAGTATGATACAAGCATAGCAATATGATATAGTGAACATTAGGACAATGTTAAGTTTAAGTAGCAACATGATAGTGTTTACATGAACATTAGTGACGTCATTATGTTAAACTTAATCAATTAGCCATATTCAAAAATATGATACAATCATTGGGCTAACAATCTGTTGAGAACTAATAAGGAATTTAGTCCCACATTGAAAAAATGTAGTATGAAGAGGAGCTAGACTCCCTATAAGTAGTGGAGTAGCCAATCAATAAAATATACAACAATTATTTTCTACATGGTATCAAAGTCATAACCACACAAAAAAAATTTCCACCCCTTCCCCAACCCGGCAACCCCCCCTGCCCCCCCGACGCCCCCCTGCCGCCGAACCCCCCTGCTGCCCCCGGCAGTTCCCCCCTGTCCCCCCCCCCGACACGCCCCCCCCCCCCCCCCCCCGACGCCGACGACCCTCCCCCCTGCTGCCCCGACGCCCCCCCCCCCCCCCGCTGCCGCCGACGAACCCCCTCTACTGCTCCCCCCCCCCGACGCCCCCCCTCTTCCGACCCCAACTGCTGCCGACCCCCCCCTTTTTTTCAAAACGAAAAAAACCCTAATTTACGAGAGAGATTATGTGGGCGGTTATTCGAAGATGGATGGACATCAAATGCTTTATTTGTACCATCTGTTCCTAGATTACGCCCTCCGGAATTACAAAATATTTTTTTGTTTTTCCGTTCTCGATCTGCAAATTAGGATCTACATGCATGCGCCGGTGTTGGCCACGTTAACAGCGCATTCGTAAGGTCTCTGTTGAAGACTTTACATAACGACGACGACGACGACGACGACGACGACGAAGCCGACGAAGACGACGACGACGACGAATCCAAGTTGAAGACGTCACGGATTCGATCAGTGGTAAACTGACAGCAGAAGAGATGAAGGCCTTGGTTGATGATATTTTATCAAAGAGATTAACCGAGGAAACCCCACGTGTGATCCATACTGATGTGGATCCGTCACCCTACAAAATGGGAAAGCTGGACAAGCTGGAGACGAAGTTGGAAGGAACGTCCAACTACTTGAAATGGTCACGGCAGGCAATGCGGACGCTGAAGGGACGAGGCTTGGTTGACTATGTCAATGGCCAAACCAAGGCGCCAGATGATCCCTCCTCAAAGGAGTTTGCTATTTGAGAAATTGTCAACAATGTTGTGGCTGGATGGTTGACAGCCTCCTTGACCGACCAGGTGTTGGAAAATGTAGAGGCGATGGAGGCTGCTGCTGATATATGGCAGACTTTGAAGGATATGTACTCAGGCTCAGGCAATCCTATGCGGGTCTTCCAACTGCAGGATGAACTTGATAGGGTGGCCCAGGACGACCGTACCATCTCTGAGTATGCAGCACTGTTGAAGAAGTACTGGTCTGATCTGGATCACTATGATCCTCTTGGGATGGAAGATGCACAAGTCGAACCAGCATTTGCGAAACATTTCCAAAAGTTCTTGGATTATATTTCGCAACAACGGATGATGAAGTTCTTGAAGGGTCTTAACCCTGCGTTTGAGCATAGAAGGAATGTACTCCTAGCACAGCCCATGCTTCCAACCTTAGAAGAAGCCATAGCTGTCATGGCACAAGAAGAGGCTCGATTGAAGTTGATGCCCAACAAGGACTATTTCCAGGGGGAGCAAGCCGTTGTTGACAAGTCTGCCCTTGCCGCCTTCAATCAGCCTCCCTCTGTGGCCGGTGTTTGCCACAACTGTGGTGACTCAGGGCATTACATCATATTTTGTCCAAAACCCCTGCAAAGCAGTCGAGTGATCGTGGACGGGGCCGCGGAGGACGTCGCGGTGGTAGAGGCGGTTATGCTGGTAGAAGGAAAAATTATTCTGGAGGACACAAAACTAATCTGGCGGAGGAAGGGGGAGAAAATCACCTGGCTGAGTTAACCCCTCTTGAGAAGGAGTTCCTCGCGAGGTTACGCAGCACGAAGCTGGGTTCGAACGGCAGTCATGGGGCGTCATCTACCTCGGGGGATCACATCACTTGCTTTGCCCAAACCAGCACAGGTATTCCTGTGCGTGCTCTTGCACCAGCTGTCCACCAACCAGGTTGGATTATGGACTCTGGGGCATCTCGCCATGTCACGGGGTCCCGCGGTGAGTTCCAGGACTATACTCACCTACCGACGCCGGAGAGCATTCAGACTGCTGATGGTAACTCCAGCCCTGTCATGGATAAAGGCACTGCCGCATGCACCCCTTCTCTCACTCTCACCAATGTTTTACATGTTCCGTCTTTTCCTGTCAATCTTCTTTCTATTAGTGCCATTATTATTGATCTTAACTGTATTGTTTCCTTTGACATTCCTACGATAACTTTTCAGGAGAAGGGGACAGGACGACGACTAGGGACTGGCACATGACATAAGGGGCTGTGGTACTTGGACTGGACTGGACAAAGTATTGGCATCTCTGGTAGCAGATACACCACCAGAAGATTCACGACGCAGTGTAGAAGATGAATTGCTACTCCCCCACCAGCGTGTCGGTCATTCTTCTTTTAAAATTATTAGTCGAATGTATCCGTCCTTATACCAAAGGGCTAATAAAGAGAAGTTATTTTGTAATGCATGTGAGTTGGGTAAACATACCAGAAGCACGTATGTGAGTTCAGGATGTAGAAGTTCAGCTGCATTTGATATGATACATTCGGACGTATGGGGCCCTTGTCCTACAACCGGTATTAACGGTTTTCGATGGTTCGTCACTTTTATTGATTGTTATACTCGCGTGACATGGGTCTACCTTATGAAGAATAAAAGTGATGTCTTTGAGGCGTTTCGAGACTTTCATCACCGGGTAGAAACACAATATGGCACTAAAATTAAGTGCTTACGGTCTGACAATGGGACGGAGTATACAAATAAGAAGGTTGCTGAGTATTTATCCACTCATAGAATACTACACCAAACTTCATGTGCCTATACACCGGCACAAAATGGTGTGGCCGAACGGAAGAACAGACACCTGTTGGAGGTCGCACGGACGATGATGCTGGCTATGAATGTCCCGAAACACTTATGGGGGCAGGCGGTGTTAACGGCCTCTTATCTCATCAACAGAATGCCATCTCAGGTATTGGACTGGAAGACACCGTTGGAGACGCTTACTGGTGCAACCACGTACACTGTTTCACCGAAAGTATTTGGGTGTGTATGTTTTGTCCAAGATAATAGGCCAGGAGTTGACAAACTGGATCCTAGAGCGGTTAAATGTGTCTTTGTCGGGTACACGACAACTCAGAAGGGATACGCATGTTGGAGCCCAGTTGAGCGGAAGATGTTTGTAAGCATGGACGTTACATTCAGAGAACTGGAACCATATTATTGTTCGGATGACGGTTCAGCGTTTGGTGACACACCTAACACAGAGGGTGTTCGATGTGAGGGGGAAAAAATAAGCCCATCTGTGGTGGTCGGATCGGTCCCATGCCCGGTCGTGGAAAATTGGACGAAAGGGGGAGAAAGCAGTGACTCCGATACAGAAGATGAAGAAGATACATATATTAAACAGGAGGAGCAGCAGACAATGGAAAAGGAGTTCCAAGTCTATAGAAGGAGACAGCAGAAGTCCAGTACTGTGCATGTACCGTGCCCTGTGTCTACTGTACCAAGTCTCTCGTCTACTCCTGCTCCAACTCTTGAAGATGTTGCCCCCGCACTGAACCAATCTGATTCTGATGCGGATCTCTCTGACTCTGACGGTATGATCTCTCCACCACCTATTGCTCCCTTAAGGAGATCTTCTCGCATCAATGCGGGTAAGGCTCCTAGTCATTTTGATGATTATGAACATGATATTGCCAACTACATGTCTTATTCTAACATTTTTTCGAATTATCGAGCCTTCATTGCATCATTAGACTCTATTTCGTTGCCCAAAAGTTGGCAGGAAGCAAAGAAAGATCCAAGGTGGAAAGCTGCAATGATGGAAGAACTTGGGACACTGGAGAAAAATAAGACGTGGGAGCTGGTTCCATTACCCAAAGGGAAGAAAACTGTGGGATGCAAATGGGTGTACACAGTAAAGGAGACGTCAGAAGGAAAAGTGGAACGATACAAGGCAAGGTTAGTTGCAAAAGGATACACACAATCATATGGCATCGACTATGATGAGACGTTTGCTCCAGTAGCGAAAATGAGCACCGTAAGAACTCTGGTCTCCATTGCAGCAAACTATGGGTGGAAGCTATACCAGTTAGATGTGAAGAATACCTTTCTCCATGGGGACCTACAAGAAGAAGTGTACATGGAACTCCCGCCAGGGTGCTACGCTACAGAATCAGACGGAGGAACATCGCATGAAAAAGTGTGCAAACTAAAGAAGTCGCTATATGGACTCAAGCAATCTCCTCGAGCCTGGTTTGACAGATTTAGAAAGGCTGTTACAGGCATGGGATACCATCAAGCAAATGCAGATCATACGGTCTTTCTTCAGCATGCAAGAGGCCACATCACTATACTTGCTGTATACGTGGATGATATAGTAATCACAGGTAATGATGAAGTCGAGATCGCTAAGCTGAAGTCAAAACTCGCGAAGGAGTTTAAGGTGAAGGATTTAGGAGCGATGAGGTACTTTCTAGGTATCGAAGTGTGTGAAGGCGAACAAGAAATTGTTCTCTTACAGAGAAAATACGCACTAGATCTGCTGAAGGAGACAGGGATGCTGGGATGCAAAGCAGCAGTCACTCCAATTGACCAGAAGTGCAAGTTGGGAGCAGAAGCAGGAGAGCCAGTTGATCGTGAAAGATATCAACGACTTGCAGGAAGATTGATTTATCTGGGGCACACTCGCCCTGATATCTCATTTGCGGTGAGTGTAGTAAGTCGCTACATGCATGATCTAAGAACGGGTCATATGGATGCAGTGTTTCAGATTTTGAGATATCTGAAAGAGACGCCGGAGAAAGGGCTATGGTTCAGGAAGAATAGATGTATAGAAGTTGAGGGATACTGCGAAGCAGACTGGGCGAGCTGCATAGACGATAGAAGGTCTACCACGGGATATTGTGTCTTTGTAGGAGAAAACTTGGTCTCATGGAGAAGCAAGAAACAGTCAGTGGTAGCACGGTCTACAGCTGAAGCAGAATACAGAGCAATGGCTTTAGGAGTGTCGGAGTTGCTGTGGGTGAAAGCATTGCTGACAGAGTTGAAGCTGGACAAGGGAGCACTGTTACGTCTTCTGAGCGATAGTCAAGCTGCAATAAGTATAGCTAACAATCCAGTTCAGCACGACAGAACGAAGCACATCGAGATCGATCGATTCTTCATCAAAGAGAAGCTGGAACAAGGGATACTGAAGATTGATCATGTTCGCTCAAAAGAACAAGTGGCAGACTGTCTGACTAAGGGTCTTAGTTCATTAAGTCTGTCGAAGCTATGTAACAAGATGGGAATGATTAATATCTACCGCCCATCTTGAGGGGGAGTGTTGAGAACTAATAAGGGATTTAGTCCCACATTGGAAAAATGTAGTATGAAGAGGAGCTAGACTCCCTATAAGTAGTGGAGTAGCCAATCAATAAAATATACAACAATTATTTTCTACACAATCTCTCCTTGTCCCGCGTCAAATAAACTATCAATTACGGTGCTAATAATAATATTGCAAATAAATGTGCAACTGTAGCAAAACAATAAAGGTATAGAACGGCTAATTTATAAAATCAACAATTACCATGTTATAGGGACTTATATGTGAAGTTTCAGGGGATTTTCTGTAATTCTAAGTAAATTCAGGGACTAATCCTGAATTTTCAAGAAGTGTTAAGGCTACACTACAAATTCAGATAGTCTAGATATTGTTTTGTAATTCAAAATTGTCCATGGACTATTCTGCAGTTTGTAAAAACTGTCCAGGGACTTCTATGTAATTCATAAACTGTCAGATATCTATATCAAGTTTTGCAATTGAAGTATACAAAGTGTAAAAGTAAAAAAAAATTGCTAACAAGCTGTTTCGAAATTGTACCCACCTGGGTAATAAAGACTAATATACTTGTACTTTGCTCATGTCTAGTAAAATTGGACAGTAATATATAGTGCGTCTAATCTTCCAGAGTCATAAAAAGAGGAAACTTTGCTCGTATTCGAACCTGTGTGTAAAGCATCGAAATAATATCTTATGTTACCAATGGGCCAAGTTTAATTCCTGTCTAAAAAGGAATATATATATATATATATATATATATATATATATATATATATTCTACTATATAATAGGAAAACTTAGATGGTGAAACTTTTAAATTCCAAAAATATCCTTACATACTTATACTAATTAAAAATAGTTCATTAATTTTAATAAGGACAACTTAGTAATTAGGAAGACTACCTTTTGGTCTTCCTAAAGAGTCTTCCTAAACTAATTAAGAAATGTTAAAATACGTGCAAGGCACGTGCACATATGCTAGTATATATATATATATATATATATATATATATATATATATATATATATTTCCTTTTTTTTCCCTTTTTCCTATATATATATATATATATATATATATATATATATAGGAAAAAGGGAAAAAAAAAGGGAAAAAAAAAAAATATATATATATATATATAGGAAAAAGGGTAAATTTTATTCCAAAAGTAAAGCAATAATCTTACAACATACAATCAAAATGGGACTCCCACTCATCAGTTCCCCATAGCATTTACATCAAACTCGATGTTATGGAGAATGTCTACCGGAGGGGTGACCAGCCCCTCAAATATCCGACGGTTTCGCTCCCGCCATACATAGGGATGGCAATGGGGCGGGTAGGGGTCGGGGACCATATCCCCCATCCCCATCCCCGAGTAGTGTTTGAATCCCCACCCCCGTCCCCATTCCCCGTCGGGTTTTATTTTTTACCCCCATCCCCATCCCCGTTAAATAATGCATTTTCCGTCCCCGTCCCCGTCCCCGCCCCGTTAGCACTTTCGGGGCCGAATTTTCTCATCTCCGTCTCTCGTTCGATTAACAAATTTTAATGTACATTATATAAGTTTAAAAAATTATTTTCATTCAAAAACACTACATGGCATGTTAATAATATTTTTCATAAAATAAATATATATATATTACTAGTTAGATCAAGAGAACATACCATTTTCAAAGGGTTGCACATATGGATATAGATATGGATATATGTAATCGGGGTCGGGGATTTATCGGGACGGGGAGTACTATACCCATACCCGTCCCCGAATCCGATCGGGGATTTTTTTAATCCCCATCCCCGTCCCCATCCCCGTTTTTAAATCCCCAAACCCGTCCCCATCGAATAAAAAAATCGGGTCCCCGTCGGGTTCGGGGGGATATTGCCATCCCCAGCCATACATGCCAAACTGAAGCAGCCAGTCGAACTCTGGCGATCCGGAACCAGTCCTGCCCTCGACCCCTGCTATCCCGGATCACCGAGATGATGTCCCCAATTCCTTACCCGGAGACGCACACTCCCAACACTCGACTCTGCTCCGACCAGATCTGCCATGCCAGTGCACACTCGAAGAAAATGTGCTTTATAGATTCATGCTCCAGACAGCAAAGTACACACTTGGGATCCGGAACCGGAACTCCAAACGAACTCAGGCGATCCCTAGTCAAAAGACGGCCCAGTAGAAGCTTGTAGACACAAAGCTGCATCTTCCTGGCCAGACCCTTGCACCAAACGAACTCGTAGTCAGAATATATATATATATAGGAAGCGGATCAAAAGCCCCCCTTAGAAAGCCCCCCAAAAACTCCCCTCACTCTAATCCGTAATTTAATGTTAATATTAATGTTATATTAATGTTAATGTTAATATTAATGTTAATATTAACATTAAATACTAAAATTAACATTAAACTTAACATTAAAATTAATATTAACATTAATATTAACATTAACATTAATATTAACATTAACATTAACATTAATATAAAAAAAATTAAAAAAATTTAATATTAACATTAACATTAATATTAACATTAATATTAATATTAATATTAACATTAATATTAACATTAATATTACGAATTAGAGTGTGGGGGGTTTTTGGGGGGCTTTCTAAGGGGGGCTTTTGATCCGCTCCCATATATATATATATATATATATATATATATATATATATATATATATATATATAATTCCTGGTTGCAGATGACCTCTAGCCTAGTGGTTAAGAGAGATGCATGTGGTCCGAGTGGTCAGGAGTTCGAATCCCAGTGGGAACGATTCCAGAAATAATTTACCTGGTTCCAAAAAAAAAATTATTATTCCTGGCAAGGAGGGGTAGGCGTAAGCTCCCTAGCTGGGTGGGTTCGATCCCATGTGGGAACACTAATTTACTAGCAAGTGAAAAATCTACAATGCATGCATGCATGGATTCTGTGCGGAGCTAACAGCCCACAAAAACTACCAAATTCAAAAATATGTATATCCTAAACTACGAAAGTAACAGTGAATGTTGTATCTATACAAAAGTTGCTAACTGTAGTAAGATATATATCCTAGGGTTGTTTACGTTGTATTTTTTTTCTTTTGAAATTCTGTAACAAAAATTAAAATAGTAAACGTTACCGGCCTCCAGGAAAGTCGCGCACGTAGCACTGCCCTAAGAGTGGGCAGCCATATACATAGGCTTGAGCCCAACACGCTCATAAAACACAATTAAACCTAGCCAATAAAGGCCCATAAACAACAACTATCAAGTCTTAGAAACCCCCTTTTTACGCATGTTAAAACAGCCCAAATATTGTCAAAAAAATTAATGTACGAATATAGATACGAATTGTAGAAGCATGAAAAATTTTCAAGCCCACTCAGCCCGAACCACATTGGGCCATACGACCGAAGGGCACCAGATTCCTTATGCAGCTCAGTGACTCCTTGTGGCTTCCAAGATGTGCCTTCCCCATCCACCAAATCTGACGACACTTGATGTTCCAAGGCTCTTCGTACCTCGTGCAAGTACGGAGCCTACATCACCATTGGTTAGCAGAACAGTGCCACGAGTACATCTCCTCGACAACTTCCCATGCGACTGATCTCTCATGCGGCAGAAGACTTCCTGCGGCATAATTCCTAGAAGCTCCCATTCGGCCAGACATCATGCGGCAAAGCTCCTTAAAAGGCCTTTCACGAGAATGAGTCTCCACAGTACTGTGTTCCAGATGGCGGACGGATCGTGCCACGTATTGAGCCAACCGGATCCCACAATCAATGGCTAATTAGGATTAATCTCATGTTTATGACGTGTGCATCATAACCGTCTCATTCAAATGAGAGATCCCCTCCAAATCATGGAATATGCCTCGTCTCATTATAATCGGACCGCCTGATTTAAATATCTCGTTTATGACGTGTGCGTTATAACCGCCACATTCAAACGACAGATTATCAGAAATTACCATATGTGCTACGTGTCATTCCTGATCGAGCCATACAATATAGCCATAACTTATGACTATTACAGCTCAGGATCCTTAAAACCACCTCCTTGGGTCTCCGCAGTGGATTTCGTGCCAATCAGCGCCTCGTGTCATTATGATCGGACCTCGCGGTTAATCAGCTATGCCAGAACAGCTGTAACAACCCAGATTGCGAATACCCCCCACAGATGGTTCCAATGCATCACTGCTTCATGAATAGTCTGTCCGTTGAAAATGACTATAAATAGAGGCACATGCTTCCATACCAAAACAAAGAACAAGAAGGAGACAACACACACAGAGAGCATATCAAGAAGGCCATCGCATGTCGATCGTCAACGGAGTAAAGGAGCCACTACAGTGCTCGATCTCCACCGTCACACTTCTCCAGATCTCATACTTGTACTAGCAAACTCTTGTTGTTAGAGTTTTGTTGTACTTTTTCATTGTAATCCAATAAAGGCAAAAGTTCGTTCAACTTCTCCCCTTTCATATCTGCGATGGCAACACGAATCTGTCTAGATTTGTAGTTGACAACGAATCAATCCAGATTCGAAGTGCACAAAAAAGGATAAAAGATATTTACTGAAATTTAACTTTTTTAACAAAAATCCGACACACATTTTGGGTACAGTATGTACCAAATATGCACAAGATTTTGATTGTTCTTGGTACAATTGAGTCCAAAGTTATGGGTATCCAATGGAAGGTAAAAGTCTAAATGTGACACGGCACTGATGACATCTCAGGAAAATTGCACTCGACCAAGCGATGAACTAGTTTAGATGTTGGTCCTGGTTTTGGCAATTTCGGGATGGAGTTCAGATTACCATAAGTATTTTGTGGCGGGTATTTTTGCTCTCATAGAGCTGTGACAACCACACTAGAGAGAGAAAAAGAAAGATAATAAAGAACAAGAAATATAAGGAAGAAGGGGGATTGGGATCTCAAGTTCCCCTTGGGTCTTTTCGGATGTATTTTCTAGGTTTTTGGGATTTTCTAAAGTGTTTATCCTGTTGTTGTAGTTGTGGAAGTTGAGCGATCTGGGAAAATCCTTGTAACCTTGTAATAGCGGTAGCGGATTTGTTGCTCACCTGGTAACTTTTCCGTTTGGATTTTCCACATATTTTGTTTTTTGTGCTGTCTGCTTTGTGTAATTTTCTTTCTTCTCTTTCATAGCACATATCTTGGTAAACCGCCGAAACTACCGAAACCAACCTATTCAAAACCACTGAAACAGCTCAAAACCGTCCCCAATCTGCAAATTAGGAACAGTTAGATACCGATTCTGATACTGTGAACCATGTTTCATAGCTTGTCGGTATGATAATAGTCTTGTTGTGGGTTGTAGGATTGATCGTCCTATTGTGCCTATTACCAACACGCCAAAGGAGAAGGAAAGGTATATCTATTTATTACAAAAGAAAACAAAACAAAACATAACCTAATCAAATTACATTCATAAATTTCATATTGTTCAAACATCATTTCATCTGTTCACGAGCATCATTTTCTGTTCATTGATTCTATTTTTCAATGATATGTGATAAACTACAAGTATATCGTATGCCATTGGTACATCTCGGATATATAACCCGTGTTTACAATTAAGGGTACGCAAGGAAGTGTCTTCTCCGTGTATCGCCAAGTATCAGAGTCATATCTGACACGGGTATAGAAGTGTATGCAACATAGAAGCCCCGAATAGGTCATGAGAATTTTAAAAAAAATTATACTTACTCAGGGTTATTCCCTTTATATACACCATGATATTGATGCTAGGAGGTATTTGATGAGTGCAAACAAATTGACTTTATCAGGAAAAAAATGACAAAACATAAGGTTCTCTAGACATGACATATCGTTGGAGGGAGAAAATAGATAGTATTAGTTGCAAAGTGCTTGTTGAAATCATGTAAATAAACCACTGAATGTCCACATAACTAGGTACAACGTAATATCTCAAGTTAGATACGTGTAAAGAAAAGATAAAGAGTTATAAATATCACCTCCGAAGGTCAAGTCCTACTAAGCCAGCTTCTAGAATCGTCAGATTGTCTGAATCTGGAGATACAATGATTACAGTCTCTCCAGAATACTGCGTCTCTAATATAGACATGAGTTGGGTCACCCTGACAAAAACATCTCCGACACTCTCATTTGGTGTTCCATCATCAATAGGAGGAGGTTTGATGTTTGGAGAAATACTATCTGATGAGTATACCTGCCAACGAGAATTATAGAAATACATACTAAATAAAACCAATACATGAACACTTGCATAATTGCAAAGTTATTTTTCTATGAGGTGAGGACATAGTCAATTCAATCATTAAGTTCATATGAAGCAGGATAAAAAATAAAATTGTCAGCCAATTAGAAGGTTTATACATTTCCTCAAAAGGAAGTAAGAAGCTCTATAAACAATATACCCTGTTAAAAATTAGCAGGCTTCATAACTTTTTAGACCATAAGCGCAAGCAACAGGTATCCTTCCATCTATTCAAATGAGATTTTCATCTACTAGACAGGTAACATCCTATCCAAGTTTGTCAACCTGGGTTTCAAAGTGTAGCCAAAAATTCTCTCTAGAAGCGTGCCATGTGGATCGTTGAAGCTCACCAGTTGGCAGAGAGCAATTTGAAACTCAAGAAGAATCTTAAAATCTAAATACTACATTTCAGTGAAAGTAAATAAATTTCAGATACAAACTCACACATTGTTTACTAAATATTAGTCTACAATGAGACCGCACGAAACACGCCACATGCACAATTCTGCAACTCTCAAGCCTTTAGTTTCTTTAAAAGAATGGATTTGGATGCTTTGTAGACTTGAACAACTATGCAATTAAACAAACTAATAATTCTGAGCCATTTTTGGACCTAATCTGCTAAAAAAGGTTTCCGTGTATTCTTTAGAGCGTACCTTTTCTTGCATAAAACAAATTAAGTACCAAACTAAAAGGTGACAATCACCTATGAAATTTAACTTTTGTTTCTAAAAGTTCCAAGAATATCATACCTCGGCAATCGAATCCAAGCTTTTTCCCTCAAATGCCCCAAGACCTCGAGCATCTAAAAAACTGTACTCAGGAACTATACGGCTGAAGAAAAAAGATGAAAAATATTTAATTGTAAGCTGAAATGTGTGACAAAAACAGCACAGACTCTCAAAGTAACAACAAGAACAAACCTTCATCCCAAATGTTTGGGGTCGGCAACAGACTCCAGTAAGTATACTTATTTTCGAAATCACATCACAGGGTATTAAGCTCCTTCCATAGGAATTCATTTTATAGAAAGCCAACATTTATTTATGCTTGGCTGATGGGTAAACTATCGCAGCTCTCCTTGTTTATCTGGCTTGGTACTGTCTGTGAAAATATAAGGGTTTTTTTTATTTAAATTGGTTTTTCTTAAAATCTTTAAAAATAGTAGTTTTTGAAAGATACTATAAAATAGGATATTTCCATTCTATAAGTCATGTTTTGAAGAAGCAACTCACTCCCTCCTAACATTAATATGATTTTGGTTGCAAGCAAGCAAGTGAAGTGAAAGTGGTAAAAGTGCCTCTCTCTTTTTTGCAATTTTATTACTTCTGTAGTTTGGTTACAAAAAGTGGAGCTTAATTTCCATTTTTATTTATGACATAAAGTGATTCTTGTCCTTAAAAGTTTGGATCTCATCCTCTCTTCCAAGCTTGAAGTGGGATGAAAGTGGGATTAACAAACTTTTAATAAACGGCAACTTTCCGATGGTTGACACGTGGACAAACTTGTACTTTAAATCACTATGTTTCACTATATCAATCAGATCAAGTAGCAGATTTGGCACTTCCAAGAGGACAAACTTTCTAACCAAATTGGGCATTAATGAAGTCAACAATTTCGCTCCAACCCACTTGCTTGCAACCAAACACGCCCTAACGCCATGTTTGGTTCGCGGAATCAAGGCCTTGGAAATCTCATTCATTTTATGTGTTTGGATGTCAAAGAAAATGAGCAAGAAAGAGAAATGGTTCCCAAAGGAAAGAAAAATAGACGGTGGAGGCCCACCCCAAGGATTTACTTTTCCTCCCAATTTCCTGCATTTATAACAAAATTTTAGGACTAAACTATCCCTGCTTAAAGACGTATTTTGTCTATATTTTTTGCCTTCCCGAACACCATAAATAAAAATTGATAGGAATTGCAATTTCCCGTACCCACAAAAAAGAACAAACAATTAATTTTCTTTCCTTTCCGGGAACAAAGAGGCCCAAGTGGGTGTTATTTTTTTCACTTATAATTGAGGGTCACTTATAAGTGTCAGTTACTCCATTTCACTTATAAGTGTCACTTACTCCATTTCGCTTATTAGTGTCACTTACTCCATTTCACTTATAAATGCACTTATAAAATGTGTTCTTTTCTTTCACTTGTAAGTGATTTTTATGTTCTTTTTTTTGCACTTATAAGTGATATTTTACCATTATGTCCTATGATATAAAACATGGATAATAGATGACAATCCAAAAATATGTAGGCCAAAATATTGTACTGCAAATACCAAAATGTTTAGTTCAACACAAATACACATAATGTGTTCTATAATTCGAAGTTCGTCTTACACAAAATTATAGTTTTAAAGCATCAAAATAATATCAATTTGGAAATATTTCATTTGTTGCATCAGCAATTTGGTTTTGTAATCCAATCATATAATTTTGGCTTTGAATAGTACTCTCGTTCACGCTTTCTTCCGGTTTATCATTTGGATTTTCTACTTCATTATTCAATTTCTGAAACTGTGAAAATAATTCATCATCTATTGCATATCGACACAGGAAGTTATTCGGACGATTCCAACAAAAAATGGAAGTGATTCGGACGTCGGAGCTAAAAGATATGGTCCGCGAAGTCGTGATAGATGCTGAAAGACGATACTATTTTTTGGACGAATTTTGTAACTGTTTTGGACGGAAAAGAGGAAATACTTGGTTGTTAGGAAGGAAAAGGGGAGAGTAAGGGATGAATAGGTTTATATATAGGAAAACAAATTTCTATTAGAATTTAGGCAAGTGAAAGAATTTTTTAAGTTTATACAGAGACATAATAAAATTTTCGAATGCAATAATTACTTAAGCAATCCAATAAGTGAAAAAAAAAATCTCTTATGAATTTGGAGCCACTTATGAGTGAAAATCACTTATAAGTACGAAAAACGAACGCCCTTATTAGGACCAAATTCACTTATAAGTGAGGTCCCACACAGAATAATTCACTTATAAGTGGAAAATTAAAAGATTATTTTGTATAAAGGTACCAGATTTTTGACCTAATTAGACTTTGGGTACTGGATTTGTCCATTTTAAACTTTAGTTACTCGAACTTTTTAGTCACACATTTAATGACGAACATTCCTCATTAAACGACTCATTTCGTTTGAAAGTCCAATTTCGTCACTAAAACATGTCACTAGAAAGAGTACCCAAAGTCTAAAACGGACAAACCCATACTCAAAGTCGTCCTAAATCTGGTGCCCTTGTACAAAATAATCCAAGAAATGAACACCCCCCTACGTAGCAATTTCAGAAAGTGGTTTCGCTGCTTAAAATCGCATTTTTTCAAGACCACCATATTCTGGTAATATTGAGCTACCAAAGATAATTCAGCTAATCTATTCTACTATATAATAGGAAAACTTGATGGTGAAACTTTTAAATTCCAAAAATATCCTTATATGTCTATACTAATTAAAAATTGTTCATTAATTTTAATAAGAACAATTTAGTAATTACGAAGACTACCCTTTGGTCTTCCTAAAGAGACTTTATTAGTTAATTAAAAGAATGTTAAAATACGTGCATGGCACGTGCACGTATGCTAGTGTTGATAATTCAGAACCCATTAGGCCCACTACACTATGCTGCACGGACACAACAAGTAGGACACAATGCGTGGTACGTATCCGATTTGATGCGATATATATATATATATATATATATATATATATATATATATATATATATATATATATACCTTCGATCGACGGCGTTGACGTAGGCGATGATCTCGGCGGTCTGGTAGGCCCTCTGGGTGATGGACGGCCATATCCAGCAGCTCCCGTCGCACGCCCCCATCCTCCTCAGCCTCGCCGCCGACGCCGAGGCCTGCCGCGCCCCCTCCCTCGACAGCCCGCTGTCGACGGAGGTCTTCGCCACGGGGTTCGTGTTCACGACCCCGTAGACGCTCTCGTAGACCGACTCCCCCGACCGCACCAGGAAGTACCGGTTCGCCAGCCGGGCCGGCGGCATCCGGAACAGGCCGCGGGACCGGGCGGGGAGAGGGAGAACCAGAGGAGGGACGACGGAGAGGAGGAGGAGCCGCCGGCCGTTGACCGCCGGAGTTGAATTGGGAACATTTGGGGGAGGAGAGGGAGAAGAATAAGAAGAAAGTGAAGCTGCTAACATTTCTTCTCTGCTGATTTTTTTTTTTTTTTTCAAAAAATGTCTAATATATAGATGGTCTTAGGATGTGTGTTAACATATCCTTTTTGGATTTATCTTTTCTAGAAGAAAAAAATTTTAAGGTTTTATTTTTGCTCTATTTGGATTTTATTTTTATTTTACAAATTTTAAGATATTTTTTTTTTCTACATGGGATTTTGGACTTCAGAATTGAATTTTGTTTAGTAGGGTAAGAGAAGAAGAGTAGCGAAAGAGAAATCAAGTCACGAAAGACATCGATAAAATTATTTCAGAACTAGGTCAATAGACAATAGGTAGATGGTTAAGTGAGATTGTTAGATTATATTTGTAATGTAAATATGGCCCATAAGCCCAAATGTAGACACTATATATATTGTAACAAACCCTAGCAATGAGAACAAGACATTATTATTTCCTACATGGTATCAGAGCCTCCAGAAAAATCATAGCCGTCATATTCACCTTCCTCGATCCGATCTCTACGCGCCCGACGCACCTGACGTGTCCGATCCGGTGCCGCCCTACGCGCCCGTCGCGCCCGTCCGACGACCGCGACGACCCGATGCCCGCTCCTGCGCATGAGCCCCCCCAGCGCGCGCCCTCCCGCGCCGACGCGTTGGGATCCCCGACAAGTCCAAATCAATACCATTGATCACCAAATCAGCACTCTTCTTTTCAGCCTTCCGTTTAGATACCGAACCACTACTCTGATCCTCTCTTTCCGGATTGTGAACCTTTTTAGGCTTCTTTTGTTTGGGGGACTTTAGCAGGTGGCCTTGGGACCTCTTCTTTAAAGGGGCATCATTACGAACGTCAGGCTCGTCCATCACCAGCACTTTCTCGTCCTTGGGGGGTTCAGGAGGCTGCAGCATCTGGATCGGCTGAGTCCCAGAAGCATGGTCAGAACGGACACCAAAGCTTGGCGAGTTGTAAACATGCATAAGCTTGCTCTTCCTACGCCTGACCGCGCCTGACCCCGCCACCGACCCAGACCCCTACGCGCCAGTTCCGGCGCCCCGATTGCGGCCGATTCGCCGCCGACCCCGTCCATCAGCGGCAGATTCGTCGGAGTTGTACAAATTTTTGTACACCCGACATCCGCTCGCCCCTACGCGCCAGATCCGGCGCCCCTGATCGCGGCTGATTCGCCGCCGATCCCGTCCATCAGCGGTCGATTCGTTAGAGTTGTACAAAATTTTTGTACACCCGACATCCGCGATGGCAGATGATGCTGCGTCCAGCTACTCCGTCGCGACTGGCGGTGGCGGTGCACACAACCCAAATTATCCTAATCCAAAGGATCTATATTTTCTGAGTTCTGCTGATCAACCAGAAAATATCATTACTCCTATTATTTTCCGTGGACCGAACTATGCTGAGTGGTCTCGGTCGATACGTCTGTAGCTGCCCTTCCCAGAAATTTGGAATATTTTATTATTATTTATTTTATGGGTTTACAAATGTTCGTATTATTATTTTAGAAATTGAGGAATGGTTTCTAATTATTAAAATAGAGGTACAAATTTATATTTTATTATTAAGGTGCTATCATATATATATATATATATATATATATATATATATATATATATATATATATATATATATATATATATATAACAAGATTAATAGTATTTATGATAATTATGGAAAGTGTTTTAGATTTGTGAGTTTAAGGAAACATATATGTATAATATATATATATGGGGTATATATATTTTGTATGATAGAGATATGTGTGCGAATATAGATATATATTATCTATGTTGTGTGTGTATATATGTACATATATATATGAGGGTATGTGCATGTGTATATATATATATATATATATATATATATATATATATATATATATATATATATATATATATATATATATATATATATATATATGTGAATTACGTATAGGTAAACCCTCAATATATAAAGTGTATGTGTATATATATAAATATATATAGTGTATGAATATATAGAGGAAAATATAAAGGGATATATATATTTTGTGTAAATATATATATATATATATATATATATATATATACATATATATATACATATATATATATATATATATATATATATATATATATATATATATACGTGTTAGGGTGTATGTATATAAATATAGGATATAATATGTGTGCACGTATATATATATATATATATATATATATATATATATATATATATATATATATATATATATATATATATATCACCAAGTGTACCTATATGTGCATATATATATAAATACGTGTATATACAAATATATATATAAGTATGAATACATACATGGTATATATATAAATATATATATTAATTACTTTAGGTAACAACCTAAAACCCAAATTTTTTCCTTTAATTTCCAACACCCCAAAACCCAGCACAGCCCAGCCGAATACGAGCAGTGGGCCATCCCAAGCATTCCAAAAAAAAAAAAAACCAGCAGTAACCTATACAAACCCGAACCGACCCCCTCTCTGTTCCCGCACAGCTATATATATACACGAGATGTCGAGAGGGAGAAGTCGAAACCCTAACCATCGCGTCGACAACCCACGTGCGCCACCCTCGAGGCTGGACGAACCGCCCTAGCCGCTCGTCGTCGTCGCCACGACCGCCGGACGGCGAGGCCGTCGGCCACAGGGGCGCGAACAAGACAGCACCCTATGCGACAGGTACGATTTCACAGTTTTATTTCTTCGCGTACAAGCAACGATTTTCGATTTCGTAAAATCGTATGGATAGCCCACATTACCCTCTATCCATCCCTTCAACTAGAATAGTTTGGTTTGCCTTAGATAAATTATAGAAATTCCCGAAACTTCGGGAAAAACCAGCGAGGAACAGAGTATCAAAACTGTTCTGGACCCCCGACTTGGAGGCCGTTTTCATATCAAACCGTGCGCCGTCTCAAGTTACCAACATGGAACTTAATAACAACATATACATGAGTAAAACCTTTCTTTTACTTTGTTTTTATTTGCTGTGATGTAAAAGTTATCGACCCGACAACTTGAGAGAAAATCTGATTTCAAAACTTGAAAAATTGATCCACACGACGTGCGTCACGCCAATCCGGACGACGTGGTCGCGTACCGAAAGGATCGAAAGCTGCGTAACGACTTTGTGGTCGTGTGGGCTTTGACGGAATTCAAATTGGTTGCGTGTGCGCGACGAATTTGATACGTATCCGTCGAAATCCACCGCATCGTGCACGTTGCAAATTTCTTAATTACTTTGTGCAC
The DNA here is from genome assembly GCA_029216955.1 of Iris pallida. Taxonomy (NCBI): domain Eukaryota; kingdom Viridiplantae; phylum Streptophyta; class Magnoliopsida; order Asparagales; family Iridaceae; genus Iris; species Iris pallida. Next base: position 22,695,147 of record JANAVB010024400.1, on the reverse strand, counting down.
GTTCGTCAGATCGAGACGAAACTTGCGCCAGCAGAACCGTATCATTTTTCTGGTCCTGTATGCCAAGTTTGGTCCAATTCTGAGATCGTTGATAAAATCATCGTTTTGTGGGCCCTACGGTCCCACTCAACGGGCGATTTTGTGCACGGCCCGCCGGAATCCAACTCTGGATATACAGCCGGGTTTGTATCGAAAAACTGGATCCGTAGACATATAGTTTGACGACTTTAGAGACCGTTGACTCTGGCACACTTTTCGGTGCAAAGCGGGTCCAACGGCGGACATCGTTTTTGCCCGAAGTTACCGTTTTGCCCCTGTGTCCAGAATTGGACGTAAGGATAGGCAATCCTAGCTAATTGGACTATTCTGAGATCATTGGTATTGTCTATTTCAGCTTTCGGGGACTGTTGTACGGGTTTTGACTATTGTGGTATTTTGAGTGATTTGGATCATCGGTTTCACCAGCACAGGACCACAGGCGAGTACAGTTTATTGTCTGCATTTCGATATTGATTTTCACTATATTTCATTGATTGGCCATTGGTTATATGATTATTTTCTATTAAAATTGTTGAGTCGAGAATGGGAAGTACCAACGATGTGTGATCTGACCTTAGACAGTGTAGACAGTGATTCATTATTTCTTGTAGACAGTGTAGATAGTGATCTATTTATTTCTTGTAGACAGTGTAGACAGTGATTTATTTATTGCAAAGTAGACAGTGTAGATCATGATTATTACTGCATTTAAATTGTGTAGATCGTGATTATTATTTTGTAGACAGTGTTTCTTTATTGCAATATTTTCCGTAGACAGTGTAGCTTTATACAATGTAGACAGTGTAACTTAGATAGTGTAACTTAGACAGTGTAGACAGTGTAACTTTAGACAGTGTAGACAGTGTCGCATAATTGTTCCGAGACCGATCACATATCAAAGGTACTTCTAGCAGTTGGAGAAAGTCTGTTGTGTCTATTTATTTACTATTGGTTTTCTGTATTTTCTGTTTGTTTTCAAAACTCATAATTGATGTCTAACCTTTATTTTATAGTCATTTTCTTTATTGAGATTGCATTCAGTGAATTGTGCTCGTTCCATTCCTGACTGGAAACCAACATTTTCAGGTTAGCCGTGGATTCACTTAGCTTGGGGAGTGACGGAAATACTTGCAGACAAAGGCCTAGAAACTAGCTAGATAATGAATTGTAGTCTTTCCATATTTGTACAAGTTTATACTTTTCTACAAATGTAAAACTTGTGATCTTTGTAAATTAAATTAATGTTGTGAATGAGCATTGTTTGTGATTTTGATCTTCATGGCCGTGACAGCGTTCTACCGCCGACACTGCGGTGTAGGCTGGCTTGGACACGTCTCGTATCCGTTTAAAAAAAAAACGGGTGCGGGTCGTGACAACATCTCTCCCTGATCTCTAGGCAAAAGATCACTTTTCTGGAAGGTACTGAAGTTAAACATGTTCATGATACTAGTAAATTGCTTGATTGGAGATGCGTGCAAGCACTATTGGTTCAATGGGTTCTTAATACCATTGATCCGTCTCTGAAGAAATCTTTGCCGTACTTGGAGGAGGTTTATCCATTGTGGAACTTGTTGGAGAAAAGATTTGTTGTTAGCAATGGCACTCGGAAGCAACAAATTAAGGTGGCTTTGGCTGAGTGTAAACAGACGGCTTCGATGTCTGTGGAAACCTACTTTGGACATTTGCAGTCTTTGTGGGATGAACAAGCTGCTTATTTCCTATTGCCTTCTTGTACCTGTGGTGAACTTGCTGCAAAGCTACAGGCTATGAGGGATGAAGACCACTTTCAGGACTTTATGTATGGGTTGAATGCTGAGTTGTATGGTCATACCCGATCTAATCTTCTGGCTCAGGATCCTCAGCCAAGTTTAGATCGGGCATACCAGGCAGTCCGTGAGGAAGAGGATATGCAAAAAACTCAGGTCCAATCCACTGCTGAGGAGGTGTTGACGCTGGTTATCAAGACTTCACCTCGTCCGTCTTCTACTTCTAATAGTAGGACCTCAAATTCTAGGGACAAATCAGGTATGATCTGTACTCATTGCAAGAAAATAGGTCATGATGTTGCAACTTACTTTACCAAGATTGGCTATCCAGAGTGGTGGGAGACTCGTCCTCGGCGTGAGGGCGGACGTGGTGCTGGCGGTGGCAGAGGCCCGCCACCACAGTAGAGACGTGATGAGGGATACGGTACTGGTGGCGCAGGGATTATTCATCATGTTGCCACTGCTGGTCATGGTGTCCCTACTAGTATTACTGGGAGTTCGACGGATATGATGCATGGAGGATATCCTTCACCACTCTCAGGTGAACAATGGCAGAAACTGATGTACCTGCTGGGTAACGATAATCCTTCCAACCCTGGTTCTTCAAACTCTGATCGTCTGATGGGTAAAAATTCTTCTGTCCCTTGGATATTCGATACTGGGGCTACTCTTCATGCGACAGGCTCTCGTGACTGTTTAGTTGATTACTTTGAGGGCCCTGTCTGTCCTGTGATTTTTCCTGATGGGAGCACTATTGAGGCTGTTCTGAGAGGCAAAGTATTTTTGACTGCTTCGTTGGTGTTGACGGATGTTCTTTACGTTCCGACATTGACTTGCAATTTGATCTCTGTCTCACAATTGATTGGTGCCAGAAATTATGATATGTTATTTACTCCTGATTTGTGTTTTGTTCAGGACCGAAGTACGAGGATAGTGATTGGAGCAGGTGAACAAAGGGGTGGACTTTACTTCTTGGGGGAGTTTCCAGCTTCTTTGGCTTCGATGATCCTGGCATGCAAAGAAAGTGATTCCGAGGTTTGGCATAGTAGACTGGGGCATCCTTCAGATAAAGTAATACAGACTTTACCTTTTCTCTCTGGTAGTAGTGTGTTTTCTCATAAGGCTTGTGATATTTGTCATCAAGCTAAACAGACTCGTGATGCCTTTTCTGATAGTAGTAGTCGTGCTTTGAGATGCTTTGAACTTATACACTGTGATCTGTGGGGACCATATCGTGTTCCGTCATCTAATGGGGCACGATATTTTTTGACTTTTGTGGATGATTTTTCTAGAACTGTCTGGGTTATTTTATTGACGGATAAGTGTGCTGTTTATTCTATGTTTCTTAAATTCATTGCTATGGTGAAGCATCAGTTTGGGGCTGATATACGTCGTGTGCGGAGTGACAATGGCACTGAATTTAATTGTTTACGAGATTATTTTTCATCTCAAGGTATATTGTTCCAAACATCCTGTGTTGGGACACCTCAACAGAATGGAAGGGTGGAAAGAAAACATCGACATATTTTAAATGTAGCCAGGGCATTGAGATTTTAGGGTTCTCTTTCCGTAAATTTTTGGGGGGAATGTGTTCTGGGTGCATGTTATTTGATAAATAGAACCCCTTCTAGTATCTTGAATTTTAAGTCTCCTTATGAAGTTTTATATGGTTCGGCTCCTTCGTATGATCATCTACGTATTTTTGGTTGTCTGTGCTATACGTATGATTTGAAATTCCGACATGATAAATTTGCTAGCAGGAGCAGAAAATGTATCTTTGTTGGTTATCCACTTGATAAAAAGGGATGGAAACTGTATGATTTGGAGACTGGTGAATTTTTTGTGTCCCATGATGTTACTTTTTATGAAAAAGAATTTCCTGGGTGTGGCTCTGCTAGCGAGATGTCTTCTGCGACACGCCATCCATCTATTGAGGTACCGGGAGACGATATAGAGGCTTTTGGGATGGTGCCGGCTACGGTTGCTGAGGCCGGAGTGGTTGATGGTGGCTCGGCACCGAGTGGCGAGGATGCACAGGTAGATGCAGAAGTATTGACAGGAGAGTCCGCTGGGCGTGATGCGGATACTACTGATGATACAGGGGATACAGTGTTGCCAGAGGTGCTCGACGAGGTAGTATTGGAAAGAGAAATGAGAAAGAAATCACAGCCAGTACGATTACAGGATTTTGTGACGAATGTTGTTCGAAGTAAAAGTCCCCCCTTCACCACAGTTCATCTGTTCCCATCACTTCCTCAGGTACTTCGTATCCTTTAACACAATTTCTAAGTTATGACATATTTACTGCTGGACACAGAGATTTTCTTGCAGCTATCGCTGCAGGTGTTGAGCCTACTTTATATCGTCAGGCCTCGCGAGATTCGGGCTGGCGTGCGGCTATGCAAACTGAAATACAGGCTCTGGAAGATAATGGAATATGGAGTCTTGTCGATTTGCCTCCTGGGAAGAAAGTATTGGAAAGTAGATGGATGTACAAAATAAAGTACAAATTCGACGGCAGTGTTGAGCGCTTAAAGGCACGCTGGTTGTGTTCGGTAATCATCAGGTTGAGGGGATCGACTATTCAGAGACATTCGCCCCGGTAGCTATGATGCCTACAGTTCGGGCATTCTTGGCTATTGCAGCTGTGAGAGGCTGGACTTTGCACCAGATGGATGTGCACAATGCTTTTCTTCATGGAGATCTGACAGAAAAAGTGTATATGAAGTTGCCTCCAGGTTTTTCGCATAGTGAATCCAACAAAGTGTGTCGCCTGCGTAAGTCACTATATAGATTGAAACAGGCACCACGTTGTTGGTTTACTAAGCTTGCTGCTTCTCTGATATCCTATGGATTTATTCAATCTCATTCCGATTATTCCCTTTTCTCTCTTTTTAAAGGGAAGGTAGAGTTGCATGTTTTGATATATGTGGATGACATGATTGTGTCTGGTAATGACACAGGTGCTTTAGATGCTTTCAAAAAGTACCTTAGTTATTGTTTTCACATGAAGGACCTTGGTGTGTTGAAGTACTTTCTTGGCATAGAGGTGGCTCGGAGTGCAGAAGAAATTTCCTTGTGTCAAAGAAAGTATGCTTTGGACATCATTTCAGAATGCGATTTGATGGGGTCTCGACCTGCTGGCTTTTCCATAGAGCATAATCACAAGCTGGCAGAATCGACTAGTCCAAAGATGGCAGATGCAGAGACTTATCGGAGGCTGGTTGGAAGGTTGATTTATCTATCGTTTACTCGCCCTGACTTAGCCTATGCTGTGCATATCTTGTCTCAATTCTTACATGAGCCTCGACATGATCATTGGCATGCTGCTTTGAGAGTTGTCAGATATCTCAAACATGCACCGGAACAGGGTATTCTTTTGAAAGCTGATTGTGATCTCCGTCTTTCTGGTTGGTGTGATTCCGACTGAGCCAGTTGTCCCTTGACTCGCCGCTCTGTTACATGCTGGTTGGTGTTTCTGGGGGGGTCTCCTATTTCTTGGAAGACCAAGAAGCAATCAACTATTTCCCGATCTTTCGCTGAAGCTGAATACCGATCTCTTGCTGCGCTTATTTGTGAGTTGAAATGATTGAAGGAATTATT